>OX344729.1:52292937-52915437 GCA_947034835.1 Ballota nigra
TTGATAGGCGAACATTAAATATAGCAAGGCGAGCAAAGATTAAACCATAAACAAAGATTATGAAGCAAAACACTCAAATCAAAGGCAGCTAACAAGGATAAACAAGAGAGTGTATAAACCAATCTGAGTAGTGCACCATGTGACGAGCAACCTTCTTGAAGAACAGCTTGTTGGCGAGCAGATTCATAACCCGGGGCCGGAAGTGAACTTTACACCAAGTCTTGGATGACGAACAACAATACCTAAAGGTGGTACACCTACTAATTTATGGAGTGTATGCCACCAACCAACATATCAAAATAACTTGATCCTTGACGAGCAAATATTTGAGACCCGGAGGTTCATCCACTCAAGCGAACAACAAATCTGCTATCTAGTCAAGAGACGAGCAACTTTTACAAAAAGACATACAAGCATTGGACCAACAAGCAAACTATGACGAACAACTATGAGTCCGAGATAAGATCAACTACAAGACTTTGTAACTAAGTTTCAGCTTAGATAATATCAAATAATATCAAAAGGACACATGTCAAGCATGCAAGCTTGGTAGTCCAAGAGTCATGTCCACCACCTACTTGGTGGTTAATATAAATAAGTTGTTCTTCAGCTATGAAATTAAGTTCAAATTCACAAATACTCCAATTACACACACTCACACACCTAAACGTACACACACACGAAATAAATACGAATTCAATACTTGTATTTTCGATTTTACAACCCGAACGATCATATTTATCATATACGGTGATAAACAATCACACGTTCTAGTTTGGTGATTCCTAAACTGGATTAAAACAGCCACTAATCCTCACGATTAGATCCGATCAACAACACTCTTCACTTAAAACAACTAATACTCTTTAGTGAAAACAACTAACACCCTTTAAATAGTTCATATTTTATCTTTGAACCCAAGTATTTTTTTAATTTAATTAAATATGATAAATCTATTATGATTAACATACTAATTTATAATATATATGTAATACCCTTCAATTATAATAACTAATACTTCCTCCGTCCTATTATTATTTGCACATTTTCCTTATTCGTCCGTCCCAAAATTATTTGCACACTTAAAAAAGAGAAACATTGATTTGTATGCACACTCACAATAATATACACATATTTACCCATATGTCACTACTTTACTCAAAAAGTGGATTTTTCTTAAAATGTGTGCCTTCCCAACTATGCAATTAATACCGGGACGGAGGTAGTATATTATAGTAATATAAGTCACACCCTTCTATTATTACAACTAATATCTTTTTGTAATATAGGTCATTTACAACTAATATCTTTTTGTAATATAGGTCATACTCTTCAGTTATTACAACTAATACCCTTTTGTAATGTAAGTCATACGCTTTAGTTATAACGACTAATACCTTTTAGTAATATAAGTCATATTCTTCATTTATATATCATGATTATTAACTTTTTATAATGTTGGTCATAACCGCTAGTATCACAATTAATACACTTTTATAATGTAAGTCATACCCTTCACTTATCACGATCAATATTTTTTTGAAATGTAAGTCATACATTTCGCTTATCGTGAATAATACTCTTTAGTTATATAGGTCATATTCTTCCGCAATAACAATTATACCCTATTGTAACACTTTCCAGAAAAAAAATCATACATAAATTGAAAACAAAATAATTAACAAATGAATTAAAAAATGAAAAATATTAAACTAAAAGGAAGGGGAGAAGAAAGAAAAAAGACAATATATCTTGAAACACATGATTTTGGATGGAAAGTATTTGAATGCGGTAATCATTGAGTAAACCCGCCACACACACCGAAATGTGTGTAATGTGTGTAATCAATTTATAATATGGATCCAATTTCATATATAAATTCATTTCACTCTATACATACTCAAAAACTAAAGTCAAAATCAACAATATTTAAAAGATAATTTATCCATATTTACATAAGGATAATTTAGTCCTTTTATATATAACTATTATTGTCTTTAAAATAATGGGGTATGTTTAGATGATTTTGGGATTTGAGTAGTGAGACTCTAATTAATATATGAACCAATTTTACTCTATGCATACTCATAAAAAAAAACATAAAAGAGGTCATACAAGTAAGAAAAATAAAAGAAAATGGAAAAAATATGGAATGACTGGTTACATGATCTCCAATAGTGTGGAAGGACTAATTTCAAAATATTTTTAAATTTGTAGAACTAAATCAAGATACACAACTTCATCTCCTCCAACCCGACCTATTCATCTTCCCAAGCCCCCTTTAAATTTTATTGCCCTCATCCCAACCCCCACCAAATAGAATCATATGTTACATTTTGTCGGTTGAATGGTTGACACGTGGAATTTTTTAAAATATCCAACAGATCACCATAATATTGGGTCCACGTGTTAAAAAAAATCAACGGGTTAAATACCAAGTGAAATATAAAAAATGAAACAGAACAACTATTTCAGAACCGGGAAGTGCTACACTTCAGCACATCCCTCCCCGCGATTTCGTGTTCACAATTCTTTTTTTTTTTTTTTTTTGGCGTCGACTTGTTCATTACTGCATGGACTTCGAATAAATCTGGCGTCAACTTTCAAGTCATCGGTAGCAAATTTGGGTTAGAAATATTTCTAGGTTGTTCTCAATTTCAGGTAATGAATGAATTTTTGGTTCTGTGAAGGTTTTTTGGGCATAACAAATTGAAGAAGAATAATTAAATATAAATATAGTACAAATTATGTGATGGAGAAAAAACAGAATAAAATGTAATATAATATTAATAATTGATGTTAAAAAAAAATGAAAAGTTAATAGTGGACTAACGAAAATGACAAATGCGGAACGAATGGAGTATGTAAGTGTGTATACACCTCACCTCAGCCCAACTTTACATAGTTTTTTTATCGAAGTTATTTAAGTTGTAAAATTTTAGGAGAACTTTAATTTTGTTTCGGATTCTAGTTGGCCACTTTTTATTTTCCATCTCTCTTTGGCCAATATCTTACTAAAATCAAATTATTGAAATTCTAGAGCCTCGTCAACGAAATGGAACCATTTATTTTTTTTAGTAATTGAGAATGTGGATTTTAATTCATTTCAATATAATTTTGTAATTCATTTAGTATTACTATTTATTATTTTGTTACTATTGTCTAACTTGATAATTGAATATCATACATCGTTTTTTCAATTTTTTTATTTGTTTATATTATGATAAATAAATAAAAAATTGTTTGTCCCCATTTTAATATTTGATTTTTTTTATAATATAAAATTTTGATTTATTTGATGTTAAAATCTTAATTTTCAAGAGTTAAATGTATGAGTAAGTGTTTTTTTTAAAAAGTCACTCCTGATATTATTGAAAAATTATACTAGTTTATACTGAAAATCCATTCATATTACGATTTAATAAGGGGTGACTTTTCAATATAAATAAGGATATTTTTTCAATAATAGTAGGGTTAACTTTTCAAAAATGAACTTGAATATTGATTTTTTGTTTTTGTTAGGTTGAAATGTATAAATTTTAATGTGCCAAAATATTGGATTATCCAGCAACCTGTGATTTGGGCAATTAAATAGAGTGTGTCGTGTAAGAACTTAAGGTGAACTAATCACTTTCTTTTATGGATTTAATAGTTAGTTGCTTTTTTTGCTGGATAACTTTTCTCAATTTGATGCTGAAAGAGGAAGATGAATATAATATCTTTGAATATTTTTATAAAATAAACGGTTAATAATAGAGGATCTCCGTACGTGAAAATGGTTTTGTTTTTTAAGATAAAAAAAAGTGAAAATACACAAAAGTGCCCAAAATTAAGGGGGCACTTGATTTTTGCCCTTTTTTTTACAAAAGATGTATATTGCCAAAAAAAATGTTGGCAAAAGGTTGACAAATGGTTGACACACAGGTTGGCATGAGTGCCAACACTTTGCCAACCGTTTTCCAACATTTTTTGGGCAAAAAACATCTTTTTAAAAAAGTAGGGCAAAAATCAAGTGCCCCCTTAAATTTTGGGCAATTTTGATTTTCTCCCTAAAAATAATTACATTTAACTACACTCTCCAACATCCATTTATTTACACTATTTATTATTGAATTTCATACACAATATTTTTTAACAATTTATTTTATATTTGATTTAATTACATTAATATTCTTATTTCTTAAAACTCGTGTAAAGACCTACAACATTATTTTTTTTGTGGATGGAGGAAATAATTTAATATGTGTTATCCTATGTGGCAAGTATACACAAGTACCGGCGTAGGGGTGGAAATAGGCCGAGCCGAGCTAGGCTTCTCGTTGGACGGTCTGGGCCTGCTATTTAATCTTTGGGTCTAAGCCTAATCTGTTAACTGTTATAGGCTTTTTTCAGAGACTTGACCTGACCTTTTCAATAAATAGGCCTGACCTGAAAGCCTTTTAGGGGCCTTTTTAATCATGTTTACAAAATTATATTCAATAATTTTATTATTATTAAATCATAACAATTAATTTTCTAAATCTTAAAATGAAGAATAAAAGCAATTTACCAAAGGATTATCAAATAATAGAATAATAACAAATTCAAATAATATTTTAATTTATATTTAGCAATATTCTTACATATATATATTAAATATTTATTATATTATATTATATATGTATTGTATTATTATATATTATATATATATATATATATATTAATATAATTAAATAGGTCGGCCTGTTGGGCTTAAAAGACATTCATAAAAGCCCAAGTCTGGCCTATTTAAATAAATAGGCTTCTAAAAAAGCCTGAGCCTGACTCGTTTATTAAACGAGCCGAGTCGAGCTAGGCTTTAGGTAGGCCGAGCCGTAGGCCCCTGTCGGGTAGCCTGGCATATTCCCAACTCTACCAGCGAGCCACATCATCGGTTGTCGGTGAAATTAAAAAAAAAAAAGTGTATCATGTAGCAAATTGATTAAAAGTTGTAATTTTTTTATTATAATATTGAAGTTTTTGATTAAATTAAAATTCAACAAAAAAAAAATTATGAATTTATATGGAATTAACCTAATAAATTATGGGGTGCAGTGCTGTTTCAGCTTTCAACATTACATTATGCAATTTGCAATTTGACTTTTAATTAATTCAAATGGAAATCGATTAATATCTCTTATACAAATAATGTATTGCGTACAACTTGTTCACAGTACATCATCTAAACGTTACTCTTTAAACAATGAGTATGTATAGAGTGAAATTGATTTATATATGAATCACTGAAAAATATTAGTTGTTTTTACTGAAGAGTATTACTGGTTTACATTAAAGAGTCTTAGTTCATTTTCACTGAACAACTAAGACTCTTTAATGCAAACCAGTAATACTTTTCAGTAAATACAACTAATATTCTTCAATGAAAACAACTAATACCTCCCAATGGTTCATGTATAAACCAGTTTCACTCTATACTTTGTCTTAAATAATTTGGTGACATTTAGAATTGAATGCTTGGAGTGCAACTTCCTTTAATTTATCTTTCTTTGCATTATTTTTTCTATCATAAAATTGATTGTATTTGTTCTTCGGCCTGATTTTTTCGTAGGATACATAATTACTAACATGCCATCAAAATTACCATTTAAGATAGATTTTTAAATTTAAACTTAATGATTTATTTAATTTTTGTTGTATTTGCTTTTTTCAATAATTAAAACACACACGCAATTTTGTCAACTAGAAGAGAGAGTCCATATAGAATACAGTGTACTTTGTTGTGGCATAATTATCCTTTTGTGTCAGATCTCGCTAATCCCATCCTTCCCTGCAGTAGAGAACTTTTCAAGGAACATGTGATCACCAATCTAGCAAGCACCATTTACTGAAGCTCATTTTGAGTCCCAGCCAAGCTCACGAAAGTGACCAGTCGAGCAAGTAGGTTGCTTGGTGAGCCAGCTGACAAGTGACTTGCTCCACCTTGTCCCATGTGATACCTGTACGACAGCCCCGTCAAGACCTTTCCCTATAAAGAAAATGGGTCGAAATGGCAGTAGTTGATAACAAAGTCATACATAGTATAAGAAGTAAATCTCTCCATGTACAAAAAATCCTCTGCCAGGGAACAACTAGCATGATGTAATTGGCCCGGATCCATCCGGCCCCAAGGACATATCCGACACAGTCCTCCTAAGGAAAAAATCTATGCATTTAATGCATGGATTGTCCAAGTTATTAGAGCAACAAAAATGCTACATTTGCACTATAAATATGACCTTCAAGACACAATAAATGGATCACTAACCTTAGATTTGAGCCTTAAAAAATTAGTCATTCTCTCTTGTATTTAATACTCCCTCCAATCCATTATAATTGAAGTTTTGGAGATTTCAATTTTGTTCATTTTAATTGACGTTTTGAGTTTTATTTGCATATACCATGCACATAATTAATTCATGAACTAATTTATGCATATTGTCATGTTTGTTATTAAAGCATTCACAGGTAATTGAACGTCGTGCATTAATTTCACATGCATGCACTAATGAACAATTTGTCATAGTTTGGCTATATATAAATGGAACAAAACTAATTCTAAGAACTAATTTAGCAATTTGTTATAATTAATGAAGAGCACATTAGTAAAATTAAATACTCCTTAATTTGTGTGTAGAGCTTAAGAACATCATTTATATAGGATTGGAGGGAGTAGTTTTCTTGTATTCATGACATTTAAATTTCATCATTGATTTGAATTGTTATAAAATTTATTTTCGGTAATGATAAGTATCCAGAAATTGGATATCCAGAAAATTAAAATAAATTAAAAAATAATTAACAAAGTACATTAATGCCCTTATAGTGTTGGCTCCTAAAAAAATGCATTATGACGCCTAAACATGAGTAGGTAGTTCCCTCCATTACTTTCAGCAGCCTAAGCCCACGTTTCCATGCAACTTAAACAATAATTAGGCAACATAATCATTACTTATTTTGAAAAAAATGATAGTGGCCGTTGGTTTTTTTTTTTTTTTTTTTAAATCCATTTTCAAATCATCCAAAGCTGACGCATACTATTCCAACTTAGCATATTTCTTCCACAAAATAAACATTCTTATCTTCAAAATTAATCTACCATGGATTATTTTATTTTTTTTTTTTTTTTTTCTTCATCCATTCCTCATCATGAATTTGTTCAAGATAGTCTCTCACAAAGTCAGTTAATTCCATCACATGGTGAAGATAACGGTAACGAAAGTGGAGATATCCAATTTTCGAGCCAAGCCTCTATGCCCAATAATCTAGCGGGATCATCAGAAAATACTGTAGGAGACGAAACAAGTACATTAGTCTATGGTATGTTGTTCGATAGTCTTGATAGCTTATTTGATGCTTATCAAGAACTCGGTAGACGTAAGGGATTTAGCATTGTGAAAAGGGCATCCAAGAAAGAAAATGAAGTAGATTACAAGTACGCGCTTATGGTATGTGATATGGCCGGAAAATCCAAGGCTCGGAAGACTTCTAAAAAGGTTGATTGCAAAGCACTAGACCATGGGAGCTGGATGATCACGAAGATTGTTACTGAGCACAATCATGATATTGATCCAAAATTTTCACCTTTTATGCCAGCTCATAGGCAATTGCCCGTGCACATGAAGAGGCAGTTGGAAGCAAATGATATTGCTGGTACAGTCTTGTAAAAATTATTAGATTCATTTTTTTTCAGCCGTATGTTTACATGTGTTTAATGCAGGTATAAGGGCCTGTAAAATTGTGAGACTATTAGAGGTACAATGTGGTGGACCTCAAAATTTGGGATGTCTTCCAAAAGACTATAGAAATTTCATTGAGGAGAGACGACGATTGAGGTTCTATGACGGAGATGTAGAAGCAATTCGAAAGATGTTCGTTCGACTACAACTAAAAGATGGAAATTTCTTTTATTCGATGGACATTGATTCAGAGGGTAGGTTATGTAATGTTTTATGGATTCATCCAAGAAGCAGGGCTGCATACATAGAGTTTCACGATGTCATCAGTTTTGACACTTCATACCTCGTCAACAGGTAAGAGTATTAATTTGTTTAATTTCTAGTGTTTACTATTCTATATGTTTAGGATTTAGGGTTTATGTTGTGCATACATGTTTTTTTAGCTATAATTATAGTTTATGATTTTTCAATAATGTGTAATTAGGTATAAAATGTCTTTTGCATCAATTGTTGGTGTTAATCATCAAGGACATTCGATACTCTTAGGATGTGCATTGGTGACTCATGAAGACGCATCATCTTTTAGATGACTTTTTTTCCAATTGGCTAGAAGCAATGGATAATATTCATCCGACTGCAATAATTACCGACCAATGTGAAAGCATCAAGATAGCAATTAGTTATTTGATGTCAAACACGATCTATCGATATTGCATATGGCACATTCTCTCAAATTTACAATAAAAGTTTAAAGGGGTCGAAGATTTTTACAGATGCACGATTGAATTTAAAGGACTAGTGTACGACAGCCTTACAATCCAGACTTCGAGACGAAGTGGACAGAGTTTTTGGGGAAGCATGGATTGCAAAACAACAAGTGGTTGAGATCCTTGTATGATGAAAGAGATAAGTGTGTTCCGGTTTACTTGCACAATACGTTTTGGGCTGGTATGATTTCGACGCAAAGAAGTGAGGGGATGCATGCATATTTCGATGAGTTTGTTCACTCTAGAAGCACGCTAAAGCAGTTCATGGAAAAATACAACATGGCCATCACTAATAAGATTGAGAAGGAGTTTATTGTTGACTTTCAATCCAAGAACAAGGTAGTGAGATGCACAACACGATTTCATTGGGAGAAGCAATTTTAGATGGTATACACTAATTCAATTTTCAAACTCATCCAAGCTGAAATTCAACGCATGTACTATTGCCATGTAACTCCACGAATTGATGACGAGGTGCTTGCAGATTTGAATGAACCAAATATATAAAAGTTTAATGTTCTTGAAAGAAGCCTTTTGAATGATTTCTTTCTCAAAGAATTCACTTATATAGTAGAGCGGAGGCTAGATGGGGAGTATATTAGTTGCAACTGCAGAAAATTTAAGTTCAAGGGAATATTATGTTGTCACATCATGCTAGTATTGTCTCTAAAGAATATTCAAACCGTAAATGAAAGGTACTTGTTGCGTAGATGGAGAAAAGACGTGCACCGACCACATTCTAATATTGTTTTCGCAGTAGGTTATCCACACATGACCGAGGAATACAAGAAATTCCAGGAGGTTGAGAAATACTTTCAATTGTGTACTGATGTGGCAATGGGAAACTCTCAAGCCTTGGATATTATTAAAGAAAGATGTATACAGATGAGGGAGGAGTTGTTAAGTTTGGCTCCTACAATGCCTGGGAATGAGGAGATGATAACCCAAAGTGTTGATGTAGAAGGAACACCAATATTGGATCCTCTTGTTGCAAATCCAGTTGGAAGACCTAGAGAATGCGTACGAGGTCGTGGGACGAGAGGGCGTGGGACGAGAGGGCGTGTGACGAGAGGCCGTGGGACGATAGTGCAAGATAATGGGGATAGTGACAATAGTTTCTTTTTTTAATTTTACATAATTTTGTGATTTTTGAATGAAGGAAAAATCATGTTGAAATTATGGGGAAAAAATCATAAATTGGATGAATTCCTTTAAATTTCCTTTAAAAAGTCTTAATAATACTAATCTTGTTTAATACTTCAATTTGATCATGAAATCCTCATAAAATCCCAAAATTATATAGTATATTGGTAGAGTAGACTTGGAGAGCAAACCCTAAGACCCATCATATTTATTTTTTTAATTTATTGGCTAATTTGTATTCCCCATGCACGAATTACCAATAGGCCGATTCTACCTATGCATATACCATTTATCATTCAGTGTTGATTGGGGGGTTAAATGATCGGTTGATTTTGTTTAAGATGAGGAAGATATGGTTCGAATTGTTAGATTTATTGAAATAAAGAAATCTTAAATTTTCGGCTTAAATTAACAAAAACCTTAAACCCTAAAGGAAATTTAACAGGTTTGAGATAATATAAAGTTTTCCACTTCAATTTTAAGTTTAATAATTCAACAGGTTTGAGATATTGTTCCACCTAAAGTTTGAGAAAATATTGTTCCACTTTAAGTTTAATATAAATTCTATTAATTAAGTTTCAGTTTACAACATTAATTTTTTCATAAAATACTGTGTAGGGTTTAGTTTAATTAATAATTCATTTAATTTATTATTTTCCCATGAGATGCATTTCTAAAGAAATTATACAAAATTCCAATAAAATTAGATAGAGATAATTTCAACAGGTTGATTTGAGAAAAATATTGTTCCACTTTAAGTTTGATACGAATTCAATCAAATCGGCATCAGTTTACAACTTCAACTTTTTCATAAAATACTGTTTAGGGTTCAGTTTAATTAATAAATTATTTCATTTATTATTTTTCCATGGGATGCATTCCTAAAGAAATTATATAAAATTCCAGAAAATTAGATAGAGAGAAACATAATAGATAGATAGATTAACATCAACAAAAGATGGATGGTTTAACATCCATAACAAGAGTTTTTGAAATGAGAGTCCACAAAACATAAAAACATTAAAAGATCATTACAAATCTTTTATAAACTAAAATGTAAATAGAGTCATTCACCTTGGCTTAATTTCAAATCCAACCCATACCCTCAATCTTGATTGCAGCATCATGTTTGTCAACAGACACATTAAATATTTCTGGATCCTCCCAATCTTGTTCGAAATACACCCAATCACGTTGGCTAATCTCCTTGGCATCCACCACATTGTTCCAACCCTTAGACAATCTACTGAATCCTCTCTTTGTAACTTCAACTTGATGGAACTGATACGTACAAGTAAAAACCCATCCGCCATATCCACACTCGATATCGATCACATTTTCCTTTGTACCGAAAATTTCTCACGCAATAGGTGGAAGATTCTGAAAAAAGTTGTAAACCCTAAATTAGTTTCATAAAGAAAAGAAAATTGTTAAAAGAAAATTATAATGACCATAAAAGGATACCAAACGTTGATGGCACTCGGTGGTTTTACAGTGGATCTTAAACGAACGAGGAATGATGCGAAGATCGGACTCACGGTCTTCATAGCAATTTCCCAATGTGAAATGCATCTTCGATTCCATCGACCTAGAGTTCGCCATTTTTTCGTGGAGCTTTGAAAGAAAGCAAGTGTGAGTTGAGAAAAAAATTATAGACGCAAGATTTAATATATGGAGTTCTAGACCTTTCAATTACCAACCCTAAACATTCTTATATCTAAATTAAAACTACCAATGAATGTAAACCATTCACCTTTCCACTAATCCACTCAACCCACCACTACATGCATCCCATTTGCCTACCTATTCATATAATTTTTTCTATTCCCCATACAACCTATAATGATAAAACCGCCCCTATATTAAATAGTCAGTTCCTCCATATTTCCAATGTTGCCTAAATACACGCAAATTATACTCACAAATGATGATATCCCTAGGGGTATCAAAATGTAGTATTATATTCTATATTTTTTTGTGGTCTTCGAAATTTGTGTAGAAGGTGGGAAGATATTAAGTTTGTTAAGATATTAAGGGGGAGATCTGTTGGAGTTATACGTGAAAGTATGCTTTTACTTTGTATAACTCGTGTATCAAACACTCGTTTTATGAGAATAATTCTTTTATCACATTTGTTTTAGTTATGATTGAATGTTGAATTTCTATTGCAAACCGTTCAATAAATAATACGTGCTACATAGTAGTTAATGTGGTGATACCCGATCACGGAAGACAACATTAACAGTTTACTTGTAACTAAACGTACATTTTCACGACCTAGGTGGAATTGAACAATCCGCCGTGAAAGGTCGATGTGTAAGGCTCAGATTGGTCTGTCTTGACCAAGAGATTGCACTAGCACATTTAGTATGTGTTGAAGAGGTCCTACAGCGAGGAGAAATTCTTCTGTTCTGAAAGGTGAAGAATTAGACCTCAGTGGTTGTTGATTTCTTAATCTCCGTCACTTAAATAGGACCGTGTGTGCTTAGTAGTTACTGCTTTGATTCATGTTGGGTGAGAATCATTGCGACTTCGAACTTTGTGTCTTGGGCAGTAATATTAATCATACGACGGTTGCTAAGATTTAATACGGAGAAACGTGTGCGAGTACGGCTCGTGTGATTAGTCCCCTTGGTGGGCTCAGAAGTTTTATTGTACCAAATCTTGCAAGTGAAGAATTAGTTTCTTCGGTACGAATAATAATGTTGAGCTGTCTTTACTCCAAGGTGAAAGATGTTAATTAATTTAGAGCTATTCAGAAGCTTAATTAATTAATGGACTTGATAATCTTAAAAGCGGGAAATAATAACCGGGAGCCCATATTATCGTAATATGGATTAAGATGGATAGTGCAATATTAATTTATTAGTGGTAATAATTAATATTAATGGGCTGAATTATATTGGGGCTCAATATTGAAATTCAGAAGTCCATTAGGAGGTCCAATCTTAATTCTCCTTAAGGTCCCTCAAGTAGCCCATTAAGTAGCCCAATAATGATAAGGTGATTAAAATAAAAAGAAAAATAATGCTGATTTTTTCATGTATATTTCGAAAATTGCATGTGTGGAATAAGAAAAGATTTTGTTGATTTTCTTGAAAAGATATTATGGAGGATAAGTATTCTTGGGATACAAGATTATCTCATATATTCAAGAAGATCCAAATCTTGGATTCTTATTCTCATTATTTTCGAAATTTTAAGCTTATAAGAGAGATTGAGATTTTTGTGGAATATTTTATTTTGGAGAAAAGAATATATGAGATATATTCAAGATTTCTTAGAGTCTAAGAAAAGATTTTCTCCAAGCCCATAATATCCCTATAATTTTCGATCACTTCCCTCTATAAATAGGGGATGATTATTTCATCCCCAAGTACATAATTCCATGTGTTGGAAAAATCAAGAAGCATAGATATTTTTCTTTTTCCTTAGTTTATTAAATTGCTTGAAAGCGTCTCCCACCGACGATCAAGTGAGGTGAAAAGGGAAATACTTGAGAAGGCTTTGGGTTGATAGAACGAGATTACAAGTGTCCCGTATATCCAAAGGTCAATACTACGAGAGGTACGTTAATCGCATATTTACTTGTTTAATTCCGCCTAGTTAAATATGTGAAATTAATTTAACATGCATGATGATAATTAGTTGTTGGAATTATTATTTGAATTAATTAGGATTAATTCATGCTAGTAATAATTGTATTTAAATTCGCATTTAAATTTCATCCCGAATAGATTCCGGGCACCCCTATTTTCCCAACAACTGGTATCAGAGCCACGGTTTCGGGCTCTGAATTTTAAATTGGAATTTAAATTGTTGAACATTAAATTGAAATTGGATAGTAGAATTGTTAGATCTTTTTTGCAGGTATCCAATTGTCATGGTTTTTAATGTTGTTAATTTCATGCGTGTAAATTAATTCGATTCGTTCGAATTCGTTTTTCTCGTGAGAAAATCCACGAGTAGATTAGTTGTTTTTATTTTGATTCGATCATTGTAATAGACTAGTCTAGATCTAGTATTTATTTTTTTTGTAAAAATAAATTGTAACCGGATCGTGACGAAGAACGAAGAATTAAAAACGGCGTACCCGGACGACGCATACAAGCGTGGCGCGTGTATGGACGTAAAATCATGCAAGGGGTGAAGAAAACGAGGACGAACGGCGAAAAAAACGGCGCACGGGGGTGCACGGCGCACGCCGTGCGCAACGGGGGCACGGCGCCGCGCGCACGCGTGGGCGCGCCTCGGGCGCGGGCTGCAGCGCCTCGGGGCACCTCGGGTGCGCCTCAGCACGCCTCCGTGCAGCGCCTCGGGTGCGCCTCGGGGCTGCGCTTCGGCGCGCCTCGGGCAGCGTTCCAGCGCTTCTCGGGCCGGGAAGCGCGCGGGCCCACTTCGTGGGCTGACGCGCGCTGTATCTCTGGCCGTGGAATTTTTTCGGTTCGTGTTTTTTTTTTCGTGTGATTTTAAACGTCGTCCCGAACCCTAAACGATGTTGTTTTTGAAGAAGTGTTGCTGTTCGAGTGGGAGCACGTCGAGACGAACGTCGGAAAGTAACAAGGACAATTTTTCGCATCAAGACGTGAAGAAATTAAACCGTGACAATTGGATTCGAGTGCTCCAATATGTTTAATTTTGTTTTGATGGATGTTTTATTTCGTGCACTTATTATTATTTGTTAATATGTGTTTGCATGAATTTAATTGTCCAAGAAAAACCTTACTTTCGAAAATTACTAAGTATGTTTTTATAATCGCAATTTTATTCCGGATATTAAAATTGGATTATTTTGACCTCCATAATTTATTTATTTGTGAAGTTCTTTTGGAATACATTTCCCCCTCGGATCGGCCAAAAGAACGGATTTCACATGAATAAATTCCGAAAGGATAATTGTGGATTATTACTAGTGGCGGTATTGACCCTCACCACGAGTGGCTTGCTCAAAGTGAAATAATAATCCTGTATTTAATTATGGTTATTACTTAGGCATAGGAAATTGATATTAACTTACTCCCCTCGGAGTCCCTGTCAATTTCTATGTGGTCAAAGTGGGAGCCAACTATTAATTTTGAATTAAGGATTTGTAACTTTTAAGTTTGTGATCCGCTTGAATGTATTTAAATGTATAGACCACCCCTCGTGGCGCATTTAAATTGTTTCGAGATGTTGGCTGATGCATGATTATATTGTTTTAAGGTTTCAATATAATTGATGTGATCGAATTATGTGATAATTTCATATTTTTCTAGATATTGATATGAATGTATGTTTTATTCTCATTTCATCATGTCGCAACCTTTTAATCCACTGTTTAATATACTTAAAGTTAATAAACTTTTTGGAGAGAATTATATCGATTGGAAATGTTTTTTTAAAATTTGTCCTTACTGCACGAAAACACAATTGGGTTATTTATGTTAATATACCCGGCAAGCCTAATGATAAGTCAAGCAATGGGAAGAGGCAGTTTATGATCGGAAGCGTGACAATGAATGAAGTGCATCATCTTGACATTTCTGTCTGAGGATTTGAGGCGCGTTCATAAAGATATTGTATCCGCTGTTGAAATCATGAAACACCTTGAAGAGATGTTTTCACATCAGAATCCCATGACTAATGAGTTCACCAAACATGACTCGGTCAAGTTGGAAATGGTGGAAGGAACGCCCGTGAGGGAGCACGTTCTCGAGATAATGGCATACCTTAACAAGTTGGAAGTACTTGGTGCGGATTTTGATTGATTTCTTATACCATTCCCTACCGAGAAGCTTTGAGTAGTTTCATCTGAACTGTCAGATGAATGAACGGACAAGTCGTTTGCCCGAGCTCTTGCAAGCTTTAGTTTCGGTGGAGGTGATAATGGAGCACCAGTCTAGTGCTATGGTGGCTAATGGTTCGTCTACCTCTTTTGGTCCCAAGGGAGGGAAAAAGAGGAAGAGAACCAAAGGCCGGATCTAAGCAAATCCAATTGTTGCGAAAGGCAAATGCAAAGGCTAGCATCGAAGGGGAAGTGTTTTAGTTGCAGTGAGAGAGGACAATGGAGGTATGCCTGTTCCAAGCCTAAGAGGCTAGGAAAGTTAGGTAATTCACACACCTTAGTCGTCGAAATTTGTGAAGTGGCGTATGCTGTCTATTCGTGGATAGTGGATACGAGAGCTACTGATCACATTTTTTGGGTTCAAGCTAACCCGACGACTTAACGGAAGTGAGATCCCCATCACATCGGGCAATGCTACGAGAGTGGCAGCTGAAGCAGTGGGAGAAGTGCGCCTATCTTTTGAAGATAGAGTTATGGTCTTGAGAGACGTTCTTCATGTTCCTAGTTTAGAAAGAACTCAACCTTCAGTTTCTAAACTATTTGAATAGATACTCAGTTTCTTTTAATAAGGATGTTATTATTGCTTGAAACGATGAGTTTATCTGTTCCGGAACTTCAATGGATGATCTTTATACCATTATTTGGGCACACCACTCGCAAAATTGAATCTAATAACACATCGATTATTTCGAGTAATAAAAGAAAGCGTTCTTCGGAGATGAACGAAACACTTCTATAGCATCTTAGACTAGGTCATATTAATCTAAAGCGGATAAAGAGATTGGTGAAAGATGGATCCTTGGAACCATTCCAAGTCGAACCGTTTCCAACTTGGGAATCCTGTTTAGAGGGTAAAATGACCAAGAGGGCATTTGGAGCCAAGGGGATAAGAACCACGGAAGTGTTAGAACTCGTTCATACCAATATGTGTGGTTCAATGATGATCATAGCAAGAAGGGGTATGAGTAAATTGTCCTTTTCAATGATTACTCGAGATATGGATACATCTACCTTATGATGCATAGGGAAAGAAGTATCAAGTTTCTACGATTTGATCGTAGAGGCGAATACCTCAGCGATGAATTCTTGAACTAGCTATCAGACGAAGGGATTGTATCCCTGTTGACCGCACCGGGAACCCCTCAATAGAACGGTGTGGCGGAACGAAGGAGCCAGACTCTTTTAGAAATAGTCAGATCCATGATGAGTTATTCGGATTTACCCAAGTCGTTTTGGGGTAACGCCTTGGAAACAACGACTTATATTCTAAACTTGGTACCATCCAAATCGGTTCCTAAAACCCCAATGGAATTGTGGACCGGGCGTAAGCCCAGTCTAAGACATTTGCGGATTTGGGGTTGTCCGGCATACGTGCTAGACAAGGAAGCCGGTAAGTTGGATCCACGTTCGGAATTAAGGCTGTTTATAGGGTACCCTGCGGGAACGAAAGGGTGTATGTTCTACAGTCTCAAGGATTAAAAGACCGTGATTAGTTCGCACTTTAAATTCTTGGAGGAAGACTATATGAACAAATGAAAGCCCAGAAGTGAGATTACCTTAGACGAGTTAAGAGGGCAAACTCCTATACCAAGTATACAAGATGATATACCACACGTCACACCTTCACAACCGGAACCCCGTCGTAGTGGGAGGATTGCAAGGCAACCCGAGAGATTCATGGGAATTGGAGAATCTTCAGATTTGATTCCCGGCGATGAATCAGACCCATGAACGTACGACGAGGCAATCCAAGACAAAGACGCGGAGGCGTGGCAAACCGCAATGGAAACCGAGGTGGGTTCGATGGATTATAATCAAGTGTGGGAGTTGGTTGATCCACCTAGTGGGGTAGAGCCCATTGGATGCAAGTGGGTGAACAAGAGGAAAAGAGGACCGGACGGAAGGGTAGAGACCTTCAAAGCAAAGCTTGTGGCCTGTGGCCTGTAGCTATGCTTAAGTCCATCCGTATTCTCTTGTCGATCGCTGCGCACTTAGATTACGAGATCTGACAAATGGATGTCAAGGCAGCTTTCCTTAACGGAAGTCTTGATGGGATCTATATGCAACAGCCCAAAGGTTTCGTTGAAAAAGGCCAAGAGCACCTCGTATGCAAGCTTAAGAGATCTATTTATGGACTTAAGCAAGCGTCGTGTACTTGGAACCAGTGTTTTGATCAAGTTATTAAGTCTTATGGGTTTGTGATCAAAACAAGTTCGAAAGTTGTGGGTGTAAAAGGTGTGACGGAACTGCGGTGGTATTCTTAGTATTATACATAGACGATATTCTGCTCATTGGAAACAATGTAAAGGTATTGTCAGACGTAAGGGTATGGCTGTCAAATAAGTTTGATATGAAGGACTCAGGGAAAGCCGGTCACATCCTTGGGATCAAGTTCACTCGAGATCGCAAGAGGAGGATGTTGGGCTTATCGCAAGTTTCATACAAAGCCACTGTTTTGAAGCATTTCAGCATGCAATATTCCAAGAAAGGTTTTATACCTTTTAGGCACGGAATCCATCTATCTAAAGAAATATGCCCTAAGACCAAGTGGAGATAGATGACATGAAAGACGTTCCGTACGTTTCGGACGTAGGAAGTTTTATGTATGCAATGTTGTGAACGAGACCGGATATCTGCTTTGCCGTGGGCATGATGGCAAGATATCAAAGTAACCCCGGGAAAGCACATTAGATTGCAATTAAATGCGTTCTTTAGTTTCTGAAAAGAACTTGGTATGGAATGCTGATTTAACAATCAGACAATCTAATTCTCATGGGATACACGGACTCAAATTTTCAATCAGACATAGACTCCAAAATACCTACCTCGGGTAGTGTGTTTTGCATGGGAGAAGGAGTCATGACATGGAGAAGCGATTTGCAGAAATGCATCGCAAATTCGACCATGGAAGCCGAATAAGTAGTTGCTTGTGAAGTGGCGAAAGAAGCGGTTTGGCTCAAGTACTTCTTAGTGGACTTGGACGTTGTTCCGAATTTGCCCGACAAAATAACTGTCTTTTGTGACAATGCCGGAGCAGTTGCAAATTCAAGGGAACCGAGAGCCCACAAGGCCAGCAAACACATTGAAAGAAAACACCATCTTATACGAGAAATCGTTAAGAGGGGAGATAAAGAGGTGGCAAAGGTAAATGTCGGAGGACAACCTAGTATATCCATTCACAAAGGGTCTGCCTCTGAGTACATTCGAGAGACATGTGGATGGAATGGGAGTCAAGACTATTGCCAATCTGCTTTAAGTATAAGTGGAAGGAGTTATTAGGTTAGTGTAGGTTGACATGAGATGTCACGGAGAGCTACTACACTAAGACATGCGTGATGTATACTAAAAGCAGACTTTAAGTATAAGTGGGAGATTGTTGGAGTTATACGTGAAAGTATGCTTTTACTTTGTATAACTCGTGTATCAAACACTCGTTTTATGAGAATAATTCTTTTATCACATTTGCTTTAGTTATGATTGAATGTTGAATTTCTATTGCAAACCGTTCAATAAATAATACGTGTTACATAGTAGTTAATGTGGTGATACCCGATCACGGAAGACAACATTAACAGTTTACTTGTAACTAAACGTACATTTTCACGACCTAGGTGGAATTGAACAATCCGCCGTGAAAGGTCGATGTGTAAGGCTCAGATTGGTCTGTCTTGACCAAGAGATTGCACTAGCACATTTAGTATGTGTTGAAGAGGTCCTACAGCGAGGAGAAATTCTTCTGTTCTGAAAGGTGAAGAATTAGACCTCAGTGGTTGTTGATTTCTTAATCTCCGTCACTTAAATAGGACCGTGTGTGCTTAGTAGTTACTGTTTTGATTCATGTTGGGTGAGAATCATTGCGACTTCGAACTTTGTGTCTTGGGCAGTAATATTAATCATACGACGGTTGCTAAGATTTAATACGGAGAAACGTGTGCGAGTACGGTTCGTGTGATTAGTCCCCTTGGTGGGCTCAGAAGTTTTATTGTACCAAATCTTGCAAGTGAAGAATTAGTTTCTTCGGTACGAATAATAATGTTGAGCTGTCTTTACTCCAAGGTGAAAGATGTTAATTAATTTAGAGCTATTCAGAAGCTTAATTAATTAATGGACTTGATAATCTTAAACGCGGTAAATAATAACCGGGAGCCCATATTATCGTAATATGGATTAAGATGGATAGTGCAATATTAATTTATTAGTGGTAATAATTAATATTAATGGGCTGAATTATATTGGGGCTCAATATTGAAATTCAGAAGTCCATTAGGAGGTCCAATCTTAATTCTCCTTAAGGTCCCTCAAGTAGCCCATTAAGTAGCCCAATAATGATAAGGTGATTAAAATAAAAAGAAAAATAATGCTGATTTTTTCATGTATATTTCGAAAATTGCATGTGTGGAATAAGAAAAGATTTTGTTGATTTTCTTGAAAAGATATTATGGTGGATAAGTATTCTTGGGATACAAGATTATCTCGTATATTCAAGAAGATCCAAATCTTGGATTCTTATTCTCATTATTTTCGAAATTTTAAGCTTATAAGAGAGATTGAGATTTTTGTGGAATATTTTATTTTGGAGAAAAGAATATATGAGATATATTCAAGATTTCTTAGAGTCTAAGAAAAGATTTTCTGCAAGCCCATAATATCCCTATAATTTTCGATCACTTCCCTCTATAAATAGGGGATGATTATTTCATCCCCAAGTACATAATTCCATGTGTTGGAAAAATCAAGAAGCATAGATATTTTTCTTTTTCCTTAGTTTATTAAATTGCTTGAAAGCGTCTCCCACCGACGATCAAGTGAGGTGAAAAGGGAAATACTTGAGAAGGCTTTGGGTTGATAGAACGAGATTATAAGTGTCCCGTATATCCAAAGGCCAATACTACGAGAGGTACGTTAATCGCATATTTACTTGTTTAATTCCGCCTAGTTAAATATGTGAAATTAATTTAACATGCATGATGATAATTAGTTGTTGGAATTATTATTTGAATTAATTAGGATTAATTCATGCTAGTAATAATTGTATTTAAATTCGTATTTAAATTTCATCCCGAATAGATTCCGGGCACCCCTATTTTCCCAACAAGATCAATATTATATTGATTTGAAAAATCGATTTTTTTATGATTTGGAAAATGGTCAATATGATTTGGAATTCGATTTTTTTATTATTTGGAAAATGGTCAATATTAAATTGGATTGAAAAATGCAGGTATTAATTAGTTGAGATAAATAAGGAAAAGTATTGGGTAGAGAATTTTTGTGATTGGATAAGTAATAAAAATATTAATTAGTTGAGATAAATAAGGAAAAATACGGAAAAAAAAGTTTGTTATGATAAGTAATCGAAAATATAACTAAGAATTTTGTATGTTTACAAAAATCGAAAATATAAAAATTAAATGTGAATACTACCTATTAGTATTACTAACAACTAGTAAAAATATTAGTAGGACAACCAAACAATGTTAATGTTACTAACAAAAAATCTTAGTAAAAAATATTACTAGCAAACACTATTAGTATTACTAACAACTAGTAAAAATATTAGAAATACTACCAAGTATTCCTAACCCTAAACCCTAACCCTAAACGTGAATACTATATATTAGTATTACTCACAACTAGTAAAAATATTATTAGGACAACTCTTAGTAAAAAATATTACTAGCAAACACTATTAGTATTACTAACAACTAGTAAAAATATTAGTAATACTGGCCAAGTAAAAATAATTTGTATTACTATGAGTAACTATTGGTAACACTATCAATGCATATGGTAATACTACTAAATACTTGGTAATACTACCCTTACCCTAACCCTAAACCCTAATTCGAATGATTAAAAATGTATTACTTAAAAATTAATTGAAAATAGAATTGTAATGTTAGAAAAAAATATTTGGTATTACTATGAGTAACTATTGTTAACACTATCAATGCATATGGTAATACTACTAAAGACTTGGTAATACTATCCTAACCCTAATTCGAATGATTAAAAACGTAATAGTTAAGAATTAATTGAAAATAGACTTGTAATGTTAGAAAAAAAATGGTATTACTATGAGTAACTATTGGTAACACTATCAATGCATATGATAATACTACTAAAGACATGGTAATACTACCCTAACCCTAACCCTAAACCTAATTCAAATGATTAAAAACGTAATAGTTAAGAATTAATTGAAAATAGACTTCTAATGTTAGAAAAAAAAAATTGGTATTACTATGAGTAACTATTGGTAACATTATCAATGCATATGGTAATACTACTAAAGACTTGGTAATACTATCCTAACCCTAACCCTAACCCTAAACCCTAATTCGAATGATTAAAAATGTAATAGTTAAGAATTAATTGAAAATAGACTTGTAATGTTAGAAAAAATAATTGGTATTACTATGAGTAACTATTGGTAACACTATCAATGCATATGGTAATACTACTAAAGACTTGGTAATACTACCCTAGCCCTAACCCTAAACCCTAAACCCTAATTTGAATGATTAAAAACGTAATAATTAAGAATTAATTGAAAATAGACTTGTAATGTTAGAAAAAAAATTGGTATTACTATGAATAACTATTGGTAACACTATCAATGCATATGGTAATACTACTAAAGACTTGGTAATGCTACCATAACCTTAACCCTAAACCCTAATTCGAATGATTAAAAATGTAATAGTTAAGAATTAATTGAAAATAGACTTTTAATGTTAGAAAAAAATAATTAGTATTACTATAAATCAAGGATGAAAATATCGCGGATATATCGTAAATTTTGAGATTGGGATACGAATATTGGGGTGCAATGTATTTTTTACAGCGTATCGCGGATATATCGCGATATATCGCAAGTTATCGCTATCGGTTCACTTGTAGTACAAAAATGAATGAGTATCGGGAAATATCGCAGATATATCGCAAGAATATCGCGAATATATAAAAATATCATAATTTTTTTATGTTTATGGTTCTTATGTTTATTTTTTTATGTGTTTATATATTTATTACTTTTCTAAGTTGACTTAACATTAGAGTGAGTATGTATAGAGTGAAATTGGTTCATATATGAATCACTTTACAATACTTTTTAGTGTAATTAATTAATACTCTTTAGTGTAACCAACTGATACACTTTAGTTAAATAAATAATGTTCTTCGTGCCCTTCAGTGAATACAACTAATACCCTCCAAAACTAACATCATTTAGTAAAAACAGCTAATAGGTCATCAACTAATACCCTTTATCTAGGATTACTCCAATATAATGAGTTGGTGTCAAGATTATTTGGACAAAGATGACATCACATACTCTGTATTTGAACGTCATAGGTCATCATTTTGGTACTAAGTGTATTGTATCATGTAATATTTATAATCTTGTATTGTATTATACATTATATCTAATATTGTATTATATTATGTATTTATATCTTGTATTGTATTGTATAGTATTAAGTATTATATTATTAATTTTTTTTTACGTTGAACAGTGTTTATATGGTCTATTATCTATATGTCTACTTTAAACATGTAATTTTATAGTGATTTTGAATGGAACATATGCATAATATCATATTATAATACTCCCTAAAATTTCATGTTAAATTTCCAAAATTTTAATAAAGTTTCCGTCTTTTTTTCAAAAAATTTGCGATATCGATATGCGATATCGATATATCCGTAAATTTAAGGTTGCGATAGCGATATTTTCATCCTTATTATAAATAACTATTGGTAACACTATCAATGCATATGGTAATATTACTAAAGACTTGGTAATACTACCCTCAACCCTGACCCTAACCCTTAAACCCTAAGACCCTAAACCCTAAATCCTTACCCTTACCCTAAACCCTTAAACCCTAACCCTAAACCTTAGTATTACTTGTTAGTGTTAGTGTCCTAGAGACAATCCTTTGTAAGGACATAATACTAAGATGATATTCAGTTTATGGTTTAATATTATTGTTTGGTTTAATATTAAATGTATGGCTTTACACTTATCTGAATATTATGTTTGATTGTTTGCATTATTCATATCTGTGTTCCCTTGAATCGATACTGTCATTGAATGAGTGAGAACTCAGATGACCAAAGTACGATTCTCAAATAGCCCCGATCGAGGATCATCAAGAATGGGATATTGATGATGCAATGGAGATTGGTGTGCTCTGCATTATACTCTATGGAGAGAGTGTAGTAAGATCTCACTTACTACGAGATACTAGGTATCTCATAATGGATGCACAAATACCTTAGAGGGTATTGGTATACCCATCCGAGTAATTATTTGATGTAATTCCACATAATGTGTCTACGGGTGTCTCGGTTAGTAGGAGCGATGTGATACTCCTCAGACTTGAGGTCAATACGCACGACATGTGTGGAGTAATGAACTTTGACCATGACCGACGCTTGCACCCTCCAAGGGTAGATATGGCATGGATTGGGTTTATCACGAAGTACATGTGCGTGGTAGTTGAGCTAAGAATAGGATTCATTCCTCATTGTGGATTTAAGAGAGAATACTCGTCTTCTCATCATAATTGGATCTAAGACATCGGCCGATGCAAGTCTAATTGGACTTTGTGGCCAAGTGCGACACGAACGATCAATTAGTGATTTGAGATAATATGATTAAGTTATTTGAATAGACACTTCATCATGTTCAAGGCTTAATCGAGTATTCGCGAATGAAAGGAAGATATCACAATAGCCTACAGTATTACAGGTAGTTGCAGATTTCCTTGCAACGTACCTCGTATATTGAGAATGTCTGATTTATTGTCTAGGGTTCAATTAAGACCGTTAGTTTGACTAATCGCTCGATGTACGAGGGCCTATGGGTCACACAACAAGCAATGACAGTTCACTGCTTATAGTTGGTTGATTAAAGTATTATATTAGATATAATATTTAATTTATGGAGAATATAAGAATAATTATATTTAGAATTAATTATTATTATTATCTAATTAAATTAGATTTAATTAGATATGAAATCCAAATAATAATATTTGAAATATTATTATACAAGAATAATAGATATGATAAATATATTATTCGTAGGAACATATCTAGGGAAATGTAATCCGTGGAGATTATATTACGGGCTAGGTCCGATATCTTGCTTAAAAATTAAGCTAAGACAATCCCTATAAATATGTGTCTTATGGGAATTCCTAAACACACACAAGAAATATAATTTCTCCATAAAATCTCTTGTTCGAGTTTTCCTAGGAAGTTCGTCTAGAGATTCAAAGCTGGCACCTCGGTGCAAATCGGTGAATAGCTATTGCGTGGATACAGTAGTAGAGGATTCCACGTACGAAGCGCTGTAAGATTTCTTGTTTAAGATATCTCGTATTTAATTATGCAATTAAATTGTTCGTTGTTGGAGAACGTTTATTTCTATTGCGCATGTTTACGTGCTTATAAATTCCAACATTACTAACCAATACCATTAGTATTACTAGCAATTACTATTAGTATTACTGGCAAATACCATTAGTATTACTAGCAATTACCATTAGTATTACTAGCAATTACCATTAGAAAATTCAATTTTTTTTATGATTTGGAAATTGTCAATATGATATTATATTGGTTTGAAAAATACAGATGTTAGTTTAATAATTATTAATACAGATTTTAGTTTGATCGAAAAATACTATTATTAATACAAATTTTAGTTTAATCAAAACTTAATTCCTCTCATTTTCATTAATTCTCTTTTTAGCACATAAAAAATTCATCTTACACATTACAAATCCCAACACAAAACACTAATTCCTATCATTAAATTTTTAGAATATTAAAATTTAAACAAAACCTAATTATTTCACCCTTAAATACCGATCCACAACCCCTGGCATAACACTTGAAACACCTTTGTCTTCTCCTTCCACATTACCAATGGTATTCAAAATTCCTACTTTCATAGGTTTGAAATTTCGTTTTAATGGGGTTTGAAATTTCATTTTAATTTGTATTCAAAATTTCGTTTTAATGGGTATTCAAAATTCCTACTTTCATGGGTATTAACTGTTTAATCCCTTATGTTTATGTAGGAAGCCTTGATGGTGAAGTTCTTCGAGTTACTAACATAATAAAAAAAAGGAAATTTCGGCCATGGCAGCAAAGCACAAGGTTCGTTCCATTATTATTTTTGTGTACATGATTTTCTATATTTCTTGCACTATTAACAATGAATCCTAATAGAATTTCAAAATTTATTGCAGAGTGAAAGAAATTCATTGAAAATGGAGCTTGAAAAAATATTCGCTTATCTTGAAAAAAAATGCACGATTGAGAGCAGGATTAGGGTACTGGAGATGGAACTGGATGATGCTATTAGGGATGAGAAAATAAGACTTGGAAACCTCCTGATTCACGAAAAGGAAGAACTCGGAGAGGTTGATACTGTGTACAAGGCACAACTCTTATTCTTATATGGCTAAGCAATGACCGAACCAAGAGTCCTTTATTTTGTTATGAATGTTTACTATCTATCTATCTATCACATTTTATATTTGTAATGGACTCTTTGGTCCATCTATCTATCAAATGTTCTTATATTACTTTGTTATTTTTTTATTTTGAAAGTTGTTTATCATAATTACTCTACAGCATGATAATAATACCCTACTGCACATGGACAAACAAGACTTAAATTTTATGGTTTCCAATGCAGTTGTATTTAAATAGAATAAAAGAAATTTTAATTATATTTGAATAGAATAAAAGAAATTTTAAATTATATTTGAATAGAATAAAAAGTTTACAAATTTTAAGATTTCAAATTAAAAAATTAATATCAATTTCAATTAAAATTTAAAACACAATACATCAAACTATCCTTGGGCATGAATGACAAGTATCAAACAATTCACCTTCCACCTCATAAACCCCACTAGATTTTCCATTATATATGCACCAACTTTTTTCCTCAGTTATCATCATCATTCATACATCTGCCTCACCTTTTTCCTCCCCTCCAAGCCTACACAAAAATTCCTCCTTTCCAAGGAAACTATTTTGGTTTCTTAAAAAATGGTAAAGTCATGTCTCTCTAATAATTTCAAATATTGGTTTCTTAATATTTTTTTTCAAATTAATTGTTACAGTGATATATACAAGAGAAAAATGGAGGCCATTGAGACATACAACAAGAAAATTATGGAGAAAACAAAAAAATTTGAGGTAACATTATTTCATAATTAAATGTGTTGCAATTTTTTTTTTCCTAATCATAACTAGGTTTTTTGTGACTTTTTATAGAGGGAAAAAATATTGTTTGAGTTATCAAAGGAAAGATACATGCTTCTTCAAGACAATATTATTGATAGGCGAGCTAAATTGTCATTTGGGCAACCCGGATTAACACAAAATACATGCGGATTAAGATGAAATTAAATCAAGATCAAGATTGGACAAGGTATCTGGCGAGCAGATCCCGCATGCCGAGCAAAGGCTAACCAGGCGAACAGAATTAGCTTGAAGACCATCTAGATCCATGAGGATCTAGCGAACACAAGCAACACCCTGCTGAACAGATCTAGCTACGATGTCAAGACTACAATCTAGCAAGACTAAAGGCCATCAGAATCAGACCAAAGACTCCTCAAGGACAAGTCCAATAGGACGAGCAGCTCTTGACTGCGAGCAAGTCCAGCGTAGAAGGATAGAATCTAGTCTAGATAAGGTCAAACTAGTCAAAGCCCAAGTGTCACACATGCACACTAGGTAGGCCAAAGGTCATGAACACCTCCTGCTAGGCAAATGTCTATAAATACTTAGATTTTTTCAGCTAATAAAATAAGCACAAATAAATATACACGTCCAAACTTCGACTACACATCTAAAGCAGCTCGATTATCTTACATACAAATTAATCACGTAAACCAATACACATTTTAATTCAACCCAAACCTAAATTTTCGTATTCACTAATTATGTTAGTGATCAATCACACGTAATTGTTTGGTGAAAAAATTAACCATTAAAAACAGCCAATAATCCTTGTGATTATAAACGATCATCAACAAATTGGCGCTAGAGGAAGGGGGGTTCGAATCTCCGATTTAAGGATTTAAGTGTGACTAAGTAACAACCTCAGACTTAAATTTGAAGATTTGAAGAAAGGTGTTCTTGGTGTTCTTTATTTCTAAAAAGATTAATATCTAAACATCAAGTGAAGATGTCTCAATCTCATGAGACTCAACACTCCCAACACGTGACAAGGGAGGGCCCATATAGGGTAACAGACAGGTTACCCAATGGAGCATATGACATAGAGGACTTGGATGGCAACTCGGCCCAATATTCTTGGAATGCAGCTAATTTGAAGAAGTACTTTCAATAGGCCAGTAACTTTGGCTATGAAAGATGAATATGAGTTGGGCGAGCTACTAAGTCCATTGGGCGAGTTAAAACGGCAAGTGCACAAGATGGATCCAAAAACTTGCCTAATTTTTTAAAAATTTCACAAAAATTTCACCAAGTATGAATAGTCGAACAGAGTTGAATTAGGTCAAGTTAGTTGTGATCTAATACTATTAGCCTTGTGTGTAGTTTTATTTCCTTTTAAGAGTTTAAAGATGCCTTGACAAAGTGTATAGTGGTCGAGCAACTTTGACTCTTGATGCAAATTACGTTCTTTTGATAAGTTGATGGTTTGACAATGTATAGGTCAGGCAACTTCAACTAAACATTATTATAGTTTGCGTGTTAGGTCGCATTCGACACTTGTAATTTTTGAAAGTTATTTCAATGTTAAGTTGTTCGTTCAAAAGAGATTCAAGCTCAAGGCACAAGTTGATTAAACAACCAAGCCCATCAAAGCCTGTTCGTTTTTTAATGAACATAGCCTAAGACCAAAGCCCACAAATTTTTAAGGCAAAAGTTCTTAAAGATCAAAGCCCAACTACATTAAGATTGTTAAGCATAAATAAAAATACAAAGAACAATTAATGTAAAGGAAGTGAGACGAGCAAAATATGATTATATTAAAAGAAAGGCTTGATCGCCCAAAAAAAGTACAAAAATCTCCACTTGGGAGCAAACAACGATAACAACAAAAAGAAGAAAAGTACAAAAGCCTAACTACCCTAGCCCACTACAACTCTTGCCCGACAGGAGGGGGAATGTTATCATCCTTCGGGTCCTCGAGAGGAGTCCCAGCAAGTGCAGGATCTATAGGGACCTCTTGCGTGAGCTCGGCAATGAGCCCCTCAGCATCTGCTCGCTCTTGAAGAGCTTTGTCGCTTTGATCAGCAGGCTGAGTATGCTCAACCTCGGCCTCTTCCTCCTCATCCTAAAGAGGATCAGTGATTATGACCCCGGGGCTTATGAAATCAAGGTTAACTCCATATTCGGGCAAATCGCCGATTTGGAGAGTTGTGCCCGGGGCCGAAGGATTGGATTTGACGAAGTTACAGAGTTCCTTGCCGATCTCGTCAACCACGGCAGCAGCTTTGAACTCATGGGCAATGATGATCGAGCCCACCTCCATCTTGGGGATAAGTTCTTCAGGAGTGATGGAGTTGGCGAGCTGGACCTCAAGATCGGCAACTTTAGCAGTTGCTTCAGTCGCGAACTTTTCGGTGACCTCTTTCTGCTTCTGGGTACGAGCAAGTTCTGCTTAACCTCGGCCATCCGGACTTTGAGCTCCTCAGAAACTTTGACGTGCAAGTCCAGAGCACGCTGCTCGCTGTTCTGGTGGGCCCTAACCTTATCTTCCAGGTCGGCCACCATCTTCTTCGCCTCAGCCTTGGCCTCATCCCGCTCCTTTGCAATACGGCTAACAGTTGCCGTATGCTGGCGGGCATCCTTTTCAATGTCTTCAACCTGGTCGACCAGCCTCTGAACGGCTGCCAGGGTATTGCCTGCCTCGATTAGACACAAGCGACCATTATCACGAGGCGCTTGTATCTTGACCGTCTTATTTAGCTCCCTTGTCCAGCCGCGAGCAACGGACTCGGAAGCGCGGCGGACAAAGGAGTCCGGGATCTCCCTGAAGTTGGCCGGCACTTTTGAACAGGAAAACCGGTGAACCATGTTTGATCGCCCTGGGTACTGCTCGGCCGAGTAGCTGAAAAAAAAGAAAAATAAAAAAACAAACAAAAGATCAAGTACCCCGGGCGAGGAGAAACGTACTTGTCAAAGTGACCCTTATCCCATCCCAGATAAGTAGGGTTGGAAGAAGGACCGTGTACTTCGCGAGCAGCAGCGACCAAAGGCTGCTCTGGGTGACACTCCACAGAAGGAGTCTGCTGGCTGTCGGGCTCGGAAGGGCGGACAGCAATGGTCACCTTCTCCTGGTCGGCCTTGGCTTTCTTGGCCGCCCTTTCAGAATCAGAGACGGGAGTGTCGTCTCCTCGGAGAAGTCTCTTCATCTTTGGAGTTGAGACTTTAGGTGGACTGCTTAAGGGATCAGGCGGTTGCGCCAAGCTCGATCCGCCAACCTGCCTGGGGTCTTCCCTCCCTCCTTTGGGAGCAAGGGCGATCATTTTCGCTAATGGGTCAGCTTTCTTTCGTCCCCGTTTGGTCGACATCTCCCAAACATGTTGATCAAGTACAAGGAATGATGGGTGGAGAGCAACGGTGACGAGCTGATCTACAGAAGGAAGATAGAACAGTTAGTAAGTTTAGATATTAAGTGCGAACAGATATGTTTGCCCAAAATCAAAGGGATTACCCTCAGGAACTGGGGCCTGAGCCTCGAGGTGATGAGGGTAGGTGGTGAAGTGCGCAACCCGGAGAGTGGATTTCAGGAAGAGATGGCCGATGCAACGATCTTCTCGATGACGAAGTGCGATCAGACTTACGATGAACAAGAATTGGTCGTTGATGCTATCCTTAGCGCTTCGCCACTTCAAATTTTTGGGACCTGAAACAAAGAAAAGATAAAATTAAAATTAGTCTTACCACTTCAAAAATATAGAAGGGATAAGACTCACGCTTTAGGTCCATAAACTCCGTCGGGGTTTCAATCCGCTCAGGACCACCATAAGGGCGAGCAGAAGCACGCCAGTCACCCCCTATCCAAAACCAGTCGTGCTTCCAGTCTCGCACCTTCCCTGGAATGTCCTCCACCAACTTCAGGCCTGGTCGCGCCTTGAGACAGTACCAGCTTGCTTCCTCTCCCGTGTAGCCGGTGATCGTCATTAAGTAACAAACTTCTTCAGCGGGCTGCTTGTTAGGATATCCCTCTAAGGCGAACAAAACCATCAGTGACATGAGGTTCATCCACCCTACGGGAGTCAGCTGGGTTATCGCCAGGTTTGTCCGCTCCAGAAATTTGCCGACTAGAGGATGCAGAGGCAGGGTGACTCCGGCACCAAGGGTGGCAAGATTGATCGTCGTGAGCCCGCGAGGTGGGCGATCAGCCCTATCATCCGTCAAAGGTGCATACATTGGTATGTCGAAGGCAATTTTGTAATCCCTCCGAATCTGAGGCAGCTCCTCCTCGGTAATGGCGGACACAATGTAGCTCACCACGCGTACTCAGTCGCCTTGAGATTTCGCTTCCCGTGAGCTGGCACTTCAAAATGGTTTGAATACTCTCTCTCGTATTCATTCCAGTCAACCTCGGCGAGCAACGGCGATCGGGACTTGATGTTCAATTGGATCAGGCATTGGGAAGTTAATATCTTTTAAATACGCCCAGGTTAGCTTGTCGGGGTTTACAGGCTGGAGCACCTCGGCCTCCTCGTCCTCGTCTTCATGGAGGTCAGAACTTGTTTCCTCCATGACCTGGCGAGCAGGATTTGCTCGCTCTTCCCTCTTCCCAGATGGGCTAGCTCCCAAATTCGCGGAGCGAGCAACTGAGGCCGCTTCGGGGTCTGACTCCAGGTTTACAAAGATAGGGTTCTCCTTGACGGGTTGTTTCTCAGGATTACGGGGATGAAATGAACCGGTCTCGGAGTGTGAGGACATTGAGATTTATAAGTTTTTAAGGGTTTAACAATGGTGGATTCCGGCGAAGGGATAGGCGGCGGTTCAGAATCCCAGGCGGCGGAGTTTGGGATGAGATGCCATTTTTTCACACACACAGTAACAGAAAGGAAAAGAGGAAAAAAAGATTAAAAAGAAAAAAACTACCTTTGAACAGTTTAAAGGTCGCCGGAGATGGAGATGCAATCGCCGGAAATTTGAAATTGAGGGAGGAGGAAAATTCGCGCTGAGTGAACAGTAGAAATGAGTAAAATTAGAATTTGTTTTCCTTAAATAGTGCCTGGAAAAACGGGGTCCCGGGCGAGCAAGTCCAAGAGTTGAGCGACCAAAATGCAAATACCTCGCGCGTGCAAGCTCAGCCCGACAAAATGGGAGGCGCGTCGCCTCGGGATCGTGTGCGCATGGGCGGTAGCAATCATTCTGCCCACGTCACACCTCGAGCCACTCCCAGACCTTGGGATTCCAACCGTCACCGGCCCAAGTCAGCTCGGCCATTGTTGTCCACCAGTGTGAAGTTGTTTGCACAATGATACATCAGCTCGCCTCAATGTCATCGAATATTTGCCAACCCATGAGTTGCTCGCTTTACATCGTCATAATCTGATGATTGGCAAGGGGGCAATTGTTGATAGGCGAGCTAAATTGTCATTTGGGCAACCCGGATTAACACAAAATACCTACGGATTAAGATGAAATTAAATCAAGATCAAGATTGGACAAGGTATCTGGCGAGCAGATCCCGCATGCCGAGCAAAGGCTAACCAGGCGAACAGAATTAGCTTGAAGACCATGTAGATCCATGAGGATCTAGCGAACACAAGCAACACCCCGCCGAACAGATCTAGCTACAATGTCAAGACTACAATCTAGGAAGACTAAAGGCCATCAGAATCAGACCAAAGACTCCTCAAGGACAAGTCCAATAAGACGAGCAGCTCTTGACTGCGAGCAAGTCTAGCGTAGAAGGATAGAATCTAGTCTAGATAAGGTCAAACTAGTCAAAGCCCAAGTGTCACACATGCACACTAGGTAGGCCAAAGGTCATGAACACCTCCTGCTAGGCAAATGTCTATAAATACTTAGATTTTTTCAGCTAATAAAATAAGCACAAATTAATATACACGTCCAAACTTCGACTACACATCTAAAGCAGCTCGATTATCTTACATACAAATTAATCACTTAAGCCAATACACATTTTAATTCAACCCAAACCTAAATTTTCGTATTCACTAATTATGTTAGTGATCAATCACACATAATTGTTTGGTGATCAATTAACCATTAAAAACAGCCACTAATCCTTGTGATTAGAAACGATCATCAACAAATATACTCAACAAGAAACTTGAAATGTTGGAACAAGTGTTGGTGTTGGCCAATGCTTCGGACCCTTATTCGAAGATAAGTGCTGCAGTTCATATTCAACAAAGTGTAGACGATCTTGAGCAGTACCAAAACAAAAGCAAGGATCAACTTGACCGTCTGTTTCCCTTGTCCTGATTTTTCTATCTATCTATGTAAATTTCCTTTCAAAAAAATAAAATAAAAATCTATCTATGTAAATTTATTTTCATGCATGGCTTCACAATCCAAAAATGTAATGATTAGCAAACAAAAGTAATACTTTAGTGGGCTTTGGTAGATGTGATTGTCGTGGGTTAGGTAGTTAATTACATTCCTGAATGCAAATTTATTTTTAAAAAATTATTGGTTCAGTTTTCCTTGTTAAAAAAAAACGGTAGTTAATTACATATCTTAATCAATATATAATTTGATGAAAAAATATTTAATTATATATTTAGTTACAACTGTCTATTGTTTTTCGCATTATATATTTTTAACACTAAGAGCATATAATTATTGTGAAAGGTTTTTTTTTAAATAATCATACGACTTATCCTTTTTTTCAACTTAGCTTAAAATATTCACCATAATAATTTTGAAAAAAATAATCTCTTAAGTTCTATTTCTATTAAAATATTCATCATATTAATTAAGAAAAAATAAATCTCTTATGTTTAGAAATTGAAAGATAAAATATTAGGCTCATTTAACATTTAACAACCCCCCCCCCCCAAAAAAAAGGCTCAATATAAGAGAGAAATCGACTCGTGATTAGGCTCAGTAAACGAGCCTCCTATAATATTAATTTTTAATCAATAATATAATTACAATTAAAATCTAAAAATACCTAATATATGTGTGGATACACAATAATCAAGACCCTCCCATTACTCCATTTTCCATCCCTCTCGAGTCGTTTCCTCTCCCACCAATCCGAATTCCACCGGCCTATTTTATAGGGAGTAGTGTATTGGTTGAAATATTATACACGACATGCATGATTTTATTATACAAGACATGCATGATTTCATGTATAAAGGTGGGTATTGGTAGTGGTGATAATGGGTTTAGATAATTAATAGGATAATTAATTTTATTTCGATTAATAATATCAAATAATCAACCCTTACTTTTAAAAATTCCTATATAAAGTATAAACCCTATACTAGTATAAAACATTTTCGCACCAACCTATATATCATCAAGCTACAGTTGAAAAATGGCATTTACTCCCTCGAAAAAATGCACTTCATCATCTTCTTTTCCCCCTTCGCCAAGGAGTCTCCTTGCAATGTACGACTACTCAAAACAGCAACATGACGACTTGAAGAAGGACGTAAAAGAGTTCATCAAGCATTTGATGAAACACACAAGTTGTGATTCATTGAGTGATCTCATCTTACTTGATGAACCATTGCCAAAGATTTATGAAATCTTTGCGGAGGCTAAAAGGACCAGGATTATTCCATTGATTGTGCTTTTGGACTCCAGTGTTCGGGAGAGGTCAGCAAGCATTGGTGCTGGTGGAAACAATGGAACTCGAGTGAGAGGAAGCGGTGTTGATGGTGAAGTTGAGGGTCACATGGGAAATTGTGGTAAAGATGAGGTTCAAATGGAAGGTGGTAGTGAAGATGACGTTCACATGGAAGATGGTGGTAAAGATAATGTTCGCGTGGGTTCTGAGGAAGGAGAAGGTTCCGAGGATGGAGAAGGTGATGATGAAAATCCCATGGAAAGTGTAGAAACTTGATGAGTGAAATTGGAAGTTTTTGGAACCCCTATGTTTCAGTATTTTATGAAGTTATGTTTTCACTGTTTTGATGTTTTTGTTTTCGAAGTTGGCAAGTTGTTTGTGATGTTTGACATTGGGTTCTAGTTGGTATGAAAGTGTTATGTTTTGATGAACTTGAATTCTCAATATATGTATTTTGTTTCCTCCTTTTATAATATCATTGAATGTTTTTTTTTTCTTTGACCTAATTTAATGATCTAAATATCATTACAGTAGTTTCATTTAAAACTTCATTAAAAAAATTCAACTTCTAACTATGAAATTATGGAATAGATTGGTAATTAAAAGCGGTTGGTAATAGAAATCGGAATAATCTAAAGTAAAATAGTAATTGATAATTTGAAAAGATAAATATTAATTATTTTCTTCTAATATTTGTAGCATTAATCGGTATTTTGAACAAGTAAATGTATAATAATCAAGATTTTGTTAAACGGTTATAAACCCTAAAATCATGCAAACGATTAGTTCAAACGATTACATTCTCGAGAATTAGTTCAAATTTATCGGAATTTTGAACAAGTAAACATAATGTATAATAATCAAGATTTTATTAAACTATTATAATTTAAACCATAAAATGTCGATTAAACAGTAATACTTCTAAAGATTTTATTATACATTATCGAGAATTAATTAAAATTAATTATTAAATGTCAAACATGATTAGCAAACAAAAAAGTGATATACTTTAGTGGGTATTGGTAGTTGTGATGGATGTCATCATTGAGTAAATGAGGTTAATTAGATAAATTATTTTAAACAATAATTTGAAAAGATAAATTAGGGTTTGGGATAGTTTACATCCCCAAACCCTAATACTAGTAAACAACACCCTAATACAATTCGACCAAACCCTAAGACATGGAAATTAGACTCAATAAAATATGTAAAACACTTAACATGGAAATTATTAACTAGAACACTAAAAAAAACTTAGAACACAAAATAACTTCCCTTCACTTCAACACATCCACTAAGGAAGAAAACATTCGAAAAACATTTCCACAAATATCATTTCCGCACATCATTTGAGCATCCACATGATAAATGCAACAAACATCCCAAATACACAGCCTACAATAAATAGTGTTGCAATTGAATCAACTTTATGAACAAGTATCTCTTCATTTCTTTTTCTCTCGGCCTCCTTCACAAAGCTTGAGCCCACATTCGTCTTAGTTTTCTTGTCGCTGCATATTTCTCCGACTTTCCTTCCAATGCAATCATTAAATTCTTCATTATCATTGTGCAAGTTCATCTGAAAATACGAAGTATATGCAGCAATAGCTTCTTCCTCTGTATGAAATGCACGGTAGACGCTACCTTTGAATCCAATAACGTGTTTTGAGCATTCATGCCAGCTGCCATATATACCAACCCGGGCACCCACAAATACAACATAGTATTTTCGGGGATTTTTCTTTCCAATAGACATCTTTGAAATTTTGTAGAAAAAATATAAGGGAAAAATGGAGAAGAGGGAGAAGAAAGTAATGGAGAATATAAGGTAAAAATGGAGAAGGGAGAGAAGAAAGTAACGGAGGATATAAGGTAAGAATGGAGAAAATGGAGAAGAAACTTAAGGTTGTGTATTTGAGTAGAAATAATGATGTAGTTCCTTGAAAGTTGTTTACATTGGAAGTAGAACAAGAGTGAGAAAGATGAATTCAAATTCAAATCTATGAAAATGATGATGATGGACGAAAATTTGATTTTTGTGGGACAAGGGTGAATTAGTCATTTTAATTGTTGGTAATTACAAAAATATCATTTTCTAGATATCCAAATTCTGGATATTTAGCAGAAAAATGGTTAAAGTACTCATTTTAATAAAATAAAAAAGTTTTCTACCTATTACAATAAGAAAAAAAAGTTTTATACCCATCACCAATTTTTCTTCCTAAAATGCCCTTAAAAGTTAAAATGATCCCACACTCAACCCCCACCATATAATAAATATAAGTCTAAACGTACCCTTCACTTCAGTTAATTCGAACTATATGAATTTTAGTTTAATTATGTTTGATTTCTCTTAATACACAACACATAACAATGGATGAGTAAAAGTTTCCCAAATTCTTTTGTTCTTAATTTTTATCATGGAAATTTTAGTATTATCATTTAATATAATTTAATTATGATTGTATTTAGTGACTTCTTTTTATTTAATTAATAATTATGTAATTAGGGTAGGAGTAGGTTGGGGTAAGGAAGTGGGTCATATAGATAGAAAACTTTTTTTTAGCAAGGGTATATGTGTATTTTCATATCAAAATGGATAGAAAACTTTTTTCTAATAGAAAGTGGGTAAAAAACTTTTCTTTTTATTAAAATGGGTATTTTGTTTTTTATCCCTTCATTTAAACTATTATTGTTTTATTCGATCTATAGCCACATGAAACACGCATATAATATACACATCCGAATTTAAATCGGGTTACTTCTTTGTATAATTGATTACTAGATTTTTCATCACGTGAATCTATAATATATAATACACTCTACTTTGCCTAAAATAGTTTTGGCGGGAATGAATTTGGTCCGTTGATCATCTTTTCTTGATTTTATCATCACCATTCATTTTATTTTTAATGATTAAGGTAAATCAACAATTAATTTATTCATAATTTGCTAAATTTTAGAATGCATTTAATTCTTGTGCCCTATATATATTCTTCAACTAATCGGTCTAAAAGATCACATCCTTCATAGACTCAGCTCCTCCATCTCATTGATTTCATCACCGTTCATAGACTATTATCCAGTATTGACGGCGAGGTACTACCGAATTTACGAGATTCATGCAGAAACTTATACCAATCTCTCTTCATCTCTCTCTCTCTTCCCGCCTTCGGTAGTGCGCGGCTGTAGAGTATAAAATTTACAGCGGTGTTGATCCGAATTAGTGGTAGCAACGCGGTGGAGTGGTGAGATTGAGCTATTGGAATTGACCTTGGTTGGTGATGGGAAGAATTTTAGAAATTGGGAAACAGAAAATTACGTTGATTGATTTGTGTGAAAATACTATTTGGATTTAAATATGCGGGAAAATTTTATGTAATATGGAAAATATTGTAAATCTTTTTTATATATTTTTTAAATGTAACTTAAACATAAATCTGTAATTTAATTTTCATTTAGTCTTTATATTTGTATATTTATCTATTTGTTAATGTCATTCAAGTACGAAAATTATATTCATTTGGGAAATTGATTTTCTACAATCTTTGTTCATTTGGATATTTATGTTGTTATTTGCATAATAATTTTTTTAATGTTAATAAGTAATTTCATATTTTTGTAAATTTAATGCCGTAAAATTATGTTTTTCCAATTTTTTAGTTACTGTATATTTTTCCATTTCAATATATTCATTAATTAAGGCAGGAATGTTTAATCTTTGAAATTTGAAAATTAATGTTGGAATTCTTTTTATTTTGTTTATATTTTTTTAGAATTAAAATATTGATAGTATTTGTCGAGTTTGTACTTAGGTATACTAGTACGCGTCTACCCGTGCTTCGCACGGCCTGAATTTGTTATAATTTTATATTTATGATAATAACTTATTCTAAATTATAAAAATCGTAAATAATATTTTTAATTAAAAAAATTACATAAATCTTTTTTTTTATCCCAGATAAAATATAATCCTAATGAAATTTGTTATGTTGCTTAAATATTCAATAATTTAAAATAATTTATTGATTAACTTGTCATAACAATTTTTTTATATACAGAAATGATTTCATATTCACTGGTGGACACAAACCTATATACTAATCGCAAATGTGATAACAACACATAAACTAAAGACGTTTAAATTCTCACTCACTGATGGAGATGTGATCATTTTCATTATAATTTATATGACTATTGACATACAACATAAGTTTAATATAATACATTATAATTTTAAAAGAAGTGGTTATTAATGTGCATTGTCCAATAACATGACATAATTATATATAGATATAGCATATAATTAAAATTATATAACAATAAACCACAATTTAATAATTTATTTTAAAATGCTTAATCCATCCTTTATTAATTGTCCCATCTTTTATCCAAAACAACATGTTTTATTTAATTGCTAGTGCATTAATACGAAACGACACCTTTTCCAACAATGCCTCTAAAAAATTTCGAAGATAATGAATATTTTGTAATAAGTAGAAAACAATGGAGTGAAGTAAAATTTGAACATTAATAAATTAACATTTTACTATGGGTGAGTATTGATTTGCACACTACCAACAAAGCAATATATTCGTTAAAAAATATTGGTCCTCCCACGTGAATTTGCACACTACCTGCAACAAAGAAAATATTGATTTGCGCACACTAAATAACATAAACACATATTTACTCCTTTATTCAAAAAATACAATTTTCTTAAAAAAAAAATGTGCAACCCCTTAAGGTGCAAATTGATGTAGGATGGAGGGAGTATAACACATTAACCAACACATATTGTTTATGTAAAGACATTTCTAAATATCAAATAATATTCATAAAAAATAATGTGTTATATAACTTCTAAAATATATAAATTAAATATATATATATATATAATTGTTATTTCTCAGCAGTAGCAAATCCATAACTCTTCCACCGCTTCGACGATAATTCGGTTACTGACGGCCGATCCATCACTTTTGGCCGCCAAACGCAGTAGTTATCCCCTGTTTGTTGATCGACATGGTAATTGACCCCCGAGTTGTTGCCGGATTAGTCTTACCCGCGAATTTTAAGTTTTGGTCAAAATTGATTTCAAATTGGGGTGCAAAATTCAAGTGCATAGTATGCACTCGGATGCACCCTAGAACCACTCTAGATTAAATGTTCTTTTTTTTTTTTTAATATTCATTATGATACCTGGATAATATTAATATAATTGTAAACAAACTAAGACTCTTCAGTGAAAACAACTAATACTCTTCAGTGAAAACAACTAATACTCTTCAGTGAAAAAAGCTAATATTCTTTGGTGAAAATAACTAACACTCTTTAATAATTCATGTATGAACCAATTCACTCTATACATACTCAAAATTAAATATTGTTATAAAATTTATTCAACATATTAGGCAAAATATCTAATAACTACCTTAAGAATTTCATGGGTGTTACATCCTACTTTCCAATTTTTTTTTTTTTTTTTTTTACAGAAGATTTCATTTCGTGTTTAAAAAATGATTAGATCGCATAAATTTGATGCATAGAATGCAGTGGAGAATTCAATTAAAAAATTAGATCGTATAATATGTTTAAATAATAATTAGTTCCGATACTCAAGCAAAAATCGTGATGGGTGCAAGAACGTTAATCTCGAAAATTTGCTCCAATAACTTTGCTTTCCAATTATTTTTTAAAAAAAGATTTTAATACTGAAATTGTGCATGATATTTAATTTTTTTTGGTACTCGGTATCCGACCCATTGTACATGATATTTAATTATTAAGCAGAATATTTAACTGTTAATTTCCATACAATTTATTAATTATAACTATTTATATTTCACATATTTTCATGAACGATATGCATAACTTCCAAAGCAAATCAAATTAACTTTGAATTTGTCAGAATGAATACTGGATATGATTAGCCGAAATACTTCGATTTCCGGATCATAACTTAATTAATTGAACTTTAAACAATACATCATACATAAAACTTAAAATTACAAACATTAAACCAAAAAATTAGTCCATAAACATTTAAACATATGTCCTTCATTTACACTTTAATCACGTTAAATACTCCACTTTGACATGCAATATCATCAGGCTTCAGTTGAAATCTAAACGAAAGTATACACTCTAGAAGATCCTGAATCTCATTTGGAATATTAGCATCATCCTTGTGAAAATATGGAAGGAAAAATAATATATCAAAATATAATATACAAAAGTGATTTGAACAATATGTAAAAGTTACAACAATATAACAAAATAATAACGAAACAAATTATATAACAATTAAATATATAGGTATAGGTAAGTAATATAATAAAAGTAAATTATTTTATATAAAACATTAAAAAATTTACATCATTATGCCTTTCCAACAAACCAATATTTTTTTAGTAGTAACAAAATAAAAATAAATAAAAATTATTACATAAATTATTACACAAATATATAAACTCTAAAAAATAATATACATAATTCATGAATATTGAAAGATTTGTTAATGGCTAAAATATGATTCGAATTCAGAGTCCCACCAAATTAATGATTCAAAAATTAGAAAAAATCATAGTTTCATAAGTCCAAATTCTTTAAATCTAAATATTTTTTTTACTTAAAACATAATAATAAAAAAATTAAAATTAAAATATTAATGGATTGAAGAATTACATTAATTATAATCCTAATCATTCGGTTAACCCAAATATCCAAGGAAAATAATTTTTTAGGACACTATTTTATGGGTAATTGTAAAAATAGGACACTGTCTTTTCGAGATTGCAAAATTAGAACACTATCTTTATGGACTCGCAAAATTAGGACATTATCTTCACAATCTTGCAAAATAAGGACGATATTTTTTATATTGAGAAAATTTTATAAAATGCGGGTCATATAAAGCCCGATTATGATGTGTCCAATTGCCCCAAATTTTATAAAGTTGGCCTAAATTTGCCAAAACTAAAAGATAGTATCCTAGTTTTGCAAGTTTGTAAGAATATCCTAATTTTATAAACTCGGAAAGATAGTGTCCCAATATTACAAGCCCGTAAAGATAATGCCCTAATTTTGCATACATCTATAAGATAGTGTCCTAAAAAATCAATTTTCCCCGAATCTTCATATTAGCCGTCTTATACACCCTTTCTAATTATTATCTATTCACATTTTTTATTTCCGAAGGAATGATCTATTCACATTTCATCTTCAGCAGTTAAAATATCCTAATTTCTTGGCTAACCTAACCAATTATACAATTATCATTTTATCGTCAACCGTCGCATCTCCGACCATCTTTCATGACACGTCCACATTAACGGAATACAAAATTATTAAATTATATTTAAAGTAGTCAAGTGTTGGTTGAGGCCACCACCTAAGACCTAGAGGTCTTGGGTTCGAGACATGGAGAGGAAATTTATTTCCCTCTTGTGGTGGGGTGGTGTTCCCCTCTTGTGGTGGTTGCGGTTCTGGCTGCAGAGCGGTTGTAGTTCAGAGTTGCAGGTTCGGGTGGTCCCCCTCTTGACCAGATTGCGGTTTTGGTCTACAGCAAGATGAAAAGACATTGCCATGTACCCGTGGTCGAATGAACTATTGTAATTGATTACCTTTAAAAAAAAAATTAAAGTAAGAGTTAATTGCAAATAAAATCACAAATTTTTTTGCAAATTACAATCTAATTTAAACTTTCGAATTTTGCAAACAAACTCTCAACTTAACATTTGGTTACAATTCTAACCAAAAGACAAATTTCAATCAACCCGGAAATGATGATTAATTATGCGTTGTCACCCGAACCAATCTAAAAATATTAATACAATTAATAATTTATTGTCAAGTAAGTGAAACATATTTCCGGAAAATAAAAAATGTGTTCGGTGGTTCAAATTGCAACCAAATGTTATGAAATTTTATTTGCAAAGATTTAAAAGTTTAGATTATATTGCAATTTGCGAGAAGGTTATGATTTTATTTGCAATTAATTCTTAAAATAATTATGAAAAGTATTGACACGTAATTTTTTTTAATCTGTTTAGAATATCTACGGATATATATATTTATAGACTTACGAAATCTTAGGGATTAAATCAACCATTTTCCTTAAAAATGGCCTAATAATATATTATCCTAGAATGCAAAATTTAAATAGATATATTTAGTTGTATAAGCAATGACCAAGACATCAATCATCATTTTTAAATATTATATGAGTAAGTCTCTTGTGCATTTGGTGTATGATGCACTCACTCAATAGTTGATATTGTATACACTGAAAAGTTAGTCTCAATCACACTGAAAAGTTAGTCTCAATTACACTGAAAAGTTTACACTGAAAATCAATTTTCAATGTAATTTCAGTGTAAATTTTTCAGTGTAATTGAAACTAACTTTTCAGTATAATTGTGATTAACTTTTTAGTGTATACAGTATCAACTGTTGAGTGAGTGCACCGTGCATTTGGTGCATATGAAAACAAAATCTAACAATTCCCCTAAAATTTGTGCAAATTAAGCACGATAAAGAACCACTACTAATAAAGTAAAAAGATGGGAAAGCATATAAAACATTAGTCACATGAGTGTATCAAAAAACTACACAATGAGACATTATTTAAGACCCATGACACACTATTTCTAACTATTTACCAACTTACTAAAATATCGTAGAAATTGTGTTAAATGAATTTTAAATAAATCATGATCTACGCCACATTATTATATAGTAAATATCTCATAATTTACTAATTTGCAATCAAATGAAAGTCAAATAAAAATAAATAAAGAATAGATATATTTTTCAATCATAATATTTCTATCACTATTAAGTAATAAATTGGTTTTTAAAATACAAATTCGTGATTATATAATATATAATTAAATATATAAATTATAAAATATATAAATAAATATATAATATATAAATTATATATAATTATCTATATATATATATATTATTATTAATAAATTCCATGTACAGTAATGGCCAAAATATACTCCATTGAGAGAGAACACAAACCAAATGGTTGAAGCCCAGTAAACAAAAAAAAAAAGAGCTAAACTAATAAAAGTTAATTGAAACCTAATTTTAATTGTATTAGATACACTATACACACGACTCTGCACATCACCGTCTTCTTCATGGAGTAATGGCGCGGCGCACGGATATGCAATCAATCTTCACCTTCACCCGGTATCATCTCCTTCAAATTCCTATTTTATCATTTTGTCATTTCCGATTCATCCCCGAAGATCTGCAAAATGAATTGGGAAATCTATAATCATTAATTATCAATCTTGAAGAACCGGTATGCATTCTAAACTTGGCTACTCTCTTATTTTAAACGAATTCGAACAGAGTATTTCTTCGCTCGCCGAGTTATCCGGTTCAACTGGCGTCCGGTCCAACCCGATATCCTCGTTCAAATCTAGATACATCGGATTCGCCTGTGAAGATTCCCAGTCAACGTCCACAACCTACAAAAAAAAAAAAAAAAAACTTCAATGGCAACAAAACTTAATACAAACAAAATCTTAAATATATAATAGCACCAAGTTTTCTTTATTTAGTTTTGGAGGGAGACATTTGTGACCGTTGATCATTATTTAGTTACTTGATCATAACCTTACATTTTTTGTTTAGCAATTGGTAATTAATTTTTTTCATAAATTGCTACAAATTAGGAGCCAATTTTCCATCATCAGCTACAAATTAGAAGCCAATTAATTAGATTTCTCTCCTACTTATACTCTATAAACCATCAACCTCTCAACCAAAATTTGCAATTCTTCAATTTTTTTCGTATGTGATCTCCTTATTTGCAGTATTTTTTCATAGTTCTTTGTGTACATATTTTGTCAATATGTTATTTCACATCTGAAGCTTCAAATTTCATTGAATATGGAGTTTAATATATATTTTTAATTTGTGTTGTAGATTTAAATATTTTATCAAGATTTATATTGATTGGGAAAATGTCAAATATATTTATTCACAGATTGAAGACATTGGTTAGAGATCTGAAGAATTCATCGATAAAGAGGAGTAACAGAAACGCAATCTGAGAACCTCCCAAACACAGCGTGATGCATTAATGAGGATTGGTGTAGGTGTTGGTTTAAGAGGGTGTTGAAGGAAGTGTTTGATGGTGTTTTGTGTGTGTGTGATAGCATGTTTGCATGATGTGGGTGGAGTAGTTGTGAAGGAGATTAGAGTAGGGTGACAAATTGGTCAATTCATTTGGTATACTATTCAGTATTAAAATTTCTATTATTTAATGTATTATCATAACATATTGATAATGGAAACATATTTCACAACCAACATTATTTGGTGAATTAGCAAATCCTAAACCATATTTTCAAGAGCATTTGTAATAATTATTTTTATATCATTCATCTATAAATTATTTTTTGTATCATTTGGTGTTCCATTAAGTTTGAAGATTTTCATCCGACACTTTTTAATAACTAAATTCATATTAGTTTACTTATGTAATAAGAATTATATTTTAAAATTTTAGGACATCCATATTTAATTAACAATGTAATCAACTCATGATTATGTAGCATTAAAATTTTGGTTACGAACTCATGATTCGTTTATAAAATATATATATAAAAAAACAGACCAGTTTTAGTTATTAGTTTGGCACAATTGTTAAAATAAATAAATCATTATAAATTACAAATAATATTCATAATATCTATCATTGGCTTAAAATTAGAAACCGCTTTAACTTTCTCTCATTTTATACTCTACCCGACAATTTCTTATACTATAATTTTTTATTGGAAGATCTTCCTCTTACCAGTTTCTGTGTTTGGCAATACATTGTTGGTGGTTTTAATTACAAATTTTATGGAATGTTCCTACATGAACCGAGAGGGGTTGGAGGGTGAGTTGATTCATTAAAACTCAAGGAAAAGTAGTATGAAGTTGTCGTTGTCGCAAAGGTTGAAAACAGAGACTGTTATATATATATATATATATATATATATATATATTTTAATGTATATGCTTTAAAAAAAAAATATATATACTATGAATCTAAGAAATATTTTACATTATAAATTTATAACTCCACTGTATGCAAAACTAAATTTCCTTGGTCAACCTTATCATAATACTAATTACATATAAACAAATTAATTAAGTAGTTTATGACATAAATTTATTAATTAAATTTTGGTTTTATTAAATCAAATAAACGCAATATGAATAGATGGAAGTACATATCATAAATCATAAATTCATAATGTTCTTAAAAATAATAAATTTAAATTGTATACGATATAATTTCCTATTCTGAATTACACTAAGAATTCATCTTTATTGTCTTTATTAAAAAATGTGTTTATTTGAATTAAAAAAATTAATTGATATAATTATGAACCGAGTAGGTTTTATATGAAAATACTTCATGATAAGCTTAACATGAAATAGTTTTAGAGTATCATTAATTTCATCAGGAGTATCATTAAACCTGTCAGGGGTATCATTAGTCGGGGTTCAAGAAAATTTAAAATAATTTTCTTGACCTCAGACTAATGATACCCCTGATGAGATTAATAATACTTTAAAATATTTTCATGATAAACTTATCATGAACTATTTTTCATATAATACTTTGCCTTATGAACCTTGGTACATTTTCTAATTAAGGTTAATATGATTGCAAACATTTTATTTTATTTTTATATAACAGTTTGGCCGAAAATTTAGTCAATATAATTATGATTATTACTTATTACTACTGGAAAAATTACAAATTTGGTCCCGTGAGAATTTTTCAATAACAATTTTGGTCTCACATTATTTTTTGGTCCCATGTTTTGCAAATTTGGTCTTTTCCGTTAATTTTTTGAAAAAAATTTGCTGTTTTTTGGACTAAAACTGCAATATATACATTTTTTGGACCAAAACTGCATTTTTCTTGGGACCAAAAGTGTCAAATAAAACTATGGACCAAAAATATCGAAAAAATGACCATATTTGCAGACCACTTATTCTTATGCGACCAAAAATGTTATTTACCCTATTACTATTAGATAGTTCATGGAAATTTTTATAGTTGATTTTATTTCATTTTTTTTTTCAATTACATTAAATAAATAATTTTATTGGGCTTTAGACTATGTTGTTTTTTTAATTTAAATCTGGAATGAGTTTCAGTGATAGTTTATTTGTTTTTAAGACATGGATATGCAGTTTTGTCTGAGGTCTTTGATATATACACGTCAAAATGACATCCTTCCTAAAACATGTTCAAGGAAAATATATAGGAAAAATAATATTAAATCCCCAAAATAAGGCACAGAGGGGAATATTATTTTGTGATGTCAAATTTCAATTTTTTCGGACAGAGCATAGAGTGAAAATGGTTTATACATGAACCATTGAAGATTATTTGTTATTTTCACTAAAGATGATTAGTTATTTTCACTAAAGAGTATTAATTGTTTACACTAAAGCATATCAGTTATTTACTGAAAACAAACTAAGACTCTTCAGTGAAAACAATTAATATTTTTCAGTGGAAACAATTAATACTCTTTAATGAAAACAACTGATGCCCTTCAATAGTTCATGTATGAACCAATTTTACTCTATGCATACTCTTTGAATTGATATGTTTATTTGTATTTATTCTCTTAAGTTATTTGTTTACTCTTGAGTCTCTATTTACATTAAGGGATTGCATTTATTAATGCATTAATTATCTAATTATTATGTGGAAAAAAATATTAGATACAATTTCTTTTGATATGAATACAAGTTTGAGTAAACCCTGTAATATCATTATTAGTTCTACATAATAAATTTAAATACATTACCTTATACATTTCATTCAAGCTTTTAAAGTAATATAATAATTGCATCATTAATTTTTTATTGGTTATTGTTAGAAAAAATAACACACACATATATATATTTTTAAATGTAATTTAATAAGTCTTTAAATACAATATCATTATTACAAGTCATAGAAACAAAAAAATATTTAGAATATCTAATTTGCTATATGTATTTTAGCACAGGAAATGTTAGCACCTCATATTATAATCAAGAGTAGGTTTTATATGAAAACGCTTCATAATAAGCTTAACATGAAATAATTTTAGAGTATCATTAATCTCATCATGAGTATCATTAAACCTGTCAGAGGTATCATTAGTCTGAGTTCCAGAAAATTTAAAATAATTTTCTTGAATTCAGACTAATGATACCACTGATGAAATTAATGATACTCCCGATGAAATTAATGATACTTTAAAATTGTTTCATGATAAGTTTATCGTGAACTATTTTCATATAATACTTTGCCTATAATCAATATATTAATTGAATTATTTGTTTATATCTTACTATAACTATAACAAAATAAATTATAGCATTGGTTAATTAATTATAGTATGTAAGTTGAGGTTTTTTGAGTTAAAATATTGAGTACTTTATAAATTTATTTTTTGAATATAACTAATTGCAAATAATATCATAACATTTTCGCAAATTGCAATCTAATCTAAACGTTTGAATCTTTGCAAACAAAACTCCAACTTTTCATTTGATTGCAATTCTAACCAAAAGATAAATTTCAATCAACCCGAAAATGATGATTAAGTATGTGTTGTCACCCGAACCAATATAAACACATTAATACAATTAATTATTTATTGTCAAGTAATTGAAATATCATTTTCGAACAATAAAAATTGTGTTTGTTGGTTCGAATTGCAACCAAATGTAAAGTTGAAGTTTTGTTTGCAAAGATTCAAAAGTTTAGATTAAATTGCAATTTGCGAAAAGGTTGTGACTTTATTTGCAATTAACACAAATTATTATGCCTAAACTTGCCTGAATAAATTGATTGATATCAAATTTTATTTTTAAAAAACATGTTTAGAAGTTTTAATTGTATATTCTTATCTCAGCAACATAAATGTTAAGAAAATCAAATTAAAATAAATGCATTATTTTTGTTGATAGATTAATTATTGCATGTGAACAAATATATCAACTTAAAAGGTTGTTCATCAATTTATCTACAATCATACCTCTTTATACTCAATTATGTATATATATGTGTGTGTTTGTGTGTGTATTATAATGATTTCAATTTGTAATATATTGTATTTAATGGGAGTCCTTTATGTTTTCAAAATTATAAAATGTTAGTAATATATAAATCATCATTTAGCAAACTCTATTTTGATTAGTATTCGTTACATAAATAATAAAAAAGTTTACCAATGGATCTTTGATTTTCGATTCTACAAGCACTATTTGCCTTATTAGTTGCAAATTTGGGCACAATTAGCCCTAATAAACCAAAAAAATCACTACTTTTAAAAGTTAGTGTCCTTAAATTGTCAGTTTGGAGAGTTACAGTCCTCATTTTTCCAGTCCAAATAGTTTTTGTCCTCATTTTGCCCCTTCCCCCAACTAAATAACACCTCGAAGAGTTAGTGTCTATCACTCAATCCTCAAGGTGAAAGTTAATATTTTGAAAATATTTTTTTAAGTACCGTAACTTTGGGGTTGAAAATTTAAGGACTATAATTTCTAAGAGTTGCGAATTTAGGTACAAAAAGTCCTAATTAACCCAAAAATTCACTTATTTTAAAGTTAATATCCTTAAATTATCAGCTCGGAGAGTTACGATCCTCATTTTTTCAGTCCGAAGAGTTTTTATCCTCATTTTGCCCCTTTCCCAAAGTAAAACTAATTTTTAATGTTCATTCTTTATCATTTTTATCAAAGTCACCAATCTCACTTTTTGTGTCCGATCTAACCCCTTTTTATTAGACAATAACTCATATCTATATCAAGAAATAATTATTTTCTTGATATTCTAATACAATTCATTGGTTAGTTTTCTGTGTATGAAAGTGATATATTAATTTTGATAAGTCCAAATTACTTCAACTAAATATATAAAACATAAAAGTCATTATCTTAATTTAGAAAATTCAATTTTTTTGTATTATGGATAATCATGTTAATTCATATAAAAGTAGATCAAAGCTATACCGCTAAAAAACTGGGTTATTGGTTTTAGAATAATAAAAATTTATATAATTTTAACAGTAAACTGTAATCCAGTAGTGTTTTTTCAAGGCTGGTGTAAAATATGTCACCATTAACATCGAGGTCTTCCTTAGTTACATAACTAATCTTTTACAACTTTATAAACAAGAATTAAGAAATATTGGAATTTATTCTCTATAGTTTACTACAAAATAAGTCAGTGCAACAAATATATGTGTTACATAATTATATTTTAAATGATTTTTGAATTGTAATTACCATAAGAATATATCACTAAATGACAATATTAACTTAAACTTCACTTATTTAGAGATGTATCTAATGACATATACACAATTCATCTAGGAATAATTTAAGTTCACTTCTTCCACAAAATCTACTCTAATATAAACTTGGTGTAATTTCTATCACTTATACATAAACAAATATTAATGTTTTCTTAATATACAGTATTGAAAAGAACACATACAAATTTAGGCACACAAACACAAAACAGACTGATCAGAAATAAATATATTGTGAAGTGTTTGAGACAATGTTATTGATTTCAAATAATGTATTGATATTTTTACCTTATTTTTTAGTCTTTGTTATTTTGGAGCTCTTTAATCCTCCAAAGAAATTTTTTTGTTGACAATTCAAAGAACCTTAGCAAGTAGTGGATACCGTGTTGAATTTTTTTTTCTGGATTGATCGGCCAATTTAGTGTTTGTACATGCTTTGAAAAATCTGGAAACCTACAAAATGCTTTCATCTAAAATCGATCCTAAATCACTGAAAAATATCAAATACAGAGATCGATCGGTAAATTTTCAAAACTTTAAAATTTATATCTTAAATAAAAAAAAGGGGTGTGAATTTGTTAACGAAGCCCTAGAATTGAACATGCATAATTTTTATGCTACAAATGTACTGATACTTTTTCCCACCAAGAATAAGACGATTTTGACAAAATGGTAACTAAGAACGGATATTATATAATGTGAAATGCAGATTTCTTTTTGTATCTTCCGTCATCTTCTATTTCTTCTTTGTAGAATGAAATTTTTAAATTAGCAGGTATGTGTGAGTGATTTTTTATGCTCTGTACTTTTATTACATGTATGTAGAACAGAGCTTTTGTGGGTGGAAAATGCAATAACTTTTTATTGTTGGAATATGTGGACAAATACCTATGTGTTAAATTATTTATTACTTCCAAGTTTTCCTGCTTATGAAACTAATTCTCTATGTTCGTTGCAGTTATACCACATATTTTTTGCACTGGTGCGCATCACTTAATGATAATATATATATTATAAAGTATTCCATGTATTGTTTTGCCATTGTTTTATTTCTAAAAAAAATTAATTGATTATGTTACAAGTGTATCAAAGATTGTTTAATCATTTGTATGAGTCTGTATAGAGTGAAATTGATTCGTACATAAATTATTCTAGGGTATTAGTTATTTTCTCTAAAAAGTATTAATTATTTTTATTGAAGGATATTTGTTTCTTTTCATTAATCAGTTGATACTATTCAGTGAAATAATAAATACCATTTATTGGAAAAAAATTAATATTTTTTGGTCAAAATAACTTACATCCTTTAACCTTTCATTGTATAAATCATTTATACTCTGTGTTTTCTCTTTGTTTATATATTTTTATAGATTTTATTTAAAAAATAGTCCATTTGTCTCACAGTTTTATTAAGCGTCAAACTGTTTAAGAAAAAGTGTGTTATGTGAGTGTAGAGTTAAATAAAATAATTATAATTTTATATTTTATTCATTTTTTCTTAAGCATAATTAATATTTCATTTTATGTGGCATGCAAATATTTGTGGAATGTCTTAGTTAGATAAATATCAAAGTAATTACGAGACGGAAGGTAATATCTTCCAAACTCCGTTTATTTATATTTTATTGCACGATATTTTTCAATAACCTCTTTATCAATTAACTTAAATTTATTAAATAAAAAAATGATCTAATAAATTCTCAAATTTTCACTTTTTAATAGTAAAGAATAATTTGTGCGTTATACTTGCCTTATTTGACATATATAATTTAAAAGTCTCACTACTCATATCCCAAAATCCTCTAAACAAACCCTATAATTTTAAAGATAAAAATAGACATAAATAAAATAACTAAGTTATCCTTTTATATATATGGAATGAATTATCCTCTATGTTTTTGTGGATTTTGACTTTAGACCTTTAAGTCATTTGATTTCAAAATTAGTACTTTAACTTTAAATTGATTTTTAAAAAATTCTTAATTTTTTCTAAAACCAAAAAAAAAAAAAAAACTAAAAAACATGTTTTAAAAATGAATTAAATATTTTAATAATCAAAATAATTGAAATTTAGAAATCCTTAATACAAAAGAAAAAAAATCAACTAAATCTTCAAATTAATTTAATTAAAAATATCCTTTTTTTTTTCTAAATAAAACTAAAAAATAGTTAAAATGATCAATTAAATCTTAAAAAATAATTAAATAAAGAAATTTTTACTAAAAAAATCTTAAAAAATTCAATCGAAGCTAAATAAAAATAAATTTTTAATTATTTTTTTAATTATTTACGACAATTTAATTAACATTTATAAAATATTTTTCTTATTTTATTTATCTATAGTCTTTTCCTTTTTGAATTTTCTTTATTTATCTTTTAAATTTTTATTTGTTTGGATTTGGATGATTTTTCTTATATTTATATAGTTGTTATTTTCCAATTTTTCTTTTCCAATTGAATTTTTAGTTATTTTAGATTCTTTATTTAGTTTTTGTTAGATTTTATTTAGATTTAAATGATATAAAAAAATTTAACTATATTTTTTTAGATTATTTTAAAAAATTGTCAAAATTTTTTAGTTTTTTAATTTCAATATATTACACAATTTAATTAATTATTAAAATTGTCTTTATATTTATTTTATTTTTTGATACTTTTTCGATATTTATTTTGAGATATATATTTTTAGAAGATTTAATTAATTATTTATAAAAAATTCCAAAATATATTTAATTTTAATTTTGATTTAAAACCAAAGAATATGAAAGAATAAAAAAAATAGAATATAGTTTTTAATGAGAATATGGAATTGTGAGAACTTTTAGTATGTGGGGTAGATTTAATGGAATTGTGGGAATGTTTTAATGGAGGAAGGTTATTATAGAAATAAAATGGGGTATGTTTGGTAATATATGTTGATATTTAAATTTTATCGGGGTATGTTTTGTAAGTGGGGTAAATTTATAGGATTTTGGGGTTTGACTAATGACACTCATAATTTAAATCTTATCTAAATGTCCACTCTTTAAATGTAAAATTAACAAATTTCATTTTTTTAATGTTATTCTGTTAAAAAATTAAAGCAAACCTATAAATATATTAGTAATTTTCATTTATAATAATAATAAATAAATGATAACATTTTATTTATTTTAGTGAATATAAATAGTTTTTCTGTAACAATTAGTTTTTTTTTTTTTTTTTTGCTAAAGAAAAGAAAAAGTCCATTTTAAAATTATCCAATATATATATAATTTAAAAAAAAAAATTTAAAAATGACTTCCGTGCGAAGCACGGGTAGATCTGTTACTAGTAAAACTAAACCAAGAAGAAGCTTCCATTGGAAAAGCAATTAGAATGCATTGTATATATAAGGACTCATAATTATAATCGTTCCTATATTGCAGCCAATTAAGACCAAGAAACACGCCCTCCACTAATCACACAATGAACGGGCTAATCACACATGAATGGCCAAGATGAGAAAAACAAAACACATCGAACGGTTGAAAATGTCTCCCGCCCAAAACTAATATAGGAAATGTAGTCTCTATTATATATTATAGATTATAGATATATTCTCATAATATTATAGTGCTTTATGAGTCTAATTTGTCTTTGTGATATGGGCAAAATCAACGATCCTAATAACAATATATATTAGGACTAATTAAGGTATTGAAATAATTTTAACCAAAATTACGTTTTACATTTTTTATCTTAATAATTTATTCTTAAATTTCGTTTATAATTTAATTAAAGTTTTATTTAAATAATGTTAACTAGAGTTACGTTTTATACTTTTCATTTAACTTTTTAATCCTTAAATTTCTTTCATTATATAATTTATGGTTATATCAATTAATTTGATAAGATTGATTAACATTAAAGGCAAAATATAAAATTCAAGCAAGATTTAACAACATTTCCTTATTAATATCTTAATTAATTAAAGTTAGATTTATTACAATGAGCAATATACAGATGGAAGATTTGTAACTTAATACTTTCCTTTCATTTCATGATAACAATTCCCTGTTAATTGGGTGTCTCTTCTCTCTCTCTCCCAAATACACACTTTACGTACAATGATCCATTGCTACATTACCTTATACTAAATATATTTTAAACAGAAATAATATAGAGTCTATTGCTTTTTTGACAAGGAATATAAAGTCTACTACTTAAAAAGGAAAAAAGAATTATAACGCTAAAAATTTATTTTCACAATATGTTTCAATTATTAGGCGGTGTTGATATATATACGAAAACTCTAAATATTTGGTTAAATTATTTAATTAAAATTGATATGCATCACAAAAATTTCATTTAAAAATAGAATTACACCAATCTTGATATCAAAGAAATTTCATGTTCATATTTATTCAAAATCATTTGACTAAATATGGAGATTATTAATACTTAAACTGAAATTTATATTGTTAAAATTACTATGGCACAAATATATCATTACACTATTTTACTAAGTTCAACCACCTAATTTTATAATTTTTACTAAATATAATCATTATAAAATTATAATTTTATTGAACATGTAATACGGGGTATATATGAAATAAGTCTAATTGCACTAATGCCACCAAAACTATCACCGATTTTTCACCTAAAGTAACAAATTATATTTTGTTGCAATATTTGTTTTGTTGCAAGACTATATATAAACTATTAAGTTTTGGTACATAAATCACTAAATTTAATTTTTTATCAGTGTTTTTTTTTTCTTCTGAAAAAGGATATATTGTTGAGCACGTATCTTAGAGAAAAATATTTATATCAAAACTCTTCATAATTTTGTTCAAATTGGAATGAGAAATACACAAAACTCTTCATCATTTATGTGTTCAACCTCTTCCCGTTTTTGCATCGACATACACCGCTTCGTGCATGCACCCCTTAACGTCGATCATCCACCTCTTTGTGCTGTTTGACGCTAATTGAATTATTATTTTTACAATAATACCCTCCATATGTTAAAATTTGGGGAAAAATTAGCTGAAAGTTTAGTTTAGTGTTTTATGTGTTAAAATTTGATAATTTGTATAATTAATACAAAAATGTATAATTTGGTGGTTTAGATGCAAAATTATTAATAGTTTAGTGGGTATAGTGCAGTTGGATTTAAAAAAATTCAATTAGATTTGAATTATTATTGTCCATTGGATTAAAAAAAAAAGAATTCAGGATTCATATTTTTCTCCCCTATAAATAGTCTTTATTTTTTTCTTTTTCATCCCCATCATCTTGAAATTTTATGATTTTTTTTTATTCATTTTTGATTGTATGGTTTCGTATATTTTATTTAAGATTCAATTTTTCATATGTAATTTTTTTTCTATTGGATTTAATAACAATCATAGTTCTTATATGATTCATTATTATAATGTATAGATGTTTTGTTTGAGATATCAAAATTCTCCAAGATTAAATTTTGTTATATTTGTATAGAATTTTTTTTATTCATAAATATTTCAATTGAGGTTTTGAAAATTCTCTATGAACGTAATTTATTTTTCATCCGAGACATGAAGATTCTCCAAGAATGTAATTTTTGTTATATTTTGAACAGAATTCATTCTGATTTGTAGATTTTCAACTAAGATTTGAAGATTCTCCATGGATCGTCAAAACCCGCCATGGCCATCCCTTAATAAATGCGGCAGCGTTTACAGCTCCACCATCTTTCCATCTACCTCTGTCAATAGTTACCCCTCATCCATTGGAATCGCAGTATGAAATTCCTAATCCGTCAATATTGAGCAAGACATTCGCGTTGGTATTGATAAAATAGTTTGTATCTCAGACTTCAAAGCATAATGTTATTGATATTGCTGTGAATTTTACATTATCGTAATATACATATATACATATTTGTTGAAATTTAAATTTTATAGATTTGTTTGCATATCTAATTTCATACGTTAATGGACGCTAATAAATTGGAATTTGTGATCTTATAATAAATTTTTATATTGATCTAATTACTCATCTTCCATAAGTTGTTCGCTTATCCTTCTGTTCTATTAATCAATTTAGTTTAATTTATGAATTACCTTTATTTAGACATAAAGTGTAAAATGATTTATGTTAACTAATAGTTTTACCGAAATAATCTCCTTTATAGAATTTATGTGCTATGTCGATTGCATGTGTATCTTAAATTTATATATTAATTTTTTTTAGATTTAAATATTACACAATCTATATATTTTGGGAAATATGGAAAAAATTGAGTTTTCATTTTCAAAAGAATTAATTGCAAAGAACATCACAATCTTTTCGCAGATCTACCAAAAAATGATGATAAATTATTCGTTGTAACCCGAGCCAATTTAAATATATTATACAATTAATTATTCATTCTCAGATAATTGAAACATCCATTTCGAATAATAAAAAAATTATTTGTTTGTTCGAATGCAACCAAATGTTAAGTTATGGTTTTGTTTGTAAAGATTAAAAAGTTTAGATTATATTGCAATTTGTGAAAAGACTCTTATTTAATTTGCAATTAATCGGGCAATAATAATTTCATTAATTATGTACTAAGGTTGAGTACATGATATTGATCTTTTTAATTAAGTTTCTTTGTTGATTCTTTTATTTGTATTTCTAAATTTCAACATCGATATCGAAGATTTATTATTTTATTTGTATGTTAAGGATTATACCCAATTTACAGTGTCAGGTGAAATTTTTTCTGGAGTAGAACCCATTATTATTATTATTACTATTATTATTATTATTATTAAAGCATGTAATAAATTAATACTTTATAATTTGATCCCGTTTATTAGCGACACAGATCGTCGCACGATTCGTGTCACTAAAGTTTGGTATATATTTGTAAGAAGGTTGAGTTATGTAAAATGATAAAATTATTTTTAGAAGTATAATTGTATTGATGTCGGAGCAATAATAACTTAATTAATTGTTTAATAAGGTCGAGTACATTATATTGATCTTTTCAATTAAGTTCCTTTGTTTATTCTTTATTTGTTTTTCTATATTTTGATGGCAACATAATATTTTGTTATGGTATCAATAATTTATTATTTTATATGGGTGTTAAGGTTTAGAACAGTTCACTATCGGGTAAAAATATTTAAGTTTGGTAATTTTAGTAAAATCAGAGGTACTTACTTTTTATCATATTTGTCTTAAATAATTTTTTATTTAATTTTTTTTTTTTTTTGTGTTTTTATAACAAATATGAAGTTTAATTTCTGAAAGTTAAAAAAATATTCATTTTAGGGTTAATTGCAAGTAAAATCACAATATTTTTGCAAATTGTAATCTAATTTAAACTTTTTAATCTTTGCAAACAAAACCCTAATTTAATATTTGATTGTAATTTGAACCAGCAAATAATTTTTTAAGGTCCACAAATGAATTAGTTTGCAATGAATAATTGTATTAATATGTTTATATTAATTTGGATGACAACAAATAATTGATCATTGTGTTCGGACAGGTTGAAATCGGTCTTTTGGTTAGAATTGCTAACAATTAAATTGTTAACTTTATTTGCAACGATTCAAAAATTTAGATTAAAAAATAAATTGCAAAAAAGTTGTAATTCCATTTGCAATTAACCCTTAATTTTATTATTACATAAATTTTATAAAAATAAACAAGTTTGATTTTTTAAAATCAAATATTTAAATTATTAATTCTTAATTAAATTAAATTATGTAATCGTTTATAAGTAAATATATTATAGGCGCAACTTTGGTCCCCCGTATAATTCGAAGCTTTGTCCTAATACCAATTCACCATATATTTATAGGATGCAATTATCTACTCCCACTTTTTTTATAAGTTTACCCAACTCATTTATAATATTTTTATTAAATATACTCACTCAAATAATAAGTTTAACCAACATATAATACTTAAATCCACATCTCTAAAATTACTCGCCCCATAATATCATTTGATTACAATACAACGACCAAACATACTTAATCTCTCATCTCTCTAATCCAGCAGTGAGGACATGATTAACGTCTTTGCACAAAAGTGTATATTAGGCAAAGAGATTTGATATTGGGCGTAAAAAAAACCAATAAAATAAGGTAATTTATGCATATGTATTTTTTTAAATATTAATGTAATAGTCCTTTTTCTTTGTGTTATGTTATAATTTTTTTATTTGAACAATGATGGTAATTTACTATTGTACCATGTATGAGAAATTTAAGTTTTCTTCCAAATGTTTTAGTTTAAATTCAAATTGATCATTTTGAAGATTATGTTTACGGAAAATTAGAACTAGCGAATGTTGGTGAAATCAATGAGCTTTCTGTGAAATGCAACAATGCTAAATTTAAACGTCATTTGATGAGATTTATAATTCTTTGGATGCATATCATTTTTTTTTTGTAATTTATTACTGAAACTTTAATTTTTTTTCTATTAATAACGCATACCAACATTAGCGAAAACCTTTTTGGAAAAGTGTCGGGTTTATTATGAATTCAGATTTATTGGTGGCAAGGATCATCCCATTAATCGTCTCACTATAACTTGGTATAAATTTGTATGAAATGTTAATTTTTTGCGTAAAAATGATAAAATAATTATTTAGACCAATAGTGATGTTGATGCTAGAGCAAAAATAATTTCCATTAACTGTGTAACAAAGTTGAACTCTTGATATTGATCTTTTATAAGTTTCTTTATTTATTCTTTTATTTGTATTACTCCCTCCGTCCCAATTTTATTTTCCCGTTTGACTGTGCGCGGAGTTTAATGCGAGAGTTGAATTTTAGTATTTAAATGAATAAAGTAGTATTGTGAATGATGAATGGTGAATAAAGTAGTATTGAGAATGGTGAATGGTGAGTTAAGTATTATATAAATGGATAAAGTAGTTTCCATTATAGGGATGCAAAAATAAAATTGGGACGAACTTTTTTGGCAAATGGAAAAACAAAATTGGGACGGAGGGAGTACTAAATTTCAAATGCAATATAATATTTTGTTATTGTATTGAAAATTTATTATTTTATATGGGTGATAAGGTTTAGTAACATTCATTATCGATTTACAAAGATTTAAGTTTATGTGATTTTCTGATTAAAAAAAATATAGTTTATTATTATTATTATGTAATTGTTAATTTTTTAATATAAACAATTTTTGTTGTTAAAAATCATACATCGAAATTTATCAATTTTTAATCAAATTAAATATGAAATATTTTATAGATATATATTTTAGGGCGCACCTTTGGTCCCTTGAATTAGTCGGTCTTTATGTTGAATATCGATTCACAATACATATATATATATATATATATATGGAGTGCAAATATCTATACATTCAATATTACTAAGTTCACATCCTATTTATATTTTTATTAAATATACCACTTTAAGTTATTGTTTGCAAACTCTTCTTATTAGGTAGAATTGATTTTTTTTAAATCACTTTTACAATGTTTGCAATCAATTTTTCCAAAGCAGGTTTTACCGAATTTTGGATTCTCTAAAATCCATTCTAGCATTAACTACCCCACTATAATAAAAATGATTTTTTTGCAAACCCATTACTTTTTAAATCTAATTTAAAATCACTTTATTTTCTAACACTTAGCACTTTTAATTTTACCATAAAAATTAATTAATATCACTTCTCCAAAATGGGTAGAGTTTCAAAACACACCCGAAAATAATAATTTTAACCAACTTATAACACTTACACTCATCAATCTCATTCAATTTCAATACAGCCACCAACATACCCAATCCCTCACCTCTCTAATTTAGTGGTGAAAAATATGATTATCGTCAAATTGTCTATTAGGCAGAAAGATCTAAAATTGGGTGTAAAAGAAACCAGTAAAGTAATATCTATAATATATAAAACGTCCAACTTTACTTAATATAGTTTTGGCGGGAAGCAATTTTGATCGTCGAACAGAATTTTATTTTTCATCATCACCGTTCAATCTATTAAGGTAAATTGATAATTAATTTATTCATAATTTGCCAAAAATTAGGAATCCATTTATCCATCATTAACTATAAATTAGGAACGATTGATTTTATCTCCTATTTATAAGCCCTTTAATGTCTTTTCCATTGTTAGCTGCAAATTAGGAACAATTGATTTTCTCTCTATTTATACTCTAAGCCCTTTAATTTCTTAACCACAATTTCATAAATTTTTCGTTGTTTTTCTGTTTGTGAATTCTAGAGTTCATATATTTAATTTTTTCATGAACTTATGTAGATTTTTTTAGATTTTATTGAATTTTGTAAATTAAATATGTAAATTTTTTAATGGATGATTTTCCAGAGATTTTGAAGATATTCGCCAAAGATTTGAAGATATTTACTTGAAGATTACTCAATATATTCATTAGAGATTTAATCATCATTTTGCTGACATTCACTTTTTTTTCATGCGTTATTATCAAATTCTCAGGTATTTTTATCGTTCTTATGTATAGACTGTATATTTTATGAATCTTTATTTTGTATTGAATAATATATTATTTTTGTTTTCTTTAATTTCAATACCTACGCCAGAATCAAAGATCTATAAATAACATGTTTTGTCAGATGAAGAAAACCTTGAGATCAATTAGTTTTCATATGCAATTTTCAATTTCATATGAAAACTTTTATGAACATTACATTATTTTGATTCACTGTAGTTCCTAAAATTGTATTCCAATTCCACTGATGTACTTTTGAAATTCTTAAGTTTGATTACTTTATCAACCAGCTGTTTCATGATTCCTACAACGAGAATACGATTTTAGTTTAATAATTTGGAATGTTAATGTTCTAATTAAGTTTTTATTTTTTTTAATTTTATATTTATAATGAAACTCAATAAATAAAATAATTTAGCATATAAATGTTCTTATTTCTTAATCAAAATTTTATCATGTATATGCATGCGTAAAATCAGTAATACATTTATATGTATTCACTATTTTAATGAGTTCACCCACCTCAATTATAATTTTAACTAAATGAGTAGGTTTTATATGAGACAATGAGATGGGTATAACTAGAACATTAACGCATTAACACTTTGGTAGGGTGAATGTTAATTATGTTGTCTCATGCAAGTTTTTGCCTAACTAAATATATCTACTTTTAAAGTTTTAATTTTTACCCAACATACAGTGCTTACATCTACATCCCTAAAAATCCTCACACATTAATTTCATTCAATTTCAGTACAACCACCAAACAAACCAACTTTCCTAGCTTTTTACTCCAGTGGTAAAAGACTTGATTAACGTCTTGGTACATTAGTGTCTATTAGACCGAAGGACTTAAAATTGGGTGTGATTGAACCAACAAAGCAATAAAATTTGTCCATGACAAAAACTTGCATGAGACTGTCTCATGGCATGAGATTGTCTCATACAAAACATACTTTTTGTCCATATGTATTTTTTTAATGTTAATGTAATATTTTTTTCTGTTGCATTATATTATATTTTTTTCTTACCATATGTTTGAACAAGGATGAAAAACGTAATTGGACCATGCATAGATAATTTTAGTATTATTCCAAGTGTTTTAGCTGAAAGTCAAATTGATCATTTTGAAACTTATCACAAGGATTAAATTTCTCTATGTACCACAATATGACACCAATTTTTTTTTCTTGATCTATCACTATGTTCGATTTTGGTTCTATAAGTTTGAAAATATATTGAAATCGATAATTTTACCGACATTAGTAGGTTGCCTATCCAACCACCCTCCACGTGAACTTTTTTCTTTTTATATTTTGTAATATGTGATATTTTACTTTTTTTTTCTTTTTTCTTTTTAAATTTAAATACACAAATCTGGATTGCGGGCATTAGGTTAAGTTTTTTTAACATGGACATGAATTTAAATATGATTATATAAATCATAAAATATTTATGTAACAATAAAAAAAAATTCATGCACATATTTAAGATATTGTTATAATTATATAAAAACTTTAAAAAAATGTAAATTTAAAACAAATATTGAAAATTTACGCCCAAATTAAGTTAAACCAAACAATAGCGCCTAAATCAAATTTATTGATACCAAGTCCAATTTCAAAGATTGCTATCTCATACATAAACTCTCGCCAAAATTCAATTTGCATTGCAAATAAGATGGGTTACCGACAATGATGGCGCACAGAGAAGTGCGAGAGAGGATAAAGTTTTTCCCTGCAATGAGGATATTCCCTTACGATAGGTTCTCCCATGATGGTGGTTGGGCATGTCATGAAGATGTGGAGGATGAGATTAATGTTTTTGTATGTTAGAATTTGAGGTTCAATAAATCATTAAGCAAGTTAACCTAATTTCTCAAATTAACATAATTGTAGTTTTGTTTTGGTGAAAATACAAATGTGTGAAAATGAGAATTATGTTTTAGTTTATCTCAAAATTTTAATTTGAAAGTTGAAAATATGGATACCGCATCTAAAGCATCGTCGTCACCTAGGTTTTGCTAGAAAATTTGGATCTTCACAATTAGTGTTCAATTTCTCTACAAATTGATGAACTTTTGAGTGTCTTCGTTCGTCATTTTTAATGAAAATGAATTGTATTCCTAATTTTCCCCCAAAAGTAGGATTATTGTAAGACAACATTCTTCAAGATTGTTTATAGTTGGGTTCAATTTAAATTTAAGAAGAATTTGGAAATAAAGAGTTTTTGGGATAGGTTGAATGATTTGGATGAAGAAAAAGATGACGAACAGTAATAAGGGAAGAGAATATGGAATAGTAATAATAATAATAATTGCAAGAGAGGAATCCGGTCAGACCTTTTTTAGTTAAAAAACATAATATCACATATTACAAAAAATAAAACAAAAATTAAAAAAAAAAGATCGACAAAGTATTTTCAAACTTACCGAAGCCAAATAAAAAAATGGGTTATCGGTCGAAACTAAAATCAATTTGGTGTTATGGGATGTACAAAACTTTAATCTCATTGTGTTGAAGTAAAATTAGAATCGGTGAATGTTCGGTGAAGCCATTGAACTTTCTGTGAAATGTAATAAGGCTTATTGAAACTGTAGATTTAATACGTTTTACATTTTTTTTTGTGTGGATATGAGTTTATTGGTGACACAGATCACCTCATACTTCGTCTCACTAAAACTTAATTTAAATTGTTATAAGTTTTGCATTGCGTAAAGCGACTATTTTTTTAAAGGTTAATGTTATTGATGTCGGGGACAAGAATGTTTTTTGTTGTAAATGAATAGTTTTTTAAAGAATCATAATTTAGGGGTAATGGAAAAATTAGTTCTTTAAATCAATTTAAGGAAAATAACTTTTATTGAAGCCAAATCAGCCTGAACCAAATCGGGCTAAATAGATTGGGTTGGCCTAAAATTCAAGCTTATTTGCGTGATTTAACCAGTATTTTGGTTGAATTTGGTCCCAATTTGGGTTGATTTTGGTTGATATGGTCTAAATTTACTATTTTTAAAAGTTATTATCTTTCAATTTTTAGATCGGAGAGTTACAATCTTCATTTTTCCAGCTTAAAGTGATTCAGTTCTCATTTTGTCACCCCAAATTATGGTCCTTAAAAATATTATTCGCATACTTAATATTGACTCAGTTATGTAGTGCTCAATTTCAACGACGATATTATATTTGTTATTATTGTATCAAAAATGAATTATTTTATGTTAAAGTTGATGTTTTAGAATAATTCATTATCTGGTTATGGAGGTTTGAGTTTGGTGATTTTCATTATGATCTGAAACACTTATTTTTGTTATATTTATCTTAAATCATTGATCATTGAGAAAATTGTCAAATAAGCTCATGATCTTATCGATGAGCATAGAATATACTCTTCAACTATTTTTTGTACATCAGTGTACTTTTTATTTTTAAAAAAATTGAGATAAAAAAGTTATTTAAAATTAAACCTGTTTTGTCAAATTAAAAAAAAAAAACTATTTCTTTTATTCAAATCAGAAAATAAAAATTTATATAAAGTATTCTGATAATAATTTAAAAAAAGATTATGTAAGATCTAAATGTTATGTTTAATAAGACTTATAATAATAGTTATGTTTAATAAAATTTGAGTTTATAAAATGTCATTCATTGTTTTTATAATAAACATAATGTTTTTCATATTTATTAATTTATTTATGAGGTTAAATATTTTACCATAATGTTGTTATACCTATTTAATTTTATAGTATGTATATTTTTTGAAATATTTTTTAAATGATTAAATCAATACCTATTTAATTTTACTAAGTATTCAAAATTTGATTGCTACTTGTGTTATGTAAATTGTTTGGGTTTTTTTGTATACTATATTTTACAAAAGAGGAAAATAAACCATTTTAAATAAGTATATGTTTGAGAGTGTTATGTTATTACAATAATTTTATTAGTAACTATCTTTTGATTTGTTTTGTTGATGTTTTATTTATTATATATAATGAAATGTGTTCTAATGCCTTCAGTAGTTATCCAATATTATCGGAATTGATCATATGCCCACCGGTGGACACAATATTATATACTCACCGCGAATTTGTCAAGTATAAACAATCAGCTAAAATAATAGTGGCCCCCCTGCTTATGTGTCATTAATACATTCGTGTGGATAATAATATTGTGTCCACCGGTGGGCATGTGATCATTTTCGCCAATATTATATGAGTAATTAAAAATTTTATAGGTTTGGATTATTTACGATTTATATTAGAAAAACCATTTGATTTAGATGATTTTAAAACTGATATTGTTTCCTCTTACACTTACATATAATTATAATTAGACGATTTGAAGAAATTGTATCGTTTAAAAAACATATAAAAATATTATATTATTGTGAAAAAATATTTATGCAATTGATATATTCTACGCATGTATTAAATTTTTTTAGGTTGATTCTATATTTGATGATTTGTTTCACCCATCAACTCAAAAAAAAGAATGTCATACTCTTTTTTTATATATACATTTATTCAAAACACCAAATGTCACAAATATAGTAAAATTTGCAGATCTGTGTTTATTGACTGAAAACCTTAAAAAATATACACAAATCAATTAAAATATGAATATATGTAAGGAGAAAATAAATATCATTTTTTTAAATATGAAAAAAATGCATAAAAAAACATCTAAACAAAAAATAAATAAAAACTAACACAACACATGAAAAAGTATCAATTTCCTACCATATTTATTTTTTACCCACATGACTGATGACCCACCAAAATCAACTTTATTAACTTTTATTATATCCACTTCTGATGATATTTATGTTTCAAAATTATAAAAATGTGAAAGTGAGTTTAGAAAATATTTTTTTATTTGAAGTGGGTAAAAAAGAATTGCAATATAACTGTAAAATACTCCCTCCGTCCCAAAATTTTCTTCATAATGGTACATGAATTTTTTTTTAACAAAAATTGAGTATGTGATTGTGAAGTTAAATAAAAAAAATAAAAAAAATGTGATTTATTGACTTTTGTGAGTGTAAATTATTTCTTTTTATAGCGTATGAAAAAAGAGTTGGAATAGAGAGAGTAAGAATTTATTATTAAATCAAAACTAATTTATGCTTGACATATGGAGCATGACGCAGAAGTTAAATACTGTATTTATTCTCTCAACCACTGATATAATAACAAATTCCAAAAAAATAAAAAATAAAAAGTATCAGCCAACAAAATTATAACACATATGACTATTATCAACATATAAATGACACATCAACATAATTAATCATGAGTATGTATAGAGTGAAATTGGTTTATACATGAATCATTGAAGGATATGGATTATTTTTATTAAAGACTATTAATTATTTTTACTGAAGAGTATTAGTTGTCTTCACTGAAGAGTCTTAGTTTATTTTTAGTAAATAACTAAGACTCTTTAGTGAATACAACCAATACTCTTCAGTGAAAACAACTAATACTCTTTAGTGGAAACAACTAATACCCTTCAATGATTCATGTATAAACCATTTTCACTCTATACTTTGTCATTAATCATAGTTTGACACATCAATAAACAAAACTCTTTATTAGTATATATATACACTAAAGGACTTAATTTGTAACCGAAGAAATTGTAAAATGTTAATAAAGATTGTATTAAAAAAATTATAGTAAATTATTTTGGAAATAAATTATGGCATTTGTAAAACGTAAAATATGTAAAGTCAAAGTATTATATAAAAATAGTTCATGATAAATTTATCATGAAACTATATTAAAGCATCAAGTATTTGACCAGAAGTATCGATAATCTCACCAGGAGTATCATAAATTTGGGTCGGTGGTATCATATTGTAATTGTTATAAATTTCCTTGAACCCAAATTAATAATACTTCTGGTCAAATATTCGATACTTTAAAATAATTTTATGATAATCTTATTATGAACTATTTTCATATAAAACTTACTCATCCATAAAAAAAATTGTAAAAAATATCTTCCGTGCGAAGCACGGGTAAACAAAATACTAGTTGATTGTAATGTGGTAGAATATACATTAGTAATTCATCAATAATTCGTTTTTACTCCTTTTTTACTCCTTTTGTTCGCGATACAAATTATTGTATGTTTTTTCTTCTTAAATAATGATAGTCATAGTTAAAAATGCTATCAGCAAAATTGGATCAGTCCAAATGGCTGATAGTAGAGAAAGTCGATTGGGCTAAAATAACATCTGCCTACAAAAATTGAAATTTTGTGTTTTTTTTTTTTTTTTTTCCAATCTGCCAAGAAAAATTGAAAATTGTTTTCTTTTTTATATCTTGTATTTGTGGGGTCACAAATAGAAGAGTGGGTGAAATTTATTCGTATCATTTTATAATTTATATCCTATAATAGAAATAATTAATAGTACCTCCCTCCCACAACACTTTGCACAGTTATTATTCCTCTCGTGTTTTTGCGAGCGAATTTTTTATTAGTATTTGAAATGATAAAATAATTTTAAAATTACTTTATAATAGAGCAGTGGTAGATCTATTATACCCTATCTTAAAAATTAGTTTATCATTTCAAATACTAATAAACAACTCGCTCTTTAAAACACGAAAATAAAGTAACTGTGAAAAGTGTTTGGGGACGGAGGGAGTACTCATTAGTGAAATTTTTTATATCCTTTAACTCACATTCTTTAATGAAAATAATGGGGTTAATTGCACTTTTGGTCCCAAGAGAATGCGTTCATTTCAAAATGATCATTTCTTCAACACTTATAGTCCCATAGTTATTTTTGACACTTTTGGTCCCAAGAGGATTGGATAAATTGAAGATTTGACCCAAAAAAAAAATGAATAAATTGCAGTTTTGATCCCACTAGAATAGGACAAATTTGCAGTTTTAGTCCTAAAACTTAACAGATGGGACCAAAACTGAATAAAAAGGACTAATTTCGCACAAAGGTACCAAAAGTGTTTTACACTCATTCTCATGGGACCTAAAATGTAATTTTCCCGAAAATAATGTGTACCCTTCAGAATTAATACTCTTTGTAAGAGAAATACTTAAATGAATTAATTTTACACCTCTTTACAAGTTCGAACTTTTAGGTGAGATAAAAAAAAAAAATTCACTCTCTAGTATAAAAATAATTGTTACTTTTTAATTAAAAAAACTCATATCATTTCAAGGGATTCATGATTGAATCACTCTATACTTTGTCCAGAGAGAATAGATGATTATTTAGTAAATACATGATCGATTTAGAAATAGAAAGGAAAAGGAAAAAGAAAATAGTGTTAAATTTTTTTAGGTCAACTGATGAATTTTCTATCATACTTTTCACTTAATCAAACTACCCCATACTTTATTTTGTTATCAAAATGATAATTATACTTTTAACTTATGTATAAACATAGATTCCGCTCTGAATTTTGGCGAGGCTCATCCTACGTGAACAACCAACAATGTCATACTGTCAGCTGACGAGGAAAAAGAAAAAGTTCAAGTTATCAATTTTATTACGCATTTTTCACTTTTTAACAATTTAAGCATTACATATTTTTATACATCATATCATATCATAATATATTTAATAATCTATAATCTATATAAAAGTGCCTTGGATTTGTAAATCATTTTTGGACAACTTTACCCCTGCTATTATTATTTTTGTATATTTTTATCCTTTAATTTATTTGCATCGTTTCATTCTGTACTCTCCGAATTCATCTTTTCACTTTCTCGCCCTTATTGCTCCACTACCCAGCCCATGTCAAATCCTCTCAGTTGCTGCTAATGTTTTGGGTCTTTAACTTATATTTGGTTCAACTGGATTTGATTGAGTGAAATTTAGTGATTTGATTCTTGATGTTTCCATGTGTGTTTAACAGGGATCTTGAGTTACCCAATCTTGAATTTCGTCTTCGACCGCTGTTAATTGTACAAAATCTTCATCTACCAAGTCGATGGGTCCACGTGTTGGAGTTATACGTGAAAGTATGCTTTTACTTTGTATAACTCGTGTATCAAACACTCGATTTATGAGAATAATTCTTTTATCACATTTGCTTTAGATATGATTGAATGTTGAATTTCTATTGCAAACCGTTCAATATATAGTACATGTTACATTGTAGTTAATGTGGTGATACCCGATCACGGAAGACAACATTAACAGTATACTTGTAACTAAACGTACATTTTCACGACCTAGGTGGAATTGAACAATCCGCCGTGAAAGGTCGATGTGTAAGGCTCAGATTGGTCTGTCTTGACTAAGAGATTGCACTAGCACATTTAGTATGTGTTGAAGAGGACCTACAGCGAGGATAAATTCTTCTGTTCTGAAATGTGAAGAATTAGACCCCAGTGGTTGTTGATTTCTTAATCTCCGTCCCTTAAATAGGACCGTGTGTGCTTAATGGTTACTGCTTTGATTCATGTTGGGTGAGAATCATTGTGACTTCGAACTTTGTGTCTTGGGCAGTAATATTAATCATACGACGGTTGCTAAGATTTAATACGGAGAAACGCGTGCGAGTACGGCTCGTGTGATTAGTCCCCTTGGTGGGCTCAGAAGTTTTATTGTACCAAATCTTGCAAGTGAAGAATTAGTTTCTTCGGTACGAATAATAATGTTGAGCTGTCTTTACTCCAAGGTGAAAGATGTTAATTAATTTAGAGCTATTCAGAAGCTTAATTAATTAATGGACTTGATAATCTTAAACGCGGGAAATAATAACCGGGAGCCCATATTATCGTAATATGGATTAAGATGGATAGTGCAATATTAATTTATTAGTGGTAATAATTAATATTAATGGGCTGAATTATATTGGGGCTCAATATTGAAATTCAGAAGTCCATTAGGAGGTCCAATCTTAATTCTCCTTAAGGCCCCTCAAGTAGCCCATTAAGTAGCCCAATAATGATAAGGTGATTAAAATAAAAAGATTATATAAATGCTGATTTTTTCAAAAAAAATTCGAAAATAAGAAAAACAAAAAGAAATAAGATTTTGTTGATTTTCTTGGAAAGATATTATGGAAGATATGTATTCTAGGAATACAAGAATATCTCATATATTCAAGAAGATCCAAATCTTTGGATTTCTTATTGTAATTTTCGAAAATCACCCTATAACAAGGTGAGTGAGATTTTTGTGGAATATTTTATTTTGGAGAAAAGAATATATGGGATATATTCAAGATTTCTTAGAGTCTAAGAAAAGATTTTTTCCAAGCCCAAATATTCATCAAATTTTCGGCCACTCATAGTTATAAATAGGGGATGATTATTTCATTCTCAAGTACATAATTCCATGTGTTGGAAAAATCAAGAGCATAGATATTTTTCTTTTTCCTTAGTTTATTAAATTACTTGAAAGCATCTCCCACCGGTGATCAAGTAAGGCGAAAGGGAAATACTTGAGAAGGTTTTTGGGTTGATAAAGCGAGATCGTGATTGTCCCGTTTATTCAAAGGCCAATTCTACAAGAGGTACGTTAATCGCATATTTAATTGTTTATTCCGCTTAATTAAATATGTGAAATTAATTCAACATGCATGATGATAATTAGTTGTTGGAATTATTATTTGAATTAATTAGGATTAATTCATGCTAGTAATAATTGTATTTAAATTCGTATTTAAAAATTCATCCCGAAAAGATTCCGGGCACCCCTAATTTCCCAACAACTGGTATCAGAGCCACGGTTTCGGGCTCTGAATTTTAAATTGGAATTTAAATTGTTAAACATTAAATTGAAATTGGATAGTAGAATTGTTAGATCTTTTTTGCAGGTATCCAATTGTCATGGTTTTAATGTTGTTAATTTCATGCGTGTGAATTAATTGTTTTTTAATTCGATTCGTTCGAATTCGTTTTTCTCGTGAGAAAATCCACGAGTAGATTAGTTATTTTTATTTTGATTCGATCATTGTAATAGACTAGTCTAGATCTAGTATTTTTTTTTTTTGTAAAAATAAATTGTAACCGGATCGTGACGAAGAACGAAGAATTAAAAACGGCGTACCCGGACGACGCATACAAGCGTGGCGCGTGTATGGACGTAAAATCATGCAAGGGGTGAAGAAAACGAGGACGAACGGCGAAAAAAAATGGCGCACGGGGGTGCACGGCGCCGCGCGCAGGCGTGTGCGCGCCTCGGGCGAGGGCTGCAGCGCCTCGGGGCGCTCCGGGCGGCGCCTCGGGTGCGCCTTGGCGCGCCTCCGTGTAGCACCTCGGGTGCGCCTCGGCCGCGCCTCGGGGCTGCGCTTCGGCGCGCCTCGGGCAGTTTTTCAGCGCTTCTCGGGCCGGGAAGCGTGCGGGCCCACTTCGTGTGCCGACGCACGCTGTATCTCAGGCCGTGGAATTTTTTCGGTTCGTGTTTTTTTCCGTGTGATTTTAAACGTCGTCCCGAACCCCAAACGATGCTGTTTTTGAAGAAGTGTTGTTGTTCGAGTGGGAGCACGTCGAGACGAACGTCGGAAAGTAACAAGGACGATTTTTCGCATCAAGACGTGAAGAAATTAAACCGTGACAATTGGATTTGAGTGCTCCAATGTGTTTAATTTTGTTTTGATGGATGTTTTATTTCGTGCAATTATTATTTTTTGTTAATATGTGTTTGCATGAATTTAATTGTCCAAGAAAAACCTTACTTTCGAAAATTACTAAGTATGTTTAATTTAATCGCAATTTTTTTCTGGATATTAAAATTGGATTAATTTGGCCTCCATAATTTATTTATTTGTGAAGTTCTTTTGGAATACATTTCCCCCTCGGATCGGCCAAAAGAACGGATTTCACATGAATAAATTCCGAAAGGATGATTGTGGATTATTACTAGTGGCGGTATTGACCCTCACCACGAGTGGCTTGCTCAAACGAAATAATAATCCTATATTTAATTATGGTTATTACTTAGGCATAGGAAATTGATATTAACTTACTCCCCTCGGAGTCCCTGTCAGTTTCTATGTGGTCATAGTGGGAGCCAACTATTAATTTTGGAATTAAGGATTTGTAACTTTTAAGTTTGTGATCCGCTTGAATGTATTTAAATGTATAGACCACCCCTCGTGGCGCATTTAAATTGTTTCGAGATGTTGGCTGATACATGATTATATTGTTTTAAGGTTTCAATATAATTGATGTGATCGAATTATGTGATAATTTCATATTTTTCTAGATATTGATATGAATGTATGTTTTATTCTCATTTCATCGTGTCACAACCTTTTAATCCACTGTTTAATATACCTAAAGTTAATAAACTTTTTGGAGAGAATTATATCGATTGGAAATGTTTTTTTTTAAATTTAGCCTTACTGCACGAAAACACAATTGGGTTATTTATGTTAATATACCCGGCAAGCCTAATGATAAGTCAAGCAATGGGAAGAGGCAGTTTATGATCGGAAGCGTGACAATGAATGAAGTGCATCATCTTGACATTTCTGTCTGAGGATTTGAGGCGCGTTCATGAAGACATTGTATCCGCTGTTGAAATCATGGAACACCTTGAAGAGATGTTTTCACATCAGAATCCCATGACTAATCAGTTCACCAAACATGACTCGGTCAAGTTGGAAATGGTGGAAGGAACGCCCGTGAGGGAGCACGTTCTCGAGATAATGGCATACCTTAACAAGTTGGAAGTACTTGGTGCAGATTTTGATTGATTTCATATACCATTCCCTACCGAGAAGCTTTGAGTAGTTTCATCTGAACTGTCAGATGAATGAACGGACAAGTCGTTTGCCCGAGCTCTTGCAAGCTTTAGTTTCGGTGGAGGTGATAATGGAGCACCAGTCTAGTGCTATGGTGGCTAATGGTTCGTCTACCTCTTTTGGTCCCAAGGGAGGGAAAAAGAGGAAGAGAACCAAAGGTCGGATCCAAGCAAATCCAATTGTTACGAAAGGCAAATGCAAAGGCAAGCATCGAAGGGAAAGTGTTTTAGTTGCGGTGAGAGAGGACAATGGAGGTCTGCCTGTTCCAAGCCTAAGAGACTAGGAAAGTTAGGTAATTCACACACCTTAGTCGTCGAAACTTGTGAAGTGGCGTATGCTGTCTATTCGTGGATAGTGGATACGAGAGCTACTGATCACATTTGTTTCATGGGTTTAAGCTAACCCGACGACTTAACGGAAGTGAGATCCCCATCACATCGGGCAATGCTACGAGAGTGACAGCTGAAGCAGTGGGAGAAGTGCGCCTATCTTTTGAAGATAGAGTTATGGTCTTGAGAGATGTTCTTCATGTTCCTAGTTTAGAAAGAACTCAACCTTCAGTTTCTAAACTGTTTGAATAGATACTCAGTTTCTTTTAATAAGGATGTTATTATTGCTTGAAACGATGAGTTTATCCGTTCCGGAACTTTAATGGATGATCATTATACCATTATTTGGGCACACCACTCACAAAATTGAATCTAATAACACATCGATTATTTCGAGTAATAAAAGAAAGCGTTCTTCGGAGATGAACGAAACACTTCTATGGCATCTTAGACTAGGTCATATTAATCTAAAGTGGATAGAGAGATTGGTGAAAGACGGATCCTTGGAATCATTCCAAGTCGAACCGTTTCCAACTTGTGAATCCTGTTTAGAGGGTAAAATGACCAAGAGGGCATTTGGAGCCAAGGGGAATAGAACTACGGAAGTGTTAGAACTCGTTCATACCGATATGTGTGGTTCAATGACGATCATAGCAAGAAGAGGTATGAGTAATTTGATAATTACTCAAGATACGTATACATCTACCTTATGATGCATAGGGAAAGAAGTATCAAGTCTCTACGATTTGTTCGTGGAGGCGAATACCTTAGCAATGAATTCTTGAACTACCTATCGGAAGAAGGGATTGTATCCCTGTTGACCACATCGGGAACCCCTCAATAGAACGGTGTGGCGGAACGAAGGAGCCAGACTCTTTTAGAAATAGTCAGATCCATGATGAGTTATTCGGATTTACCCAAGTCGTTTTGGGGTAACGCCTTGGAAACAATGACTTATATTCTAAACTTGGTGCCATCCAAATCGGTTCCTAAAACCCCAATGGAATTGTGGACCGGGGAACAAGCCCAGTCTAAGACACTTGCAGATTTGGGGTTGTCCGGCATACGTGCTAGACAAGAAAGCCGGTAAATTGGATCCATGTTCGGAATTAAGGTTGTTTATAGGATATCCCATGGGAATGAAAGGGTGTATGTTCTATAGTCTCAAGGATTAAAAGACCGTGATTAGTTCGCACTTTAAATTCTTGGAGGAAGACTATATGAACAAAAGAAAGCCCAGAAGTGAGATTACCTTAGACGAGTTAAGAGGGCAAACTCCTATACCAAGTATACAAGATGATATACCACACGTCATACCTTCACAACCGGAACCCCGTCGTAGTGGGAGGATTGCAAGGCAACCCGAGAGATTCATGGGAATTGGAGAATCTTCGGATTTGATTCCCGGCGATGAATCAGACCCATGAACGTACGACGAGGCAATCCAAGAGAAAGACGCGGAAGTGTGGCAAACCGCAATGGAAATCAAGGTGGGTTCGATGGATTATAATCAAGTGTGGGAGTTGGTTGATCCACCTAATGGGGTAGAGCCCATTGGATGCAAGTGGGTGTACAAGAGGAAAAGAGGACCGGACGGAAGGGTAGAGACCTTCAAAGCAAGACTTGTGGCCTGTGGCCTGTAGCTATGCTTAAGTCCATCCGTATTCTCTTGTCGATCGCTGCGCACTTAGATTACGAGATCTGGCAAATGGATGTCAAGACAACTTTCCTTAACGGAAGTCTTGATGGGATCTATATGCAACAACCCAAAGGTTTCATTGAAAAAGGCCAAGAGCACCTCGTATGCAAGCTTAAGAGATCCATTTTATGGACTTAAGCAAGCGTCGCGTACTTGGAACCAGTATTTTGATCAAGTTATTAAGTCTTATGGGTTTGTGATCAAAACAAGTTCGAAAGTTGTGTGTATAAAAGGTGTGACGGAACTGCGGTGGTATTCTTAGTATTATACGTAGACGATATTCTGCTCATTGGAAATAATGTAAAGGTATTGTCAGACGTAAGGGTATGGCTGTCAAATCAGTTTGATATGAAGGACTTAGGGAAAGCCGGTCACATCCTTGGGATCAAGTTCACTCGAGATCCAAGAGGAGGATGTTGGGTTTATCGCAAGTTTCATACAAAGCCACTGTTTTGAAGCATTTCAGCATGCAAGATTCCAAGAAAGGTTTTGTACCTTTTAGGCACGGAATCCATCTATCTAAAGAAATATGCCCTAAGACGCAAGTGGAGATAGATGACATGAAAGACGTTCCGTACGTTTCGGACGTAGGAAGTCTTATGTATGCAATGTTGTGTACGAGACCGGATATCTGCTTTGCCGTGGGCATGATGGCAAGATATCAAAGTAACCCCGGGAAAGCACATTAGATTGCAATTAAATGCGTTCTTTAGTTTCTGAAAAGAACTTAGTATGGAATGCTGATTTAACAATCAGACAATCTAATTCCCATGGGATACACTGACTCAAATTTCCAATCAGACATAGACTCCAAAATACCTACCTCGGGTAGTGTGTTTTGCATGGGAGAAGGAGCCATGACATGGAGAAGCGATTTGCAGAAATGCATCGCAGATTCGACCATGGAAGCCGAATAAGTAGTTGCTTGTGAAGTAGCGAAAGAAGCGGTTTGGCTCAAGTACTTCTTAGTGGACTTGGACGTAGTTCCGAATTTGCCCGACAAGATAACTGTCTTTTGTGACAATGCCGGGGCAGTTGCAAATTCAAGGGAACCGAGAGCCAACAAGGCCAGCAAACACATTGAAAGAAAACACCATCTTATACGAGAAATCGTTAAGAGAGGAGATAAAGAGGTGGCAAAGATATGCGTCGGGGACAACCTAGTAAATCCATTCACAAAGGGTCTGCCTCTGAATACATTCAAGAGACATGTGGATGGAATGGGAGTCAAGACTATTGCCAATCTGCTTTAAGTATAAGTGGGAGGAATTATTAGGTTAGTGTAGGTTGACATGAGATGTCACGTAGAGCTACTACACTAAGACATGCGTGATGTATACTAAAAGCAGACTTTAAGTATAAGTGGGAGATTGTTGGAGTTATACGTGAAAGTATGCTTTTACTTTGTATAACTCGTGTATCAAACACTCGATTTATGAGAATAATTATTTTATCACATTTGCTTTAGATATGATTGAATGTTGAATTTCTATTGCAAACCGTTCAATATATAGTACATGTTACATTGTAGTTAATGTGGTGATACCCGATCACGGAAGACAACATTAACAGTATACTTGTAACTAAACGTACATTTTCACGACCTAGGTGGAATTGAACAATCCGCCGTGAAAGGTCGATGTGTAAGGCTCAGATTGGTCTGTCTTGACTAAGAGATTGCACTAGCACATTTAGTATGTGTTGAAGAGGACCTACAGCGAGGATAAATTCTTCTGTTCTGAAATGTGAAGAATTAGACCCCAGTGGTTGTTGATTTCTTAATCTCCGTCCCTTAAATAGGACCGTGTGTGCTTAATGGTTACTGCTTTGATTCATGTTGGGTGAGAATCATTGTGACTTCAAACTTTGTGTCTTGGGCAGTAATATTAATCATACGACGGTTGCTAAGATTTAATACGGAGAAATGCGTGCGAGTACGGCTCGTGTGATTAGTCCCCTTGGTGGGCTCAGAAGTTTTATTGTACCAAATCTTGCAAGTGAAGAATTAGTTTCTTCGGTACGAATAATAATGTTGAGCTGTCTTTACTCCAAGGTGAAAGATGTTAATTAATTTAGAGCTATTCAGAAGCTTAATTAATTAATGGACTTGATAATCTTAAACGCGGGAAATAATAACCGGGAGCCCATATTATCGTAATATGGATTAAGATGGATAGTGCAATATTAATTTATTAGTGGTAATAATTAATATTAATGGGTTGAATTATATTGGGGCTCAATATTAAAATTCAGAAGTCCATTCGGAGGTTCAATCTTAATTCTCCTTAAGGCCCCTCAAGTAGCCCATTAAGTAGCCCAATAATGATAAGGTGATTAAAATAAAAAGATTATATAAATGCTGATTTTTTCAAGAAAATTTCGAAAATAAGAAAAACAAAAAGAAATAAGATTTTGTTGATTTTCTTGGAAAGATATTATGGAAGATATGTATTCTAGGAATACAAGAATATCTCATATATTCAAGAAGATCCAAATCTTTGGATTTCTTATTGTAATTTTCGAAAATCACCCTATAACAAGGTGAGTGAGATTTTTGTGGAATATTTTATTTTGGAGAAAAGAATATATGGGATATATTCAAGATTTCTTAGAGTCTAAGAAAAGATTTTTTCCAAGCCCAAATATTCATCAAATTTTCGGCCACTCATAGTTATAAATAGGGGATGATTATTTCATCCTCAAGTACATAATTCCATGTGTTGGAAAAATCAAGAGCATAGATATTTTTCTTTTTCCTTAGTTTATTAAATTACTTGAAAGCATCTCCCACCGGTGATCAAGTAAGGCGAAAGGGAAATACTTGAGAAGGTTTTTGGGTTGATAAAGCGAGATCGTGATTGTCCCGTTTATTCAAAGGCCAATTCTACAAGAGGTACGTTAATCGCATATTTAATTGTTTATTCCGCTTAATTAAATATGTGAAATTAATTCAACATGCATGATGATAATTAGTTGTTGGAATTATTATTTGAATTAATTAGGATTAATTCATGCTAGTAATAATTGTATTTAAATTCGTATTTAAAAATTCATCCCGAAAAGATTCCGGGCACCCCTAATTTCCCAACACCACGTTCCTTCTAGCCTTCCATCGTCGATCGATCGCTGCCTACCCCCGCCTTCGGTCGCCACCTTTTCATGTCTCTCCCTACTTAGAAGTTAGAACGATGCCTGATTGACAAGTAACAGGTACTACTCCTACTCCGACTCCATAATTTTCACTATTTTTCCTCTTTGTTGTTTTGCAATTGTTTGTTAAATTAGATATTCTACTGCTGCATCGGATCATGCTAATTTGACATAGTGTGCACAATATGATTCAATGTTTGCAGATACGATAATGGCAGTGGACATAGGGCAGAGTTATAACTTTATCGAGTAAGCCCCTTTTCCAAGTACTGAGATTGAATTGAATCAAAATACCAATTAGGGCGGAAATGTAATGAGGGCGACAACTGCTCGAAGTGAGTGGACGCTGAAGAAATTAAACTGGATGCAGATTGAGCCAGTAAGTGATCATTAGTTGTTTGACTTTCTCTATGATTACCAAGTGAAAGTTTTTATGCAAAATGGTTAATTTTATCTAATGAATTACATGAACCTTCCTGAATATTCTTTCATTGCCGCTTTACAGGTCAATTTCTTCTTAATCGAATTTAGTGCATTTATGCATTTAGATTTTAAAATTGATGTTTATCCTTAATTCACTCGAGGAGGGTTAGATGGACTACATTGTGGTATTTTGTCAAATTTACATTGAGTTATTGCATTTGTTTCATCCACGACATCCATACGAGGTGGGGTTTTCTATTTAAATTATCTCTACAGTGGTTAGTAGAGCATGTTGTTCACTGTTAAATATTTTACGTGATGTTGAACATGTCTGCTACGTGTTATATTCCATGTATGAAATGTTATGAAATTTAGCCAGGGACTAGTTCACGGGTCCGGGACCATATAAGTTGTCCTCGGGATTATCGGGTCATTAAATTGGCTTTGAGAAGGCCCACAGTGCTCATTGAAAGTTACGTGTGGGAATACCTTAGTCATTAAAACGGTTTTGGGACGGCCCACAAACACAGTACGAGGTAATGTATGGTTATGTATTCATGTTTGCATTGATGTGTTTGGTAATCTATTTGATATTTAACTTTGAACAGCTTAACACCACTGAGTGTGCTTGCATACTCACCCCATACACTTTAACATTTTCAGAGTACCAGCGGAAGCGTGGAGAGGTGATGGAAGATGGTTTCAAGCTATTTAAATTAAAAACAAGTTATTTGTTAATCCAATATTTTTTCTAGTTAAGTTCTTGTGAGCTAGTCATATTTTGATACAATTAACATTTAAATTAAATTATTTTTAAGAAGATAGTAAATATTCAAGTCTTTCGATGTTTATTATGTATTTTTCTGTCATACCCCAATTTTCATAATAGTAAATTTGACGAAATACCTATAATAATTTTTCAAATATTTGTACCACAATGTTTTGATTCGATTTTTGTTAATTACAGTGTACAGCCAAAATATATAGGTGAGCTGGCATAAAAAAATCTCAAGAAATGAGACGAGTCGGATGGGATGTTGCAGCAATAGGAAATGGTTAGTCCGTGCAAGGATCAATTTCATTTCATTTTATTTTGATTTTAATTTTTATCATTTTTATATATATTATTCATATGATTGATATGAGGCAATGAAAGTTATCTGATGGATCTTAAGCCCTACATAATTATTTTTCTGAAATTTGATTTAGCATAGGAGGTATCTAGCCAAGGTCGGTAAGAATTCTTTGGATCTCATTAATATATGAATTCACCTTGTACCTGTTGGAGAATTGTTGTTTGGTTATTCACTTTTGAACTCTCTGCATCTCATGTATGCTCTGGGGGGTGCATTTATTTGGTAGTTTGTTGATATACACGTCTCTAGAATGATTCTTACTCAACTATCTTCGATTATCACTGAGAATGGTTCAAAGAACATACATATATTTGCTCATCTCAAATAAACTTACCCTGTAAATCATAGACTATACTTACTAGATTTCTTAAGTTTGGATGTGATCGGTTACATAAAAAAAAATCTATGTCCCAGTGAATGGAAGGGTTTGCAAATCTACAGTGATCTGAAATTACGTAAATATTTTCTTCTGCTACCATTTTTTTTATGACTTCATTATATAATGTGTGAGAACAACTCCTTTAGATTCCTTGTTGCCTTGATATTCTTCTTGCATGTAACTGCAGTTATATAGTGATGTAATTTGTGATGTATTTTGTTGGGAACTTCTGGTGGTAATTTCCATGGGAAAAATCTCTCTGTAATTTTACCTTTTACAAAGCTGATAAAATGAGCGGGTGGATAATGCGGTGGTCCAAAGTAAGAGTCTAGGAGGCAAATTAATTTTCTCCTTTAGATGAGAAATGCTTAATTATTATTGTAGAAGCAGTTCATTCTTCTTCTGTTGGTTCAAGGTCAGAAACTAATGATGATGGGAGTTGCATAAGAGACTGTAAAGGTCCTAGAAAAGGGTCTTATTTTCGTAAAAGGCAGGCAAAAAAAAAAGAGCAGGTGGTTGTTGTTGTAAGTTCCATCATCTTCTGTGAATTTCAGGGAAGAGAACCAACTTGGGGTGAGTATTGGATCACCGACAATGATGAGGATTAAGTTGCATTGAATTTGCAGGCACTTGTCATGGTTGTCTTGCCAACGCTGCAAGACTTTATAGAAATTGAACTGACGAAGAAGATAGAAAAGTGAGGGGATGAAGGTGGGGTTGGATATGAGTGGTGAAGAGGAGAGAGCCTTTGAAGTAGGTATTGATGTGGAGAGTGTGAGAGTTATTAGGGAATAGGGGTTTTGGTGAAGCTGAGAGGGTCAAAAATTGACATTGGGATTGCGGATAGGGTGCCTATGGGCTCTGGGCTGTGGCGATAGCTGGTTGAATGTTTTTGTTGTTAGCCTAATTGGTCTTGGATTAACTGATGTCTTCTGTCCTACTTAAAATAAGTACCTTTTTTTAGTAACTATATATGTAATAACTCACTGAACTGATTATTTAGAGATTTTATTTATAGGTTAATTTTCTTACTTTAATGATGGTAAATTGAAAAGAAGAGGGAGATGATACAATAGAGACTCCCTATCTAACCGCCATTGTCTCTGAGATTATCTCACATTTCTCAGGATATATATTGTGGTGGTAGGGGTAGTTTAACATATCGTTCTCAAATTAGCCCTTTCTAATTGCTTGACATGTCTTGGGCAAAACTTGCAAATTTTTGGATGGAAATTCTTACACCAGCATCAAAGAGAGACACGGGAGAAGGATTTGATGTTACAAATATTGGTGATGCTAGAGTAGGCATTGTGGGATTCCCTTCAGTTGGGATCTTCTTGCTTTTGTTGCTTACTGTAAACCAATCTTGATCAATAAATATTTCACTGTTCAGGGAATTGATTTTGTTGCTTCAAGAAGCAACCCAGTGTTTTCTATTACCGGCTTCATTTTGTTTTGTTTTTTTCCTTTGTTGTTGATTTTTACCTTTCATTTTTTAGTCAACAAGAATCCATGTTTAACCTCTCAAAATTGCTGCTTTGTGATTGTGATTTATGTACGAAAAGAAGTCTTATTTCATTTCTGTTGTTTTACAGTTGGTATTTGTATGGGTGGGAAAATTTGCTCCTCATATATTTGTTCACAGATCCTGTATTATTATTATCATATTATCTTGTATATTGCTCAAATGTTTATATTAGTTGTTTAGGAATTAATCTGTGCAATGATTGGTTTTGTTAGGGGGCGCTTGGTTAGTAACTCTTCAATGGTGATGAGAATGAGATTGAAAATTAGGATAATTATGATGGTCAATGGGAACAAAATCACTACCTCCTCTCCTAAATAAGGTAATCACTACTCCATTTTGATTACTCTATTCTCTTCCTACAATCATCCTCCTCAATCACTCTCTCATTCTATTCTCTTCCTACAATCATCCTCCTCAATCACTCTCTCATTCCTCTATGAACAACCATTTGTTGCCCACTTCTATTCCAAAATTGGAAAATAATAGTAGCAATAGAGTCACAATTGTAATAATCCTTCCCCCAACATATTATTTTTATTATGGGGGCATAGATGAAAAATAATTCTCATTCTCATTACTATTGAAGAGTTGTTGATCAAGCGCCTCCTTAATTTCTCAAATTTGAGCAATGGAAGCTGTTAGAATTATTCTTTCTTTGTATTATAATAAGCAAACAATATATAATAGTTAATTAAGTTGACATATTTATTGCATTAAAGAGAGAAACTTTGTGCAACTCAGTTTCGCTCAAGCTATTTTTTTTTTTTTTGTTGGATGTTAATTAATTGATTTATGAAGGACTATATAAGAATATAATGATAGAATTTGAACTAAACAGTTGATTCGAGCAGGAGAAATTTGCATAAAAATCAGTACCAAATATGCTAATGTAAGAATTGTTTAGTATACTGTATACCATTTAAAAATTGTGGATTATAGTCTTTTGTTCATTATTATAATCATTCTCAAATTGGAGTTTTATGAAGTGGGTATAATTATTTTCGAATTGGAGTTCTATGAAGTGAGTATGGTGGTCCTCGCAAGAGGCACTTATGGGAGTGCTATAAAGCCGCGCAATAGTAACTTGGGATTATAAAATTTGCTTGTAAGAGATAATAGTTATACTTAGAACATTATTTTATATTTTGAGAAGAGTAGGACAAAATTAGTTCATACATGAATCATTGAAAAGTATTAGTAGTTTTCACTAAAGAGTATTAATTGCTTTCACTGAAGACTATTAGTTATTTTCACTTAAGAGTCTTAGTTTATTTTTAATAAACAACTAATACTATTAAGTGAAAATAACTAATACCCTTCAGTGATTCAGGTATAAACCATTTCCACTCTATACTTTGTCTTGTGAGAATGTTAGTGAAACTTAGATTTGTTTTTGTTAACTTAAAAAGGCACCCTACATTTTTTCACTAATTAATTTAATAATATATTTAAAAGTGACTTGGCCTTGTAAATTATTTTAGGACGTTCTTACCCCTGCCTTATTTTTTATTTCACATTTTTCTCCCCTTCTCTTATTTTTCCTTTTCATCTCAATCGTCACTATTTTTTTCCTCTTCCGTCCTTCCCTGATCGCGTCCCTCATGGATTGCCAAATCTCATTGCCCTTTCTCCCTTTTCTTTTCTCTGTACCAATCGATTGTGTCGCTCCTCTGGATGCATAATCGAACGCTATATCTTACTCGAATCTGATCGATTTTATGATCCAATGGATTCTAATCGGAAATCGCCAGCGCCGGCTCAACGCTGCGAGTTTTAATAGTAGATCTTTGCCCTCAGATAGATGGTGATTTTAAGGCTGAGCACGGGAATTTGGTGAATTTGAGCGATTGGATTGATAGAAATCCCAATGTGGTCGAGGACAAAGTGTTGAAAAAGTGGGGAACCAGTTGTTGTTTCTGTTTAAGGTAATTCTTGAAACCTGGGGTAGATTTCAATTCAGTTCATGATACATATTTCTTTAAACTCGAAAATTTATATTGTCAACAATGATAATGAGTCCCGGCACTGGCTGCAGTGTCTAAAACTGTTGATCATCTACAGAACGTTCATAGTTAGCATGCTTACTTCGTTTTTCCTGGAGATCTCGAGAGTAAGTATTCAAAACCAGTTTCCTCAAGTACTTTTCCTTTTTGTGCTAACATTGAGCACCAAAATGGGTATATAACATATATAGTTTGCATTATGTTTTCTAATTCAACCAAATTGTAAAGTCTCTCAATAGACAATCTAATGGTTTCAGGACCAATTATATATCAAGTGCATCATGTACGTGATGGGAAAAGCTTTGCAACCCGAAGGGAAGAAGCTATACAGAGAGGAAACATTGTATATACACTAATGGCTTCTTTCCATGTAATCCCATCTATTTAATATGTGATGCTCTTATTAATTCTCCATATTTATATACGACTTACATTTAACATCGAGATGATAAATATGAATATTGCTCTTATGGTGTTTGAAATTATTGTAAATATTTATGTGCTGAGTAAATAACATATTGCAATAAAGTTATTGGGGAATTAAAGTAGAAACATGTTATTCTTTATTGAGAAATTGAACTATGTGCCTTCTTCAATTGAAACCTTGATGTGTTGACTTTTGGACTTGAAATATGATAAAATGTTTATAGGTTCCTTGATATGTGGATTCATTGAGCCTGAAGGAATTCCATGTGGACCTGCTCTTATTTTGTGATGTTAGGGCTATGGATTAAGAACAAGCATGTGGTGAGATTCATTAAATATTGCAGTATTCATCTTTGTACATTTATAATCATGGGCTCATTTGCTTCACAAAATGGGATGAATTAATATAGTAGAATGAATGAATGAATTGTGATAGAATCTTGCTATGTGTTTGCATTGCTGAATTACAATTTTTATATTTAGGTTGCTCTTAATTTGGAAATTCTTCAGTCACTGGTTATAGATCGATTTCCATTTTTTAACATTTTAGATTTAATTTTCTTTAATTATGGATATGGAGGGCTTAATTTCTTGATTCATTATTTGCTGGAGTTTTTGCAGTCAGTGCTTGCAGTCTTCGTGGGGTGTTTTTCCCCTAGTTATGTGCTTATGAGGTGACTGATCTTTGTATTTATTTACCGCAGTAACCTAATTTTGTATGAAAGTTTCGGTATTCTTTGTATAGCATACACGCCCAATTTTGTTACTGCAGTACTCTGTTTTTTCTCCTTGTTTTTCTGACATTCTACTCTAAGATAGAAATTACTGTCAATTTTTCTTTAATTTTGAAACAGAAACTTCAAGAATTTTGTCTTTTGTCATTTGATTTATCATTTTATTGAACTGTGCAGGTTATAATTTTAAATTGTTTGTACTGATGGAAAAACTTGAAGCCAATTGCTTTTTTTGGTTGAATGTTTCGAAGCTTCCAACAGTCCCAAATAGGTTGACAAATCTGCTATCACTCTTCATCAAGGTAATTATATGTGCTATATCATATATTTGTTGTTCATCTCTAATTTTTATACAAATTACTGCGAATTTGGTTTTATGTGAGAATCATTTGATAGATTTTTCCTATTTCTACCGTCATTTGTTCGAAATGAGATTATGGGGTTAGTAATCCCAGACTGCGGATGCGTCTAGAATTTTTGGTGTAAAATATCAATTCCTGATCTAAATCAGATTATGGCTGGTAATATGATCTTGAGCCTCAATTAAAATTAACTACTGAAGGCCATTAATTGTCTTATATCATGAGCATTGCTTCACCAAATGTCATTTTATGATGAATAGGATAATGCTTTGCTTTTATAGTACTAAGTAGAATGCCCTTATTCTGCAGTAACTATCTGAAAAACTCAAATTAAATGACATCTTATCATTGAGGTTGAGTTTATCGTTTTTGGGTGTTATTACCTTTATGTTTTAGTTTATCTAAGTTTGTTACTTCTTTACACCCATAGTGCAAATTTGACATCTAATAGGTGCACTGATTACATATTAAAGCACATCTAAGATGTGTTCATTTTATGTACAATTAATGAGCTGACTCATCTGGAAGCAACTCTAGCTTTAGTATGGATAATGAAATATGTGTACTGAGCAAGTTAGCAAATATGTTTTCCCTTCTTGTTTATATATATCATGATATAGTATTTTGTGTTCATTTTTGGGGCATTTGAGTGTATTATAAAGATGGGCAGCTCTTGAAATCTATAACCTCAAATTGTCATTATAAATCATTAACTATTAGGCTGAAACTACAAGATTTTGTTCTCCAGTTGTTTTATATGCTGAAAACCCTGCCATTTCTGACTATCTATCTATTTATATCTTTTTGGGAGTACAATGACACGTCACACAACCAGCTAATTATGGCCCTCAGGATACAAAGGTAGAGGCTTTGAAGGAGAGTTCTCCCACTCCAGTATTTGTTAACTCAAAACCAATTTGAGAAGATCAAGTGCAAAATGTTGTGAAGTTTCTTTCACATCCAAAAGTTGTGGGATCTCCCATCATGTATAGAAGATCATTTCTTGAAAGGAAGGGTCTCACCAAAGAGGAGATCGATAAAGCCTTTTGACGTGTTCCTGTAAGGTATCACGATCCTCTCCAACTGGAATACCTTTTTTTTTTATGATTTTCTAAAGTTAAGGTATCTGATCATTCTCAAAACACTATACACGACTTTTAACCGTGTAGGATCCTACCCCAGCTGTTACATCAATGTAGGCAGGTGTCTCTAATCAAGTTAATATTGTTATTAGTAATACGTAGTATTTTTGCTTATACCCTCAGGTCATGGTAGTTCAAAAACTTTACCTATTTTAAGTTGTGCTTTATTAAATGTTTCCTCTACCTTATATGAAGATGGAAAGGTAAGATCTTCATCAAATGTTCAGCAGCAACCTCCAACACAAGTACAACAACCTTTGGTTGTTGCACCTATGGGCAACACTTTAAGAAAGGGGACACTCTCTCAATTCCACTGGTATCATGTTATTCTTGCTGTGGGAGTTCTGGCTGTATTAGGGGTTGGAACAATAGTGATTTTCAAGGTACAATTTAGAAATAAAACTACCTGAAATTGTAGCTGTATATTATCATTCTGCTGCATTCTTGCAGTTATCTATTGAGTTACTTGCATCAGTTCATTTGATGTTATATATGTAATCTGACATCATATTTGCTTCTGTTAGAAATTCATTGTTCCGAGGTTGAAGTCTTGGATTCGTAAGGTAGTATTAGAAGAGGATGACAAGGGTCAAATGAAGAAAATTGATGGTAAACCAAGTCAAGCAGAAGAAGTTACAGCTGCTGCAAAAGTTGTTGCTGCAGCACCAACTGATGTGGCTCGAGCTAGCCAGGAGATGTTGATTACAAAAAGTAAAGGTAGATATTTAATGGGCTATGGTGTTTATTTTTCCCTACTTCTGTTAACAATATTTCCTTTTCTTATGTTTCTCATGAAGTATTTATGAACACATTGTTTATGAATGTTTCCAGAGAAGAGATGCTTTGAGGAGCTTATCAATATGTTAAATATTTAAGTACGTGAAATGAAATCAATGAGCAACTCAATACAGAATGATCCCAAGGTATGTCAAATCTTTCTTTTATAAATGAAAGCAAAATAATTGAGACGTTGTGCATATGAAATAAATGTTTTTGAAAATTATCTCCTAATGATGTTAAACTTACATTTGGTTTTGTAATAATGGTGTTATAATGTGTATTCATCAACTCCTAATGAAATTATTAAGAACCAAATTGTACCTGCTCTTCCCGAATATTCCTTTTATTTTACTAGATTGTTCATCACTAATAGTTATCTCAATTTTGCCTCTATACATTGCTCAGGTGTCGTTCGATTAATTATAGTTGAGAAATTTGGGAAAATTTAATTAATTGGTTAAATTATGTGAATATAGTTTCTATTTTATTTTTTCTTGTGTGAGATGATATTTGTTTTTAGTCCTTATCGTATGTTTATTTTGCTAATCTATAGACCTTAAGGTAATATATTGTATTTATTTTCTTAAAAGAAATCCTCTGTGTATTTATTTCCCTTTTTAACTGTTGGTACGTCTGGGTATTTCAGGGTTGGCGATTTAACATAAAGTGTATTGTATATCTAGTTTACAGTAGTGTTATATGATTTTTTAAATACATCCAATACATTGTTAGCATATATATGATTTAGTGGTTATTTGGTAGATTGAGATATATGTTTTTAACTTGAGTGAACTTTGTCATGTGTGTGCCTGACTTGCAGGGTAATGGCTGCAGTGATGCCTCCGATTATACTGGTATTGACCAAAAATAATGTGGTGAACAAATATAATTTGTCATCCTTGAAGCACATTGGATCAGGGGCTGCTCCACTTGGGAAGGAATTGATGCAGGAATGTGCCAAGAATTTCCCTCAAGCTGTTCTTCAAGTAAATTTCTATCATCACCTTAATTGTTAATGCAACTCTAACATGGAAATGTTGACCTATAACATCTAAGATATGCGGATATTTCATAGATATTCTGAAATTGCAACTGGTGAGCATCTCGGTAAGCAAGTATTCATACCTCGCATACCGATGAGCCCAGCAAACGACGAGGGCTACCCTTTCAAGTTCATTCTGAAACAATTCCCTGTTCGAAGTTGTTTTGCAATGACCATAAACAAAGATTAAGGGCAAACAATTTAGAAAGTTGGTGTCTACCTACCCGAACACGTATTCTCCCATGGACAGCTATATGTCGCGCTTTCGAGGGGAATTTTCCTGGAAGATACAAAAGTGTTGATCAAGGCAAAGAATAAACGACTAACAAAGAACATTGTGTACAAGGAAATTCTAATGTAAATGGGAAGTTTTAAAATAAAATTTATTTAAGTATTGCACCTAGAATATTAATTATCTCAATTTTTCTTATTTGATATATATTGTAACCTCATATGACACTTTTTTAAAAAAGAAAATTCTAAATTAACTTTTTCAACAACACTTTATCAACTTTATGAAAACAATGGAATTTTGATCAGTACGAAAAAAAAATGTATTTTACCCCCGTGAAAAAAAAAGGGACTTAGGATACGAAGATTACAATGCTAAAACCAGTCATAAAATTATGAAAATACAAAAACCAAAAACTCCATTCATAAAACCTCCGCTGTTATCATCATTTTTCTTCTTAAATAGTGATCACTCGACAATGATTCGTATTTTTTTATTGTTATTTGTTAGACACATCATATAAAACTCAATTTTCAACCCTTCTTAAATAGTGTTCACCCGACAATGATACATGATTATTTAGCAATAAAATTTTAAAATAAATTGCGTCCGACGTGCAACGCACGTGGTTCAAACTAGTACCCATAAAGATAATCAAATTTGTTAAGTCCAATTTTATTGTTCGCGCATTTTAAAACCCCCCCTCCCCCCAATGTTTTGCAAAACATTATATATGTATATGTATGCAGTGTGGTTTCTTTATGAAAATGGTCAAAATGATATGGAATTGAGAAGTCTAACGTATAATGTTTACTACTAGGTATTTGGCATTGTGGGAAATGGAGCTAACCACTAATTTTAATTAACAATCTCTTAAAATGAAGTCTAGCTTATACTACACACAATATAAAAATCAGATTTTAGGAGAACCATTTAATAAAAAAAATCAATTCTACTATAAAAAGGCAAGGTTTATATTATTTTCATTGTTTTTTTCTAAAGTTTATGTCATAATACATGCTAGTTTGTAAACTGAATCCACGTTTAATGTTCTCGTAATCAAAATGGAAATAACGATTACCCACACACTTTATCTTCATCATTTAATGATCTATTTAGTTACTCAAATTGTCATCAATTTATCTTCACCCTCCCACTTTTCTTTAGCTACGAGAAGACTAAAAATAAACAAGACATGACACGAATTTTTTTTGTGTAGACCCGATATAAAAAATAAAGTGTCTTGTATAAGACCGTCTCATGACATGAGACAATGAGAATGAGTGTAACTAGGGCATTGACTCATTAACACTTTGGTAGGGGTAGGTGTTAATTTGTGTGATCTCATTCCATGAGACGGTCTCATACAAGTTTTTGTCAAAAATAAATAATTTTTAGTAAAATTTATATTATAATGTTTGACACTACACTATTTGACACATTACAATAGGCACAATAATATACGTTACACCATATGATACAATAAAAAAATAAGTTTTTTTAATATATTATAGAATATAAAATCATATATATAATTAAAACTTTTCTCTAAGTTTAACAGATTGACACGAATAAAACACGACAAGAACACGAACACGATATGAAAATTTTGTGTTCTTATTATATTGAAACGAACACAGTAAGTCTAACATGATAAGACTCTTTTAGAATTGATTAAACTCATGAACCAATATTCCATAAATTAAGTTAAGAGTTTGGCTTGATACTAATTGATACAAGCGAAAACAATCTAAAATATTACTCAGTTCGATTTAAAAACATCCCTACACCTACTGTATTTTATCTCTCTTGTGAATTTGCGGGTTATTTATGGGAACGGAGTTTACCCAGCATGCATCTAAGAATTTGATGTACATTCTCCTACCATAAAAAAGTAAAAATTAACAAAAAATAAAAAAAACATTGAAGTTATCGCGATTCATGTTACATATCCAATGTGATCTCTGTTGTCTAGGGATGAAACAACCATACTTTAGTAGAGGTCAAGTGAAGATCTAGGAATTTGAAAGTTGTATGTACAATGGAAATTGTTACATTTGAATTTTACGCAACATATTTGCCTTCTAGATAATTGTATATAAAAATGGGTGGATTAGTCGATTCAGGCACTTCCTTAATTAGTGTCTCATTAGACACCAATTTTAAAGTAATGAGATTATTTAAGAATATACTTTTAAAATAAGAACCCATTTATAAGCTCATTTTCCCATGATTGGGAAACAAATTCCGCATTGCTCATCTTTCTAGTCCTTTTTATGCCAAAAGTACACAACACATCATATTCAAGAAAACAGAAATCATAATATGATGCTTACAATAACCAAGCTTAAAACTAGATTCTCCATCCTGAGAAAGCTTCAAACAATATATAAAAGCCTTCCAACAGAAACAAAAAGAAACTGTAGAGTTGTATATACTTCACTATTATTTTCGAATTTAAGATAAATATAAGTTAATACTACTCTTGCTTTGTAGACAAAAGTTGCTAACAAACGAAAAGATGATCAGACTGCTTCCTTAGGCCTTAGCTCGATGCCTTCAATAAGTAGCCCCCTTTTCCAATTAAGACGCTCTGTTTCAGAAAGTCGAACATGGACATCAGATTCTTCTCCGTCACCAACGAAAAATTCTCCCAACTTAATTTCATGCCAACCATGTTTTCTACTCTGAAGAAGCCGCTTGTCAATATCTGTCACAGGACCTCTTACCGAGATTAATGGTCTTATATCACAAAACAGTATTGGAGGGGCTATGCGAACAGTGCTGGTCTCGTTTTCCATCACGGTCTCGTTTTCTTTAACAAATTTAACCGATGCTTTTGATGAATATTCGAGCCCATAGTGCTCCTTTGTGAGCTTAAAGACAAGAGATGCTACATAGGTCGTGTTTGGTGATAGCATTCGAGCTTTGAATACTCCACATATGTCTAGCCAACACACATTTAATAGCTCCGCAACCACACCAAATCTGTAAATAGCAGACAACATTAAATAGGAATTCATGCTAAAGCACTGGGAAGAAGAAACACAATTAGCAGCATCTGATTTGCTAATACATAACACAAGCATTGCAGAAATACTTGAAATTTGAATGTGTTTATCTCAGATGATACTTCATGGGGATTTTAGGTGGGCTTAGCTCAAATTCTTCAATGGGAATAGTAATGAGAATAACGGATATTGTTAGTGAATTTTTCTGATTTTTGAATAAGGAGACGAAAAATGATTGTTGGTCGAAGAATACTGGAATGCTCAAAGAGAAATGATAAATTTTTATTATCATTAACCACCACAACTACTCATTATTATTCTGATTGAAGAATTTTGAACCAAACGCCCCTTAATTCTGATTGAAGAAATGATATAAGGCTATAAGCATATGCCATATGTGTTAGATGTAAATTTTAATGATTATTTACGGAGAGAGGAGTAATGAACAAAGTGATTATACCTTGATTCTGGTAAAGATGTAAATTTCCAGTATACAGGATTGTCAATCCATGTTATTTGAAGTTCTCTTGCGCACAGCATATAACACTTCTTTCCAGTTGATCTTCTCAATCTCAAACACTGTTTGGCATTTCAACAAACACCTTTCAGATATACATAATATGATACAAAATTACACCATAAAATGGGAATTTCTCCATAATCGGCAGGAGAATCCATCGTTTTAGTACAGAAACCAGGAAAATGTGTTCCAAACTCATCAGCTCACTAGAAATAACTAATAAGAAAGCAATAAATTTCACCACTAAATATCCAATCCCTCTCTCTTCACGAAAAAAAAAAATTGTTCCATCAACTTGAAATAAACAAGTCCACAACAATCAAACAGTAAAATATATCAGGCCAGGATTTTGAAAATTAGATCAGAAACCAAAGATCGCAAAAACAAATTCAACAAAATTAAGAGTTACACACGAGAAGAAGAAATCAGAACATACCGATTTTCCACCATCGAGAAGCAGGGGAGAGTTACAGAGCAACAAGTAGAGGTCCTTTTTGGTGGAAAAGCTCAGCGGCGAACTCGACCTCGAAACTATTTCTCTGTAATCGGGCGGCAGAAACCGCTCCCAAACGATGTCGGAATCAGCGGCGGATTTGAACCCCAAAGAGACCGCCGCCGCCGTACATGCATCTTTTGGGGACGTAAATGAGATGATGTTCGTTACGTAATCCTGTGGAAGAACCTCAAACGGTGTCGTTTTCATGTTCTTACCAGACATTGCTGAGTAAATTGAGAAATTCTGAGTCTAGATTTTGGTTGGGGAAAGATTGAAGATGGAAGACTATTGTGTTAAGGTGCGCTACTATATATAGTACAGAAACAGAATACTTCTCTCTGCGTTAAATAAAAATAGAAATATTCCTTTCAAAAAAAGAAAAAAGAAAAAAGAAAAAGAAATATGCAATTATAGTGATGGGACAAAAACGGAAATACCAAATTCTTAAGACCATCTTTATCCATGCCCGGCTACAACCGGGTTATCAAATATAAAATTCATTTCTCACTCCTCCATCTATACATTTTACACCACAACCTAAACTCATCTTTTTTCACACTTTATCCATAACCATTACAACCACAACCAACATTTTAATAAATTATTTCTTTTATAATTTAATAATGTATCTATTATTAATTTTTTTATAATATTTACACAATATTAAAAAAAATTAATAACTACATACACTTAAAAAAATTACAACATTCAGTGATAAAATTAAAATTACAAAAATTGAAATACAACTGAAAAATAAATAAACCAAATTACAAATAAATGTGTAAATTACAACAAAGCAAAAGATGCAAATTACATATTTAATTATCAGCGCCGAATTAAAAAACGATTGAAAATTTTATGAATTTGACTGGTTTTGGGAGTAGTGATGATAATTAGGATCATTTGGATCCATGTTAGAAGATAAATTGAGGATAATTAACACAATTTAGAAGAGAAAAAATTAGGAGAAGAGAAAAGTGAGTGTATAAAATTGTGATACAAAACATATCAAGATTGATCTCTAGTTATAAAGAATTTAATTTTATGAATTTTGGTATATATATATATATATATATATATATATATATATATATATATATATATATATTTTAAGTAGATAAGTGAAAATAAAAAATTATCTAAATAAAATATTACCGACGAATAAAAATTTAACATGTGGCATGATTAGAATTTTTTCCCATTAAAAAATACCCCACTAACATTGGTTGTTCTTGTTTGTATGATGACCATGGTCATGATAATGTGAATCAACTTGTGATATTTCAAATATATGATGTGAAACCTGCTATGCCCAATTAATTATTACGTGATCTTGTTACTTCTGTGGTATATGTTATTCATATTTATATGTCAACTGCTTAAATAAATTATATACTTTATCAATGAGTATAATTTAATATACTTCGGATTTACCAATCCCATGACGTTGCAAATCACCCATACGTGAGAATTCAAATCTCACGCCCCCCTTTTTACAACCCTTGCAGATTATGAGTTCGTGGAGCAAGGACAGTAATACAGACGACATGGAGTTCCCCACTTAAATAAAATGATACAATTGATATTAAGCTTTATATATGTGTGTGAAATATATTATAAATATTATTCTACTCTTTTCTTCCGCTGCATAAAACCCATCTCTGACTTTATTATCCATTTTTATATCAAAAATTTTATAGTTCGTATTTTTAGCTACAAGTGGCACCTCGAATCTGAGATATTTTATGTGTTTTGGATTCGGGGCGTTACAGGTGGTATCAGAGCTTAGGTTCAAACTTTCGGACCTAAACTCAAATCATTGTTTTCATCAAACCAAAATTCTTTTTCTTTAATAAATTTTTTTATCATGTAAGTGTATAGACCATTAATTAAATCACTTGAGGGGAAATGTGTCTCATATTACCTTCTGAAGCTCCTCGAAGGTATGTTCTTATATTATTATCAAAAGTGTCTATAAGTTTATACACTTGCAACAAGTTGACTTTCATAACAAAACTCAAATCAAAAGATCGAGAACTCAAAACAACACCTACGTGGTGTAGAAAGAACTACGAAATGTTGTTTATATTGCTATTAAAATGCTATATTTTGTGAATTGCATATATGAATATATTTGTTTAAAGTTTATAAATTTCATAAATGTTGCTATATTACTATTTGGACTATGTGTTTTAATTGTTTAAATTATATGCTTAAATTGTTTAAATTATGTGCTTTAATTGTTTATATTATGTTTCTGCATGACTAAAATTTTGACTAGAAATTTCCTTTCTATGTTAGAATCCACCTAAGATAGTAGTAGCTCGGTACCTAGAAAACTTATTTTCGGATATGACGTAAGTAGACTGGCCTACATAGAAGTCGAGACTTTTATATGATATACATGTGTTATGAAATTGCTACTTGGCAATGTGTGTTACTTGTTCTATATTAACTGTTATATTTTATCTGATTATTGTTAAATGATACGTCACTGGTTTCTATTATACGGTGGGTATGTGATCACTGTACCATTGGCGGCCGCAGTGCGTTGCGGTGAACTACATACTCACATGTATCACAGTACTAGCGTTGTGTTGATTACGTAATTCGATTCTGCTTTTATAATTTTTCATACCTATATGACGTAGCAATATTATTCTTTTCGCTTCAGAACCTCCAATAGAATGGCAACAAGAGAAACACCATGTACTAGGTAATATAGGACCATTAAACCTCATGAGAAAAAAAATATTATGGGACCTAATTCCAAAAGTTGAAATAGTTAGAAAATTCTACCATACTCTACATACCCTAATACGATTTCAAGTTTCCCCACCCATTGTGTTAGTTCAATAACTTTGACATGTAGAGGAAGAAACCACTTGAAGATGAACATATGAGTTTTAGTCGAGCAATACCTAGAAGCTGAATTTCGGGGACGAAATTCTCGTTAAGGGGGTGAGGATGTAATACCCCGTCCCGTTTTATACCTTTTATTTTTCTAGAAAGCCTTATTTTATATTATTATCTTTGTTTCTTTTAATTTTATTATTTGGTGTGATACTGTGTAATTTAAATATACACCCTTTTATAAATTCCCGAATTCGAAGAAAGGAATCGAAACATTCAAACGGATAGGGGACTACGAGAAATTAAATATTCAAATTAAATTAAGGATTTCGATCCGAATAATTTATTGAGAATAATTAAAATACTTTAAAATAATAATCAAATTTTAAAACTGTATTAATTTTCAATTTGGGATTAAACTCGTGAACCAAACGATCCCTAAACCGTATCAAGTGGGAACGAAAATATCCGAATTAAAGGGAGTTAATCCCTACCCACATGAATTACTATACTTTTTGAATTAAATTAATTAGACAATTTATCTGATCCACACATCATTTTCCTCCCTTTTAATTAATTAACTAATTAAAATATATTTCCTATAAATAAGAATTTTCCGTCTCTATCTTTCAGCATAAGAATTCCATCCCAAGTTTCACTTCTCTCTCTCTCTCTACATAGCCTAAAACGCCTCACGACTTTTTCTCTTCCAGCGACCAGAACCGCCGCTCCCTCCTCCTAGAACCGGCGACCAAACGCCGCCGTTCGTCACCGTCCGCCTTCTCTCCCACCAGCAGCGCCGCCGTCGCGCCTCTCGAGCACCGCCCAGCTCTCTCTCCCCCTTTTTCCTCTCCGGCGAATCAAATCGCCGCTGCGCCGTTGCCCCCTGCTTCCGGCGACGAGCACCGCTGAAACCCAGTCGAAGTCGCGCCGCCTCCCCTATTCTTCAATCGGAGCCGAAAGCTGCTGCCCTCTCACTCTGACGCCGATCGACCACTGCCAACCGCGACGCCGCCCTCCATCGCGTCGCGCCACTAGCCTCGAAGCGCTGCCGCCGAGCCTCTCCGTCGCGCCGCCTCCAGTCGCCCGCCACCTGGCGCCGTCGCTCAGCCCCTTTCGAAAAAAGACGCTGACGCCGCTCAGCCGAAACCGCCGCCGCCGCGATATTTTTCTCTTCCGCCGCTTTTCCGATCGACGGCCGCCGCTTCAGCGACGTGTCTCTTCTTCTCCGTTCGAAGCCAGGCCGACTCTGTCAATCCCCTCCTCTATTCTACTTTACCCTTTTCGACGAAGTTCGGAGGATGAACCGCTGCCCGTTTTATTCGACGAGCCACCAATCGAACGCCGTTAGGCTCGTAAGAATTTCTAAACTTCTCTTTATTTCTCGTCCTAGTTGGAATAGGAATTGGACAGTTTTGGATTGGAGAGTTGTAAATGGACTTTTATTGTTAAATTTCTACTAGTGTTATTGGAATAACTATTTAGTATTGTTGGTTTGGGAATTAAGTATTATTGTTTTGGTTGGATGGTGTTATTGAATTAAGCTGTTTAGTATCATTGAAATAGTTGTTTGGTGTTATTGAATTTGTTGGATGATATTATTAGATTGATGGATTAGTATTGCTGTTTTAGCTAGTTGGTATTATTGAATGAATGAATTAGTTTGGTTTGGTTAGCTGATGATATGGTGATGAAATTAGTTTGTTTTAGTGTTAGTTGAGACAAAGGGAAACTCGTCTTCCCCTTGTGCGACTGTTAGAGAATTAGGAACGAAAAAATAAGTCGTTTAATATTTCCAAATTAATAACAAATGAAAAAGGAGTATTTTTGGGAAAAATTAATATAATTCCTTTGTTTTAGAAGTGTTACTAAAGTTAGAAAAGAAAAATACCTTTTTATAAACTATATTAGTTATAATATAAATATCTTAGAAAAAAAATCAAGTTATTAATAAGTTTTAATAAGAGGTTTTTATAAAATATAAATTCTTATACTTTTATTTTTCCTTAAAGGGCCTTTATTGAGGGCAGCACTGAATTTAGTAAATACACCCCCCTGTTATACCACAAGTATACTAGTAAATACACTCCCTCAATACACTCACCTTTTTAGAAGTGGTGTATTTACCAAAATAGGGTGTGACCCTTAAGCAAGTCCTTTTTGAGTTTATAAGACCACAACTTTCTCGATTCTCGTAACACAAACTCTCAAGTTTTCCTAATAATTCAAAGGTCAACTTTTAATCAAATGGTTTCGTACTAGGATTCTGTGCTAATCGAAATACGCACGAGGGATCCGACATTCTGGTTGTATATCACTCTCGGGACCCGGAGTTAACAGGTGGGTGATGATCTGTTGATTGATCTGCTAATAATAACATCGTGCCGGTATTTTCTAAACTCGACTAAATCAAATCAAAATATCTAATCCAACATAAATGTAACACCTATCTATATAACTGTTTGGATTATGTGACATAACTATATATGTTATATATTAGCCTGTTGTTTTGTGAATCGATCACCACTGCATGAGTAAATACCTTTTGTGAGCATGAATCTGTTTAAGTATGAATTCTGTGAATTCTCCCCACTTTGTGAAATGTCAGCTTATGAGGAAGAGGAAAGCTATTGATTAATAAGTTCGGCCACCGGGCAAGATGCTCATTAGAGTTCCGGGCAGGGTCATTAATAAGTTCGGCCACCGGGCAAGATGTTCATTAGAGTTCCGGGCAGGGTCATTAATAAGTTCGGCCACCGGGCAAGATGCTCATTAGAGTTCTGGGCAGGGTCATTAATAAGTTCGGCCACCGGGCAAGATGCTCATTAGAGTTCCGGGCAGGGTCATTAATAAGTTCGGCCACCGGGCAAGATGCTCAGTAGAGCTCCGGGCAGGGTCATTAATAAGTTAAAATTTAATATGAGAAAGGATTCGAGAGAGATTTACTATATGTGAAAAATGATTTTGGCAGATTAGGCCGTTATTTGAAAATGGTTTTGGGCTTTGCCCCTTAATGTGAATCAACTTGTGATATTTCAAATATATGATGTGAAACCTGCTATGCCCAATTAATTATTACGTGATCTTGTTACTTCTGTGGTATATGTTATTCATATTTATATGTCAACTGCTTAAATAAATTATATACTTTATCAATGAGTATAATTTAATATACTTCGGATTTACCAATCCCATGACGTTGCAAATCACCCATACGTGAGAATTCAAATCTCACGCCCCCCTTTTTACAACCCTTGCAGATTATGAGTTCGTGGAGCAAGGACAGTAATACAGACAACATGGAGTTCCCCACTTAAATAAAATGATACAATTGATAATAAGCTTTATATATGTGTGTGAAATATATTATAAATATTATTCTACTCTTTTCTTCCGCTGCATAAAACCCATCTCTGACTTTATTATCCATTTTTATATCAAAAATTTTATAGTTCGTATTTTTAGCTACAAGTGGCACCTCGAATCTGAGATATTTTATGTGTTTTGGATTCGGGGCGTTACATACTTGATAAATTTATACCTATTGCACCACTCAACATTTATATTACCTTGATACCTTCGCAACAATATTGGACTGTAAAGAACTACAAAACGGTTATCCAAATGAACAATTCCTTTATCAACAGTGACCCCTGCACTTCTTCTTCTATACAGTGGGAAACCTTCGTCATCAACATATGTAAACTCATTATAACTCTTTGGGAAATTCTTTGAGCAAATGTTGTTGACCATGCAAGGAGAATTTATTTTCACCAATCCACAGGGTTAGTGAATCATGTAGTCACTTACCAAATCATACAAAATACATCATCATCTCTATCTAGTATTTCTACAAATATGATACGGTCAACATATTTCGGATTTGGAATTTTATTTTCATGGTTTAGAAATAAAAGAATTTGAGCATGTAACAATCCTCTTTTCTGAAATTTCACTGAGTATAACACTACAGATTGAAAATATTTGAATCAAGTTATATACTAAAATAATTTAATAGAAATATAAAGTTATTTTATTCATGAAAGATAAATATTATGGAGCTAAAAATTTAATAAATATAAAAAGATAAACTTACATGCATCAATTTTTTCAAATATTTGAAGTTCCTTAAACTCCTTCACAATACGATCAAGTTTCATCTTAAACATTCTGTAGAGAATATATGGCCTATCAACAGATTCAAGACCTTTCTCATTTAAGAATCTTGTAATCTGGGGCCATTTTAGATTGCAAGTAATTGTGATAAATAAATCTGGGTAAGAAAAACACTTGCAAAGTGTCATGACATCTTGAAAATTTTGAATCATATACCTAGGTCTGTCTGTGAAGGATGCAAACATTATTCTTTTACCCGTAGAAGATGGATCCACATCACCTCTATCAACTGCAATTTTCATATCATTCACTCCGCTAGACCTCAATTTAACTTGATTAAATTTTATAAATAACAACCTTTCCGACTAAATCATAGTATATGAATCCACCAAAAAATGCTGGAAAAGTCTCTTAGATAGGAATAAAGTTTGTTTCATTATTATGCTCGTGTACCCTAAACGAAAAGAATTCTCGCATTGTTAGTCTGATTTTTTTTCTTGTTGTAAAACCAGCATCATTATGAACCACATCAATCCTATAAACATCCTCGTCATACAAGAACAATAAATGATACTGTAATGGAACATAAGATGGATGTAATTCACTTATTCTTTACAATTCACCGCTACGGGTCTTTTAGTATCACATCTTTTTTTCCATAGCTGCATCATGTCCCCTGGAATAAGAGCTACAACTTCAGAAGCAGTAGGAAGGTTATAAACTCTTCCAACTGAACTCCTTCTTTCTAGCAAATTTAATCACAAATTTGGCTCACCTCCAGACATAATACTTTTCCTTGCGAAATTGCATTGCAAATGGATTGAAAGTATCCACCATCCTCTTAAGTTCACCAACAATACTATCATTCAGTTTATCCTTCAACCTCCTCAAGTACAAATAAAATAATTGAATTGATTAAAAAATTAATTATAATTTTTATATTTTATAATTTGTTCAACTAAAATAATACAAAATATAAAATATATAGTAAGAATCAGACTCATCACAATGCGAGAATTTTTTTCCTTTATTGATTCTCATTTCGTCTAAATCTTCTAATTTTTTTTGGTGAATCTATACATCTCAATATATTGTTTATATTTTTCTTTTGTAGGATAAGAATCTATACATCTCAAGGTATTGTAAATTTCATCAATTCATCTTTCGTGTGAATCCGTATTTCTTTTTTGCAGGATATGAATCTATAATTGTCAAGGTATTTATATTTTATTTTATGTTTTTGATCATTTAATTGTATTAATTTAATCCGCATCTTTTGCTTAATCTCTTTTACTAATGATTATTTCAATGTATATTATTATAATTCTTTAAATAATAATTTTTATGTTTATTTATATTTCTATAAATAATAATATTTATGTTGATTATAATTTAATTTGAATGTTATAGATACATCAAAATATACCTTTGATATTTTCAATTGATTAACAAATCTATTTTTTTTTTAAATCGATAATAATGTAAATTCTTGACTATTTTTTTAATATGATGAAAACTTTCTTAATCATTCTTTATAGATAAAACATAAGCATCGAACCTTGGAGAATAAACTTTAATATGATGAATCATTTCGAAAATAATTTATATTTTTTATATTTTTAATAGTTGAATACTTTCTACTATGTAAAATTCTGATTTTTTTTTAATTCGAATATTTATTAAATATGTTAATATTGTTGCTCTTAGTTTTTTTTAAAGGAAAAAATGACTCTTTTCAAAATATGTGATTTAATATTGTAAATTCATACATCAATCAATATATAAATTTATCTTAATTATATACTTTATTTATTTATATTAATTTTAAATTTAATTTTATGCTATTATTTTTGTATCATTGAATATAGATTACTTATATTAGGTAAATTTGACTCTTTTATAAAACATGTATTTTAATTAATCTTAATTTATATATTATCTAAATACATCCCATTTTTATGAATATATAAATATAGACTAATTATATTAGGAAAAGTTGACTACTTTTTTATAGTATGATTTAAGTATTTTTGAATTACATAAAATATTAGGTAAATTTGACTCTTTATAAAACATGTGTTTTAATCAATCTCAACTTATAATTTGTCTAAATACACTCTATTTTTATGAATAATTAAATATAGATTTCATAGATGTCATAATTTTTTCCTTTCAATTGGATTTCATAGGTTATAAATAATGTTGCATAGTGATATAAAGAGATTCGGCCTTTTTTTTTTTTTAAATTAGATGAATGTATATTGTAAGTTGAGAAGCTTTGTGAAAATATCCTACTATACTATAAAGACAAGTGTGTTTTGTCCTATGTGGCAAAACCTTGTGCTTTAGAAAAAAAATTCTTTTTTCTCCTTCACTCATGTTTTTTGTGTATTGATTTTTTTGTGTTTCCAATTTTAACTCAAACATTAATTTGTGTATTAATTAGTATATATTAGTAATTTTAAATATCTTTAATATATAAAGCTCCCTACATTCCTATATTTATGTTTGGGCTGGAGATTATTTGAAGCGTTCGATTGTTTTTAGTTTTTTATCTTGGACGTACGCTGATTAACCATTGGGGCCTGTTATCTGAAGTTAAGTTGCTTCCATCTAGGGGCGGTTTCATCGTGTATTTATTTTTGGTCAGATATTGTGTTGATTTACTGCAATTTAGGGGCAGTTATTCTTTGGCTTCTTTTATATGTAGTTCGTGTGTATTGAGATTTTATGTAGTTTTCACAGCCGCCGGTGTCTGTTGTTGGCTTTGGGCGTCAATCGGCATGACCTGGGCGTTTGCCCACCGATAAAGACGGTCTAACTTTTGTTTTGAAAATTAATTAAAATGAAATGGACAAAAGATTGAGGATTCAATGAAGGTAGTTTGTAGAGGTGATTAATTCAAGGGGAAGTAGGTAAACATGGGTAAAAGCTTGTCACTCTATATTTACGAATTTATCTATCGTGCGGGTCTTCAACATGGATCGAATGGGTCTACGTGAAATTTGTATATAATATGTAATTTATATTATTCCATATATATATTGATACTTGTTAATCGCGTTTTGGATTCACAAGAAAATTTATTTCCGGGAATCGGAATATGAAAGCAATAAGAACAAAATTGAAATCACACAAGAACACCAGTTTACGTGGTTCGGAGATAAAGCTCCTACGTCCACGGGATCCGAGAGGATAGAGTTTTCCACTAAGAAAAGAATTGGAAGTTACAAGTTACAATCACACAATCTCACGTGTTTGCACTCACAGATGAAGTTATCTTCTCAGTTGAGAAACCCCCCTTTTATAATTACAGAGATTGGAAACGAACCCTAGGTTCGAATCAGTTGTAACAAACTCAAAGTAAAGGTAGTTATCCAGCTGGCTAACAACTTCAATAACCGCCATGGTTGATTCAGTTAGAACCGCCTTCGAATTAGCTCCAATTTGGTGTACATTGCGAATAACGAGTTTCAGGATCAGATGACAAGACCTCCTCTGGCTCTGGTCACTGCCACCAGATGACCTCTGGTCCCAGATGACTTGAAGCGATTTTACTAACTTCTACTAGTCGCTCACCCGCAAGCGGACGGGTTCACTGTAGTATAAGTACGTATAATGACCAAGTAGTATCGAACCCAAGGGACAGTGTATATGTGAATAGATCCCTGAAGATCTACGCTTCGTAGTTAATATGAGTGTGTTGTTTTTGGATTTTTTGAAAGATTAATTAAACTAACTGAAATTAAACTAAGTAAACTAAAATACTAAAGAAATCAAATTAACTAAGGGTTGTGTTCTAATGAGATATGGTGATGCTTAAGATAGGAATCCCTACGTATACTAACGGAGCAGGTACATAATCAGAATAAATGTGACACACAAGAAATAACCTAAGTCTAAGAATGCAAGGTGAAAGCTCAAGATTCTAAACCCTAATACTTTACCCTAACACTCGACTTCACTAATCTACTAACAAGTTAATAGATTGTGCTCAATTAATGAGACTCTAATTTAACTAAGGTGATGCGGTCGTCCTCCTTCGCTAAACTGGTAAATGAATTAACCCTTTCTAAACCTTCTCGTCAAGACTACTAATTGTTATTGAGTGATGCGGTCGTCTTCTCTCTAACACTTTCATACGAAATTCAAAGGTAAAGTTAAGATTAATTATAAGAATTCATTAACTAAGAGAATTAAAAATAACGTCACAAATTACCCTAATTACGTACCCACATCCTACTTCTACGAGTTCATCCTACCCTAAGCATACAAGGGTTTAGCCGGACATGGCTTTAACAAACATAAAAGCAATAGAAGAAACAACGAACATAAACATAATGAATTGAACGAAGAAAATAAGAAACATGAACTAGGGTTTTTAAAAGAAAATAAATCTGAGAACTGAAATTTAATTAACTCAAACGAAGTTTCAAAGTGTTTAAAGAAATCAAACTAACGAAAAGAAACTAATAAACGAAAAGAAACTAAGAATTCGTACGTAAAACCTCAACAAAACGTAAACGGAAACTAGCTCTCCTTCCTCTCCAAAAACTAAGTCTAAAAATTATTTCTAAAGTTCGGGCATTCTTCAAAACGTGTTTGGAAGAGATATATATAGGCAACGGGCCGATTCGTGAACTTGTGGGCCGAAAAATGTAAGTTGGTGAAATTGCCTTGGAAGAGCTCGAGCAGACCCGCTCGAGCGGGTCGCTCGAGCTGATGTGGTCGAGCAGATCTTGTGCTCGAGCGGGGCGCTCGAGCTCTCTTGGTCGTGCAGTTCTGGTGCTCGAGCGGGGCGCTCGAGCTACCTCACTCGAGCGGCCCAAACGTTCTGTATATTTTTAGGTGCTCGAGCTACTTCACTCGAGCGGGAAACTCGAGCTACGATGCTCGAATGGGTCTTCCTTCCTTTGCAACTAACACTTTTCTTCACACGTACTAATACCAATCGTATTTCTTCGATATCTTCTCATCCGGGCATCCGTTTGAGTCGATTCAAAGTCCTACGAACTCCGTTTTTCGTCCTCGATTCACCTATGAGTATCAAAGAGATAAATTCATCAATGTATAGAAATAGTACTCATTTGGCTCTAAAAACTCAATAAATTCGACCAAAACTAGGGCGTTTCTAGCTACGAATCATGACAATTTCACGCCTAATCAACCCCCCCAAACTTACCATATTGCTTGTCCCCAAGCAATGAAATAATAAGTCAAGTGAAATTGTTAGGGATGAGTAAAAAAATCAATCATGCAAGCTAATGAACTCAAACTTCAAAAGTCAATCACCCGTATACTCACTCACTTTCTTTTATCGTACTCTTGCAACAATAACAAGAAACACCACGATCAAGCATGGATGTGCACTCAACGATGTGTTTCGCTCCCTCACAAGTGTATAACAATGATCAAGGGACTCACTCAAACAATCAATCACACAAATTGGCAGCCATAGGCTTGTAATTGCTCTTAACTCCGACCGTACTTCTAGAAATCAATGCCGAATCAAAAAGGACTTTTCTCAAGGTTGTAATGTAGGCTCTTTGGACAGGTGGGATAACAATATGGGTAAAGTGACTAAAGTGGATGGAGAATAGAAAATCAAACTTCGGTACTTCGAGATAAGGAACAGACTACTTCAAACATGTTCAATCAACACCCTTTCAATTCCAATTCTCTCAACACTTCAATTTTTTTTCTTTCTCACTCTTTCATTTTTTTTTTCAATCACTTCACTTCTTTTTTCTTTTTCGCACAAACACATGAGCTCATTTTTTCCTTTTGCTCATTCTCAAATTTTTTCTTTTTCCCACAACTCAAAACTTCATTACACCTTCTTCTCATATTCACTCAACAAACAACCTTTCCCTTTTTCAACTCAATTCACTCCCTTCACATTCACACTTTCCTATTCTCCACTCAAATTGGGACAAAAGGCTTAGGAACTTGGAATAGTGTTTAAATGTGCTAGCAAATAAAATTAGGCTTTAGGCTCAAAGGGGCTAGCAAGGGACGAATGTCAATGGTAAGGAAAATTTTGGCTAAGTGACTCAATTAAATCAAAGATGGCCTAAGATCCTATTCGGCATATCAAACTAGACACAATCAAGAAGCAAGAGCACACACAAGTTCTAGCATCCTCTAAGGTGATGATTCACTCACAAACGAAGAGATTAATTCATGCATCAAAATCTCATAAGGCTCAAAAGCTCACGGTTTTCACATCCATGCTAGTCCTAGTGCATTCTCACTCTCATCACACAAGTATTCAAAAGAAAAATTCACAAGCATACAAGTTCTTTCTCAAATCAGCTCAAACTCAAACACTCACACAAAAGAATTTCTAACTCACCCTTACAACTCACTCTACTCATCAAATCATACTCAAAGATAGCAATCAACAAGCATAAGATAGTTGATAGGCATGAAATATGCAATAGCGAGTCAAATCAAAATCACCCCAAGGAGTATCTCAACAAACCAATATTCAATCAAACTCAACTCAAAGATCAGGGCGTGCATGCATGTGCAATGTAACAAGAAACATAAAAAACTCCACCCCCCCCCAAACTTCGACCTTGCTAGAGGTCTAAGTTTGGGGTTGTGGGTTACCTCAACCAAATAATTCAATTTCTCTAAATAGCTTTGCACACTCCCTTGTCTCAAGTTGGTTCCTTCAATCTTTACTTATATGGCACTTCTTCGAGACAAGCCTACAAAATAAACTCTCAAGTACGAGGTTAAACATACGACTCAACAACATCCTAGTAACATAAAAGGAAAATAACTAAAAACACTCAAAAGCAAATAAAAATGGGTTGCCTCCCATTCAGCGCTATTTTTAAGGTCCTCATGTCGGACCAAGCTCAAAGGAGCTTATGGGACATCATACTCAAATTTACCTCCCTTACTCTCATAAGAGTGGTGTTTGAACTTCTTTCCTTGTTGTCCCTCCATCATGAGTTCCTTTGCTTTCTTCTCATTCCCAAGTGTTATGGGTCTCAACTCCTTCTCCCCTTTATCTGGAGGAGTCTTACTAAATAATTTCTTGAGTTTGGACTTCTTCTTCTTAACTCCTTCTTTTCCCTCTAACTGGACCACGTCCACTTTCTTCACCTCTTCATCCTTCAACTTCTTCACTTTATCCCTATCAAAATAATCACGATCATACTGCTCATGGGTTAAATCAATAAGTGAAGGATTAACAAAATCATGAATATGAGAAGGATTAGGGATAGGAAGCGTGTCTTCAACACGAGGATCAATGGCATCCATGCAATACAAGCTCTCATCCTCCTTCGGGTGCTTCATGGCTTCATATAGGGAGATCTTCACTTCTTGATCATCAACCTTCAACGTAATCTTTCCATTTGCCACGTCTAGCACCATCCCCGTCGTAGCTAAGAACGGTCTTCCCAATATCAGGGGCACGTGCTCATCTTCCTCCATCTCTAGCACTACAAAGTCGGCTGGAAAAATGTGATCTCCAACTCTCACTAGGACGTCTTCAACCACACCTTTAGGTCGAGTAATAGACCGGTCGGCTAGTTGAAGCGTCATCATTGTGGGTTGAAGTTCACCACCTTCCAACTTCTTGAAAAGCGACAACGGTATGAGATTGATGCTCGCTCCGAGGTCGCACAATGCTCCCTTCTTGATCCCGTTCCCAATGTCACATAAGATCGTGAAGCTCCCGGGATCCTTCAGCTTTGGTGGAAGCGCCTTGCGCACTAATGCACTCACCTCGTGGTTCAGCTGCACCAACTTCGGCTCATCCACTCGCCGTCTTTTCGCTATCAAGTCCTTCAAAAACTTTGCATAATTGGGCATCTGTTCCAAAGCATCATAAAAAGGAATATTAATATGCAATTGTTTAAAAACATCAAGGAACTTAGCGAATTTCTCACCAAGCATTTTCTTCATAAAGCGTTGTGGATACGGGACGGGTCTCACAGATTTGGGTACCCCCCATTCATCTCGCTCGGTCACTTTCACTTTCTCCCTTGCTTCCTTTGCTTTCTTCCACTTTGGAACCCTCTCTATCCCTTCACTTTCCTTGCCCTTCTGGGACTCATCCATATCTTTATGCTTCTCAATCCCTTCACTTTCAATCCCTTTCTCAACTTGGGGCGTCTCAGAGTCAGCAGGCATCTGAGGCCCTTCATAGTTGGTTCCACTTCTAAGCTGGATCGCCTTGCAATGCTCTTTCGGGTTTCCCTCCGGTATTCTATTCACTGACTTTGCAATCTGGCTCATCTGGAACTCTAAAGAAGTGAACCTTCGATTGTTCTCTTGTTGAGTTCTAGTCCACTCAACATTCATCTTCTGGAGCTCTTGATCACGTTGATCACCCTTCTTATGCAACTCCTTCACATCGTACTCCAAGGATGACAACCGCTTGCTTCCTTCCTCCACCTTATGAAGGATCGCTCTCAACATCTCATCGGTTGATGCACCGCCTTCTCCACCGGGAGGCTTTGAACCTGGATCAACACCTGCAGGAACAGTAATACCAGCTTTTGGGTTAGCATACGAAAAGTTCTCATTCTTCCTCCATGTGTTTTGAGGAGGCTGCTGGCCTCCTTGAACTCCTTGTGTGTTCCTCCATTGATTTTGAGGCGGCTGTGGCCCTGGAGGTGCAATTGGCTGACCATAAGAAGGCCTTCCATACTGATTTCCACCTTGGTAGCCATTCTGATTGTAATACGGACCTCCCATGTAATTGGCTACCTCTTACTGTCCACTTGGCTGGTCTACTCTATCATTCTCTGCTGCATGTTCTCCCCCCAAACTCTTCCCCAACTCGAGGTTGTTGATCTTCTCCATCATGGCCATCAACAGCCTTCTCGTTCCTTCACCTTCTTCAACCTGATGCACTCTCTGAAAATCTGCATCCACACCCCAAGCACCGGCATTCGTGACAATGTTATCCACGATCTCCCTACACCTCTCTATGCCTTGATTCAGGAATGCTCCACCCGCACAGGCGTCTAAATGGTCTTGCCCCGCCTTGTTGGCACCACTATAGAAGAATGCCATAATGTCTCCCTCGTTGTACCCATGCTGCGGGCACTCAATCAGCATGTTTGAGTATCTCTCCCACGCTTGGCGTAAATCTTCTCCAGACTTCTGGCGAAAGGACGAGATCTCAATTCTAGCCTTGATCGTCCTAGATGGAGGGTAGAATCGCTCGAGGAACAGACGCTCGAGCTCGGCCCAAGTGGTAATACCTCCCCGCGGAAGCGTATTATCATACCACTCCTTGGCTATTCCCGTCAATGAGAATGGGAACAGCCTAAGCCCCTTGGCATCTTCAGACATGCCATTGTAATTAAATGTTGAGGCTATCATGAGAAAACTCCTCAGATGTGTATGAGGATTCTCCTTCCCGATCACCCCCTTGAACTGATTCTCGGTAAGCAGCTTTAAAATCCCCGGGGATATTGAGAAGTTGTTCGCCTCAACCGGAGGCAAAGCCACTCCATCATAGTACCGTTGTGGCTGCGCTGCAAACCTCCCTCGAATAGTCATATTGTGATCTACGTTCTGAGGAACGTGTTGAGGATTAGCAGCAGGTACTGGTACTTGTTGGGGTGGTGGTGGGTAAACAGGTGGTTGATTATAGACTGGGGGTGAAGGATACGGGTATGGTGGGTAAGGATAAGGTGGGTATGGGTAATGTTGGTATACTGGGTTGTTGAAAGGGTTATTTGGGTTTTGTGGGTAAGCAGGGTTTTAGTTCTGGTTTTGGGGTTGTGTTTGTGTAGAGTTGATTGTGTCTTGTGGGTTCTGGTGTGGGCTCCCAGTTCCCCCTATGGGTATCTGCTGATTACTGCTGTTTCCATTGGCACCCTCTGCCCGTTCCACAAGAGCAGTATACTCTGCAGCTATTTTGTCTAACTCCCCAAGTTCATCAGAAATCTTTTCTTTGTTTCCCGCGGCAGTAGTCATTCTTCTCAAGAAGGCTCGGTTCCTTCTAGCTATTGTCTCAGGATCTGCAGGTAACCTCTCTTCGCTCGTATTGCCTTGTGAGCGTGTTTTCATAAACCTGAAACACTAACAGAAGGATCAAAACGCAACTACCTAATGAATGGAAATAAAAATAAAAACAGAAAATAAATCACCCACTACTAACTACTAAGCTATCTACAAGTCCTATTCAAAAGCATACAACGCCATCCCCGGCAACGGCGCCATTGACTTGAAGCGATTTTACTAACTTCTACTAGTCGCTCACCCGCAAGCGGACGGGTTCACTGTAGTATAAGTACGTATAATGACCAAGTAGTATCGAACCCAAGGGACAGTGTATATGCGAATAGATCCCTGAAGATCTACGCGTCGTAGTTAATATGAGTGTGTTGTTTTTGGATTTTTGGAAAGATTAATTAAACTAACTGAAATTAAACTAAGTAAACTAAAATACTAAAGAAATCAAATTAACTAAGGGTTGTGTTCTAATGAGATATGGTGATGCTTAAGATAGGAATCCCTACGTATACTAACGGAGCAGGTACATAATCAGAATAACTGTGACACACAAGAAATAACCTAAGTCTAAGAATGCAAGGTGAAAGCTCAAGATTCTAAACCCTAATACTTTACCCTAACACTCGACTTCACTAATCTACTAACAAGTTAATAGATTGTGCTCAATTAATGAGACCCTAATTTAACTAAGGTGATGCGGTCGTCCTCCTTCGCTAAACTGGTAAATGAATTAACCCTTTCTAAACCTTCTCGTCAATACTACTAATTGTTATTGAGTGATGCGGTCGTCTTCTCTCTAACACTTTCGTACGAAATTCAAAGGTAAAGTTAAGATTAATTATAAGAATTCATTAACTAAGAGAATTAAAACTAACGTCACAAATTACCCTAATTACGTACCCACATCCTACTTCTACGAGTTCATCCTACCCTAAGCATACAAGGGTTTTAGCCGGACATGGCTTTAATAAACATAAAAGCAATAGAAGAAACAACGAACATAAACATAATGAATTGAACGAAGAAAATAAGAAACATCACTACAAAAAATTTATTCTAAGGTGACGAAACTATTGTGATGAATGCAAAAGTCATCACCAAAGCCTATATTTTCGTGACGTTATTTAAATTTATCACTTAAAATACATGTTGCAGTGACGATCATATATATCGTCATGTAAAAGAGTGATCTATTGTGACAATTTATCGTGTTGTCACAAGTGACGATGTATGACAATAAAAGTCATTGTATCGTGACAATTTTTTTATGACAAAATGAAAGCTGTCATAGGAAGTGTGATTTGTGGTGATGACTTTCATCTTCGTCACGTAAAAGGGAGATTTATTGTGACGATTCACAAGTCATCACAAAAAACTTCATTTTTTTGTGATGATTTCATCTTCATCACGTAAAAATGAGATCAATTGTGATGATTCACAAGTCATCACAAGAAGCCTCTATTTGTGGTGATGACTTTCATGTTCGTCACATAAAAATGAGATCTAATGTGACAATATACAAGACGTCACAAGAAGCCTCTGTTTGTGGTGACGACTTCCATCTTCGTCACGTTAAAAGTAGATTGTTGTGACGATTCACAAGTCGTTACAAGAAGTCTCTGTTTGTTGTGACGACTTCCATCTTCGTCATGTAAAAAATAAATATATTGTGACAATTCACAAGGCGTCACAAGAAGTCTCTTTTTGTGGTGGTGACTTCCATCTTTGTCACGTAAAAAATAAATATATCGTGACAATACAAAAGACATCACAAGAAGCCTTTGTTTATGGTGATGACTTCCAACTTCGTCATGTAAAAGTGAGATCTTTTGTGATGATCCTCAATTCGTCACAAGAAGCTGCTATTTGTGGTGATGAATTCCATCGCCATCATGTAAAAGACATGTTGGAGTGACGATAACACTCTTCATCACGTAAAAAAGGTATATTTATTATGATAACTTGGCAAGTTTTCACAATTTGTGACGCGCTCGATAGATCATTGACTACACCCTTGTAATATATATATATATATATATATATATATATATATATATATATATATATATAGAGAGAGAGAGAGAGAGAGATAGACAAAGTATAGAGTGAAAATGGTTCATATATGAATTATTGAAGAGTATTAGTTGTTTTCACTAAAGAGTTTTTGTTATTTTTACTGAAAAATATTACTTATTTACGCTGAAGAGTTTTATTTGTTCAGTGAAAACAAACTAAGACTCTTCAGTGATAGCAACTAATACCCTTCATGAAAAATAATTAATACTCTTTAGTGAATACAACCAATTCCCTTCAATGATTCATGTAAGAACCAATTTCACTCTATACATACTCATTTATATATAGTTGACAAATATATATATATATATATATATATATATATGTGTGTGTGTTCTGTCAAAAAAAAATATATATATATTTGTAATAACGACATATATATTTGCCCCTCAATTACATGTTAATGAGACGATAAAAAAAACTTTGTCAACTAAAAATGGACTATACTGTGACAATTTACCGAGTTTGGCACCAGAAAATAATATTTTAGTTTGGAGATAGGTTTGTCGAAAAACAAAAAAGAAAAATCAAATTTTCGATAAAATTCGAAATATTTAGAAACATACTACGTAAGAGTGAAAATTTGTGTTTTCGTGTTGTGTTTCATGTTGAAATGATAGTGACATGACACAATAAAACTAAACATTAGACACATATTTTGTATCATTTTTTGTGTCATGTTATCATGTTATATTTAAAATTGTCACCCCTACTATATACGCATAGAAACACTTTTTACTATAGATTCAATAATCTAAAAATAATAATTATTATATTAATATTGTTGGAATACCTTGAATTCTATCACTGGGTTGGTCTAGGGGACTTCACAAAAGACGAAAGTTCTTAGGTGGGTCGTGCTATGTAAATAAAAACAAGAATTAATTTCGTATCTTCAACCACAATTTAATCTAGTACCATACGAATAAATAAATACTCTAATTAAAAATATTACTCACTCTATTACAATTTAGATTATTCAAAATTTAGAAAAAATAGTTTTTACTCTCTAAAACTAATCACTTCCAAACATCACTTATTTATATCTCATTGCACTATATTTTTCAATATACCCTTAGCAATGAACTAAACTCTCTTTAGTTAAAAAGATGGACTAATAAATCATCAACTCTACACCTTTTAACACTAATGCATAATTTTTCATTACAATCTGCACTATTCGGCAGGGATAATCTAAATCGTAACGGAGTGAGTATAATAAATTTTAATTTACTATAATTCAATATGAAATTAATATATATATATATATAATGAAATTAGAAATATATACTTATGTATTAACATAGACAAAGTATTATGTGAATGATACTCACGGTAACTATTACCCTGAACAATAATTTAGTAATATCTTATATTGAAACAACTAATATCTTTAGTGAAAATAACTAATATCATGATTAGGCGTGAAATTGTCATGATTCGTCACTTGAAATACCCTTATTTTGGCCAATTTTGTCGAGTATTTGGAGTCATTTGAGCATTATTTCTCTAAATTGATGAATTTGTCTCTTTGATGCTCGTAGGTGAATCGAGGGCGAAGAATGGAGTTCGTAGGACTTTGAATCGTCTCAAACGGATGCCCGAATGAGAAGATATCGAAGAAATACGAATGGTGTTAGTGTTGAAGAAGAAAAGTGCTATTTGGAGGAATTTTGGAGAGCATTCGAGTAAAGCACTCGAGCACTAGCGCTCGAGCGCCCAAAACGTACAGAAGATTTCTAGCGCTCGAGCAGCTCGAGCGCCACCGCTCGAGCGTGTTACTCGAGCGCCCTAGTTTATGCAGAGAAGTTTCGCCGCTCGAGCAGCTCGAGCACGAGCGCTCGAGCCCGTGTGTCATTCGAGCTATACGCTCGAGCAGGTCTGCTCGAGCGTCTTCTATTTTCGCGCTTTCAAAGGCATTTTTCGGCCCACGAGTTCACGATTCGGCCCGTGCATATATATATTCGTTTCAAGCACGTTTTTTAGAGAACACACACAGAGACTCACGACAGAAGGGAGTTTTTTAGAGTTTCAGAATTCGTTTTGGGAGAGGAAGAAGAGAAAAAGTTTACGTTTACGGTTTTTGAGGTTTTGATTACGAATTCATACTACAACCTTGTTTTTAGTTTCGTTTCTTCAGATTGTCGTTTTTTAGCACGTTGAGACTTCTTTTATTGAGTTAATTTTAGTTCTTCTTTTACTTCTGAAAACCCTAGTTTATGTTTAATTTCTTCTTCGTCTTGATTACCATGTTTATGTTTGTTGCTTATTTAATTGTTCTTATTTACGTTATAGCCATGTCTAGCTAAACCCTTGTATGCTTGGGTTAGAATGAACTCGTAGAAGTAGGTTGTGGGTATGTAATTAAGGTAACTTGTGACGTTAGGTTTTAATTCTATTGGTTAATGAATTCTTAAAATTAATCTAGACTTTACTTTTGAATTTCGTTCGAAAGGTGTTAGAGAGAGGATGACCGTATCACTCTTTAACAACGAGTAGACTTAACTAGAGAGTTTAGGAAGGGTTAATTCATCTGCCAGTTTAGCGAAGGAGGACGACCGCATCACCTTAGTTGAATTAGGGTCTCATTAATTAAGCACAATCTATTAACTTGTTAGTGGATTAGTGAAGTCGAGTGTTAGGGTAAAGTATTAGGGTTTAGAATCTTGAGCTTTCACCTTGTATTCTTTTACTTAGGTTATTTCTTGCGCGTCACAGTTATTTTGATTATGTACCTACTCCGTTAGTATACGTAGGGATTCCTATCCTAAGCATCACCATCTCATATTCGAAAACAACCTTTAGATAATTAGTTTAGTTCTTTCTTTTGCCTTAGTAGAGTAATTTAATTTAGTTTATTTTAATCTTTCAAAAAATCCATAAACATACACTCATATTAACTACGACGCGTAGATCTTTAGGGATCTATTTGCATACACTTCATCCCTTGGGTTCGATACTACTTGGTCCCTATACTCGCCCATACTACAGTGAACCCGTACTCTTGCGGGGAAGCTACTAGTAGAAGCTAGTACATTCGCTTCAAGTCAATGGCGGCTCCATTACTAAGAGGGATGAGATGCCGATGCACGTGCTCATGGAAGTCGAGATATTCGACGTATGGGGGATTGATTTCATGGGTCCATTTCCTCCTAGCAATGGATTCTTGTACATTCTCGTATGCGTTGATTATGTCTCGAAGTGGATTGAAGCTGTCCCAACTCGAGTGAATGATTCCCGAGTGGTCATCGAGTTCTTGAGGAAGAACATCTTTGCAAGATATGGAGTTCCAAGAGCTTTGGTAAGTGATGGGGGAAGTCATTTCGTGAACAAATGGATGGAAAAGCTGCTATCCAAATACGAGGTAAGTCATCGAATCTCTACTGCTTATCATCCTCAATCTAACGGACTTGCAGAGGTTTCTAACCCTCAAATCAAGGAGATCCTTGAGAAGATGGTGAGCATAAGTAGGAAAGATTGGGCAATGAAGTTGGATGATGCACTTTGGGCATATAGGACAACTTTCAAAACTCCTCTTGGTATGTCACCATATCAATTGGTTTTTGGAAAGGCATGTCACTTGCCCGTGGAGTTGGAACATAAGGCATATTGGGCGATAAAGAAGCTGAATTTTGATAGTGCCTTGGTTGGTGAGAAGAGACTACTTCAATTGCATGAGTTGGAGGAGTTTCGAGACAGTGCCTATGAGAATGCCCGCATTTTCAAAGAAAAGACTAAGAAGTAGCATGATGCACGATTGCGGAAAATGGAGTTCAAAGTGGGAGATCAAGTCCTCGTATTCAATTCGAGGATGAAGTTGTTCGGTGGAAAGCTTAAGTCCAAGTAGAACGGGCCGTATATTGTGAGAGGAGTGCATAAAAGTGGATTCCTTGAATTCGAGAAGGACGACAGACATAAATTCATGGTGAACGGGCATCGAGTGAAGAAATTCTTTAACTTCTCTTATAAGAATAAGAGAGGTATTTTAGATAATCAAGTCCCGTGAGCTCCTTCGAGCTCGGTCCGGCAGTAGGACCATAAAACTAGCGCTTAATGAGAGGCAACCCATTCTTATTTGTTTTATGTGTTTTCTTATTTTTCATAGTTTTTTGGGAATCGTAAGTGTTAACCTCGTGTGCTAGAGTTTATTTGATGAAGGCTTGCGTAATGGAGATCGATCAGAGCAAGAAAGCTTAAGGAAGAAAGTCATGAAGTTGAACACGTTTCGAGTAGAAAAGCATTCGATTGTTGGAGTTGAGGTAAGCCGAACCCCAAACATAGACCTCTTTGCGAAGTCGAAGTTTGGGGGGTGATGTTTCTTTTCGTTCGTTACTTTGCATTGATAGTGAGTCAAGTTCATAAGAATTTGGTGTACTTACTCGTACGTACTCATTCTTTTCAAACTTTGTCATTGCGTAGCAAGAACAAAGTTTGGGGGGGTGTGTATTCGTACTTCGGGTTCGTACACGAAATTCTAATGAAAAATTGGTCAAAATTTTCGACACGAAATTCTAATGAAAAATTGGTCAAAATTTTCGACACGAAATTCTAATGAAAAATTGGTCAAAATTTTCGACACGAAATTCTAATGAAAAATTGGTCAAAATTTTCGAAAATATCGATGTTTGAGTGAGAATGGATCGAATTGAGTATGATCACTTAAGTTCGGCGTGAATTTGATTGGTGAATTGCACGTTTGGAAGAGACCCAACTCCTCGGTCGAATGAGCGACCTGGCTTAAATCGAGGAGTTCTCAGGTTAGTTCATGATGTGGAAAAGTGTTTTGGTTGTTCGAGTGTGATTCGTTGGGAATTCTCGAGTCTTGAGCGACGGATTTAGAAGTTGAATTTTGGTTGCGCTACATGCTCGAGCGCGACCGCTCGAGCGGGTCGCGGGTTTCGGCCCAGGATTTGTTAACTCTATAAATACTCCTTTTCACACGATTTCACACACATTCACACACTCGGAGGTGCGATTTTGAGCGGATTTGGGCGATTTCGAGCTATTCCAACGAATTTCTCTCAAATTCATTCGAATTCTTCACGTATTTCACGAATTCCCTCAAGAAAGGTATGTGCTTTCTAACTTTTATCTTTCAATTCATAGTTTGAAGCATGATTTAGACATGCATTGAAGAATTAGGGTTCTTGAGTGACGAATTTTGGGGATTTTGCACGTAATCATTGATTCTTGATTCCTTGTTCATGAATATGGATAATATGCTATGGGTTTGCCATTTTTGCTTTCAATTTTGTGATTGAATGTGTAGAATTGGTGAATTTCTAGAGTGAGAAAGTAGAAATTTGAGGAGATGAGATGGGTTGCATCCTGAGATGAAATCGTTGTGAATTGAGATTGCTTGAGCATGAATGGGTAGGAATTGAGTCTTGAGCATGTGAATTACACAATTTTGGGGTAATGTTACTTCATGATAGACTCGATTATTGGCATTGTTGGGTGTGAATGATGAATTATTGGAATTTACTTGAGAATTTTGAGATGTAGGAATGTGATTTAAATTGAGTGAGTTAACTCAAGTTGAGATTATGAGAAAAGGGAATTGAGAGTACTACTTGAGATGTGTGAGATTGAATGATATGAATGAAGTGAAAATGCTCTATGTTATCCCAGGTACTATGGCACCGAAAAAGAACGAGGATAGAATTTTGAGCATGACCGAGTTGGAAGAGCTCACAAATGATTTGAGGAGAAAGAGTTTGCTGCCTTCAAGATGGAACAACCTTGACTATCAAGGTAGTTGGAGGTACATCGCCTACATATGGAGCTTAATCACGGGAAAGGTAGAAAAGACTCGGAGACCGAGTGTTAGTTTCATGAGAGAGTTGGGGATAGAGGAAGAGATAATGAGGATTTTAGATAGGAACAACATGGCTGAATTCTTCAACATGCTGCTGTATATAGAGACAAACGCATACTTGGTTGAACAGTTTCTCGCCACTGTCGAGAAGACGGACGAGAACTCGTTCAAATTCAAGTATCAGAATGATTGGCAATACTGTGAGGTTGGAGCTGTCAACCTCGCATTTGGGCTCCCAGCGTTACCTCGACCAAACCGGGTGTCAAAGTCGTACAGTGCAAATGGCTTTTGGAAGGACATCACGGGAGGAATGGCGGGGGATTATAGAGGCCAGCATGCACGAGCATCAGCGATCCGAAATCCAGTCATAAGGTACCTCGAGCGAATCCTTGGGAACACGATCTACGCTCGCTCTGAGACGGGAACCGTGATGAGCAAGCAGCTCTATGGGATCTGGTGTCTCTTGTACACCAAAGATCATGATTTTAGGAGAGACTTCCTAGAGCATCACTACGAGGCTCCCTTCAAGCTCGGTTCTAGGACTTCTAAGGTTCGAGGAGGAGGGCTGATTTCAGTATTCATGAAGAGCCTTGGTTTTGTGCCCTGTTCAGGTCCTTTGCCAGGCATGGACTTAGTATTCGAGCAGATGAAAAACACTCTCATGTTCGAACATTGGCTTGGCAGCTACTGCATCAGATTCAAGGATGACAACCTCTTCCCGTTGCCAAACAAAAAGCTGGTGACTCTGGTTGGAAAGAAGAAAAACAACATAGGCATGAATGGAGAGCAGCACCTCGCCATTAGTGGTAAGTTCACAGCGGAGGTTGACAGCCGAGGACTTCGAGAGGTGAGGCCAGTGAAGAGGAATCAAAGCGAAGGAAGCAGTGGGCCGGCACGAGCGGAGCGGGAGCAAGCGGAGTTGCTGATCTGCAAGAAGAGGAGGAACAAGAGTACGAAGCGGGACCGGTTGAGGAGGAAGAAGCAGCGGGTGAAAGCCCGCACGAGATGGAGATGGAGATGGAGATGGAGCCACCTCATGTAGCTACTCCAGAGCCGTGGTACCCGACCCAGAGCGAGTGGGATGGTATGAGGACCGACCTTCGGGACCTGCGAACCGAAGTCACAGATCTTCGTACCACTCAAAACCAGTGGACACAGAAGCGATGAGTGTACGAGGGGAATTCCAGGAGGTTCGATCCGAGGTTTCAGATTTGAGAAGATGGATGGAGGCACTCTTTGTCTCCCATTTAGGATCGGACCACCCGAGCTATCGCCCACCACCGCCTCCTGATGCTTGAGGATCAAGGAGAAATCCCCCAGTTTCTGCTCTTTTGTTTTTCTTTTCCTTTATTTTATTTCCTTTTCTTCTTTTTGCTTGTGTGAGCTTAATTGTATGAGTGCTTTAAATTGATTGAGGTCTTGTGATGAATTGTATTCAGAATTTTGAGTTGTGCTTGATTGTTGAATTCAGTGGCATGTCTGATTTATTTCGTGTTTATTGACCCCTTCTGCTTATTAGTATTATTCTTGAGCATGTTTGATGAGTAGAGTAGAATTGTGAGGGTGAGTTAAGAATTGTTGTGTGTGAGTAGTTGAGTTAGAGTGGATTTGAGAGAGAACTAGTATACTTACGAGTTTTCTTTTTGAGTGCTTGTGTGAAAATAGTGAGAATCCACTAGGACTAGCATGGATGTGAAAGCCGAGAGACTTGAGCCTTATGAGATTTCAATATATGAATGAATCTCTTCGTTTGTGAGTGAATCATCACCTTAGAGGATGCTAGAACTTGTGTGTGCTCTTGCTTCTTGATTGTGTCTAGTTTGATATGCCGAATAGGATCTTAGGCCGTCTTTGATTGTATTGAGTCACTTAGCCAAAATTTTCCTTACCAATGACATTGAATCCCTTGTTAGCCCCTTTGAGCCTAAAGCCTATTTTATTTGCTAGCACATATGAACACTATTCCAATTCCTAAGCCTTTTGTCCCAATTTGAGTGGAGAATAGGAAAGTGTGAATATGAAGGGAGTGAATTGAGTTGAAAAAGGAAAATGTTGTTTGTTGAGTGAGTATAAGAAGAAGGTGTGATGAAGTTATGAGATGTGGAAAAAAGAGAAAAAATTGAGAATGAGCAAAAGAAAAAATGAGCTCATGTGTTTGTGCGAAAAAAGAGAAAAAAGTGAAGTGATTGAAAAAAAAAAGTGAAAGAGTGAAAAAGAGAAAAAAAAAATTGAAGTGTTGAGAGAATTGGAATTGAACGTTTGTTGATTGAATATGTTTGAAGTAGTCTGTTCCTTATCTCAAAGTACCGAAGTTTGAATTTCTATTCTCCATTCACTTTAGTCACTTTACCATATTGTTATCCCACCTGTCCAAAGAGCCTACATTACAACCTTGAGAAAAGTCCTTTTTGATTCGGCATTGATTTCTAGAGTATGGTCGAAGTTAAGAGCGCTTACAAGCCTATGGCTGCCAATATGAGTGATTGATTTTTTTAGTGAGTCCCTTGATTATTGATATACACTTGTGAGGGAGTGAAACACATCGTTGAGTGCACATCCATGCTTGATCTTAGTGTTTCTTATTAATGTTGCATGAGTACGACGAAAGGAAAGTGAGTGAGTATACGTGTGATTGAACTTTGAAGCTCGAGTTCATTTGCTTGCATGATTGATCTTTTGACTCATACCTAACAATTTCACTTGACTTATTCTTTCGTTGCTTGAGGACAAGCAACATGGTAAGTTTGGGGGGGTTGATTAGGCGTGAAATTTCCATGATTCGTCACTTGAAATACCCTTATTTTGGCCAATTTTGTCGAGTATTTGGAGTCATTTGAGCATTATTTCTCTAAATTGATGAATTTGTCTCTTTGATGCTCGTAGGTGAATCGAGGGCGAAGAACGGAGTTCGTAGGACTTTAAATCGTCTCAAATGGATGCTCGGATGAGAAGATATCGAAGAAATACGAATGGTGTTAGTGTTGAAGAAGAAAAGTGCTATTTGGAGGAATTTTGGAGAGCATTCGAGTAAAGCACTCGAGCACTAGCGCTCGAGCACGTTGCTCGAGCGCCCAAAACGTACAGAAGATTTCTAGCGCTCGAGCAGCTCGAGCGCCACCGCTCGAGCATGTTACTCGAGCGCCCCAGTTTATGCAGAGAAGTTTCGCCGCTCGAGCCCGTGTGTCATTCGAGCTATACGCTCGAGCGCGACCGCTCGAGCAGGTCTGCTCGAGCGCCTTCTATTTTCGCGCTTTCAAAGGCGTTTTTCGCCCCACGAGTTCACGATTCGGCCCGTGCATATATATATTCGTTTCAAGCACGTTTTTGAGAGAACACACACAGAGACTCACGACAGAAGGGAGTTTTTTAGAGTTTCAGAATTCGTTTTGGGAGAGTAAGAAGAGAAGAAGTTTACGTTTACGGTTTTTGAGGTTTTGATTACGAATTCATACTACAACCTTATTTTTAGTTTCGTTTCTTCAGATTGTCGTTTTTGAGCACGTTGAGACTTCTTTTATTGAGTTAATTTTAGTTCTTCTTTTACTTCTGAAAACCCTAGTTTATGTTTAATTTCTTCTTCGTCTTGATTACCATGTTTATGTTTGTTGCTTATTTAATTGTTCTTATTTACGTTATAGCCATGTCTAGCTAAACCCTTGTATGCTTGGGTTAGGATGAACTCGTAGAAGTAGGTTGTGGGTATGTAATTAAGGTAACTTGTGACGTTAGGTTTTAATTCTCTTGGTTAATGAATTCTTAAAATTAATCTAGACTTTATTTTTGAATTTCGTTCGAAAGGTGTTAGAGAGAGGACGACCGTATCACTCTTTAACAACGAGTAGACTTAACTAGAGAGTTTAGGAAAGGTTAATTCATCTGCCAGTTTAGCGAAGGAGGACGACCGCATCACCTTAGTTGAATTAGGGTCTCATTAATTAAGCACAATCTATTAACTTGTTAGTGGATTAGTGAAGTCGAGTGTTAGGGTAAAGTATTAGGGTTTAGAATCTTGAGCTTTCACCTTGCATTCTTTTACTTAGGTTATTTCTTGCGCGTCACAGTTATTTTGATTATGTACCTGCTCCGTTAGTATACGTAGGGATTCCTATCATAAGCATCATCATCTCATATTCGAAAACAACCTTTAGATAATTAGTTTAGTTCTTTCTTTTGCCTTAGTAGAGTAATTTAGTTTAGTTTATTTTAATCTTTCAAAAAATCCAAAAACATACATTCATATTAACTACGACGCGTAGATCTTCAGGGATCTATTTGCATACACTCCATCCCTTGGGTTCGATACTACTTGGTCCCTATACTCGCCCATACTACAGTGAACCCGTACTCTTGCGGGGAAGCTACTAGTAGAAGCTAGTACATTCGCTTCAAGTCATATCACTTCAACTAATATCTTTAATGAGTACAACTAATATCCTTTAGAATTGATAACTTTAGTGCAATTCACTGATACCTATATTGTAATTTACTAATAACTTTTAAACAAGTCTAACCATATTACCTTCTATATAATGCATAAATTACTTATTTGAATATGAAAAGAAAAAATCTTAATAAGGATTTTTATTAAATTTTGTGAATTTCTAGGAGGGAAAAAGAAGCGGGATCTCAATCTCATCTATTACTTCTAAGCTCAAATGAAAATTGAAAACCCTGTAGTTCTCAATTCACTAATCCGAAATGCTCTCCCCAAATTTTCACTTGTTGTGGGTGTACCAATTCCCTCTCATATTTCTTTCTCTTCCCTCAGCCGCTACAGCACTAGCCCGCCCCTTAACGCCTATCACCCTCAAGTTGTACAAGATGTAGAATCTCGTCGCCGCCTTCTCTCTCCGTTGCATGACGTGGCTGCCGCTGCTTCTTCTCTCTCCGTCGTGAGTTTCCCCTCTATCATCGAATAGGCATGGTGAAAGCCCATCCTCTGTCACTTTTTTATTGTCGCTTGCCGCCGCCTCTACTAAGTGCCGCTCTTTTCAATTTTCACGGTAAGGTTCTATATCTTTATTCTGTAATTTGATTTGGTGCTAAGTTTTGTAAAATTGATTCTATTCGGTGCTATATTCTGTGAAATTTTGAAGATGAATATTCATAGATAAAATGATTATAAAATTTCGATATCATATTTTCTGGTGTGCAATTTCTAATTTGTTTGATTTTCTGCAACTACGTTTTTTCATTTTCTGCAAACTCCAAGCATCGTTCCAGTTTGTCGTGTTATTGATTCAATGGGTGTATTTTTACTGAATTAAGATTGCAAATAGGATACTCTTAGACTATGAAGATTTGTGAAGTTTTGTTAGATTGATGTCAGAAAAATGGTGATTTCTAATCTGAGTTTTTTTTTTTTTTTTTTTGCAACATTTTTATTTACTTAAATTAAAGAAAAGAATAATAAGGTGCATGCATTCAGAGAGTATGATATGTCTTGGGCGATTGAAGCAAATAAGAAAGTTGGTGCATTTATCAATATGTATTCAACCTGTATATAATTGAGCATATCTAGAGTGTAAATAGGAGTCAAGAACCATTAGATAAGAATAAGAAAGAAGACAACATGGAGTATGCTTATAATGATGGGCTGCAAATGTGGCTTTAGTGGAGTATTGTCTCTTTTAATATGGTTTCAATAGCATAGCTTGATTTGTCAAATGTGCAAAGCGCTTCTCAAGTAGGTATTTTACATGAGATTATTTTTGTTCCAGCTAAACCTAAAGCTGTTACTTGAAAGTTGGTACCATTGCTTTATTAATTGCTTATGCACCTATTATATTGGTGGTGTGTGCTAAAGCTATGTGTAATTCTGCAAAGAACACTACAACTAGGATATCTACTTATTATTATTTTTTTTTTTGCATTGCAATGTAATTTTTGCAACCAAAATTTGGAAGAGGGATAATTGATATTGTTTTAAGTGACATTGAAACAAATAAACAGAAATCTAAAGCTTTGAAGGTTGTCCACAGTACAATTCTTGAAATTATTTTGATCGTTATAATTTAGTATGCCCGTTTACTGATCTAGTAACTCAGGTATCGGTCTGATGCTTATCCAAAATTCTTTGTATTCAGATTCTGGATACTTTTTAACAATCTTATGTTCAAGTTCATTTCTAGTTTGACGATCAGAGTTGTAACTTTCCTATTCTAAACTAATATAAATTTATAATGTTCATGTGCAAGACTAGGTTTCCATTCTTGATGAAGATGAAGTGATGGATCATTGGGAGACTGGGCTAAATTGGAGAGTATGCAATCTTCTCATCCCATGTATTTCACCAGAAAGTTATCTGAGGTACTCCCTCTGTGAACAATTGATGATAATAAAATTTTATTCAAAGAATTAAAATATGAATTCTGCTACTTGCACTTGTCCACTATCACTCAAGGGCTTAAATTGTTATGTTGCTTCAGTTTAATATGTTCGGATTTTTTTTTCTTGATGTGGATATAAATCATATTGCTGCAGAATAATTGCTAGAAGGTGTCATGCTGATTAATGGCCACTGACATGAAAAAAATATTGCACAAGGAAACCCAAGTTGGGTAGAAGATCTGGAGAAGGATTAAAAGTTGGGAAACAAATTTGCATTTTACAAACTTAAGATGATTAAATTCAGCTCATAGACATTAGGTAAACCTTTAAATTTTATTTATTAGCAATCTATTAAATGTTATTGAATCGTGTCGTGAATTCGAAGTTACATACTAGCTAGTCTCTTTTTATTACTCTTTGTTTGGGGTGCTGCAATTTTGTTGTGGTCTGGCCCGTGTTTGGGATGCTCTGATTTTGTTTTGGCCTGTGTTCTAACCGATTTTGTGGCTATGGGTTTCGACTTTGGACTATAAGTCATAACTAACTTTATTGAAGTATTAATCAAGTTCTGAAAGAGCCTTTTACATAAGAGTAGGAATGGAAATATTTATTCCTAAACCTGGATTGCATGATTACATAGCCACTGATTGTTGCGGATGAATGATGATGGAACTAACGATTACTTCATCTATTTTTAGGGGTTTCAAATTGCTTACATACTTAATCTTCATCTTACTAGTTGGATATAATGTATGTCTGTCTTATTTTTGTCATGTTATTAAATTTATGAATGTTCAAGTTATATTATTGTTGCTAATCCATAAGTTTTACTTCAGTTGACATTTACTTATTAAGTGGGTTCAATGGTCCCACATACTGTTTGTGAGCCTGGAAGATATACTCTCTGTTTTCTACTTATGAGTATATAATTCTCCTATTAGTCCCCTACCTTCTGGGGACCTTTGTGAGTAATGCCCTATACTTACTTCCTTGGCCCATCAAGTAAGGTAATTTTAATCTTGACCTTTCTTCTTTGATATATGATTGTGGGTGCCCTAGTTTATGTGGTACTAGCATCTAACTATGAAAATGTGATTCACTTGACATAAACAGATACTCTGTTTAAGTTAAATATATTTGGTGATATAATTTTAGTTCCAAAACTTTTTTACTCATTTTGGACTTCTTCATTTTAGTTAAGAAACAAGTCTTACTAATTAATGATATATATCGTACAACAGGTTGACAAGAACCCTATCATAAATATATTTCATGTATTATTTATTGAGCTTTTGTCTTAAGAGTTTAATCTACTGGGGTAAAACATAAGAATTTCCTGTATGATTTTCTTTGCAATTAATCTTGTATTTAGATCTGATTAAATACGTAATCTTTCTTTGCTTGTGATGGAGTTTTTGTAGATAATGGTTAGATGTTCTAACAACATGTTTAGTATTAGACCCGTGCTTAGCAAAGGACAAATCTAACTTTATTGAAATATGTTTTGGTGGCTAGGTAGATAAATTTTAGATTGAATTTCTCATGTGGCATGGTGTTCTCTACGTATTGGAATTGTTTAGAAGTATAACATCACCCTACTTAGTTCTATATAATTTTTTAACCATGTATTCCAGAGCTCGTGCGTGTTTTCTCTGTGTTTGTTGATCTGATTGGTTTCTTTGAAATATAATTGTCTATGATTTGCATTTAAAGTTTAACAGGTTACAAATATTCCTTTGTTGTGCAGCGTGTACGTTTGCTTTAGATTCTTATGGAATGACCATGACTTCTCATTTTGGTCGGGAGCTGTGGATATATCAGGAAGTACTTGAATTATTATCTTAGTGCTTTGGAGATAATAGAGAGCTTCAACAAATAAATTTGTAGTTTCTAGATATTTTGACTATGAAGTAAGTACTTTAGACGTTTATAACTTTTGGGGATGAGGAATGTTATACAATTTTTTAGGAAGGATGTTATAGACAATTATGATTACAATGTTTTAATATTCAATTGATATTTTACTTTTAAACTAGTGTTTTATGCTTTTTTTATGACCTTATTGAATTTGCCTAATTGTCACAACAAACAACTCAAATAAAGAATCCTTGTGACAAAAATCAATTTATGTGATTATAATGCTCTAGTATTGTGATAATATCTTTGTCACAACTATTATTTCTTAAATGACGAATGTATTTTGTCACATATAACAAAAAGAATGTAAGGATGTCGTGACAAAAATATAGGATTATAGCAATGATAATTTTCTCGCGAAAATATTATATATAGCGACAAATAGATTTTGTCACGTGAAACAACAAAAATACAAGGATGTTGTGACGAAAAATCATTTGAGTGATGAAAATATAGTGTTATAATGACAATAATTTCATCACGACAATATTCTCTATGATGACAAATAATTTTTGTCACGTTAAACAATAAAAATGTAACGATATTGTGACAAAAAAATATTTGGGTGATGAAAATATAGAGTTATAGTGACAATAATATTATCACAATAACATCATCTATGGCGACGAATAGCTTTTGTCACGTGAAGCAACAAAAAATGTAAGGTGATTGTGATGAAAAATAATATTGGTGACGAAGAAATAGGATTTTAGTGACGATAAATTCGTCACGACAATATTATCTATAGCGACAAATAGGTTTCGTCGCTAGCTATTGTGACGACATCTTTTTGGCGTCACCAGACATCTTTAGTGACGGGCTTTTGGCGACGACGCTTGTGACAAAAAATTTTGTCACCACAACTATTTAGTGATAAAATTTTACGTTTTGGTGACAAAAAATATCGCCACGAAAAAGTAATTTTTTTGTAGTGCATGAACTAGGGTTTTTAAAAGAAAATAAATCTGAGAACTGAAATTTAATTAACTCAAACGAAGTTTCAAAGTGTTTAAAGAAATCAAACTAACGAAAATAAATTAATAAACGAAAAGAAACTAAGAATTCGTACGTAAAACCTCAATAAAACGTAAACGGAAACTTGCTCTCCTTCTTCTCCAAAAACTAAGTCTAAAAATTATTTCTAAAGTTCGGGCATTCTTCAAAACGTGTTTGGAAGAGATATATATAGGCAACGGGCCGATTCGTGAACTTGTGGGCCGAAAAACGTAAGTTGGTGAAATTGCCTTGGAAGCGCTCGAGCGGGTCGCTCGAGCTGATGTGGTCGAGCGGATCTTGTGCTCGAGCGGGGCGCTCGAGCTCTCTTGGTCGTGCAGTTCTGGTGCTCGAGCGGGGTGCTCGAGCTACCTCACTCGAGCGGCCCAAACGTTCTGTATGTTTTTAGGCGCTCGAGCTACTTCACTCGAGCGGGGCGCTCGAGCTACGATGCTCGAATGGGTCTTCCTTCCTTTGCAACTAACACTTTTCTTCACACGTACTAATACCAATCGTATTTCTTCGATATCTTCTCATCCGGGCATCCGTTTGAGTCGATTCAAAGTCCTACGAACTCCGTTTTCGTCCTCGATTCACCTATGAGTATCAAAGAGACAAATTCATCAATGTATAGAAATAGTACTCATTTGGCTCTAAAAACTCAATAAATTCGACCAAAACTAGGGCGTTTCTAGCTACGAATCATGACAATTTCATGCCTAATCACCAGACCTCCTCTGATAGACCTCCTCTGATGTTTCATCTACCAGACTCGTCTGACCAGACCTCACCTGATGGACCTCCTCTGATAGCTCTCCTGCCAGACTTCTCTGGTCAGGCTTCTCTGGTCAACCTCATCTGGTCCACCTCCTCTGGTACCCCAAATTCACTAACTCCCACGGCTAACACTTTATCAACTTAGCCTCATATTGAATTAAGCTCAGCAGACTACATACTTCACATTTGACCCTTCACAATTCTCCACCTCAGATGAGAAGTATCAATCCTCTCCTCCTCTCCTCTACACTCCAGCTTGGGCCTAAGGAACATCCCATACACTCATCTTTACCAATTCAACACAAAACTTGAATTTAGTACCTGGTAAAGACTTTGTACACATATCTGCAGCATTGTCATCTGTAGATATCTTCTGGATGAGAACCACTCCTTTATCAATGATTTCCCTCACAAAATGCAACCTTACATCAATGTGCTTTGATCTCTCATGGAACACTTGATGTTTAACCAGATGTACTGCACTCTGATTATCACAATGAACGACCACAGCCCTTTGGTTTATGCCAAAATCCTTGATTATGCCTTTCAACCACAAAGCCTCCTTAACAGCCTCTGACACTGCAACAAACTCTGCTTCTGTAGTAGATAAAGCAACTCCACTCTGCAGAACAGATCTCCAGCTCACAGCAGTATTGTAAAGTGTAAAGATATACCCTGTTAAAGATCTTCTGGTATCCAGATTAGCAGCAAAATCAGAATCTACAAAACTTTCCAGTGGACTCTTCTGGTCAGTCATCCTCTCAAACATCAATCCCAGATCAGATGACCCCTTAAGGTATCTGAATATCCATTTCAAAGCTTCCCAATGTAATCTCCCAGGATTAGCCATGTATCTGCTCACCATACTCAATGCATAAGCTAAATCTGGTCTGCTGCAGACCAGTGCATACACCAGGCTTCCAACCCCACTTGCATAAGGTACTTTCATCATAGTCTTCTTCTCTTCATCAGACCTTGGTTCCATTTCCTTAGATAATTTGAACTATTGTCCCAGAGGAGTTGTCACAGCTCTACTCTCATGCATGTTAAACCTCTTCAGGACCTTCTCAATGTAACTCTTCTGGGATAAGAATAGTCTTCCAGCTTTCCTGTCCCTAAGAATATCCATTCCAAGAATCCTTTTAGCATTTCCCAAGTCCTTCATATCAAATCTAGCACTTAGCTTCCTTTTGATACTCTGAATCTTCAGAAGACTCTTACTGGCAATAAGCATGTCATCCACATAAATCAGAAGATAGACTATCACATCACTACCTTGCCTTTCCAGGTATACACAAGTATCATACTTGCTCCTTACAAACCCAATGGATAGCATAACTTCATTGAACTTCTTGTGCCATTGTCTTGGACTTTGCTTGAGGCCATACAATGATTTCTTGAGCAGGCACACTTTCCCTTCTGCCCCTGGTTCAACAAACCCTTCTGGCTGGTGCATGTACAAGTTTTCAATAAGATCCCCATGCAGAAAAGCTGTCTTAACATCAAGTTGTTGTAGCTCCAGATCTTCTTGGACTACTCTGCTCAGAAGTAATCTGATTGAACAATGATTAACAACAGGTGAGAAAACCTCATTGTAATCAATTCCTTCTCTCTGAGTAAATCCTCTGGCAACTAGCCTGGCCTTAAACCTCACCTGATCCTTTACACCAGATTCAAGCTTCCTTTTAAACAACCATTTACAACTGATTAGCTTCTGCCTAGGTGGCTTATCAACAAGAATCCAAGTATGATTCTTCTTAAGAGACTCCATCTCTTCTGTCATGGCTGTAACCCATGACTCCCTATCATCACACTCAAGGGCTTCCTTGTAGCTTTTAGGTTCTTGGTACTCTATGGCTTCTGCTGTAACAAGTGCATAGGAGACCAGATCCACACGGCCAAACCTTGCTGGAGGATGTATTTGTCTTCTGGATCTGTCTCTTGTCAGACTATAATTTCTCAAGTCTGCTTCTGGCACTTCTTCCCCTTCCTCTACAGGTGCACTCTCCTCATCTGATAACTCATTCTCTCCTGTATCCTGCTCTGGTTCAGAACCAGATGCACTATCATGTTTATCATGATCAGGCTCCACCTCAACTTGAGTAATTAGCTCAGAAATAACACCATCCATCTCTTCAGCTGATGGCTCCCTATCACCTCCACCAGACTTGTATCCCATCTGTAGTTCATTAAACACAACATCTCTGCTGGTAATACACTTCTGGTTTCCAGGCTCCAGACACCACAACTTATACCCCTTAACACCCCTTGGATACCCAATGAAGACACACTTTAAAGCTCTAGGTTCAAGTTTGTCTTGCCTCACATGAACATAAGCTAGGCATCCAAATACTTTCATCTTTGAGTAATCTGATATCTTTCCATACCAAACCTCATCTGGGGTTTTAAACTCAATAGCAGATGATGGCACTTTATTAATGAGATAAACAGTTGTGTTAACAGCTTCCCCCCAAAAACTCTTAGGTAAATGAGCATCAGATAGCATACACCTAACCCTTTCCAAAATAGTTCTATTCATCCTCTCTGCTAGACCATTCTGCTGGGGGTTTGAAGGAACAGTTTTATGCCTAGTAATACCCTTCTCCCTACAAAATTGTTGAAACTCCTCTGATAGGAATTCAAGCCCATTATCAGTCCTTAAGTGCTTGATAGTTCTGCCCCTCTTATTCTCAAGTTCAATTAACCATTCTTTGAACTTAGAGAAGGCATCACTCTTCTGTTTAAGAATGTAAACCCAAACTTTTCTGGAAAAATCATCAATAAGGGTAAGGAAATACCTGCCTCCACCATGAGTGGATACCCTAGCTGGTCCCCATACATCAGAATGTATGTAATCCATAACCTCCTTGGTGGTATGCTTCCCTTTCTGGTATGCTTGCTTCTTTGATTTCCCAAGAACACACCTCTCACAGAATTCCAGCTTACATATCCTCTTCCCAGGGATTGCTCCCTTCTTGGATAACTCCACCATGCCCTTCTCACCAACATGTGCCAATCTCTTGTGCCACAAGTTAACATCAGAAGACTCCATGGTAACATCAGCTGACCCTGTAACAGTTCTTCCAATCAAAGTATACAAACCATTCTTGATAGTCCCCTTCATAACAATCCTTCCAGATTTGGTTATTGACAGACTTTCCTTTTCTGTCTTGAATTCAAAGCCTTTTGAATTCAATGTACCAAGAGAAACAAGATTTCTCTTCAACTCAGGAACAAACATGACATCAGATAAGATCCTATCAACCCCATCAAACATTTTGATCTTGATAGAACCAGATCCCTGCACCCTACAGCTCTCATCATTACCCAAAAGAACAAGACCTCCATCAATCTTCTCAAGATCCAGAAACCAGTCTTCATGTGGACACATATGAAAAGTACACCCAGAGTCCAGGACCCACTCTTGACTTAGCCTCTCATGACTAACCATCAAGACCTCTGCACTATCATATCCTTCAACCTCCATAACAGCTGCATCTCCATCTTGATCACCTTGATTGTCTTTCTTCCTCCTTTCAGGGCAATTCTTTCTCAGATGACCTTCCTTATGGCAAGAGAAACACTTCCTCTTCTCAACAAAATCAGATTTCTTCCCACCCTTATTCCCCTTTCCACCATCCTTCTTTTTGGACTGAAACCCCTTCTTCTTCTTGGATTGAACATTCAATCCTTCAGCAGGCTTCTTCCCATCAGTTTGGATCTGTAGAAACTTGGTTTTCAGGGCAGTTTGAACATCATCAAAATTCACCTGATCTTGTCTACCAAATAACAAGGCATCCTTGAAATTTTCCAGAGACTTAGGTAGAGCATTCAGCAGCATTAATGACTTGTCCTCATCATCAATTGTAACATCCAAACTCTCCAGATCATCCACCAATCTGTTGAACTCGTCCAACTGATCACCAAAATTCTTATCTTCACTCATTTTGAAGACTTGAAGCTTCTGTTTCATGTATAACTTGTTCGTAACAGACTTGGTCTGGTATAACTGCTCCAGCTTATTCCAGATCCCAAGAACGGTTTCCTCCTTCGATACTTCCCTCAATGGCTTGTCCCCAAGACACAAGATAAGCGCACTGTGTGCCTTCCTCTTGTTCTCCTCCACCTTCGCCGAATTAGATCCAGAAGCCACCTGAGCCGGTGGCAACAAGGCTTCGTACAAACCATTGTGTACCAGGAGAGCCTTCATCTTGATCTTCCATAAGCTGAAATCGTTCTTCCCCGTGAACTTCTCAATATCGAACTTAGTTGCAGCCATGATTGCTTCACTTCCCACAGACGGCGCCACTTGTTAATCGCGTTTTGGATTCACAAGAAAACTTATTTCCGGGAATCGGAATATGAAAGCAATAAGAACAAAATTGAAATCACACAAGAACACCAGTTTACGTGGTTCGGAGATAAAGCTCCTACGTCCACGGGATCCGAGAGGATAGAGTTTTCCACTAAGAAAAGAATTGGAAGTTACAAGTTACAATCACACAATCTCACGTGTTTGCACTCACAGATGAAGTTATCTTCTCAGTTGAGAAACCCCCCTTTTATAATTACAGAGATTGGAAACGAACCCTAGGTTCGAATCAGTTGTAACAAACTCAAAGTAAAGGTAGTTATCCAGCTGGCTAACAACTTCAATAACCGCCATGGTTGATTCAGTTAGAACCGCCTTCGAATTAGCTCCAATTTGGTGTACATTGCGAATAACGAGTTTCAGGATCAGATGACAAGACCTCCTCTGGCTCTGGTCACTGCCACCAGATGACCTCTGGTCCCAGACCTCCTCTGATAGACCTCCTCTGATGTTTCATCTACCAGACTCGTCTGACCAGACCTCACCTGATGGACCTCCTCTGATAGCTCTCCTGTCAGACTTCTCTGGTCAGGTTTCTCTGGTCAACCTCATCTGGTCCACCTCCTCTGGTACCCCAAATTCACTAACTCCCACGGCTAACACTTTATCAACTTAGCCTCATATTGAATTAAGCTCAGCAGACTACATACTTCACATTTGACCCTTCACAATACTATAATATTTTATATTTTAATTTAAGTTTATAAATCTAATGATACCAATAAATGTATATAATGGTATTAATTTTATATTTTGAAACTTGTTTATAAGAGATTTTGTGACATGGATTTCACATATTTTGATCTCTTTTTTGTAGCTATAAAAAATCTCACTTTGCTTGATGGTAACTGATAAGTGCACAAAATCTCCATGTGTTTCATTAATTGCATAAAATCTCCACATGTTTGATAAATGTAGGCACAAAACCCCATCTTAACCATTTTCATTCAATAAACACCGACAACGAAAAATTGAAGTGTGAATTTATAGAATTGTCATACATCTAAACAAAAACATTCACATAAACTCTCACAAAAATATATAGACGCAAAATATGTAAATATCATATGTGTCAAGAAGTAAATACTGATAATTTCATGCATAATTTTATCACAAAAAAAAAAAAAAAAAATTATGCATTTAATGAAATATGAGAGAGTTCCAGTGCAAACTTTTATTCAGTTAAAGGTATTTTGTGCAATTACTAGTAAAAAGAGCAGGAAAAAAGTCATATTCCGACCCAGTAAGAAAGAAAAGTGCAACTACCTGAAAAGGCCCATCTACTCTAACCATCAATCGACAAAAGAAAAAAGTTAACTTTGAGCAAAACCCAAAAGAATGTCCACATACGGATAAAGGGGGGAGAAGGACGCAGCTCAAAAGTAACTAAATATAGTAATAGAAATACAATGGGCTCGGCTAAACACATTTTCTAAAGGAAACTGTTCTGGCCGGGTTTAAGAGTTTGTGCCACAAAATTTGTATTACAATTAATTATGCCTATCAAATAATAGGAATCGCAACTGTTATTGTGCTTTGCATGTGAGATGTAATTTCCGAAACTAAAGGTATCAACCTGATCACTCGTGATAACATTCTTACCTCTCTTAGCATACATTTCCACCATTACTTTCTCGAAAACCAAATTACGCACCCATTTGAGACCTTCCCACGCTTCTCACCTTCTTTCCTTTATTATCAAAAACAAAAAGTCTCTGTAGAGTGAATAAGTTTCACTGATTTTCAAATAAAATCCTCTAGTGACACAATTAGTATTATTCAATGAAATATTTTTTTTGTAAAATTACTAATAAACCAATTAATATTTTTTTTAAACAATTAATGTCCTCCAAAACTTTTTCACGTTAAAAAATCTTTCATTTTGCACTTTGCCAAAACAAATGCAAATTGCTCCACCGCCATTTTTAAATTTTACTGAATAAACAGTTGCTTAGCATTTATTATCCACGGCTTCAGCTCTACAATATGGGCTGCTTTATTGGGCCGGCTGAAATGGCCCAATACATTGGACTGAAATGCGCCATGCTTTTCTTTGATTCACTCGGCTGGGAAAGGTTTACAACTTCTGACCATGACTAATAATAGTTAGACCACGGTTATTTGCACTAGCCTCTATGTTAAATACACTACCTAGATAAATACACACTTTTTTTTCGAAAATTTGCAACATTTTCGGAAAAAAGTTCCTAAAATAAACAAAAAACTCGAAAAAAAATTCCGAAATATTGTTCATTTCATTATGTTCGAAAAAAATGTAAAAAATTCGAAAAAAAATTCCGAAAAAAAATTAGTGTATTCATCCGGTTAGTGTCTTTAACATAGATGCTAGTGCAAATAACCTGGGCCTAATAGTTATTGGATTGGTAAATTTTATTAACCGATTTTTTAGTATATATATTTTCTTCGATGAGTTGTTAAGGAATGTCTGGTCGGAAATTTTTAATTGGGAATGAAAATAATTACTCCCACTGTTTTAAATAAAAAATTGTATGAAATTAAAACTTATAAAATTATTAAATTAAAGTGGAAACCCCCAAATTTAGCCACTTCTATTTAGAAAAATTCTATTTCGTCAAGAGTTTTAAATATATGGTGATACGAGCTTAATATATAAAAATATATGATGGTACAAGCTTAAATAAAGTGTGGATGGGATGAATTGTACAGGGTGAATTAAGTGTGGCACGGGGTGAATTAAGTATAGTACGAGATGAATTAAGTGTGGTACAGGATGAATTAATGGTGGTACGAGCTTATTTTATTCATTTTATTTAGTTATTTCATTAAGGGTATACTTGTCCTAATAATTATTCTTTTGGCTAAAAAAAAACAATTCAAAACTTGATGACATAAAAGAATTTAAATTTAGAGAAATAACTACTAATAACTCTATCCCAATAATGTCTCTAAAATATATGAGAGCTTTTAGGATTTATATTGTAGATCTTTTATAAATTATCAAAATATAATATAATTTTTTAGATTTGTTGGGTATATATTTTAAAATTGGGATCTTATTATAATATATTTTCAAACCTCTCAAAGTTGATGTGTCAACACTACCTTATTATAAGGATGAGGTGGCATGTCTCAAATCTCTCCATTTTGAAATATTGCGCTCTCATTAAAAGTTGGTTAAACTTTTAATCTCGACCCTTCGTTTTATATCATTAAATCTAAACCATTAATCTATATCTGCATAATTAATGCAAATATATATTTTTTCCATTTTCTTATTTAGTTATTTTTAAAATTAATTATAAATCATATTTTTGTAATAAATATGATCTATTTATTGAATGAATCTAAATTTATCATTTCTAAGTTTGAGTTAGTATATATAGTATAATATAATGTTCGATTATTTTTTCCTAAAATAAAAGGTATATAGTTATATATTCCAAAGAATATTCTTATGTGATATATTCTTATTATGGACAAGATATAATACTGCGTGGATTTTTTTTATTATAAATAAGAGCATATTGTATTTTATTTTTTCACATCAAAGTTTCATTTGTTCCACTCTTTTGCTGAGATTTCTCCCATCAATTGTTGGTTAGTTATATATCTATTGTTATAAGTATATTTATTTTATAATTAAATTCATCATTTTAAGTGCTCACAATTTGATTAGATTTAAATATCAATATCAATATGAATGTAATAATGATTGTTGATTTATGATCTATATCGTTCAGTATAAATATTCTTCATGTGCAAAAATAATATATTTAACTATACCATATATTTTTATCTGAATAATTATGATGGTTTAATTGTTGTAATTTAAATCTCATTTTAGATTTCAAGAGTATGACATCTCAATTTTCTCTGATTTCTAATATCAAGAGTGAGAGCCAAAAATTGACCGTTAAAGTTAGGATTGAAAAAGTTGGACAATATTTTTTAATGATTTTAATAGAGACAAGTTCTACTTGGAACTCATTTTGATCGATAAACATGTATTTGTAACGTTAAAGTTTATTTCAAATTTTGTATTGTTTCTTATATAAATTAATTTCTTACCGTATACTCCCAATAACTAATAATGTTGATTAATTTATAAATTATTCAATATTGAAATGGAAATTGATTATTATTAAATTATTAGTCTAAGTAATGTTATTTCATAATTGTTATTAATTTATGTGAATTTTGATTTTTTGTTAATTATTTAGGTTGTAGGATATACTTATAGGTTTTAGTGAAGGGCACGGGCCACAGCTAAACAAACCCCATAATTTATTGTATATACCTCGAAATTTTTTAGACAAAAATACTCTTATATTAAATGTTTATAGAAAATAAAAATAATATACTTTTCCAGTACGCGAAATTCGCGTGGGTACACTCTAGTGTGTGTGTATATATATATATATATATATAATTTCAACCCGCGTAATACGCGGGTTTCTGTGCTAGTAGAGTTATAAATGGCTCTTTCTCTAAATTTAAATTATTTTATGTCATCAAGTTTTGAATTGTTCTTTTTTAGCCAAAAGAATAATTATTGGGACAAGTATACCCTTAATGAAATAACTAAATAAAATGAATAAAATAAGCTCGTACCACCATTAATTCACCCCGTACCACACTTAATTTATCGCGTACCATACTTAATTCACCCCGTACCCCACTTAATTCACCCTGTACAATTCACCCCCGTCCACACTTTATTTAAGCTTGTACCATCATATGTTTTTATATATATATTTAAGCTCGTATCACCATATATTTAGTATGTACCACAATTAATTAATTCATCTCTAACCACAATTTGTTTAAGCCCGTACCACCATTAATTCATATTATACCAAACTTTTTTAAGCTCGTAACACAATTTATTTAAGTTAGTACCACTATTAGTTCACCTTATACTACAATTGATTCATATCATACCACGCTTTATTAAGTTCGTAACACAATTTATTTAAATTTATACCAAAATTTGTTCACTTCGTACCACCACATATTTAACACATCTAATTCAAGCATGCTCTCTGCTTTATTTAATCCCGTACCACCATTAGTACCCCTCGTGTCAATATTCATCACACAGTAATATATTTTATTAACCTCGTACCACTATCAATTCACCCCGCACCACTATAAATTCATGTCATACTAAAATTAATTAATATCGTACCACACTTTATTAAGTCCGTACCACCATTAATTTCACCTCGTATGACACTTTATTATGCATCTACTATCATATCTTAAATCCATACCAAAATTTTAAAGACCGTATGATTTTAGTGTTTACCTCCGTACAACAATTTTGAAAACGTATAATCATTAATTTTAACTCCATGATATGTATAACCATAAGTCTAAACTCATATCACTCTATATTTTAAACTCTAATTTTAAAAATGAAAAATGATAAAAGATGAAGGAAAGAAGACACACCTGATATTGGAGAGGGAGAAATTGAGAGATTGATAGCAACACACATGCGAGAAATTAGAGGGGAGTGGGGAGAAGATCAACGTAGGAAAAAAAAGAGAAAGAACAAATAAAATGTTATTAAATTTAAGTAAAGATGGTTAGGGGTAGGGTTGGTAAAAAATATATTCTCTTGGCTAAAAAAGAACAAAATTAAAATTCTTGACGAAATAGAATTTTTCTAAGTAGAATTGGCTAAGTTTGGGGGTTTCCACGACATAAATTATTTTATCATTTTAGCAACGATGTACGTGGACATATCATGGATCATGGATTATATTAATTATATTGAATTTGTTCCTCATAGATCATGGATTAATTTATAAAAATAGAATATAATGGTGCATGAAACTAATTAATTATTGAACGGAATATTCAAACCCTCAAATTGAGTGTTCGTCAACTGCAGCTTCAATTTTGCAGTAAGATTTATTTGATGCTAAGTTATTCTTTAATTATATTTTGGGTAACCCTCATGCCCAATTAATTGAATTCTAATAAATTTTTCTTATCAAAAAAAATTCTTTAATTATATTATTTTGACTAACACCACTGGCCACTACACATACCCTTCATGAGTTTTCCTATTTAATATTTTCTAAAGATTAAATTGCAGTTAGTGTGCCACTAAGGAGTTGGTATTGTGAACCAATTGTATCATAAAATTTGTTTGCAATTAATATTATTTAATAAAATAAATAACTAATATTGTTTGATAAAATAATTAATATCTTTTATGTAATACTCTTAAATAAAACAAATATATCAATTAAAACTAAAAAAATTATACTTTTTAAATCAGTTTCATGGTAAAATTTATTCACACAAAACTTTGCCTTGTGTAAGTAAAATATTTGGCTTAGTAAATTCAATGTATTATTGTTCAAATTAGTATTTCCATAAAGACTAAGAAGGTATTTGAAAGAAAGAATAATTATATACTAGACACTTATTTTAATCACAAAATTCCGTTATTATTGTTTCTCTAATTAAAAATATTCAATAGCGTAAAAATAATTTATAATGATAGAATTCGTCACTAAAGATCATTATCATGTCATTAAAGACTTTTAACTTGAGAAGGTATAATAATAGGGTTCCTATCATTAAAGATCGATTTTTCAATCTAACAAATATTATAATCCTTTAGTTTTTGTTTGTTCCAAATTATAATTAATTTTATATTTATTATTTGTTATTTTTAAATACACCTATTTATTTTAATATTTTGGAATTAAACTTTTTCATGACAAAGTATGTTGTGAATCAGTTTCACTATAAAACTTATTTTTATTTTGTGTATATTTTTAATAGTATTAATTATTTCATTATAAAATATTAATTTAATAGTATTTTTTTATAATAAAAACAACTAATATCATTTTATATTGAAAATTAAAACTAGTTTATAATAGTCTTACTCCTTCGTAATTTAAAAGCCACAACTAAAATTAAAAGAAATTATATATTTGTAAATTGGTTAAATTATTACTCCATACGTCCATAAAAAATAGTCTTGTTTCTTAAAATGTAAATAATAAACTTTACCTACATTCTTCAACATACGCACAAAAAAGTTTAAAATAATTTATTTTGTACTTACTTGACACAATATTCTTATTTTTTATACATTATATCAATTTTTTTAATAATCGTGTAAAAAATAACAGGTCCAATATTCATTGAGGAGGGAGTATGAAACAATTAAAGGACCATAAAAAAAAAATACAGATAAGATGATATCAATGATTTCTGTATTAAGCAGGAATTAGAGTCAGTGGTCAAGCCATAATAGATATTGTTAATTTGCGGGTTATTTACGGGAACGGAGTTTACCCATGCATCTAAAATTTTGTGTACATTCTCCTGCGACAAAAAAGTATAAATTGTAAAAATAAAAATAAAAAAATTAAAGATTGCGATTCCAATATACCATTTTCAGTAGAGGTCAAGTGAAGACCTAGGAATTTGAAAGTTGTATGTATAATGGAAATTGTTGCCTTCTAGATATTTGTATATAAAAATGGGGTGAATTAGTCAATTCAGGCCATTCCTTAATTAGTGTTGTAACTACAGATTTCGTTTTATTAATATAATAAACACGAAACAGGTTTATAACTTGAATTTGTTCGCATTAAACCGAAAAAAACTTATGCGGGTTGACTAACTCTAGATTTGCTCATCTGGTTCTTCTCTTCGGTGTTGACCTTGACTTGGATAGTCTTCTGGCGAAGTCCTCGTCTTAATCTTCGTCTGAGATTGAGTTTGTATTTATAACGTTAATCCAAGGGCGAAATGTCTTATTTTGGATTAAGCGTTATTTTGGAGATTTGGTGGAGGAAGGCCTTCGAAGGCAGGGTGAACGTCTTAGGATTTGGTGAAGAAACGTCCTTTGAATCTTCGAGCGGGTGAGAAGAATATTCTTGAAGATCCTTCAAATCTTCAAGGAGAAACGCCGGATCGGAGGGGTACTGGACCTTAATCTCAGATCAGAGGTTGTTTGTGGTTGATTTGCGTGAAGATTGCCTTGAAGCCGCGAAGAACGCCTTTTGAAGATTCTTCAAATCTTCAAGGAGAAACGCTGGATCAGAGGGGCTCTGGACCTTAATCTCGGATCGGAGGTTGTTTCTGAGGAGAACGCCTTTGAAGCTTCTTCGAATCTTCGAGGAGAAACGCTGGATCGGAGGGGCTCAAACCTTGGTCTCGGATCGAGACTGTTTCTTAGAAGAACACCTTTGAAGCTTCTTCGAATCTTCGAGGAGAAATGCTGGATCAGAGGGGCACTGGACCTTGATCTCGGATCGGAGGCTGATTCTATTTGCTTTCCACGAAGAACGCCTTGAGGTTGAGGAAGAACGCTTCGAATCTTCAAGAACAGTTGCAGAGGATTCACTTGCTTGATCGTCTGAAGGCTCATTGGCTTCGATGTATGTTGGTGTATGAATGATGAAAGGACCCCTATTTTATAGGGTTAGGATTACAAAACCTTCCATATTTGCAAGGCCACGTGGCACGTCCTGATTGGCCGATGCCATTTGATTGGCGTGATTTGCGATTTGATTTATTTCGCTTCCCTTTTTGACAAGATATCATTTAATTTTCGGTCTTATGGTAGGTAAACTGTATTTATTACCCAATATGAGTATCGAACACTCATTTAATTCGACCGATTTATACCGTGTACATTTAATATCAATTTTAACTATTTAATTCAAGAATTAATTTAATTAAATTCTCAAAATGAAATAGTAAATTTTATTTGATATTAATATTTATTTGCACACGTGTCACCATTTAATTGAGTGCAAAATTTATTTGCTAACAAATGCCCCCTCGTGCTTTGTTCACAGTCATTTTGACTTGGAGTGAATAAAGCACCAAAGTATTTTGCGCCCTCATATGCATTTGGAGTTTTGAATCATGACTGAACTTAGAAGATGTCTAAGCTGCTGATGGAGAAGATACCGCCGAATAATATATTTCCTTCATATGTTTTATTTAAGTTATTGGGCCTTATTTAGTTTGCTGGTACTTGGAGTTTGATATTAGGGCTTTATTGTCGTGACATTAGTATTTATATCCCTGTTGCTTCCTTTGAACAACAGTTTTTGAATATTATCATATTTAGGGTTTTTACCCCGAGCCGTTTCTTGTGTTATACGTTCCCACTGCGTCAGTTGGTACTCGGAGTCAGTTCCTGGTTCCACGATGCCGCCCAAACACAATAACCAAGAGATTGCTACTCTCCGTGAACAGGTTGTCGCCCTCACGGCAGCCCTTAACGCCCTCCGTGCGGAAGTTGTGACCCAGCGCTAGACCCAACCGGTTGCTCCGCCGGCAGCCAACCCTCTGGATGCCGCATCTGACCATGCTGTTGTCACGGATGGAAAGGACACCATGACGTGCGAGAATCCTGTCGCACCTCTGCGTGCCCGCAACATCCCCCGCCTCTTGCTGACAACCGATGGGAAACCGGATTCCGCTTGGAGATCCCAGAGTTTTCCGGCGATGGGTCCCCGGATGAATATCTCGATTGGGTCCACACGGCCTAGGACCTTCTGGATTTCAAAGCGGTGCCCTACCAGCGGCGTGTCGCTCTCATCGCGACTAGGTTTCTGAGTCGCACCGCCGCCTGGTGGCGCCACCTCAAACTGGCGCGCACTCGCTCCTGCCTTCCGGATATCACGCTTTGGGATGAATTTAGATCTAACATGAACTATGAATTCCTCCCTTTGAATTATGACAGCATGCAATACCAAAAGTTTCAGAACCTGCATCAAGGGTCTCGTTCAGTCGACGCATACACCACAAAATTCTACCAACTTCTCACTCGCATCGACAATCGAGAGACCCCAGCCCAACTCGTTTCACGTTTTGTGGGGGGGGTCTTCGCATCCAGTTGCAGGATACAGTTAACCTCCTTTGCCCGTTATCCCTTAGTGAAGCCCATCGCCAAGCTTCACGGTGGAGTCCCAGGTTAACCGCCGCTCAGGCTATGGCCCCAATACTGATTGGCGCCCTGCCCCAGCCCCACCTACTGGTTTGTCGACGCCGAAAGGATACATGGCGCCTTCGCCGGCTTCCGTGCCTAACCCAAAACAGCCTGTATCCCCTACTGTTGGCCCGCGAACGGCTTTCCAGTGATGCTGCTTAAATTGCGGTGATCCTGGCCACCGCATGAATGCATGCCCACACCCTCGAAGCCCCCGCTCCCTCATGCTCGAAGGTGATTCTGATGAGGTCCTCACCCCCCGTGCCCGATGCTGACCTTCCTTCGGAGGATTCCGCAACCCACCTCCAGGGTGATATTGGTCTATGTTGGTGTTATGTCGCACCTTCGAACTACATCGTGATGCTTTGAAGGTCGGGATTGGTGTTGTTTTAAGTCAGAATAGCCGTCCCGTTGCCTACTTTAGTGAGAAACTCACGGGCCCTCGTTCTCGCTACTGTGCTTATGACGTGGAGTTTTATGCCGTTGTTCGGGCTGTTCGTCATTGGCGCCATTATCTCTTTCAGCGGGAGTTCGTCTTATTCACTGATCACGACTCCCTCAAGTATATCACTAGCCAAGATAATGTGTCTCCTCGCCATGCATCTTGGGTAGCTTACTTGCAGCAATTTAACTTTGTGATTCGGCACAAATCTGGCTCTTTGAACCGTGTTGCCGATGCCCTCAGTTGGCGTACTACTTTGCTTGTGGACATGCGGGTATCAGTCCCGGGGTTTGATGATTTTGCGGATCTATATACCTCTGACCCCTATTTTGCTAAGGTTCTTGATCAGGTACGTTCGGGTGACACTTCCAAGTTTGTTCTTGCAAATGGTTTTCTTTTTTTCGGCACTCATTTATGTATTCCCGATTGTAGCTTACGCCTCCGTCTGATACAAGAGCTTCACGGGTTGGGCCACGTAGGTCGTGACCGTACGATCGGCCTTCTGCAGGAGCGCTACTACTAGCCTTCCTTGCGCCGTGATATCGCAAGATTCGTAGAACGTTGTCACACATGTCAGGTCTCTAAGGGCACAGCTACTAACGCGGGCCTTTACCGCCCCTTACCTATCCCGGACGGTCCTTGGCTTGGCGTTAGCATGGATTTTGTTCTTGGACTTCCTCGTACGCAATGGGGTTTCGCTTCAATTTTTGTGGTGGTGGATCGATTCAGTAAGATGGTGCATTTATTCCTTGCAAGCGTACGACTGATGCCCTACACGTCGCTCAGTTGTATTTCCGTGATGTGTTTCGATTACATGGTTTGCCTGTCTCCATTGTCTCGGATAGAGATACTCATTTCCTCGGCCATTTTTGGCGTTCCTTATGGCGTTAAGCAAATACGGAGCTTCATTTTAGTAGTGCCTATCACCCTCAAACGGACGGGCAAACGGAGGTGGTGAATCGCTCGTTGGGTAACCTTCTTCGTTGCTGGTGGGTGATCACATCAAGTCCTGGGATACAAAGCTAAGTCAAGTGGAGTTCGCTCATAATTCAGCCTTGAACCGTAGCACGGGTTTTAGCCTGTTTCGTGTTGTGTATGGCCACATACCCCGCGGTCCGGTCGACCTCATGCCTTTGCCGACGGGTGTGCACACCAATGCTGCTGCTACTTCGTTCTGGGATGACATTATCTCCGTGCATGCTGCTGCTGACATTATCTCCGTGCATGCTGCTGCTCGTTCGCGACTGGAAGCCTCCAATGCCCGGTACAAGCAGCTTGCAGATGGGAAACACCATCACCTGGAGTTTGCAGTGGGTGACCTGGTTTGGGTTGTGCTAACTAAAGACAGATTCCCAGCGCACGAGTATAATAAACTCGCCTCTCGCAAGATCGGCCCGGTGGAGATACTTGCCAAGATTAATTCGAACGCATACCGTCTACGCCTCCCGCCAAACTTATGTACCTCGGACGTCTTCAACATTAAACACCTGGTTCCGTATACTCATGGAGAAGATACCCATCCCGATTCAAGGGCGAATCGTTCCGATGGGGGAGGGAATGATGGAGAATATACCGCCGAATAATATATTTCCTTCATATGTTTTATTTAAGTTATTGGGCCTTATTTAGTTTGCTGGTACTTGGAGTTTGATATTAGGGCTTTATTGTCATGACATTAATATGTATATCCCTGTTGCTTCCTTTGAACAACAGTTTTTGAATATTATCATATTTAGGGTTTTTAACCCGAGCCGTTTCTTGTGTTATACGTTCCCGCTGCGTCAGCTGCCTACGTACCCCTTTAAAGAGGATCAAGTCATAACGTAGTTCAAGGGTGTGCCATAAACAGTTTATACTCATGTAGGTTATGAGTGACATACAGTTTAAACTCGTGTGTCAAGGAGATGTCATTTGAATTTGTTTGATAGTTTATACTCGTATCAAAGAGTCTTCAATTTTAAAATTTATAGATAGTTTATACTCGTATCAAGGAGTATCACTTGATTCGGGAAGGCTTCAATTTGATCTCCGGCTTGAAAACTTCAAACAATTTATTCTCTTGTCAAGGAGAATGGATTTAATGGTGACTTCAATTTGATCTCCGGCTTGAGAGCTTCAGACAATTTATTCTCTTGTCAAGGAGAATGGATTTGATGGAGATTTCAATTTGATCTCCGGCTTGAAAACTTCATACAGTGTATTCTCTTGTCAAGGAGAATGGATTTGATGGAGACTTCAATTTAATCTCCGGCTTAAGAGCTTCAGACAATTTATTCTTTTGACAAGGAGAATGGATTTGATGGAGACTTCAATTTGATCTCCAACTTAAAAGCTTCAGACAAATTTGTCTTTTATCAAGGAGACTTGATTTGACTTTGAGATAGTTTTCGCTCGTATCAAGGAGCTTCACAGACAAATTATGCTCTTGTCAATATGAATGCATTTGATGGAGACTTCAATTTAATCTCCAGCTTGAAAACTTCAGATAGTTTTGTCTGTTATCAAGGAGAATTTTAGACAGTTTATGATCGTGTCAAATGAGCATCACAGATAGTTTATACTCTTGTCAAGGAGCATTATTTGATTTGGAGAGTGGGGTCAATTTTTTTTCTTCAGCTTGGGAGCTTCAGACGGTTTTACCTTGTAGAGGAGATTTGATATGATGGACTTTGAGATAGTTTTCGCTCGTATCAAGGAGCATCATAGACAGTTTATGCTCTTGTCAAGGAGCATCATAGACAGTTTATGCTCTTGTCAAGGAGCATGGATTTGATGAACTTTAGATAGTCTCTTCGAGCACTATGTCTCCTTGCTCGACCAATTGCATAACTTTTTCTTTGAAGATAAAACAGTCTTCAATTGAGTGGCCCACTAAGCGGTGATACTTGCAGTATTTTGGATTGTCGGTGCGTCCAACTTCTTCCGGCCGTTTCATCTTAGGCAACTCAATGAGCTTTGCATCCATCAAGTCATCAAATATCCCCGAGACATCAGAGTCTAAGAATGGATATTGCTTTTGTCGCATCTCTTTCAGAGTTAACCCACTTTGCCCCCTACCGCGAGGAAGGTCTGTTATGTATTCCTTATTTGAAGGTTTATCATGATGCTTTTGAACTTGTGGTCCGCTAGATCCACTTGCAACCATGCTTAACTCCATATCATGAGCTCCTGTAGCCAGATCTTCAAAAGTCTTTGGTTGAATTCCTTGAAGAATGTATCGGAGGCCCCACTGCATGCCTTGGATGTACATTTCAATTGCAGACGTCTCAAACAGTCGGTCTTTGCAATTTAGGCTTAAATTTCTCCATCGATTAATATAATCGATCACGAGCTCATCTCTATTCTGGCGAGTGTTGGTTAGCTCGATCATGCTAACTGTCCTTCTTGTGCTGTAGAAGCGGTTTAGGAACTCATGCTCCATTTGATTCCAACTGTCGATGGAGTTAGCCTCCAAGTCGATGTACCAGTCGAAGGTATTCCCTTTCAAGGAGCGGACGAATTGCTTGACCAGATGACCTCCGTAGGTTCCGGCATTATTGCAAGTTTCAACAAAGTGAGCTACGTGCTGCTTCATGTTCCCTTTGCCATCGAATTGTTGGAACTTTGGGGGTTGGTAGCCAGGTGCCATCCTTAAGTCGCCGATCCTCTTGGTATAAGGTTTGGTATAAGTGAAGGATGGTTTGGAGCCGTCATCAAACTTGCTCTTTACTGTCTCAAATATGAGCTTTTTAAGTTGATCGACTTGGATTCCTCCATCAGATGAGATCTGCAGCTCCTTAGCAGTTATCTCGGTTTCACCAACTTGGCATTTAATTGAGGTATCCTCGTCACCATGCTCCCCAACTTGCTTTCATTTGACATGGCTTGCTTTGCCGCCATCCACCCTATTCACCAGGCTGGCAATCTGGATGTCTTGACTCTTGACATGTTGGGTGAGCCCTTCAACAACTTTGAGCAGATTGGCAAGTCGTTCCTCGATGGTTGAGGATATTTAAGCTTGCTTGAGAAGAGAAGAGATGAGAGGTAGAGTAGGTCCCACTGGGCGTGCCAAATTTGTAACTACATATTTTGTTTTATTAATATAATAAACACGAAACAGGTTTACAACTTGAATTTGTTCGGATTAAACCGAAAAAAACTTGTGCGGGTTGACTAACTCTAGATTTGCTCCACTGATTCTTCTCTTCGGTGTTGACCTTGACTTGGATAGTCTTCTGGCGAAGTCCTCGTCTTGATTTCGTCTGAGATTGAGTTTGTATTTATAATGTTAATCCAAGGGCGAAACGCCTTATTTTGGATTAAGTGTTATTTTGGAGATTTGGTGGAGGAACGCCTTCGAAGGCGGGATGAACGCCTTTTGATTTGGTGAAGAAACGTCCTTTGAATCTTCGAGCGGGTGCGAAGAATGTTCTTGAAGATCCTTCAAATCTTCAAGGAGAAACGCCGGATCGGAAGGGTGCTGGACCTTAATCTCGGATCAGAGGTTGTTTGTGGTTGACTTGCGTGAAGAACGCCTTGAAGCCGCGAAGAACGCCTTTTGAAGATTCTTCAAATCTTCGAGGAGAAACGCTGGATCAGAGGGGCTCTGGACCTTAATCTCGGATCGGAGGCTGTTTCTGAGGAAAACGCCTTTGAAGCTTCTTCGAATCTTCGAGGAGAAACGCTGGATCGGAGGAGCTCTAGACCTTGGTCTCGGATCGAGACTGTTTCTGAGAAGAACGCCTTTGAAGCTTCTTCAAATCTTCGAGGAGAAACGCTGGATCGGAGGGGCTCCGGACCTTGATCTCGGATCGGAGGCTGATTTTGTTTGCTTTCCACGAAGAACGCTTGAGGTTGAGGAAGAACGCTTCGAATCTTCAAGAACAGTTGCAGAGGATTCACTTGCTTGATCGTCTGAAGGCTCGTTGGCTTCGATGTGTGTTGGTGTATGAATGATGAAAGGACCCCTATTTTATAGGGTTAGGATTACAAAATCTTTCATATTTGCAAGGCCACGTGGCACGTCCTGATTGACCGATGCCATTTGATTGGCGTGATTTGCAATTTGATTTAGTTCGCTTCCCTTTTTGACAAGATATCATTTAATTTTCGGTCTTATGGTAAATAAACTGTATTTATTACCCAACATGAGTATCGAACACTCATTTAATTCGACCGATTTATACCGTGTACATTTAATATCAATTGTAACTATTTAATTCAAGAATGAATTTAATTAAATTCTCAAAATGAAATAGTAAATTTTATTTGATATTAATATTTATTTGCACACGTGACACCATTTAATTGAGTGCAAAATTTATTTGCTTACAAGTGTCTCATTAGACACCTATTTTAAAGTAATGAGATTATTTAAAAATATACTTTTAAAATAAGAGCCCATATATAAGCTTATTTTCCCATGATTGGGAAACAAATTCAGCATAGCTCATCATTCTAGTCCTTTTTATGCCTCTCTTGCAAAAGTACAGAAAACATCACATTCAAGAAAACCGGATGTATTATGATGCTTACAATAACCAAACTTAAAACTAGACTCTACATGCTGAGAAACCTTCAAACCATATATAAAAACCTTCCAACACAACAAAAAGAAAATGTAGTTGTGTATTTACTTCCCCATTATTTTGGAATTTAAGATAAATATAAGTTAATAATATATTGCTTTGTGGATAAAAGTTGCTAAAACCGAAAGAAAAGATGATCAGACTGCTTCCTTAGGCCTTAGTTCCATGCCTTCGATAAGGAGCCCCCTTTTCCAATTAAGATCTTGTGTTTCAGAAAGTCGAACATGGACATCAGATTCTTCTCCTTCACCGATGAAAAATTCTCCCAACTCTATTTCACGCCAACCATGTGTTCTACTCTGAAGTAGCCGATTGTCAACATTTGTCACAGGAACTTGCACCGGTCTTCGCCTCAATACACACCTAAATCTTGGAGGGGCTATGAAAACAGTGCTGGTGTCTTCCATCACGATCTCGCTTTCTTTAACATATTTAACCGATGCAATTGATTTACAAGCGAGCCCATTGTGCTCCTCTGCGAGCTTAAAGACAAGATATGCTACGTAGGTCGTGTTTGGTGATAGCATTCGAGCTTTGAATACTCCACATATGTCTAGCCAACACACACTTAAGAGCTCCGCAACCACACCAAATCTGTAACATTAAATAAGCATTCATGCTAAAGCACTGGGAAGAAGAAACTCAATAAGCAACATCTGATTTGCTAATCTATAACACAAGCTTTGTGGAAATACTTAAACTGTGAATGTGTTTCTTCAACATGAATAGTAATGAGAATCATCGAATAGTGAACTAAAATGAAAATGATGAATACATTGTAAGTGAATTGTTCTGATTTTTTAATAAGGAGATAAAAAATGATTGTTGATCGAAGAATACTGGAATGCTCGAAGAGAAATGATCATTTTTTTATTCTCATTATGTCAGAAATATAAGCTAGGGAGCCCTAACCTAACCCAAAAATTGACTCTCACTTATATACCTATCCACAATTTCTCGTGGATCCACCACAATTGCTCAAGTTTATTCTCATTAAAGAATTTTGGACCAAATGAGCACTTAATTGATATCAAGATTACGGCTATAAGCATATGGCCTGTGAGTAGTCCTATAGGTTAATTTCAAGAATTCTTTACAGAGAGAGGAGTAATGAACAAAGTAATGTACCTCGACTCTGGTAAAGATGTAAATTCCCAGTGTAGAGGATTGTCTATCCATGCTATTTGAAGTTCTCTTGCGCACAGCATATAACACTTCTTTCCAGTTGATCTACTCAACTTAAAACTCTGTTCGACATTTCAACAAACACCTTTCAGATATACTAAATTATACGACAGAATATTACAGCATAAAATAAAATGCGAATATCTCCGTAATCGGCAGGAAAATAAATTGTTTTAGTACAGAAACAAGGAAAATGTATTACAAACTCATCAGAGAACTAGAAATAGCTGATAATAAAGCAACATATTTCACCACTAAATATCCACACCCATCAATTCATCTCTTTCTCTTCACGAAAAAAATTGATCCATCAACGTGAATTAAACTAGTCCACAACAATCAAACAGTAAAGCGATCGGTCCAAAATTCGAAAATTAGTACAGAAACCGAAGACCGCCAAAACAAACTCAGAAAATAGAGAGTTCAAAATGAGAAGAATAAATCAGAACATACCAATTTTCCCCCATCAAGAAGCAGGGGAGAGTTACAGAGCAACAAGTAGAGCTCCTTTTTGGTGGAAAAGCTCACCGGCGAACTCGATCGCGAAACAATCTCTCTGTAACCGGGCGGCAGAAACCGCTCCCAAACGGTGTCGGAATCGGCGGCAGATTTTAACCCCACGGAGACCGCCGCCGCCGTACATGCATCTTTTGGGGACGTAAATGAGATGGTGTTCGCTACACGATCCTCTGGAAACATCTCAAATGGTGACGTTTCAATGTTGTCATCGGACATTGCTGAGTAAATTGAGAAATTTGAAATTCTGTGTGCTCAGATTTTGGTTGGGGGAAGATTGAAGATAGAAGACTGCGTTAAGCTGCTAGTATATACAGAATACTTCTCCGCGTTAAATGAAATAGAAATATGGAAATTATAGTGATGGGACAAAAACGGAAAAACCAAATATTTTATATTGTCATGCTTAATTCATAAGTTATACTACCTCCATTTTTTTAATTTTTACTGTTTGCATAGATTTAAAAAAAAATTCATTAATTCCTCTGTCTACAAAATTTAATTATATTATTTTTTGTACGATTATTAAAATAATTGATATAATATATAAAAAGTAAGAATATTATGTCACATCAAGTACAAAATAAATTATTTAAAAAATATTATGTGTATATTGAAAAGTATTACTTTCATTTTAAGCAACATGACCATTTTTTTGGGACAGCCTAATAAGTCAATCAGGATTATTTTCCAGTGACGATGGAATAGTATTTAAAGAGTGATACAATAGATGTTTTTTGTTAGGAGCGTATGGAAAATATAATATTAAGAGATATATATATATTTTTTTTTTGTCAAAAATAGATGTAGCAAATAAGTGTGGGACTGATTTTTTTTGGCAATGTACTAAACAGGTATGGGAGAGAGTATTTGAAAAAATAAAAATAAATGGAAAATGATTGAGGATTCAATGGATTCAATGGAGGGGAAGTAGGTAAACATAAGTAAACGCTTATATTTACGCACGAATTTATCGATCTAATTGTGTAGATTTATTGTGGAACTAGCTTGTTTATAATATAACATTGATATTATTATTATTATTATTTTAATATTATTACATATATATATATATATATTAATACTAGTAGAGTGTTCATGTGTTACGCAAATTTTTTTAGAAAGACCATATTAACAATATATTACATATGTAATAATTAAAAATACTAATATATGAATTATAAATGAGCAAAATATAAATTAATCGCTATTAGTAATACATATATGTGAAAATTGTGTGTTGTTAATAGAAATATAAGCCGAACAAATCGAAAAAATTATGCATTGAATAGTAAATTTGTGTATGGTTAGAGATGGAGAAATAGAGTTGGATGAAACTTTACGTCAAATCAAAATTGATGTTGAAATATTTTATTATTATTAGTTAGTGAGATAATGATTGGATGAGAGAAAAGTAGGAGACATGATAAGAAAAAGTATGAGAGAAAATGAATGTGTAAAAAAAAAAGTAGGAGAGAGAGATAATGAATAAATGTGGAAAAAGTAGAAGAGAAGATGAGTGAACAGGATTAAAGTGATGTAATTGTATAAAATATATTTAAAATATGTTTGTAGGTGTATAATAGGGGTAAATGAGAAATGAGATGTGCTCATCCAAAATCGGATGAAATGGGGGATGACCCATCCCCTCCGGGTAGACTCATCCCTAACCAAACACATCCTAAGTAAATGAAATCAAGATAATGGTTTTTTTTTTTTTTTGTTGGAAGGTAATCAATTACAATAGTTTCCTAACATAATCAATTACAATAGTTCCTTCGACCACTGGGTAGTGGGCATGACAACATCTTTTCATCTCGTTGTAGACTAAAACCGTAATCACCACAAGAGGGGGACCACCCGAACCTGCAACTCCGAACCACAACCGCACTGTAGCCGGAACCGCAACCACCACAAGAGGGGAACACCACCCCACCACAAGAGGAAAATAAATTCCCTCTCCATGTCTCGAACCCAAGACCTCTAGGATCTTAGGTGGTTGCCTCAATCAATTATTAAAGATAATTAGCTTATTATGGGATTAAATTCAACGAATTTCCTTCTTATAATCTTTATTTCCTTAATTCATTTCTCCAAAAATTAAAACTAATTATACTCACAATATAATATTGACACATCGTCCAAATTATATAAAAATCAACTAAATATACATCATCCAATTCACTCCTAAGATGACACATCAACATACATAAACTCCCTATTAGTATATAGGGAGATCATATCATTTTACACTAATTCCAATTTATAAGTTTATTGGTTTCAGTATATGAATGCAATAGTATTAAATTTATACTATGAAACTTGTTCATAAGAGACTTTGTGACATAAATTTCGCTTATTTTGACCCCTTTTCGTGTGTAAAAAAATGAAAAAAATTCTTGTGTTTAATGATAAATACACAAAAACACTCATATGTTTCATTAATTGCATAAAATTTCTCCATGTTTAAAGGTTGGCACACAAATCCATGTTAACCACCTTCATTCAATAAACACCAACTATGTAAAATTAAAGCGTGAATTTATATAATTGTCATACATTTAAACAAAAAAGAAACACTTATACAAACTCAGACACAAACATATGTATATATACGTGTCAAGAAGTGAACAATGAGAATTTCGTGCATATTATTATCAAACACGAGAGGTTTTGTGTATTTAATGAAACATAGGAAGGATGTATGCATAATTTTGTCAAAATAGAAATTTTTTATGCATTTAATGAAACATGGGAGAAGTACGGGCATACTTTTATCAAATATATGGAGTTTTATTCAATTAAAGGTGTTTTATACAACTAGTTTCTACCACGTGCATTGCGCGTTGCACGTACGTATTCTGTAATAAGCAGTTGATTTTTATCACATTGAACTTTGACGTTAAATAAAACATAGTCTTGTATACATCAGGTGTACCGTGCAACTTAAGTGTATTTTAAAAAAGTTACCTGTACTATTATTAAAAAATTACCTTTGTTATTACTGAAAAGTGAATTTAATAAAAGATAACTTTTCAATTATAACAGGGATAACCTTTTAGTAACAGTAAGGGTAACTTTAAAAAAATACACTTGAATTGTATGGTGCATTTGGTACACATGAGACTTACTCTATACAAAATTGTATCACCAATTAATTATATCATAATTTTTGTTCTTAAAGAATTTCTTAAAAAATATCACAATTTTTTGTATCTATAACTTGAACATGGCTTGTCGATTCATAATTAAATAGATTTAATAGGGCTCAAGATCATCAATAATAGTCTAAAGAGTTGTTTTTTAACCTAACATCCTTAGCAAGCATATATATAAAACCATGCATCGTGGTAGAAATCTAGAAAGTGGTTCCAATAAGATGAGTTTTTCAAGTTTTCCAATGAGTATTCAGTATTCAAAGGCAATTCTCTTTTTGTTTACTGTTATCATATTGTTTAATTGCTAATCTAATACTCCCTCCATCCCGGAGGAACTTGCACACTACCTTTATTTTCGTGTTTTAGCGAGCGAGTTGTTTATTAATATTTGAAATAATAAAGTGACTTTTAAGGTAGGGTATGATAAATCTATCTCTCCTCTATTATAAAGTAACTTAAAAATTACCTTATCATTTTAAATACTAAAAAAAACTCGCTCGTTAAAACACGAGAAAACAGTAAATATGCAAGTTCCTCCGGGACGGAGGTAGTATATTGCAATACACAAATACTCTGAAATACAAGTTTCGCAAACCTTCTAAACTCTTCCGCATGATCTATCTTAAACAAAGTTATAATATGAATAAAGTAAATAATTTTGCAGAGAAAGAAGATTATTATTGGAAACTGTAAATTAGAGACTTTGGCAAATTATGATAAACTCCAGTAAAGAAGCAAAGTAATAATCTCATCAATTATCTAACAATACATACTTGTATTTCTTGTACAGATAGAATAAATCCTCCCTCTCCTTAGTTCATTTGAGTTCGACATGGGAGGAAGCTGCATGGCATCCCTGGAAGTCCTGCATGAGAGCAAGCTACAGGGTGTCACTTGGAAGCCATCTTCAACCTAACACAAGTTCCTCTGAGAACCAAGAAATTGTTGAATCATAACACATTCCTAAAATCTAGTAAGAATGTAAAATGCAAGTGGCTTGTTCAAGGAAAAAACTTTTCGAATTCTGCCAAAAAAAAAAAATGCAAGAGTCTTGTTTAAAGGAAAAAATGCTTAGTAATCAATAGAACCCAAATTCTGATAAAAAAAATACTCCTCAAATTTGAAAAAAAATCACAAAACCAAATGCAAATCCAGCAAGTAAAACTTAAATTGAAACTATACAGATCAAAATCTAATTAAATTTCATAAGAATGGATTATCAAAAATTATATATGTAACTCAAGCATTCATGTGACCCAAATAAGGTATCATAGCTGAAAATGAGGTCAGAGAAAGCCCTGGGGCCTCATTTCTTTACAAAACACCCAAGAAAATATTATATAATCAAGGAAATTACCATCTTTTAGAAAAGGCGCACAAGAGGAATCACAATTAAACGAACCTCATTTTATTAATATATATATATATATATATATCAAGTCGGAAAAAATAAGTGTAGAAAAGAAAACTAATTTACAAGCTGAGTAGGGGTGATGGGTGAAGTATGACTGTCTAAGGCCACTAAATGACTGCAACACTAAAGCGCCCAATTGCATATGTATTCAATTTATCTAGGCAAGTAGGATCAACTAATCCAGATATTCTTTACAAGACAAGAAGAATTTTCATAAAACACGAGAAAGGGAAGAAAATGAATAAGCAAAAGACGCAAGAAGTGAATGGTCAAATTCCAAAGATGTGAGTGGGTTAGAAAAAATGGGAGATGAGAGATTTTTTGGGAGATAAAGAATTTTAGATTGTATTGCTACTTTGAACGAAGATCTAGAAACAGCCAAGATAGAGGTAGCAGGGGACATCAAGTTAAAATTTATAGGTTACTTGATAGTTTTGGTAAACTAAATACGCTTAAATTAACCATCTATATGATGAGTAATAAAATGAATCTTCAAACCAAGTTACTGTTTTTAAGTAACAAAGAATGAAAATATATAAACCTCATCTCTAGTCGTATATTTGCCTCTCTTTTTTTATAACCAAATTGTAAACCTCATTAGGTCATTCACATCTTACATGACATATGCGAACATGATTCACGACTATTTGGGAAAATCCACATTTGACTTGAGAAAACTACACATATTAACTTATCCAAAATCTTGACAACCTTAGCTTCTATAGAAGAATTCTCTTCATACACTGTCTACAAATATGAATAGCTTCTATAAAGTACCTCTTTCCCCTCCACCAAGTAACTTACATACTATCCGTAGAAAGGACATGAGTTTACAAACTAAATCACACAACAAAGAAGAAATAATCAAGACAAATTATTGGGACTAATCTGTATAGAGAAAATTCAATGTCATGACCAAGTCCAAAAGAGCCGGACAAAGTTATATGTAAATAGTTGGGTAGATATAGTAGAAATATAAAATCAAGTTTACAATAAACTATGATAGGGACTAAAAACATACATCAACTCACACAAGAAAAATAAATTTAGAATCTATGTTCACATAATTGAACCAATTAATTAAAACATTATATTATATTAGAGAAACCTTTGATAGTCAATCAGGACCACCAATCGTCTTGGAATTGCCACTAGGATATACATGCCCTTTCCTAGATTTCTCAATTATAATTAATCGAATGAAAAAAAGAATAGCAAACTAAAATTGCTGGTTCTAAGACCAATTATAAGAAATTAAGGGCTTAAAAGAAGCAAATAAATGTAAGTCGAATGTACCAAAGACGACCTCAACCTTGACTCTAGCGTGAAAGGAAAATTTTCTGACCTTCTCATGAATCTTTATATCAAACAACAATCAATCAATTATTTTAAACAAAATTACAATATCCTCAATATTAGAAAACAAATCAGCAAGTAGTAAGGAAATCCATTAGACCCCCAATTCTTCAAAAGTGATCTCAAAGATAATTAGGTTTCATTTCTTGAAACGTAATTTCTTTCTATTCATTTTCGAAGAAATTTCCTCTAAAAATGTACCTCTGATGGTAATGTGATTATAAACACCCAAACATAACTTATAGAATTTGTAAAGTTTATAAATATCACAGTTGTATTATCCTAATCACATCATCAAATCTAGTAAAAATTAGAGTAAAGGATAACCAAATACTTACGAAATTGAAATTGTCTTAACTATTCAACCACCATGAACAAAAATTTGAAATAGAATGAAAAATAAGAACAAATAACTGAGATACACACACAGAGACACAAACACACACATATATGTATATATATCAGAGAGATTTAATAGAGGACCTGGGAAGCTAGCTCTCGTGTGGGAGGCAGTATGAGAGCCAAGGGGCAAGAACCATCACCATTATGGTAATGCGCCATTTGTTGGTGCTGTCATCGCTGTTCCGGACCCCAATCGTTCATCGTTGTTCGAAGCTTGACTCCGCCGCTAATCGCGAGGTACCAACCTTGCCACCAGGAGATGTGTCATGTCCCGGGGAAACGCGACGCCACCGTAACAATTTCATTGTTGAGCCACCACACGTGTTCTACTATCTTGTTTCCCAAACACTCTGCTATAGGATCGACTAAACCCTAGGCATCAGAGACACCATCGACACGACGGTAAAGATTCAAGTGATTAAAATATTTTAGAAACTCAACAGATGACTAAACCCTAGGCAACGGAGATCATCGACATCGACACGATAATAAATATTCAACCATTTGGAATGGGAAGACAAAAAGGCTCTCGTCATTTGATTTGATTCAAGGCTAAAAATGTATTAAAGAAAATAAGTCAGGGGCAAAACCGTCAAAAAATGATTTATGTATACTATGGCACTTTTATATATGTATACTATGGCACTTTTATATATACTATAGATAGATTATCATCAAATAAGTGGGTTTTTTTTTTTTTTTTGGTAGCAGAATCAATAAACAAGCAAAGTATTCCGTTGCAGTATTTGATAAAAGATTGATGAAGTTGGCCTATGCGAGATTGTTTCGTAAATTTCATTTTGTGAGACAGATTTATATTTAGTTCAAGTAGAATTCAATTCGAATCAACTTTTTTTTTTTCAATTGTTTTGGCTAAATGATTTTTAGTTTTACAGATTTATGTAGGACAGTCTCTTACAATTTTTTTTTCTAGAAAATATTAATTAAATATGCATGTTGGATGAATTTTGTCTTTTAAGTAATAATCGTAAACTCTTGTAAATTGTAATAGTAAATTTTAAGTGACGTGAACAAAAACTAGGCATGCTATGTGTAGGGTTCTTATTCAAGATAATTTGAACTTATGACAGACATTTTATCATCAAATTATATATCTCACCGATTATTCTTAGAAATTACTTGACACTCCTTTGTTTTGTTTTTGGTTTTTTAAAAGAGACGGTCTTAAATAAGATGGTTTAAATTACAGGTGGAAATAGATCAAACTAAGTTGAAATTTTTGTTAAATAGAATTGGATCTGATATAATTATTAAAATCAAATTTCATTTGTTATTTGTTATAGGTTTAAAAAAAAATCAATTCTAATATTTTTAATAAATGAGTCGAGCTTGGAAGTGTTTTTTTTGCTTTCATGAGTTCAGCTCACCTTAAATATTAATTTAAAAATAAATATATTAATGTTGTGCTTTTAAGATTTATATGTTTTGTAGCATGATTTATTGATCATTGCTGCTCGAACTGATTAATTGAATAGTTCGTTTAAATTATACTTTTAATTATAATATATTAATATAATAATAGTTAATAGATATATCATATTTTACATTGAATTATATATAGACTAAGACGAGTCGATTCGATGTGTTTAAACAATTTTTGTAAAGTCTAAATCTAGTCTGTATAAATAAATATGTTTTTTTTTTTTTTTAAAGCTCATGTTTGATTTATTTATTAATAAGGCCGTGCCGAGTATTGTAGATTGGGTCGTTGATCTTGTTGGGTGATGTGGTTTGTTCCAACCATAAGGTCTAATAAATGAGACGGCGCTCCAACTTATTATTTTGGTCATGTTTACCTTTACAAAGAAACGCCATAAATTAGTGGATCATATAACATGGTAGATGAGATTAGTATCATGCACCCCCCCCCCCCCCCCCCCCCCCCCCCCCCTTCTTTTATTAATTTTCAGAGGTGAATGATCACATTTCAAAAAAATAAATACTGTTTTATTGGCTTTTTTTTATCAATGAATGAAGAATATTTTGATATAATATAGTTATTTTGATAGTGTTTTATTTCTTTATTTAAAGCGTGAAAATTATTGTGGGACGTCCCAAATAGAAAATTGTGAAAATTAAGAGGGGGCGGAGGGAATATAAGATTGTCTTAATATATATATATATATATTTTTTTTGATAAAGTTAGATTGGTGCAATTATTAGTAAAAAAAAAAAAAAACTCAGGTTATTGGCACTTCCATGTGTAGTGAATACACGCACGGATGAATTCACTACTAATGGATGAATACAATATCCATTTTTTTTTTCTAAAATGCCCCAAATACTCATCCTTATTTTGAATACATTATCTCCCTTAAAAGCCCCAAGTTGCGGCTCTCACTCCCCCCGCCCTCCCGGTTCGCCGGCAAAGCGGACGAAGAGTTCTACCCAAAACACGACCACAATTTGTTCGAAAATTGTGATGGTTGTTGTTTAGCTCTACTTACCCGAACATGACCATAATTTTTGCAAAAAAAAATTGAACACTTTTTTCGAATATTTATTTTGAAAACTGTGTTCATGTTCGAAAAAAAATTCCGAAAATTGTGGTCCTGTTCGGATAACCAGAGCCGAATATCAGTCATCACGATTTTCGGAAAAAAAAAACTCTAAACAAGCAACAACAACAATATTATCATACTCATACAATTTTATATACTCAAAGAAAACGATATGCATGATAAACATCATAACACCAACAAATATTTATCCTGTTCAACATTTAGAAAACCTAATTTTTCAAAAATACTAAAATATTTATATGTATGTATTCAAGGTATGAATGATCGTTCATCATTACAACGTAAGCCTCATAACAAGTTCACATTCTTGGAGTGTCAAGTTTTGTGTGTTCTTTTCGAAGTATGGAGCAATATTCGAACGTTCTCTACAAATGCGTGGGGGTAGTCTATATACTAAATTATGTTTAGAGGGAAAGCTGAAAGGGCATTATTGACTTTTCAAATGTTTTCGTTATAAATTAGATTCTGTGTAAGTGTATTTGTTACACATGTTAATGTCAATATCTTGGGCCCAAGAAAAAAAAGAGAAAAGGCCACACTCCGACGAGAAAAAAAAGTGTAAGTACCCGAAACGGCCCATCCACTCTAACCATCAATCTACAGAAAAAATAAATTAACTTTGGGCCTAACCCAAAAGAATATCCACACATATAAGGCCCAGGTTATTGGCACTACAAGGTGGAGTAAATACACTACGTGGATGAATTCACTACATTTAGGATGAATACACTATATTTATTCCTAAAATACCCAGTAAGCTCTTCGAAGGTGAAATTTTTGGAATCCGAACATTTTGGATATGTTCATAAAATTTATCCGAACATATTTGTTCAGAAATTTTCTCGAACATATGTACATAGTTCGGAAAAATATTATGAACATCAAATAAATGTTCACATAAAAGACATATTCTTTTAAAAAACAATTCTTAAAAATTATAGTTATAACAATTTTTAAAAGAGTTATTATCAATTAGAATATCTGATAATATTATGTGTATATGTGTATCAATTTTTAAGGTATATGTGTATCAATTTTTATACCAATTTTTAAGGTATATGTGTATCAATTTTTAAGGTATATGTGTATCAATTTTTATATATTTATGTGTATCAATTTTTATATCAATTTTTAAGGTATATGTGTATCAATTTTTATACCAATTTTTAAGGTATATGTGTATCAATATCTGATAACAATTTTTAAATTGATAATATTATGTGTATATGTGTATCAATATTATTAATAATTGAATAAACTGAGGCTTAGCATTGATACACATATTCTTTTAAAAAAGACCATGATATAGTATCAGATTCGCACTCGCCTCTTAAAAAAGGTGAGATTCTTCAATCCGCGAATTCAATTCGTCACGTGATGAATCATCTGCCACTTGACGAATCTAACTAACGGATTCTTGAATACGCTATACGAATCCAACTTGTTAAGAATTAAATATATTATATCAATTAAATTTATTATGTAATATAATTTAAATTGAAAATGTGATACTCACAGAAAATATTATCATAAACAACACTTTACTAATACCTTTTGTTGGAGCAATTAATACCTTTATTGATAATAACTAATACTACTTGAACTAATACTTTTAGTGAAAACAAGTAATACCCTCTGAAGCTGATATCATTAGTGCAATTCACTGATACATTTAGTGTAATTTACTAATCCCTTTCAAATAAGTTTCACCGTAAATATCGTTCGCATAATACATTCTCTAGATTAAATCCACTATTATGACTTTTGTACTAGACTAATGGAACTTCAATTGATGTTTTGTTCCTTAATTATACTATATTATTCAATATGTTTAAGTTTTAGATGAAAAAAAATGTAATTTACATATATTTGATTTGTAAATTTTTTAAATTTATATATGTTTTTCAGGTATCCAAGTCCTAATTCCAACACACCATAAAGCTCACCATTGAGAAAGTGATGTGACAAAGTCACACCTTTCTAATAATAATTTAATTATATTTTAACCTTAAACAATATAATAATACAAAGATAACAAATTTAAATTAATATGATAGCTAATTACAAATATATAATATGTATCATGAATAAAGTTGAGTTAATCAAATTATAAAAATCTAAGTTATTCAACATATAATAATTTTATTTAAATCCCACGAATCTAATTGGTTGTGTACTAGTTGTATATAATTAAATATAAATATATATATATATATATATATGTAATACCCCGTCCCGTTTTATGCCTTTTATATTCCTAGAACCCTTATTTTATTTTCTTATCTTTGTTTCTTTTTATTTTATTATTTTGTGTGCTTTTGTGTAATTTAAATATATACCCCTTTTTACAAATTCCTAAATTCGTAGAAAGAATCGAATCTTTCAAACGAATAAAGGACTACGAGAAATTAAATATTCAAATTAAAAATTAGGATTTCGATCCGTTTAATTTATTGAGAATAATTAAAATGCAATAAAATATTATTCGAATCTTAAAACTGTATTAATTTTCAAATCGGGATTAATCTCGTGAACCAAACGATCCCTAAACCGCATCAAGTGGGAACGAAAATATCTGAATTAGAGTGGATTATTTTAATCCACATAAATTACTTTCCTTTTTAAATTAAATTAATTAGAGGATTAAATTACACCCACATATTATTTCTTTCCTTTTAAAATAATTCATTAAAGAAATAAAAATCCATCAAATATCCCAAATCCGCTTTCTCTCTCCCTATTTCCTCTCTATCCGTATTTTTCATTCCAAATCAGTTTTCCCAAAAGTTCAATTAAGAGCTTTCTCTCTCTAAGTAACACTCTGCCTTCTCTCTAAGAAGGAGAGCCACCGCCTCCTTCCTCCTTGCCGTCGCACCACCGTGCACGGCCGTCCCCGTCGTGCGGCGAACCAGCAACCATCGCGCCTCTTTCCCCCTTCGACCACCGATCGAAGACCGTCCGCCTCTTGCCCCCTTCGCCCTCCCTTTTTCTTCTCCGGCGAAGCGACCGAACGCCGCCGTCGCGCAGAGCCACCAGAGCCGCCGCCCGACGCCCGACGCCTCTCTCCGCCGAGCGTCGCGCATCGCCGCGTCCTCTCTCGCTCCCTTCTCCGGCCGCCGCGACCGCCACCGTACCCAGACGCGACGCCTCTGCTCATCGCTCACCACCGCCGTGGCCTCCGCCCTCCGCCGCGGTCCCAGCTCCAGCCGCGCCGCCTCCGCCTTTCCTCCTCCTTCATCGCACAGCCGCCGCGTCGCTGCTCCCTCTCTCCTTCACGGCAACGCCGCCGTGCTAGCGCGCCGTCGTCTCAGCGCCGTCGCTTCACTCCGACGAGCGCCGCCGCCTCACTCCTCCTTTGGGTGAGTCCCATTTTGTTACTTTCCGAATTCGTTTAAGTCCACAATTTCGTAAATTAATTCCAATTCGATTTCAGTTTCTTCAATTAATTCTTCGTTGAAACTTATAAATTCGTTCTTTCGTGTTATTTGACGCCGTTAAACCGGTTGCTGCTGCCGAAATTTCTGGAAATCCCGATCGACGCCGTTAGGCTGTCCAATTCATTTTTCCGAATCCCCGAACGACGCCGTAAGGCTGTCCAAAATATCCGACGAATTACCGAATCATTTTACAACGCCGTTAGGCTGCTCGAATTTACCCGACGAGCCTTCAAGCTACGCCGTTAGGCTGCCCGGTTTGGGACTCGTAAGAATCGCCAATCTCCTCTCTATTTCTTGTAATTGTTGGAATAGAATTTAAACCGTTTTAAGTGAGTTTGTTTTGTTTTGGATTTGAAACTTGTAGATGGACTGTTGGTATTTTGTTGTTTAGTATTATTGAATTAGTTGTTTGGTGCTATTGGTTAAGTTGGTTGGTGTTATTGTTTTGACAAATTAGTGTTGTTGGCTTAGTTGGTGAATATTAGTGAATTAAGATGTTTAGTATTTTTGGATTAATTGTCTAGTATTCTTAGCTTGGGTATTTAGTATTTTTTAGTTGGATAATATCATTAGATGGATGAATTAGTTTGGTTTGGTTAGCTGATGATGTGGTGCCGAAATTAGTTTGTTTTATTATTAGTTGAGTTTTTGGAGACAAAGGGAAACTCGTCTTCCCCTTGTGCGATTGTTAGAAAACTAGAAACGAAAAGATAAGTCGTTTATTATTCAAAATTTAACAACAAATGAAAAAGAGTATTTTTGGGAAAATTAATATAATCCTTAAGAAAGAAAAACCTTTTCTTTAATTTTATTAATATTTTTCTAAGTAAATTCCTATTCTTCTAAGTAATTCCAAGGTTAATAATTATTTTCTTCCTTAAAGGGCCTTTATTAAGGACACCCCTAAATTCAGTAAATACACCCCCCTGTTACACCACAGAAATCAGTAAATACACCGTCCTGTTACACCCCTGCTTTCAGTAAATACACTCCCCCTGTTACACCACTGCTTTCAGTAAATACACCCCCTGTTACACTACTGCTTTTAGTAAATACACCCCCTAATACACCTCCTCTTAAAAAGGGGTGTACTTATCAAAAGATTGTTTTTGTAGTAATCGAGATAGTCATACCACAAGTATACTAGTAAATACACTCACCTTTTTAGAAGTAGTGTACTTACCAAAATAGGGTGTGACCCTTAAGCAAGTCCTTTTTGAGTTTATAAGACCACAACTTTCTCGATTCTCGTAACACAAACTCTCAAGTTTTCCTAAACGTTTTCAAAGGTCAACTTTTAATTAAATATCTTCCTACTAGGATTCGATACTAGTTGGAACGCGCACGAGGTTTTCGACCCTCTGCCTACACATCATTCTCGGGACTCGAAACAATCAGGTGGGTGATGATCCGTTGATTGATCTGCTATTAATAACGTCGTATCGGTATTTTCTGAACTCGACTAAATCAAATCAAAAATATCTAATCCAACATAAATGTAACACCTATCTATATAATTGTTTGGATTATGTGATCCTGTGGATGTGAGTCATCACTTAGCCAAAAGTAAGGGAGACCCCATGGATCAACTGAAGTATGTAAGAATTATCGAAAGTCTGATGTACTTAACGAATTATACAAGACCAGATATAACATATTTATTAAGTAAACTCAGTAGGTTCATGAGCAACCCTAACAAGATTCACTGGACGGCTCTGATAAGAGTACTTAGGTATTTAAAACATACTCTAAGTTATGGAATCTTGTATTCGAAATATCCAGCAGTGTTAGAAGGATACATTGATGCAAACTGGATATCTGATTCTAAAGACTCCAAGTCCACTAGTGGATACGTATTCACTATAGGTGGAGGAGCAGTGTCGTGGAAATCCTATAAGTAAACTTGTATTGCTCGTTCCACAATGGAATCGGAGTTCATAGCTTTGGACAAAGCTGGTGAGGAACCAGAGTGGCTGCAGTATTTCTTAGAGGATATTCCTTGTTGGACTAAACCTGTACCTCCCGTGATGATACATTGTGATAGCATGTCGGCTATTGGAATAACACAGAGTTACATGTACAACCGTAAGTTTCGACACATACGTAGGAGACACAATACCGTTAGACATTTGATCTCAAGTGGAGTAGTCTTCATCGACTATGTGAAGTCAAAAGAAAATATTGTGGATCCGCAATGAAAGGCATAAACAGAGATCAAATGTGTAGTGCGGTAAGAGATATGGGGCTAAAACCACACATTAAAGGGTGTTCATAGCGGTAACTCAACCATGATGACTGGAGGATCCTAAGAACTTGGTTCAATGAGACAACTAAGTTATGAAGCACTCATGTACGCACTTGAAAATTATTCTTCAACCCATTCTCAAATTCGTTCAAGTGAAACATTGCACCTTTAGTTGCCTTAAGGTGCTTAAAACCTGCTGACGTGTGGTAAGGTTAAGCTTTACAACTTTTAATGGTTCCTATATCCCTAAATGGGTGGAGTATTGCAGTTACTCTTGATAGGAGATCACCTATATAAGCATTGAAGTGGGGCCGCTTCTGATGCTTATGAATCCAAGATATGGTCCAGGGCCGAAATGGACAACAAAGGTGAGAACCAAAGGGTATCAGAATCGTTGCTGTGTAAAGGTCATTGTCTTGGTTTATACAAAAAGCCGACCAGTTCAAGACATCATGTTCACTGAGTGGCGAGTAAATCCGTTGGCATCTTACTAGGAAAGGTTCAAAGCCAGTCGCTACCTATCCCAACGCAGTACCGGTTCGTCGGAACTTTCTTAAGTGGTCACATGCATTAATATCATTCATGTGGGGGATTGTTGGAAATTGGTTTAGAATTTGGGTAATTGACTCAAGTTTAACCAATTTTAACTTGATGTTCCATTTATGGAAAATGGAAATAAATTACAAATTCATAATCTACGTTCGGAGTAGATGAATTTGGTGTATTAATTTGCTCAAAACCAATTTCGGGTGAATGAGATATTAATACATGAAGTTGAGAATTTATCATGGGATTTTCTAAACTTGATGAGAAAAAGTGGAGAAGTAAGGAAAGAGATCATTGTCCCACATTGGAAAATTGGAAGAAATGGACCTTCCATGTAAGTAGACTTATGTTATAGAAATGTAATCTTGACTAAGTCTAAGTGGTGGTGCTATGGTTAGCCCGAAGAGCTAACCCAAAAGACTTGGACTCACACCCGCACGGGCACGGGCCCGCTCACGCCGCACTTAGTCGCATTGGGCGCTTTAGAGGTGCACTTCACACGTAAGCATCGTCCTGAGGAGCCTTAAATTTTTCGAGGCAATTCGGACTGGGCGCGGCTCATAGGTTGGCATGTGGTTCGGACCAAGGCTCGGTGCGACTAGGTGCGGTCCGCAAGTTTCAAACCCGCGATCGGACGGTGCGGGTCGGGCGTGGTTTCGGCGGTTCGGATCGGTTCCGCGGGCGGGAGCCAAGCGGTTCGCAAAGGGGCACGTCCCATGGGTTTTGAACCCATATTGAATTGGGTGTGCGCGCGGGTCAAAGCGAACCGGGTCGGACCGTGCATATGGGTCGACGCCAGAATGGCCACCCGCACCCGTACGGACACATCCGTTGGGTTCAAATTCGAATCTCGGATCCAAGGGCTCAAATTGAAAGGCCCAAAAGGTGGCACCCATTAACCAAAAAGGCACCACCTCTTCAATTAGTATAAATACACCCCTAGATTGCATTCCAATCACTCCAACATAAAAACAACCTTCTTGCCTTCAAAACACCCAAAGCATTCTAGTATTCTAAGATTGCATTAGAGTCGAGTCAAAAGTTCTGGATACCTATTTGCGATTCGCCGATAACTTGTGATTTGCAGTGCAGCAGTCTGAAGTTCCAAAGTCGTTGTATCTTGGGGACGGTTGCCAACTATTCGTATTGCACCTTTGTACGGGGCAATAACGTCTTACAGAAAGCGAGTCTAACTCATGCCTCGACTTTCTGTTTAAGTCTGTATCTGCATTTCTTTCATCTTCATATACATACACCTCACGTTTCCAACAATTTTTTCATTACATCAGAAACTTGGACTCTTAAAAATTGCCAATAGAATATGAGAACACAATTTTTTCAGGAAAAAAAAGGATCGTGTCTCTAATTATTATTGTCATGATATTATCGACTGTAGCCCAAAATTTGTAGAAAATAATCTCATTCACTCCATAACAATGTAGAATAGAAAATATAGAGCTTATAACAGAGTGCATGAACTATGGTACCTTTCTAGTGAACGTGATTGAGGCACATAATGTAGAGTATGAGGACAACTAAATCACCTAAGAACATTGATCGTGATGGGAGATAATCTAGGCATTCTTTTGATTTGAATTATTTAGGATTTTGGATGATTTGAGCGAGCGAAGGAAGAAAAAAAGTTTTAGTTCTCAATTTTGATCCCCCACTTTAATCTTATGTAAATCGTGTTTTTTTAATAATCTCAATACTTACACGTAAGCAATATACGTGGATTCCGACATCAACATAAGAAGGGTCTTGCAGGAAATGATGATCGGGATGTTTCTAAGTTTATGTGCTAAATTTTGAGAGAGAGAAAAAAAATGTGTTAGAATTGATGATAAATGAAAAGTATGCGCTTAATTTGATTATTTGGCCTTTTTGTATGATAATTAATTAACCCAAATATATATCTCACAACTTATTCCAATATGATAGATATTCTCATATGTATTTTTTGGTTCGTCCAATATAATATATTGATATATTAATTGTTATATAACCATGGGCGTATCTACCAATGGGCTGCACTGGGCTCAAGCCTAGTGCAAGCCCAAAATTACCCCTTATTTTTTATTACTTATAACTAAAATTTATTAAAGCTAGCCCAGCCCAAAAAAAAAAAAAAAAACTTTCAGCCCACTTAAAAATGCTAATTCAAGGTTCCTCTCAGAATTCAAATAGTTAATTAAAGTCCATCGGCCTATCATATCATTAATAAGAGGAGCAGTCCAAATAAATTAAATAAAACCCAACAGCAACTTAAATGAATTAATCAGCCCAATACATTAATTTTAAAGGAGTATATCAATATGGCAGCAGTAGCCAACAAACCAAACATTCATTCTTTCTTTCTGGCGTATATTACTTTTCTTCTGCTCTCAGTGCTCTGTCTCGTGTGCTGCTTGGACGGTGGTCCCTTTTTTTTTGTCCAAATATATTTTACTTTAATTTAGGATATAAAGTATTGAAGGTCATTAACAACAAGGTGCAACTTTTTTGGAATTTTGGGGCTTAGGGTTTCTTGAAATCTTCCACCACATTATTCAAGGTTAGAACTTTTTTAATTTATTTAGTATATTTGTTTATTTATCATGTTTATGGTTATTATTTTTCTTGTTGAGGATGAAATTTGTATCTAGTGAATTTTTCAATGTGTGTCTTATATAGGGAATTAATGTAAATATGTAATTAAACTTTGAATTCAATTAGTAATGCAAATAATAATCGAATTACAGTATTAGTCATATTTCAATTTTAATTTTTTAATTAGCAAATGAATTTAGTTTCACTTTTTTTTTATTAATAGATAATTAATTTATCATATTGTCATGTGTTTTATTCAGAATTTTAAATGGAGAACCAACATTTTGCAAAAAAAGGAAAGGGACTTATATCATCTTTCTTTAAGAAACGTGATCGTCAAGAATATGAAGGTAGCTCAGAACCTACATCTACGACCACACAAAATCAAAACAACCAATCTCCTTCAACACCGGTAGAGCAAAATCCCTCAATTTCAGATTTACAACCAAATACGTGTATTGAGCGTGATTCGGGAAAAAGAAAGCAACTGTGGGAATATCCTGTTAATTCACGAGATGATATAAGACGGGCATATCTAGGAATTGGGCCATATCAATAAAAAATGGAAGCTTATCCTGTTATAAAGTTTGGCACCCAAAATCGCAGTTTTCAGAAAAGCTGGTTTGACAGGTTTCATTGGTTGGAGTATTCGCTTTCCACAGATAAAGCATATTGTTTTTATTGCTTTCTTTTCATGAGTGATGTTAATATGCCCGGTTCTTCTGCATTGGTCAAGGAGGGATTTAACAATTGGAAAAGGATAAACCAAGGCAATAAATGTGCATTTCTTTCTCATGTTGGTGCTGCAGCTACATCACCACACACTATGTGTTTAAGACGTAGAGAGGATTTGATGAGACCATTCGGGCATGTAGATAAAGTTATGCATGTTCAGTCAAATATTGAGAAGGAGAGAAATCGTTTGCGCTTAAAGACCTCAATCATAAGTCTTCGATGGCTTGCACTTTAAGGTTGTGCTTTTAGAGGTCATGATGAGTCTTCATCTTCATCTAACCGTGGTAATTTTATTGAATTGGTGAAGGCTTTTGCAAATATGAACAAGGAAGTCAATGAAGTTGTTCTTGATAATGCTCCAAAAAATGCTCAATACATTGCTCCGGAAATACAAAAAGAGATTTTGAATATCATGGCTAATAGAGTGCGTCTAAGGATTTGTGAAGAAGTTGGAGATAGATACTTTTGCATCCTTGTTGATGAAGCACAAGATATCTCAAAGCAGGAGCAAATGACCATTATCTTGAGATTTGTAAATAGCCATGGAATTTTGACTAAACGTTTTTTTGCAATTAAAAGTGTTTCTGATACTTCTTCATTAGTTTTGAAGAAGGAGATATGTTGTGTTCTTTCTCATCATGATCTCCAGGTTAGAAAAATGAGAGGTCAAGGGTATGATGGTGCTAGTAATATGCGTGGTTCATGGAATGGGCTTCAGGCATTGTTTCTTAGAGATTGTCCATATGCCTATTATGTTCATTGTTTTGCGCATCGTTTACAACTGGCATTGGTTTCTGCAGCTAAGGATGTCAGTGTTGTTTGGGAATTCATTTCTCACTTGGATAATATTGTGAACATTATTACTTCTTCACCAAAGCGTGTCTCTCAACTACACGCTGCTCAAAGACATGAAATTCAAAGTTTATTGGTTGCAGCGGAGATTGATTCTGGACGTGGTGCCAATCAAATCGGTAATTTGCAAAGAGCGGGAGCTACTCGTTGGAGTTCACACTATAACTCTGTGAAGAGTTTGATCGACATGTATGCTGCAACGTGCAAAGTGTTTGAATATCTTATTGAGCATTCTCAAAATGGAAGATCTAAGGCTGAAATTCAAGGGATTTACAAAAATATGGCAAGTTTTGAATTCATATTCACTATGCACCTGATGCATAGAATTATGAGAGTTACTGATTTTCTTTGTCAAATTCTTCAAAGAAAAACTCAAGATATTTTAGCTGCTATTGCGTTTGTCTCTACTACTAAAACCATTCTTCGAGAGTTGAGAGAATGTGGTTGGGAGGGATTCCTTGAAGAAGTCAAAGGTTTTTGCTTGAGGAATGGTATTGATGTCCCCAATTTGGATCGTCCGTATAAGGTTGGTCGTTCTCGTGGGCAAACTACAATTGAGCATCATTATCATTTTGATGTTTTCAATGCAGCAATAGATTATATCTTGATGGAGTTGGATACAAGATTTAATGATGCATCTGTTGAATTGCTTTCTCTTAGTGTTGCCTTAGATCCTAAAAATTCTTTTGAATCATTCAACAGTGATGATATTTGCAAGTTGACAAGGAAATTCTATCCTGAAGATTTCACAGGTCAAGATATTACAAGTTTGGAGTATGAGTTGATTCATTATAAGCATGATGTGGTAATGAACCAAGAGTATCAAGTTTCTGCACTTGTTGAGTTGAGTCAACTACTTTATGAGAGTGGAAGGTCGGAGGTCTAAATTACGTTAACTAGATTGATTCATCTTATTTTGACGTTACCCGTTTCCACTGCTACAACTGAACGAGCATTCTCAGCAATGAAACATGTGAAGACAGCACTTTGAAACAAGATGGGGGATGGTTTTCTTGGTGATTGTTTGATGCTTTATATTGAGAGAGATTTTGTTAATGATATAGACATAGACTCAATTATTGATGAATTTTATGTTTTGAAGTCTCGTAGGGCACAACTTAAGTGAAAATCAAAATATTTTGTTATGTATAAATTTTTAATTTGACAAAGCGTGTTACGTTTACTTTTCAGCCCACCCCATTACAAAATCCTGGATCCGCCCCTGTATATAACTACTATAATCTTTTTTCGAAATAATTAATTTAGAAAATATGCTTTAAAAAAATTAAGAATATATATAAAGTGAAATTGGTTCATACATAAACTATTTTGCAATACTTTTTAGAATAACCAACTAATACCCTTTAGTTAAGCAACTAATTTTCTTCGTGCTCTTCAACTAATACCATTCAGTAAAAATAATGAATACCTTATAGAACTAATATCCTTAAGTGAAAACAACTATTACCCTTCAATGAAAATAATACCCTTTAATGAAAACGACCAATACACTTCAAATGGTTCATGTACAAATCATTTCCTTCTATACTTTGCCAAACATTAAAGAATGGTCTTATTCCTTTTTTTAGATTAATAAATATTTATTTTACTAACTTCTATTAAAAATAAACTTCTACAAACTATATACTGAATTATTTCTATACATTTATCATTCACAAAAATATTTAATAACTATAAAATATCTTAATATATATCTCAATGATATATTCAACATATTTTTATATTATTTATCAACATTTATTATAATTTATAATTCAAAAATATATTCTATATATACCAAAGGATTAAAAAGGTTTAAAAGGAATATTACTAAATTTAGCAATAATTTTGGTAGGAAAATTCAATGGTTTCCAAATGTAGGCCGGTTAGCGTTATTATATATATATAGATTCGATTAATTAATTCGAAGAAAGATTATAGTAGACATATAACAACTAATATATTTTGTATATTCTATTGGGCGAACCACCGTATACATATGAGTATGGTTTGGGTGATGTTTTTAGGTTAATTAGTTAATATACAAACAATGAATAAGTTAATGCATTCGTCGTCTATAAAGCAAAGGAAAGAGTATGATCTCCAACAAACTTCATATTCCTCAATATTTTTGCCTCTAGAGTTGAGATAATAATATGACCAATGCATTCTTTGAAGACAAGAACAAAACTTTGTATGAACTAACCCAACACATGAATGGATAGAAATTGAGGGTGCTCAACCTCAAAACCTAAATTAAATTTGGAGGATACATAATAATATTAGTTATTTATTTATATAGAAAAAAATTGAAATGTAAATATACTTAAATTGCATAATTGTTTTAATGCATGCATTTACCTCAATATTATAAAATAAGAGTAGGTTTTATATGAATATAGTTCATCATAAGTTTATCAGAATTTTTTTCAAAGTATCATCAATCTAATCAGGAGTATCATTAATATGAGTTCAATTTTTTTTACAACAATTACAATATAATACCACTGACCCAGAGTAATGATACACCTAATAAGATTAATGATACTTTAAAACTGTTTCTTGATAAACTTATCATGAACTATTTTCATATAATACTTTGCTATAAAATAAATCTTAAAATAATATATACGGGTAACCGAACTAAAGGAAGACTTCATAGATGAATTTTTTAATTGAAAAAAGAAAAAAAGTGAAGAGACACCATTATTAATTTTAAAAATATTTCATTTAAAGCTACACTTGAAGAATATTATTGACGATCTAAATTATTTGAATGACAGAGCTATAATTGCACATACTCTTTGAATAACTTGAAGTGTTATGGTGTGTCGAATCATGATTTGAATTTGAAAGTTGAAGCCCCAGTTATGTTACTAAAAGTATAGATCATTCATGATAATTGTGCAACGAAACTAGATTAACTCTAATAAGACTAGGTGACAATATTTTGAAAGGTACATATATTTCCAGAAATAATTCAGGTGACATGGTGTTGATTCCTAAATTTTCACCGATTCCATTCGAGCCGAGACTATCGTTCAACTTTCAGAAAAGACAACTCACATTAGTTGTCACATATGAAATATTAATAAATAAAGAGTCAATGTCAATCACTAGCTAGTATTGACATATTCTTGAAGAATCCAGTTTTAAGTCACAACTAGACATACGTGGACGTTTTGAGAGTCACCAATCACAATAATTTGAAGATTTTATCGTGTGGTGACTGACAATGAACTTTCATCAAAAATAGAAAAAAAAATTAGAGAGGTCTCGAAATCTCTAGTTCTTTTGATTTTTTTTACATCCTATTTAATGTGGATTCATAACTACTACTAATATTTATTAATGCGTAAATCATAAAAAAAAATTATATGGTGAAATACAAATAATATTAAGATTTTCTCTTATAAATAACACATAATCTTTATTACACTTTATTTTCACAAAAGTTTCCCGAAATCTGCATTATTTTCTCTTTAAAAAAAGTAAATTTTCAAATAAAAGATATAATAATATTATCTATTTGAAATGAAAAATAATTTAATAGGAATACTAAATACTCTCAAATGTAAACAAACACATTTCAATATAAACTGAGAATTCATAAATTAATTGTACAATTGTGGTCGTTCGCATGAGTTCATTACTAGTGATTAATAAAAGTTAGTGGGTTGGTTAAATTTATTAACCGGTTTTAGTATTATTTTTCTTCAACTCATAAGGGCACGTTTGGTTGAAAGTTTTTCATTGAGGATGAAAATACGTATAAAACAATCATAGTGGTTCAATTAAAAGAAAAGATGATTAGTGACGCTATTTCTCATTTGTAAATAAGATAATTATTATCTATTTTAATAAATTTTCTCTCTTTCAAAGACTATTTCTCGCCGATCAACTTCAATATGGAACAAACAACCATTTTTTTTTCTTCCACCACTAATGATGTAATCTAGAGTCATAGATGAGAAATAGATTTTCATTTTGATTCTCATTAAAAAAACTTAAACCAATTAAACATTACCTAAATACTTAATTAGTCGTTGACTCGTTAAAAAATTATATTAATTAAATATTATTTTGAAGCAATGATATAGCTAGAACTCAATGATGAGTTTTTTTTTATGTAACCAACCTCAACAAAACTATTATACGTAATTAAATATACATATAATTTATCAGGGGTGGCCCCGGGCGGAAAGGGCGACCGCCCTAAGGCCCCTAGGTTTAGGGGGACTAATAATATATATATATATATATATATATATATATATATATATATATATATATATATATATATATATGTATGTATATACACACACCTAAAAAATATATTTGAACAATTGTAAATTTATGATAATATTTTTAGCTTCTTTTTTATTCAAATAAATTGAAATCTTTGGATGATAATAGTTTAAAAGAATGTCATAAGAATCTCAAGAATACTTTAAAGCATGAAAAATCTTTAAATATTGATTCAAATAATTTATTTTCTGAACTAAAAGTGCTACAAGCGACTTTATTAGCAGAAAAAATAAAATAAAATAATATTTTGGGTTTCTTGAGTTTGTATATATTTTGGGTTGTATAAAATAAAATAAAAAATAAAAAATAAAATAAAATAAAATAATATTTTGGGTTTCTTGAGTTTGTATATATTTTGGTTTGTATAAAATAAAATAAAAAATAAAATAAAAGAAAATAAAATAAAAGAAAAGAAAAAATAAAATAAAATAAAGATGACACTTGAGTTTCTTGAGTTTGTATATATTTTGGGTTGTAATCATAATGTGTTGGTTGCCTATAGTATAATATTGACTATTTTTGTGACGAAAACATCTGCAGAAAGAATTTTCTCTAAGTTAAAATTGTTAAAAACGTACCTACGATTAACTATGTCATAAAAAAAGTTAAATGAATTAACAATTTTATATATCGCGAAAGATACGTTGGAACAAATTAACTATAATGATGATAGTAATGAGAGTTTGCTTTTCAAAATACTATAAGATTACATTTGAAACTTTTTATTTTTGTACTTTCTTTCGTTTTTTGTATGTAGATAGCTAATTTTGTTTGGTATTTTTTAAAAGGGCCCTTTGTTTTTGCCGCCCCGAGCCTAAATAATATGAGGGCCGGCCTTGTAATTTATATTCATATCGAGCTAAAACTAGTACACATTGACATGCATGGTATGTATTATGCGATGTACAAGTCGTCAATAGTTACTAAACTTCTACAACAATGCGTCACCGTAAAAATTTGACTAAGGGCACGACTATTAATACCCACAATAATATTTTGTTCACCCACTACTAAATTAATCCACCATGTATATTGCTTATTTTTTTTATTTTTTCCTTAATACACCCCTGTAAAATTTACAACTATAACCTTAATATAATATTTACATTATTTATTATACATACACACCCATCAACAATTATTAAAAAAACAGCACATCAACAATTATTTTTTATTTTAATTGAACCACCACTTCCTATCAATTAAGAAAAACCACAATTCCTTTTATTTTTAAGGTGTACCAATTTATAGATAAACAAAATACTTTAATCTCATTTAAATTGTGTCTTTATAATTTATACTTTTAGGATTGTATCTTTTTTTTTCTTTTTTGAATGGTGCAACTATGTGTGAAAGAATAAAAAAATTTACGTGAATTATGAGATTTTGGGGATGGTGTTGAAAACATGAGTTTTTAATAAATATATTGTTTATTTTTTTAAATATTTTTTATTAAGGGTATATTAGTATTTTTATAAATATATTGTTTATAAAGGGTATATTAGTATTTTTATTAAATATTTTTTATTTTAAAAAGAGGTGGGTGAACAAAGCATTTTCATATGGGTTAACACCACAAAAAAAACCTTATAAGACGAGAGATTTTAAAGAGGGAACTTCTGCCCTCATTATGTACGAGGGAATAAACGAGGGTTAATAGAAAAAGAGGGTTCTGACGAGGGTACATATTTGCTCGCCTAAAATGAGGGTTTTCCCGACCAATTTCCTGTCCCCCGACAAATACACGAGGGTATTGACGAGGGATTCAGTCTGACATGCTCCGCTGCAACTACACAAGGGATTTTTCCCTCGGCTGGTGGCGTCTGGCGTTTCTCGAGGGACGCATTCCCTCGTCTAGCCTGGGATTCTGTGTCACGAGGGTTTGACTCCCTCGGCCATTTGAAAATTCTGGCATGCATGCAGCTTTGTTGACCGCGTGGGTCCGACTAGGGAATCTTAGGGCATGAAGAGGGTTTTTCCCTCTTAAAAACCCTCTCCCAATTATATTTATGTCTTACCACCAACCTTCTTTTGCAGTTTATCAACCGAGAAGATCAGAAGGAGGAGGAGGAGGAAAAGAGCTGGGGAGGAGGAAGAGGAGGAAAAGAGCGGGGGAGGAGTCTACCACGCCGTCGGACGTGAAAAATAATCCACCACGAGTCGTATTTTGCTCTACACATTGACGAGAACATTTATACGGTAAGTTTTTTTGTTTTAATCGGTTAAATAATTATTTATTAACTAATTAATTTCGCATTTTCGACTTCCATATATATATGTTAATTGTGCATGTGTATGTATACATGTTTTATGCAATTAGTTGTTTAATTCGTAGTATATAGCTAATTAATTAATTGAATATTTGCATGCTTAATTAGCTTAATTAATTATTAGTATATATAGTATATATGAATATAGGTAGAGCTACGTATGTGTGTATTTTATAGTATTTATATAGTGTATATATATATATATATAATTGGTGTATATAGCTAATTATATATATTCTTCAATTTGTGCATTGTGTTTTATGGAATTAAATTTGTTATATTTAGTTGCTAATTATAATTAATTTGCTATTGTGTATATATATGCTAAATTAATATAAATGCTGGAGTTGAAGGAGGGGTATTCATGGATATGTGTTGTTTGTTGTAGAATATGTGTGTTCCGACTTGATTAATATTATAATTAAGTCGGAAATGGATGCACGTAGGAATTTTGATTAACTGGGAATACGAAAAAACAAAATGAAACTCTGCCGAAATTTTTAGAAAATATTAATTAATTAATTAATTAATTAATTATAATGTAATAATAACTTAATAGGAGAATACAAATGATTAATTGTAGGGTTTAATTCATTAATCTGAAACAGATTGATATGGACTACTCAAGCCGTTTACGTTGGATGTATGGTCCAAGATCGATTAATGGCATGTTAGCTCCTGAATTTATTAGTGGACTCGATTCATTCGTAGACTTCGCCACTAGTAACCCAAATTGGATGAATCGAGGAAAGAATAGGTGTCCATGTAACAAATTTAGATGCAGGAACAAAACGTATCAGTACCCCGATGATGTGAAAGCTCATTTGTATAGAAATGGTTTTATGCCAAATTATTACAATTGGGTTTTTCACGGTGAGGAAAATTGGGGTCAAATTCCGCATCAATACAATGATCAGGCATCGTCTTCTTACGGACCGGTTGATGAGACCGCAAGATCTAGCTCGTACCACGATATGATCACGAACTTAACTTCCGGTCCCCACTTTGGAAATGTGGATGACGAGCCGCCTGTTGAGGAACCTCCTAATCAGTATGCTGCACAGTTTTATGATATGCTTCGTGCAGCGGATCGGGATTTGTATCCTGGCTGCGAATCACACTCGCAACTGTCATTCAATGCCCGTATGCTGAACATTAAAACTGAAAACAGACTATCTGAAAGGGGTTATAATCAAATCGTTGACCTGGTACGTGAGATATATCCTCCGGATAATTTGGTGCCCAGAAAGTTTTCCGATAGCAAACAGTTGATGGGTGAGATGGGGCTTCCTGTGGAGAGGATCGACTGTTGTGCAGGGAATTGTATGTTATATTGGGGTGCGGACAGCGATCTTGAATATTGTAAGTTTTGTGGTCGGCCACGGTTCAAACCCGCTAGACGCGATGTGAATGGTCGACTGAAAAAGAAGAGCCCTTTCAAGGAGATGTTCTATTTTCCCATCATCACTAGACTGCAAAGATTGTATCAGTCCAATGCAACTGCGAAGGATATGACATGACATGCAAGTTGCTTTAATAATGATCAGTCTGGTGTTATGCGTCACCCTGCAGACTCGCAGGCTTGGAAACACTTGGACCAGTCGTATCCTGAATTTGCATCAGAAATTCGGAATGTGAGGTTGGGCTTGAGCACCGACGGTTTTCAGCCGTTTAGGCAGTCGGGGAAACAATACTCCTCATGGCCCGTGATACTGACGCCGTACAATCTACCGCCATGGATGTGCATGAAGGATCAATTCATATTTCTTACGGTTCTGGTGCCTGGTCCAAAAAATCCAAAGGATAAATTGGATGTATTTTTACAACTATTGATCCGTGATTTGATAATTTTATGGGAATATGGAGTGGTAACGTACGATATTGCTACAAAGCAGAATTTTTTGATGCAGGCTGCACTAATCTGGACCATAAGTGACTTTCCAGCCTACTCGATGTTGTCTGGATAGAGCACATCTGGAAGGCTTGCTTGTCCATATTGTGCAGAATACACGGATGCTTTCACTTTGAGGCTCAGTCGAAAGCAGTCGTGGTTTGACAACCATCGTAAGTTCTTACCCAGATATCATCCGTATCGAAGGAACAAGACTGCATTAAAAAAGAACAAAACAGTTGATGATGATCCACCGCCCATCCGTACAGGTGTTTCGATCCTTGAGGAAATTAATTGGATTGGATTTATGAAAGTTACTGAAGAGGGTGTTGATGCTCACAACAAAGTTCTAGATGGAGGTTGGAAGAAGAAGAGCATTTTCTGGGATTTGCCGTACTGGAGTATGCAGTTGATCCGACACAATTTGGATGTGATGCACATCGAAAAAAATGTGTTTGATAATCTCTTCTACACGGTGATAAATGTGGAAGGGAAAACGAAGGACACAAATAAATCTAGGGATGAGCTCAATGAATACTGTCGTCGACCCTCATTGCAGAGATGTCCAGATACAGGAAAGTACCCCAAAGCTGCTTATTCACTTGATAAGAGACAGAGAGATATTGTTTGCAAGTGGGTAGATGAATTGAAATTCCCTGATGATTATGTGTCCAACCTGTCTCGTTGCGTAGACTGGAGCAAATTAAAGATGTTTGGGATGAAGAGTCATGATTGTCACGTGTTTATGCAGAGACTGCTTCCAATTGCTTTCCGTGAATTACTGCCGGCCAACATTTGGAAAGCTATCACTGAAATTAGTTTGTTTTTCAAGGAGTTAACATCTAGGACCATTACAGTGGAAAACATGACTAGGTTGGACCATGATATCCCAGACATCTTGTGCAAGTTGGAACGAATATTTCCACCCAGCTTCTTTAATTCAATGGAGCATCTACCTGTCCATCTTGCATATGAGGCAAAGATCGCTGGTCCAGTACAATACAGATGGATGTACCCATTTGAGAGGTAATCTATTAATTTACCTGTTTATTTTTAATATAATCTCGTTCGGGAATTACAGTAGCTCATCCGTGGACCTTGAATTAGGTATCTTCACAATTTAAAGTTAAGTGTGGGTAACAAGGCGCATGTGGAAGCTTCAATTGCAAATGCTTATTTAACAAAAGAAGCATCAATGTTTTGTTCCCATTATTTTGAGGACCATGTGCTGATGAGGCGACACAATGTACCTCACAATTTCAGCGGTCGTGAAGTACCCGAAGCAGTTGAAGGTAATCTTTCGATATTTGTGCCTTCTGGTACACATCTTGGAAAGAAGGGTAAAAGATGGATTGTAGACTTAGAGAAGCAAGTTGCCCACACGTACGTGTTACTAAATTGCAATGAGGTGCAACCGTATATTGCATAAGTTAACCTACCTCTTAGTGGAAACTTAAGTTATTTTTTATCTTCTAATTTGTGCCGCAATCATATGTAGTGTGTTTTTCGAGCAACTACTGCTTGTTCAACCGAATCTATCAGGTGCTGAAAAAGACGATGTGCTTCAAATGGAATTTGCGTCGTGGTTTGAACAACTTGTAAGTGATATATATCTATAAGTAACTTGTTATTATTAATTTTTATATATAATGGAATATATCGTAAAATTTTAAAACATAGGTGGAGAGAAATCGTATTCAGGATCAGTTTATACGTGCTCTCGCGGGCGGTCCTAGCAGTACTGTCACCACGTACCCTGGGTATTACGTGAATGGTTTCAAATTTCACACACGAGATTATGGTGCCTCTAAAGCAACCATGAACAGTGGAGTTTGCATTAAAGGAACAAACTATGATTCCAATGAAAATGATTTCTATGGGATACTCGAGGAAGTAGTGGTTTTGGAATACCCTGGACTTACTAAAAAAAAAAGTTGTTCTGTTCAAATGTCAGTGGTTTGATCCTACTGTACCGAGGGGAACAAGAATACATCCTCAGTATAAACTCGTGGACATTAATCCAAGAGGACGGTACGGTCGTTATGATCCATTCGTGCTTGCAAGTCAAGTTACTCAGGTTTACTATTGTAAGTATCCCTGTGCATCTGTCCAACCGGGTCGAGAGTGGTGGGCAGTTTGCACCACCAAGGCGCGATCCTTAGTGGAAGTCGATAGAAAGAGTGAACCAGAGCTTCCCCCATTTCAAGAGGACGATATAATATCTCAGATGAATGTGCAAATAGATGATGATCCTGTCGTTTTGGCTGATTTTGACGCTGCACTAATTGAGGTAGAGAATGAAGAAGAGGAAGAAGGTGAAGAAGATGTTGAAAATGATGAAGAAGATGATGAAAATGATGATGATGAAGAAGAAGAAGATGAAGAAGATTGATGAATTGATGAATTTATATTGTTATATATTGTGTACGCTTGATGTATTGATGTGTTTGCTTGTTTTAATTAATTAATGGATTCTGTATTTGTTGTGTTTCTTTGATGTATTGATGTGTTTGCTTGTTTTAATTGTTATGTACATACATATTTTAATTTTACATTGTTACTTAATGTATTAATTGCTATGTATATAGATGGCTAGAGGTAGAAGTATCCGTAACTTGTTCGGTGGCCGGCGATCGTCCTCTCGTACACCAGAGTCGGACCAAGAGAGAGAACCGGTACAAGTGTTTTTAGTTGTCCCAACCAAAATATCTTGTACACATGTTATAACTGTACGTAATTGTTAAATACAGATGGAAACATCGGAAACAAATACATGTCGACGCAGCTTTTGGGGATCCTCCTCCCAAACCGGAAGAGTACCGGTTCATGATTTGCAGAATCAGAATGAAGAACCAGATATGGTTGAGGATGACCCTGTCATTCCTGAAACTGCGGAAGAGCTCACCAATCATGCACCTCGTCCGAACCGGCTACGCATCTATACGTATCACAATGTGTATGTTAAATATAACTTTGTCTTTTTTATATAATTTTATTAAAATATATATATCAATGTGTGAAATAAAGTTTCTACAGATTGATGCCCTCGAATGCTGTTTCGAGGTTGATTCAGAACATCATGTCCCGTCGAATGGAGATGAGCGGTTTCACTTATAAGCTGGTGTCAGAAGGAAGGAGGAAAGAGTGGTGGGAGACATTCCAGGTAATTGTTAATTTTGTTAAGTATGTAGTAGTATATGTATGTCTACATTTTTACTTAATTAAAATAAACGTGATTGTATATATTTTCTTCAGAGGGAGACCTACTGGGATCCGACGACGGAAAATACGGTGGTAATTAAAAAGCTCTTTATCCAGAGGTCTAGAGAACGATTCACGGATCTCCCCAGTCTTTGAAAGAGGATCCATCGACGTGAAGGAAAAAACCCACCGTGGGAGCCGACATTCTGGACTGCACTACTCGAGTACTGGCAATTGCCCGAAGTCATTGCCAAAAGCAACCAGTGTAGGACAAACCGCTTATCTTCGGTCGGAGGAAGAGGCCCCTCAAAATACAAAGGAGGGGCAAAAGGAGCTGCACAATGGACTGAGGAATACGTAAGTAATTAATCCTGCACTACAACATAGGGAGATTTTAATTACTTTATTATACATAACCCGAATTTTTTGGAATACAGGAGAAGAAATATAACCGGCTCCCATCTGAATGGGAAATTGTGCAACATTTCCACAGCTGTGGGGAAGGGGAGTACACGTATGGGGGAATTGCTGAAATTATTGTAAGTGTTTTACATTAACATTAACAATATAAATAACATGTTTATATACTTTTTCATTTACACAATTTTTGTATGTCTAGGGCTCCGTGGAGGAACGAGTCTCGCAATTACCGCCTCCAGCGGACGAAGATGAGCGCTTGAACCGATTGAGTCAAGCGTATGCTGAGACAGTGAGGCCAGAACACGGAAAAGTTAGGGGTCTCGGTCAAATGAAGACGATGCGCATACAATCTGGCCCAGGCGGGACATCATCTGGCACACACGTTGGCGGCTATGACCAAAGAGATGTTGATCGCTTGTTGGCTGAAGAGCGCGCGAGATATGAAAGAATGCTGGCGGAGCAACAGAGACAGTATAACGAAAACTTGCGTCAGGAAGTGCACAACCAGATGATGGCGTGGATGCAAGGACATCAGGGAAATCTACCTAGTGGGTTTTCCCAACCAGCTACTTCATATCCTCCTTACCCAGCTTATCCTTCTTATCCTTCCGCCCCTGGTTACGCCCCTTGTCCTCCCACTGGTCCTTCTAGTGGTGTTCCTCTCGTTCCTCCTAGTGGTTTTCCCGCCGCCCCTTATCCTCAGGCCTCTCCTGCTCGTCCTCCAGCTTCTGGTCCTTCCCCATCTCGTCGTAATTCCATATCTCCAACTGGATTTGTAGACCTACTTGAAAGAGGTGCATATTCTGGTTACCCTTCGAGGGGTAATTATTCTGGAAATGAAAGAGGTGGTGATGATGATGATGATGATGATGATGATGAGAGATCGATGTCATGAATATTTGATCGTGTTTTTGAACTATATATGTTGGTTTAAGATTTTACTGTTTATTTGGATTTAATTGTCTAGATATTTGAGCATGTGTGGATATTTTAATTGTTATGTCTGGATATAATTGGAACTATATATGTTGGTTTGTTATTATTATTATTATTATTGATTTTAGTGAAAAACAATTTCAAAAATATTTATTTTAAAATTTTATTGATTTAAAAAAAAAACAAACTTTATATGTGTATATGTGTACACATAATAGTAAATAGTGAAAATAAATATATGTGTATTAGTGTACACATAATAGTAAATAGTGAAAATAAATTTAAAAAATACTTTTTATTTTATTTTATTGATTTTTAAATAAAATAACAATATATGTGTATATGTGTACACACATTAGTAAATAGTAAAAATAAATTAAAAAAGTATTTATTTTTAAAAATAAAAACAATCAATATATGTGTAATAGTGAAAAATAATTAAAATATACTTATTTTAAAGTTATATTGATTTATAATAATATATACAAGTGATAGTTTAATTTTATATGTAATAATAATTTTCATATAAAGTATAACAAACAATTAATATTAAGTAGTATTATGTTTAAAATATACAACAGAAAATATATTAAACATATATATTACACCCTAAAACATAACAAGTAAATAGCATTGCCAAAGCGGCACGGCGAAACAAGAAAGGCCTCCGCATGGTCGCGTGTTCGAAACCTGAGGGGGGCGAATTTCGCCCAATTTGAGCTTGGAGTGAGGTGGGTGGGTGCTAGCCTAGCGGATCTGCGGGGGAGGGGTTGTGCTTGAGGTCGTGGGTTCGAAACCCACGAAATACATTTTTATTTCGGAACAGACTGGGCGAGGGATTACACGAGGGAATTTCCCTCGCCACGTCAGCCGAGGGAAACTTCCCTCGCCCAATGACCGCCAGTCACATCAGCTATGAAGAGGAAAAATTCTCCCTCGCGCACAATTTACGAGGGTAATGAAGAGGGATTTTTCCCTCGTTCTTATTTCCCTAGGGAATAATCCCTCGCCCTTTACAAGGGCTTAGACGAGGGATTTTTGACGAGGGAAATTTTCCCTCGCCTGGTCCCACACGAAATTCCTCTTTAAAACCCTCTCCATTTTTCGAGGGATTTTTTTTCCCTCGTGTACAGAATGACGAGGAGCATTTTGGAGAGGGAATAAATCCCTCTTCAATACCCTCTCTACATTCGATTCCCTCTTTAAAACCCTCTCCAAAACCCTCTTTAAATCAATTTATTTTTGTGGTGTAATAGCGCGCCTTTAACTAAATGCGGAAGACATTTTATATTTGTTGTAGAGTCATTATTATATCGTTTTAACGACGTACGTCGACATATATGGTTGAATTTGTTCCTCGTTATCATGGATTAATATATAAATAATAGAATATAATAGTGCATACAACTAATTAATTATTGAACGGAATATTCAAACCCTCAAATCGAGGTGTTCCTGTAGCTTTAAATTAACTTGCTATTTGGTATTCCCATCCTTAACCCGTCTCATTTTATTCATTTATACAAATCAATTTTTTATTTATTAGAGTATTAAAAAATATTTATATTTATATTTATTATTTTTATTTGTTACAAGTTAATGGTTAATTGTACTATTTACTAGAAGTATTGTTAAAAGAATTAAATAAAAATATATTTTAATATTAGTTGGGATAATTAAAAAGGAATACCATTTTAACAAAATGAAGCATATAGAAAAAGGAACGGAGTGTCTATTTTTCCATGCTATCTTATTTTAAGTATGTTATTTTGACTAACACCACTAGCAACTATCAATCACCTTCTTAAGTTTTCTAAAGATCAACTTGCAGTTAGTGTGTCGCTATTTTTGACCAGTTTTATCATAAAATTGGATTGCAATTATTTATTGAAAAATTAATATTTTTCATTTAATACTCTTAAATGAAATAAATAATATTATTTAAAACAAAATAATTAATACCTTTGACTTTGTCTTTTCCAAGTAAAATATTTTATTAAAAATACTGTTTAAATTAGTATTTCCTTAGAAACTAATTGAAAGAAAGAATAATTATATACTACTCCTTCCATCTCACAAATATTATAGTCATGTTTTCTATTTTTGTTTGTTCTAAATTATAATCCATTTTATACTTAGAAAAATGTGTTTTCTTTAAATACCCCTATTTATTTTAATATATATTGGAATTAAATTACATTCTTATTTTTCACACAATAAATAAGAATATATCATAAACTTTATACATAAAATTCAGAATTCTAAATATAATAAATGATGTATTAATGATTTGTGAAAAAAAAAATTGAATTAAAGTGAACTATTTTAATTTTGTGGGAGGAAGGAAGTATATAAGTTCTTTCAAAATAGTGTATTAATAAATTACCTAAAATCAAGTCAGGTTGAATAGATAATGCAATATCTTCTTCATTATTGTTAACCAGTTTCACCATGAAACTTGTTTGCATTTTGTATATATTTTTTAACAGTATTAATTATTTTATTAATAGTTACTAATTTGATAATAATTTGTATAATGAAAATAGCTAACATTGTTTTAATTCGAATGGTAAAAGTAGTTTATAATAAACTCACTCCTTCGTAATATAAAAGCCACTACTAAAATGAAAGAAATTATATTTTTCTAAACTGGTTAAAATATTATTAAACAATTAAAGGATCATTAAAAAAAAAGAAATATATGATATCAATTATATTGAACAGGAATTAATCGTCAGAGGCCAAGCTATAATAGATCTAATTAGTTTGATTATTCCGCTAAAGTATGGTCCCGCTAATAATTCTCCCCTGAGATGGCTTATACACGAGAGACAGTATTATTACAATTTTTTGTCATTTTTTTTTTTAATTTTTAAAGTATCAAAGAAAAAAATCACGTCTCTGCAAATTTTTGTGATAATTCTCGAGTTAGACATCAAGCAGCAGTTATTTTCAATTGACTATTACCAATTAATACATGACAACGTACTTAGATATTAACTACCAACTAGAATAAGTGTACGAAAATCCTGAAGATTAATTAAATTCATACTCAAAATTTAAATATATATACAAGATGCCGGAGAAAGAAAAAAGATAAAAACGGAGATACAAAGAATAAAGCACGCAGTACTACCGTTTTGGCTGTCGATCAAAGATATTATAAGTTATATAAAAAAGAAATTAATTAATTATCTTATTACGTGCGACAAATCAAAATTTAAATCAAGTAAAAGGTAAGTAGATAGTATATATTAATTTCACAAGCTCTCCGGCATTCAATCTCATAAAAAATTGCATATAAAAAGTGTTCATCCAATGAATCTTATGTCATTATTTAGAATCGTTCAACAATAAAATTTTCAGTGAGGACTGGAGAATAGTGTTTGTGATAAATTAATATTTTAAAATAAGTAAGAGCGATATTGTTGTTTAATAATGGAAAGTGGAGATAGAGTTCCGTTGACTTTAAAACTCCTAATAATTCTTCCGAATTACAATTTCGCAATGAAAGCTTGATGATGAAGTATTATATTTATGTTAAAAATATAGTTGTTCTTACCCAAAAATAAAACATATATAATGTATTTTTTAGTAAAAATAATTTTACTAAACAATTAATATGGTTAAAAAAATACACACCAAAATTGTACGTATAAAAAAAACTACTCTTTAATTTATTTATGTATGATTTTGCTCCATGCATCTAACCGCCGGAGGTATACTCTTCCCTCAATTCATCAAATTCCAATTAAAACAATTCGATAGAAAGAACAACCAATTGAATAAAAAAGAGGTGAAAGACCTTATAATCTTAAAAGGTTGAGTGAATAAGCAACATAGTTCTCTCCTATAGCAAATAGGGGTAGGAAAAATATAAGTTTATACTGTTAAATGCTTAAAAATTCGCGATCTTTTGGATATTTATCAATTTAAATATGACTTTTTAAAATTTTAATTCGATACATGAATTAATTATTTATTGCAATCTAATGCATCAAACTAAGTATTGATGTAATTAAAGATCATGTGGCAATCAAATCCTCCTTTAATTCGATGTACCAGGGTAACTTTAATTTGGCGTTTCACGTGGCATTGTAGACTACTTTGACTATCACATTATCTTTAACTACGCCGAAATTCGAAGTTTATGTTTATATTATTGCATATATGTTTGTATGTATATATATATAGATTTAAAGTGTTAGTTATGAATGTTAAATGCAATTTTAAACAACTATTATATGTTATAATTTGATTTTTTATATTAAAATATAGATATTTTGTATTTTACAATTGATCTATAAACATATAAAAACAACGGGCTGCTCTCAAAATTTGGATGCACCATCGGTCTGCGTTGACAACACACACTTTCTGGTGAATTCGTGGCTTCCACGCGCTTTAATATAAAGTCACTGTTCACGCGCTTATTACTTAAAAAAGGCATGCGCAAAGTAATAATGCCAGCTGCAGCCTATAGATTCAACATAATCTTGCCTACAACCCCATTACCATCGTTGTTAAAAGTTTTGAAATTCAATTTGGCTGAAACCCCAAGATTATAGACCGTTCAACTCCCTTTCAATTCCTATTAATACCGGTTTTGATTTCTTGCAACTCGAAGATCTTCACTCTCTTATGTGGTCATTCTTATATGGTTGGGAAATGTTTTGCATTAAATTTTGGAGAACGGAGAAGGCATCGAAAAAGGAAGGAAATGGGTTCTTTACAACGGGTCTAGCTTTGAAGAATGAGGTTTTCTGCGTGGGTGTGCAGGTTTAGAAAAGAATATATGTTATTTTGGTTGCATCACATTTTTGGCTTAAAATAAAATTGATGCAGAGCTGAACTAATAGCTTATGCTTGATGCTTGAGGAATTTTGTTGTAATTTAGTCTCTTGGGCCTATATTCATGTTGGATGCACACCACTTTTTTATTCGTACAAAAAGTTCTCCATTAATTGATTTTTTTTAAATGTTTATATAATTAGTGTATAGTATTAAAATTTCCATTTATTTTATCCACTCAATCTTCCAATCTTCAAAGAAACTCAATGATGTTTTTTAAATAATATAATAGTTAATTTTTTTTAATTTAAATTGTATTCTCTCTGTTCCCTATTAATTTTCATATGTAAGGTAACACACTTTTTAAGAAAAATAATTGATTTTTTTAACCAATGAATAACTAATATTTTGAAATAAAGTGGATAGCGTGAGAGTATATTATTTTTATTTTTTTAGGTGTGAAAATTATTGTAAAATATCTAAAAAAAGTATGAAGATTATTAAAGGATAAAGAAAGTATTACTTGGAATTTTTTTTCATCCTTGATCATTTACTACATACCAAATAATCAATAAATTTAGTCTTCCCAAAATAAAAAATAAAATTCTATTAAATTAATAGTATATCTTTTCACAAGTGACCCATAAAAAAATAGTTTAAGATTTAAGGGGTGTATTCAATTGAGATTCTATTGGATTTTTTTGGATTTTAAAAAGTCTGTGGATTTAGAAAATCTATAGACTCCATGTAGAGTTTAACTGACTTTTTTTTTATTGATTTACTTGGATTTTCAAATATTTTACAGATTGTGGAATACATTTTTTTTTATTGATTTACATGGATTTCCATAGACTCCGGCGCTGGAACCATTGATGCAAATATATATGGGACACACTTGTATATAAAAAAGAAAAGTTATCCAAATTATTCAGAAAAAAAAAAAACAAAAATACATTAGTTAAAAAAATATTATTATTTCATCTTCATTTCCATCACCGTTATACCACGCTCTCATTAGAAGTCTCGGGTTGTTAGAAGAGATTTTGGAGAGTAAAATTTATTTATATTTTTTGAAGAGTAGACTTGACAACGGGGCGGGTAATCCCCAAAGCAAACAGGGACATAATTTTTTTTTGCCCCGTAGGCGGGGACCGGGATAGTATTCTCAGCCCGGAGGATCCCCGTCTCATTCCCCGCGGGGAGCCGCATTATTTTTTATATAATTAATATATTTATATATAATTTTAATGTTAAAGTAAATTACAAATAAATATTTCATAGTTTCATACTCAATCAACTATTTATTAAAAATTACAATTTTTTATTTAATATTATGTTATTAGTTCCAAATTATATTATTTTCACTTTAGTATATACGCTAATTAAAAATATTAGAATTAGAGGTTCTTCAAATTGTTTAAATCTGTCTTATTTAGCACCAACTTAAAGTAATTGTTGTGTATGATTAATTTTTTTAATTTAAATATTTTTTTATATTTTAAAAATGAGATAAAAAAATAATTAGGCGGGAAACATGGTATCCCCACGAGACGGGGATCCCCGGCGAGGCGGGGATGGGGGAAAAAATTTCCCTATTTATTTTGCAGGGACGGAGATGAGGAATGACCCCCCGTCCCCCGTTGACATCCCAATGGAAAAGAATCAAAGATGGTCCATAGATTGTTGCATACCTAAAGATTTTTTAAGACTTTTTAAAATCCGTAGAATTCTTTGGTTATTAGAAGAGATTTTGGAGAGTGAAATCTATTCATATTTTGGAAGGGAAATCTAAGAAAATCTGTGGAGTATTAAAATCCATATACTGCTGAATAACTAAAGATTTTTTAAAACTTTTTAAAATCCGTATTGAATACCTCAGAATTTTTACACACTTTTGAAAATCTAGATTGAATATCCCCAAACTTTAAAAGTCTAAAAAAATCTTATAGGCTCTATAACCAATACACTCCTCTTAATTTGTATTCGAAATGCTGGGTAGATCCACGCAATACTATGTAATTCAAAAAATATTCTAATATTTGTAAAAGAATTGTTTAAGTAATTTACAAAATGTCTTATTTAGATAAAATCCCCTATAATACTAATAGTGAGTTTAAGAAGCTGATGTGTCGTCATGTTATTCATTTGGATGATGTGTCATTTTCTCATGAAGTGTGATTTTTTTAGATGATGTGTTATTATCCTATTGGTTTATGTTATATATGTGGCATCCATGTGGAATATTAAGTTCAATTTAAAAAAAATTGTAATAACAAAGGTTTGAACCTTGCATTTATTGTGTACATTTCAAATTACTTGCCACTAAACCAATTCATTAATCTTTGTATATTTTGAACAATTATTTAACTTAAGTCTATAAATCTATTTACTTATGAATCTCAAATTTGTGAATATTTCAAATAAAAGAATTAAATATAATTATTATATTGAAGAATTGATTACTTTAGACTTTAACAAGTCTAATTATGTGAAATTTAATATTCAATTAACTTATTCTTTCTGTATTAAAAGCAAAATAAATTTATTTTATATTATCCTTTTGTATTAACTAATTATGGATTGAATGTTTACGTGTCATATATTTCGTCTATATGTGGCTTATGTGTCATCTATGTGGCCATATATAATAAGGAATCTAATAATAAATAAAAAATGGACATGCAAATGGATTTGAACCCTACATATCATGAGCAATTGTTATGATGTTTACCAGTTTAGTCATACGACGAGTTTTTATGAAATTTAAATATTTATTGTTATAACTTGAGCGTATAAAATATTACGTACGAATTTACATTTATTTAACTACATTTGAGGATATCTTATATATAAAAATCTTATTGTATTAATAATTCAAACAAGTAACTTAAATATATTTAATTCTACAATATTATTACTAAATTGATTAATAAATTTAAAAAAATCTAATTATGTGAAATGTCAATGTTCAATTAACTTATTTTTATTAAGCTTAATCTTAATTTAATCACAACTTTCAATAATGTTATAGAAATTCACCAATGTTTAATTTTTCAATCAAATATATGACTTGGACTTTTAGCAAGAAAAAACAAAGATGCATGGGTGTGTGTTATTGTTTGGGTTAGAAATTCCCCTACATCGAGGAAATCGTCTTAGGGAGGAAATGATAGGTATGTGGTGCATAGTTGAGAAAAATATATTATAATTTAAAAGCATATACCAAACTGAAACAAAAAAACGTACATGAATTTTAATAAAAATATTGAAAATTGTATTTAAATTGAGATTGGGCCTAAAAGTCGTGGGTTACTAAGAAATTAACCAATATTTTTATACATACATATTATTTAAATATGTTTATTATATAATTATATTATATTATTTTATCATGATCAAATTTATTTAAGTGTATATAATGCATATGTAATTAATTTAAAAAAAAAATCAGCGTACAGCATATGCGTGTATTAAAATAGATTGAATTAATAATGTGATGATGCGTCAATAAAACATAAAATTTTAAATTAATTTTGCGAACAACCCGCGTAAAACGCGGGGCACTAATCTAGTAATGTAAATATATATTAGTCGCTCATCCTTACAAGTTGAAACATACAATCCAATCACATTAATTAATTAGATATGCGAAAGCAACTGTATTTTTCATTGTTATTGACGGACGGTAGTTGCATTAACACATTTTTAAATTCCGGTACTTTTTTTTATTTATTTATTGTGTTAATTATTTCTGTGATCACCATTTATCTCAGATTGATATTATATTAACCAAATACATGATAAATAAAATTAAAGTATCAATCCTTTTTATCTAATAAAGCAAACAAATCATTATTATATGGGGTATAATTGTGACACTTATTAATCACTTCATGCTTGCATCTATATATGGAGCATTGCAACTTGTTTATCCAACGTTGTAGTAAGGGAAATATCGACATTGCTAAATTAATTAGCATATTAAATATAAGAAATTGAGATGCAAATTGATCCCAACCACAATCTTGCACCCCTCCCTCTCTCGTAATAAAAAAGGAAAAAAAAAAAAGGTAAAATTAGTAATTTAATGAGTATATGTATAAATATATATATAAAATTGGTATGTCTAACAACACATCTCACGCAAACACAGTTCTATGCAAAAAATTATCAGTTTTTAAGAGCTATGTTAGTTATAAATATTACCAATAGCAACCAATTAATATCCCAGTGATTAGTGTTCGATTTTGTACCTTTCCTCCAACTATACTCTCACTCAATAATTCATAGTTTAAAAAAATATTGCTAGTCATATATAACATAAGAGGGGAATGAAGAGTTCAATAAAAGGAATTATTTTATTTTTTCTGATAATAAAGGGAAAAGAAAATCCAATAAAGAAGAGTAAAATGCTCCTCCACGTATAGCCATATATAATTAATAATTGTGATGAGTAGGATAGTCCATGTGATCCCATTAAACATTTTAGGTCCGACTCTTCCAACTTTAATTTTATTATATATGGATAGTAAAGTTCCACGAGCACGTAAGTCCTGCAAAACATAAAAAATTGTGCGAGAGATTTTATAAAATATATTGGGTAGGTTTTATATGAAAATAAGTTCATGATAAGTTTATCATGAAACTGTTTAAAGTATCAAATATTTGATCAAAAATATAAAATATCTCATCAGGAGTCTCAAAAGTTGGAGGCAAAAAAATTTATAATAATTACAATATAATATCATTTACCCCGATTTTTTTATACTCCTGATGAGATTTTTGGTACTATTGATCAAATATTTGATACTTTAAAACAGTTTCATCGTAAACTTATTATGAACTATTTTCATATGTCAAATATATTTGTAAGGTCATCGTGCTTTAATTAATTTGAGCATGCTAATTTGTGGAATTGATGGATAGACTTAACTACTGAATATTACTTCTGTCCAAAATCAATTTTCACACCTACATTATTCTTCTGTCTCAATTAGGATTGTAGGGTTATAGAGTTGTATTTATGCATTATGTTTATTCATTCGTCTGTCGCAAATAGGGCATGTGAAATAATTTTATCTCATTTAAGAGTTCGAATTGTAGAGATATGCAAAATTATATTCATTTAATTATATCCCTTACATTTCATGTCACTCATGAGCCAAACTTAACTTTTGCTCTTTGCAGAGACTCAATGAGTAGACAATTTAATATGTATATAGTTGATTTTAATGAGAATCGAACTCATAATCTTCATCTGAGAATGAATCTTTTAACTATGATACTATAAAATATTACATCTCATTTTAAAAGTTCGAATTTTCAGCGAAGTGTGAAATGACCCACGCGATATGTATATTTCCGTATCTTGTGCTTTAATTTTGTTTGAGGATATTATATTATAGGCGGTAGTACTACAAGATAATGACTCAATAATTGCTAAACTGTATCTGATTGGCTGGTAGCGCTTAGAAGGTGCATTTAGACATTCTATTAACTGTATCTGTTTTGTTGTATTATTTGGGTTGCTGATATATACCTGTGTGTGTTTGAAATAAAATTTCATTCTACTCAAAAAAAAGGAAAAAAAGATAAAAGTCAATACCATCCATACGTCTTTGCAATTGTCCGCAGTAAAATCGATATTAATTTATTTATTTTTCTTTTATAAAGTCAATTCTAAATATGTATTGTCACGCATTGTGACGCAGACCGAAGCTATAATTCAAAACGATAATACAAGTAATTTGATTTTCAACGAAGACCACAGACTGTATTAAAGGAATATTATAATAAACCTCAAATTTATTAATATTTCACCGTCTAGCCCAAATTTTGGTGATAACAAAAGGTCACTATATATTTAAGGTATAATACATCAAAAAACTTCTAAATTATCACATTTGATTTTGAAAGGCTTTTAAACTATTTAATTTTAAAAAAAATCTGAACTATTAATTCTTATTTCACGAGACCACAGGTAAGAAATTCGCTTATTTTGCCGAATTATTTTAAAGGTTTTCATTAAAATATGATAAATCAACCAAATTTAATGCTATTATCGAATCCCAACAAAAAACGTGTCTCTAATGAATTTGTCAAAATGAGTCTTATAAAACAAAAATTATATATTCACTACAACATAAGTGATATTATGTAACACCTAAAAAATGTTACATAATGTGTATAAAGTGTTACCTATGTACAATAAGTAACACTTTTAAGGGCGTTGCAGTTGCTGGCGTAGCCTAAATACTAATGCAACACTTTTTATAATATATGTAACACTTTAAAAAAATATTACATATATATGTAACACCTATATAAAAACTTTAGGTAACACTTGTGTAAATAAATAAATAAATAATGAACAAAGGGAAAAAATTTAGTCTTTGGGTATTGAAACCTGGACCTCTTGTTCAGGAAACAAAGTACTTACCATCTAGGCTACTTATAACATTTCACATATTTTGGATTTCAATATTATTTAACTTATTAATATTTATTTTCTTTATTCTTTTTTTCTTTTTCTTTTTTTAATAGTAGAACAATGGTAATATTAATTCAAATTAATAATTAAAATTACTAATTCTTAATGGACCAAACAATTTTCTACCTACTTTATAAAATAATATATGCATGTATATATATATATATATATATATATATATATATATATATATATATTTGTGTGTGTGTTTGTATACATATAATATAAATTCATAAATAGTATAATTGTATTATTTAATAATTTTAAATAAAAAAATATAAATTATTTTGTACGTATGTAATTAATATATTTTTTAATTAATAAATTGATTTAAATGATAAATAAATTTTTTGCTTATGAATAATTTTTTTTTAAATCATATGCATATTATATATATATATCGAACTAATAATATTATTCTTATTGATAATGTATGATTATATATATGCTGAATTTAAATATTTATTATAAAGTGTTACCAAAATATGTTACCTATATAAAAGTGTTATCTGAAAGGTGTTACTTATGTTAAAGTGTTACTAAAAAGTGTTACCTTTTTAAAAACGTTACTAAAAAAGTGTTACATATATAAAAGTGTTACCTAAAAAGCGTTACCTACTATAAAGTGTTACCTAAAAGCGTTACTTATTTAAAAGTGTTGCATATAAGGGTCCGTTTGATAGCCTATATTAGGCCCATATAAAGGTAGTACATATATGTAATAGGGCCTTATATGGGTGTTTGATACCCTATATAAGGCCCGTCAAAATAAAGTCAGCCCTACATAATTATACGGGTTATTAACGGGCTTTCAGATTTCCTTTTACAAATGAAGTAATGGCCTCCCCCCTGTATAACAACTCCATACATTATTTTGAAGAGCCCAAATTCCCAAATACCCCCATCTGCCTCTTCTCTCTCTAGCCGATACCTTTCTTTCTTCTCTAGATCGATCCTCCCGCGATCACTCACTCGGGAATCTGCCGCACCAAGGAAGCATTTGTTGAGTAGCCGGAGTGGTTGGGTTGCGGCCATTATTTCCGATCTGTACATCTGAGTCCATCGTCGACCACCGAAGCGAACCGCCCGTCGACCACAGCCGAGCATTGCCAGCCGTCCACCGTCAACCAACGCCAGCCGTTCGTCGTCGACCTCCGCGTCTTGTCCAGGTTCACCGTCGGCCCTAATTTTTTTCAAGTTTTTGGCATGAAATTGTTCCTTATAGATGTCGAAGCATGGTTTATTGTTTATGGGTTAGTACAATTTTTGGTTGTATAACAGAAGGAAAACATTTTTGGGGGGAAATTAGAAACTCTACAACAGGGAAACAAATTGAATCCGAAAAATTTCATTTTCTGTTACACAAACCGAGCTTAGAGGTGAACTATTGACAAATCTCAGTAGATGAAAATTCAGCATTCACCAATTTAGGGATTTATTACAGAAGTATTATGCAATGACCGCACAAGAATCAAATAACTTCTTAATCAGGGGAAACCTTTTTTTTTTTTGGGGTAATTCAGGATTGTGTAGTGAAATTATAATGTTGATTCGGTTGTGAGTAGTCTAGACAAAACTTTCTTTTTCTTGTGCTGACTTTTGCAGATTTTCACAGAAAATGTATTGTGCATCAATACCTGTCTGTTTAAAAATTGTGTCGTACTTAATGTGTTATTTTATAGCGTATTTAAAAACATTTGGGAATTGTGAATGATCTTGCAATCAATATCTTGTATAGCTGCCACCTCAGGTAGTCTTGTTGATTCAAGAATTTCACCAATAAATTGTTACTGATAGAAGTTAAGAGTGAATTAATTAACTAGCTCTTTGAACAGTTTTAAGAAATAAATTAAATCATTTATAATGATTCACCAATCGTATAAATTTTCTGTAATGGTGGTTGGATGAGGAATATATAGACTGAGATTTTGTTGTGAAGAGTTAGCAGAATAAGATGCTACTATATATATTGTTGAGTTTTCTGTTTCACAGAATCGATCTTAGAAAATTATTAAAAAATGTGGATAATTATTAAAAAAGCAGTGAAAATAGCAGTGAAAATAGGTGGAAAAAATCTAAAACATCAAAATTTGTGGCAAAGCAAGTCACCGTGAAGATACCATTTTGATGGTAGAAAAAGCAGTGAAAGTAGGGAAGTTTCGATAATTAAAAATAAGTAAAAATCTTAGCATTCATCTAAAATGACAGAAAATCTGGCAGGGGAAGTTTCGTTAAATGAAACATTATTTTACTGAACATACAATTAGATGGTGAATATGCATGTAGTAGGGTTGAATGGCTAATAGGCATGTATTCATTTGATTGGATTTGTATTGATATTGGACATGTTTTGTTTGATTTTGATGAACTACTTTACAAATGCAGATCAATTTTGCTTGTTCCATGATGTTAAGTTCTACTATGAGATCTCTGTTGTGCATATTGGTGGAAGAAATGATGTTTCACAATCTCTTAATTGCTATATTGGTAGTCATCATTAATAGACGTAACAATAGAAATGTGAGGAGACGCCTATGTACTTGGGATATGATAAGTAAAATTCCCCAACAAATAATTAGGCTTGATAGATTGTACTCAGATAGGGATGCAGAGTGTGTTGCAAATATACGAATGGACCGAAATACTTTCGGCCGATTGTGTTATATACTAAGGGAATCAGGAGGATTAAGAGATAATAGATATGTGTCTGTTGGCGAACAAGTGTCAATGTTCTTAGGGATATTGGGGCATCACAAGAAGAATAGAACTGTTGGCTTTGATTATGAAAAGTCTGGACAAACTGTTTCTCACTACATGCATGTTGTATTGAAAGCTATTTTAAAACTACATAAAACATTTCTAGTGAAACCTGTTCCGATCCCGGAAGACTCAACAAACCCCCGATGGAAATGGTTTAAGGTAATTTATCTCATTCAGTAGAAGTGAATCTTAGTACTTATGAAAACATAATACACAATTGTACTTTTGTCTTTGCACTAGGGTTGTCTAGGAGCTCTAGACGGTACTTATATTGATGTTCAAGTTGCAACCACAGATAGACCTCGATATAGGACAAGAAAGGGTCGTATTTCTACTAATGTCCTAGGGGTATGTGATACAAATATGAGATTTGTATATGTTCTTCCTGGTTGGGAAGGGTCAGCTGCGGATTCTAGAGTTCTTCGGGATGCTATAACCAGACCAAATGGATTTAAAGTTCCAAAGGGTAAATTCAATAGAAAAATTTTATTTATATTTTCATTTTTACTATTTTAAAGTAGTGACACTAAAAAAATAAATTTTTTTATATTTTAGGAAATTACTATTTGTGTGACAACGGATACCCGAACTGTGAAGGTTTTCTCGTACCTTATAGGGGGAACAGGTACCATTTGAGTGAGTGGGGCCCAGGAAGTTCAAGACCTACAAACCCCCATGAACATTTCAATATGAGACACACTAGAGCCCGTAATATAATTGAACGTGCTTTTGGTGTCTTGAAAAAGCGGTTTGGTATTCTAGCAAGTCCATCCTTCTACCCTATCAATGTCCAAGTTAGACTTATTACAGCGTGTTTTCTTCTCCACAATTTCATAAGGTCTGAAATGTCGGTTGACCCTATTGAGGAACAGCTTGACAATGAAAATGAAGGCGAAAATGACTTGGACGGTGTAGATGTTGTTGAAAGTGTTGAATCATCGCCCGAGTTCAACCAATGGAGAGAACAAATGGCTTTGTCTATGTGGAATGAATGGAGAGCTGGATTATAATTTAGTTGTTTGATTATCTAATTTGTTTTTAATAATGTATGGATAAGCAGGATTTTTATTTGTTTTAATTATGTATGGATGTTGTTTAATTATGTAACTTGTTCTGAATAATGTTTGGATATCAATCATTTCTGTTTTATGCGGTATTTTTTATGATAGTTTTTTTAAAATTTAAAATTGACTGCCCAACTATATTGTATCAGTGCAATGACAACTCCCCAGTGTTTATGTGGAAGTGGTCCTATGATCGTTAGGTGTGCTGGTAAAGACAGGCAGCACCCGGGTAGATTCTTCTATGTTTGCCCGGCTAACAAGTATCATGAGAATCGTTTTATTTGGTGCGATGTCCATCACAAGGATGATCCACCCGAATTGGTCCCTAAATTTCTTGCTTCTCAAACGTGGAAACCTCCGTCATCATCTACTAGTTCATTTACGAGTGCAACTAATATACATAGCAGAAATCTTCAAGGTCGCCGAGTTAGTGAAGAGGTTTATAGCGATTCATCCCGTGCATCACATTCAATTGACAATTCTGGGAATTTTGTCAGCGATCATGGTACTCCATCAAAATTTCTAATTTGGTTGTTGGTTGTAATTTTTATAATATTTGTATTGTTTGTTGCTATGTTGTTGGGTTTCATAGCGGGCCGGTCTGTTTAAGAGTTGTAGTTATTTAATGCAAAACTTGGATGTTATTTTATTCTAAACTTGTCAAGACAACAACCTAGTTAATGATTATGTTTATTTTTAATTTTTTTTATTCAATTCTGTATACTTGAGTATTTTACAATGTATGGTTGTATTGGTGAACAAATTTAATATTCACGCATCCAAAAAAACGGTCAAAATCTACTCAATTATTGAATGTCCTTTCAATGTATAAAAAGTAGAACCCTAAAAACTAGCCTGATTTGTAATTTCAAACTTGGATTTCGAGTTTATAAAAAGACTAAATGTTGTACAACGGTCACATGATAACTCCAAGGTAAAGATAAATTTCTCAGATTCCGGTGTATTATGAATAGTGGAATATATACTGTTCACTCAGATCCTCCTGCAATTTGAACAGTAGAATATATTGTTTACTCATATTCCCATGAATTGTGAACATAAATATTTATATGTGTAGTCTACTTTTTGTGATGGATCAATTTGGAGTTTTCTAAGCAGGTGTGTGGAATTGTGTCCAGTTTTCCATCTATTTAAACGTAACACGGTTCATTGTTTTTCACTCACCAGCAACCTTAGTCCAGTTCGACCAATTCATATAATTTCTAATATGGATTTCTCTCAAATTCCCCCTCAAAAAACCTTACTTTATGATGCCACTTGGAGCTACGAAATGGATCATGTGTTCGTTAATGCTTTGGTTCTTCAAAAAAATTTAGGCCGTTGGTATGGAAGAACCGAGGTTAACTTCAATGCAACTGTTACTGCTATTGGAGTGGTGAATGAAACCTTCTCCAAGAGGCTCACATGGAGTGATGGTATGGAACGACTTACTCAACTTGAAAATCGCTATGACCTATTCAAGTCGATTACAGAACATCCTCGTATATGGTGGGATCGAGATGAAAATACTCTACATACATCTGCTAACATATGGGCTCGCATTATTAGGGTAATCCTTGTATCTTTTTATGTTTTTGTAAAATTTTCTTGTTTAAAATTTAGTCTAACGAACTTTTACTTTCTCAATTTTTCATGTAGGAGAACGATTTGGCAAAAGCCTACGTCCATCATGGGGACCCTGAGTATACGAAACTTCGTTTCCTCTTTGCCAATGAAGGAGAGCTTGGTCTCCTCCACCAAATTAGAGTGCCTGAGCAGTTTGTGGTCCCTAATCCGACTGTGGAGGTAGTCAACATACCTGATAGTCCTAACTTTGCAAATAACACCGTTCAGGAAAATCATGTACCAATTGTGATATCTGATGATGATTGCCCTACTTCTCCAAAATCACGCACTCGTCGTCCTATTTGTGTAAGGTTGTTTGATGAACCACATCCCACGTCAGATGAGGAGTGTGAACCACCACTAGAAATACGACCAGTCCCGCCTTATATCCCTAAAATTCCTAAACGAAGCCTTGCTAAGCCCAAATTCCCTCGTTGGCCTGGTTCGTCATCAAGCAGTGCTAGAGAAGACGACAACTGAGAAGTCTCCATTATGGCCATGCGTCTACCTATGTTGCTTAATTAAGTCATCTATTTTCCTGTAATGTTTAATTATGTAATCGTCGTAGTAAAATGATCATCTTAGGCTCTGTTTGGCTACATGTATCTGTTTTAACTATGTTCTGTATTTTGTAATGACTTTATAAATTTGCACCTCCATGTTGAGTTTTGAAATGTAGTTGTACCACTTAGAGTTTTCTAAAAAATGCTTTCCATAGACCTATCTTGTCATTTTCCTATTTCATAGCTAAGAAGGATATGCATTCAAGTAAAATCTTTTGTGCAGATTGCTTTCTTGTGCATTAATGAGACAATTGCCTGAAAAGTAAAAAATGTTGTCCATAGACCTATCTTGTCAATCTCCTGTACGATATCTAAGAAGGATATGCATTCCATTATTATTAATAAAGCAGATTATTTTCTTGTGCATTAATGAGACATTTGCCTTAATAAAAGTAAAAAAATGCTTTCCATAGACCTATCTTGTCAATTTCCTGTACAATAGCTAAGAAGGATATGCATTCAATTAGTATTAATAAAACAGATTCCTTTCTTGTGCATTAATGAGACATTTGACTGAAAAGTAAAAAGTGATTTGCATAGATCTATCTTGTCAATCTCCTGTACGCATGTGACTATCCCTCTTCTATATAATGTTCAACAACAACAGCTAACTCATTCAAATATTTATCTTCTATTTCAATGGCAAGATTGAGGCAAGAGAATTTCTTGTACGGGCTGAAGTGGAACAAATATGTTGACACCACTTTTGCTGAAGCACTTTCTGATCAAGCACTAATGGGGAACTTTCATGCTTCCGGAGGAGATAACACTGATGCGATCGAAACTGCACAACTTGCTGTGAACATGTGTTTTAAGAAGAATTTCAGCTTCAAGGACTGCTGGCGCCAAGCTCATAAGCTGCGAAAGAGATACCGTGTTTTCTCATGGTTACTTTCTGTACCTGGTTTAACTTATGATGAGTCCACAAACCGAATCCATTGCGGTGCAAACCTCTGGCGTACCCTAGTTGAGGTAAGATATCTGTATTATTGGAGTGATAAAAATTGAACTAATTGGTACTAATATTTTTATTGTTGTATTTGATGACAGGTGGATGCTTTTGCTCATGCCTATGCGGTGCACGGTGATCCGTGCTGGGCAGAACTAAAAGTTCTATTTGGCGAGCCATCTACTAGCCCAGCTCAAACCACTGAAATGGTCGAAATCATTGATATCCAGTCTGATGAGGAGGACAAATCGGCTACTGTTCAGCCTACTGTGACTGAGGTCATTGACCTTGAAAGTAATACGATTTCTAGTAATGATACCTCATACTGGAACAAGGTGGCAGACTATCGCGATGATTCTGATTCAACCGACTCCACTTCGGTGAACACAAAGCCAAGTTCGTCCAACCCAAGTGCATATCGTGAAAAGAAGAAAGGGAAACATGCTTTTGGCACTGCATTCTGGTCTCGATTTAAGAAATGATTGGTATTCCGAAATGTGATGTCCTTCCGTGAAGTTTATGTATGTGTTATTTCAATTTGAAATAAGTAGGGCAAGTACCTGGGTGATCTTGTTGCTATTTCTAGGAATGTTTGTTAGAATGTATTAGGATGATCTTGTCTACTAATTTAAATTAGAATGTTTGTGTATCTTTATGTAGTATTAGGATGTTCGTGTATAAAGGTCAAAATCTACTCATTATTTTTGTTAAAAAAACCAACATATTTCATAAGATGAGGAGTACATAACAAACATAATTCAATTAAAAAAGACACCATTCTAAATAGAACAACACAATTCATAAAACATCCTACATAATCAAGCAAGTAGTTCAAACATAAAATAGTTAATACATCCACCAACCTAGAAATACGACCCGTCCAACAATAAGTTCAAATCCTAATTAAGTCAAACACATTAAACACCAACAATAAACCACATCATCAAACCTCATCCCCAAAGAGCAAACGGTTCACATAACGAACTTGAGCTTCTTGGGTAAATCCAAGAAACATATCCATCTCGTTGCTATCTTTGGCCAGGGCCTTTGACACATCTATCTTTTGGTCCAAGGTCAGATATGGCATAGTGTCGAGCATCCCAAAAATTTCATTCATTGCCTTTGTACGATCAGACTCGAATCCAATCGCACGGCAAATGTTGTCAAGACGTTCTGCAGATGTAGTAACAAGTTGTCCAAGGACATCAACAAGTGGATCCACAGGACTAGACGTAGAGGATCTCTTCTTTTGAGACGCTTTCATAACCGGGGGGGTTTCTGGTTCAACAGTTTGGGAATCTCCGTCCACGCCTAAGAAGTCTTCAGTTTCCATGTTGTAGTCAGATTGAGCACCAAATGAGTCATGGGTGCCTTGGGATTGGCTACGTCTTGCATCCTCATTCACAAGATTGTTGTACGAGTCGTAGACATTCTCAGCAGTTATTCCGGTTGCCCGATCATTCCCAAAGACCTCAACCCAATCCTCGTACATCGGCCATGTCTTTAGACGCATATGAGCAGCACTTGGATCCCTCTTTTTTAAGATAAATAAAAAAAAAACAGCAACTTAAGCAGTTGTAAAAATTAATGAAATTGAAATGATAATGCAAAGATAAAGATTACCGCTACAGCATCAGCCCATTGCTCATCGTCGCAATCTAGGAGGCAAGTGGTTGTATTGAACCCAATCCCACTACCACGGGAGTCTCCAATTATACCTCGAAGTGTACCATAAGATCTTTTCCATATTATGATCTTGGAGTTGATGTGCGGAAGCGCACGAATGTCAGTCCCTGGTAGTGCTTTTCGCATCATATCCTGAAGCGTTTTCTGATACCCAGGTTTGAAACCGTTCTCACTCTTCCAATTTTTCTTCACTAGTTCTTTTAAGAAATCCATCAAAAGGCGCTCTTCAGTGTTTGTCCAAGCCCTACGAGTGCGGTCCGAGGTCGCTTTCCCTTTCCCTTTGCTTGAACCTTCCATTACTATATAATACAGTTGTGGTCAAAATCAGCAATGTACGATCGCATAGAGAAAGCAATTGATTTGCTTCACCTTAATCACATTTCATTACTGCAATTGGTAATATGTATATAGGATTGTGTGCAATTCAACATACGACTAATCAAAAACTGATAAGAATCATATCATTTGCATTTATAATAGGGTAAAATCGCTCTCAATTTAAAATACTGCATGTTATTAAATCACTGAATCGCTAATCCAGTCATGAAATAGGCAGATGCTATGAATTGGAATATTCACAAATCAGAATTTCGAATATGCTCACGAAACACAATCCTTACAACTGATAAATTGAAAAAAAAAAATTATACAAAAGAAATGCCCTATACATATATATACAAAAGAAATGCCCTATACATACATATTTTCTTCCAATGTGAACCAGAGTAAATTGACTGGATTTAAGGCACTAATTTAAGGCACTAACCAGAGAGAGAGCAGTGCTGGACGCGGCGTGGTTGGCGGAGGTCTGACGCGGCGGCGGCGTGCGTGCGAGGAACAACCGGGCGTGCGGGAGTCTGACGCGGCGGGGGCTTCGCGAGAGACCTCAACCCGGGGCCGACGACGCGGGAGCCTGAACCGGCGGCGGACGTTGCGGGGAACTGAGGAGGAGGAGGACAAGGCTCGATAGCTCAACGGCGGCGGACGGAAGTCGAGGATTCGGCGCCGGTTCCTTCTCAGCGGAAATGACCAGCAGTTCTCCTATTTCATTTTTTTTTAATCGACTAAATGATTTCAATTGGGTATGCCCTAATTATATGGGATATTATACCCTATCAAACAAGTCCATGAAATAAATAAAACAAGGTTAAAATGATACTTCTACATGTTATATAGGGTGTTAATATACCCTATCAAACACAATATAAAATTGTATGGACCTGTTTTTACAATCTATCAAACACCTATATTAAGACTCCATATTACATTTCCCTATACTTCTTATACTCCATACTATTTTATATCAATCTACCCTATACAAATAATAACCCCTATCAAACGGACCCTAAGTGTTGCATATTAACAAAGTGTTACATGAAGTGTTACATAATATATAAACTAAAATAAGTGTTACCATAATGTGTTACATAAACTAAATGTGTTACAATAAGATGTTACTTAAAGTCAATTATATTGTAGTTATTTTAAATGATTTATGAAAAAAAAAATTGGGACTTGAAGAAATAAGAATGTATGATTTAAGAGTTTTTTTAACAAAAAAAATTATTTAGGGGTATTTTAAAATAAAATTTGATAGTTTGAGAGTTTTTTTGATATATTATGCCTATATTTAGAGGTAAACAAGGATGAAAGAGTAACCTGAAATTAATTTAGTTATATTACTTTTTTTAACACTTCACGGATAATGCATGTGGAATTGCTTTTAGAGGAAATTGATAATTAATTTTTTACTCTTGATACCGTGAAAGAATAGAGTTGCATCTCATTTAAATTAAATACGAACTTTATAAGTACAAATTTTATAAAAGAAGTGTGATATTACTATGTTTATATTATCTGATGAGGGTCTAGTGTCAAAAATAATATTTTAATTGTCTTTTAGAGACATTAATTACCACAGAAGAGTCATCTTCTAACTAATTAAGAAAAGAGCTTGCTAGCACAATAGGAGGTCGACAAAAGCAGATGGAAATTAATTAGGAAAAACAAAGGTCTTGATTTTATTTTGATTATGTTGCTGCAATTATTTATTTATTATCTCTTTTCTTTTCAATGTCATCAATGATAAAAAGTAGTGTGGCAATTTGGCACATGGAGAAAATGCTCTTAGAAGTGGCCAATCGGATTAGTGAAGTAACACAATGATCAAATATTACCGAGTTCAACTTAAGTCTACATGCTTACTAGAAGGACTTTTCTCCACATATCAATTTTGCAACTTTCAGATTAAAAAATGTTTCTTTAGTGGATTTACTGTCCACCCGAATCACCGTCCACCCGATGCACCGTGCAACTTAAGTGAATTTTTAAAAAGTTATTCTTACTATTACAGAAAAGTTACCCTTATTATTAATGAAAAATTGCCTTTTATTAAGTGTACTTTTCAAACCGTGCAACTCAAGTGTATTTTTTAAAAAATACTTTTACTATTACGGAAAAATTACCCCTATTATTATTGAAAAATTATCCTTTATTAAGTGCACTTTTCAATAATAGCAGGGGTAACTTTTCAATAATATTAGGGGTAACTTTTTAAAAATACACTTGAATTACACGGTGCACTTGGTGCATACAAGACTATTTTTATTTATACACCGGTTTCATCATAAAATTCAATTACATTTTTAAATATTAGTAGTTTTTTTATTAAACAATATTTTTTAAATAAACCCATTAATATTATAAACTAGCTAGTTTTACGGTAAAATTAATTCATCGTATATTTTGCCAAAAAATAAAGACCAAAAATTTTGTGAGACGGTTACAAATTAACACAAATTAATATACATTCCCTTCAAATTGTTAATGTGTCATGTCAATTTATACTCCGTTTCAACACAAGCCATGGTAAATAATAAATTTAGAGATTTAATATGAAAATAGTTCATGATAAACTTATTATAAAACTGTTTAAATTATCAAATATTTGATCAAGAGTATCGAAAATCTTACCAGGAGTATCAAAAGTTGGAGTAAGAAAAATCAATAACAACTACACTATAATACCATTGATCCTGATTTTTGATACTCCTGATTCGATTTTTTTTCTTTTGATTAAATATATTATACTTTAAAATAATGTATTGATAAGTTTATCGTGCACTATTTTCATATAAAAGTTTTGCTAAAATAAATTAGGAAAAAGATAACAAACATAATAGAATGTTATCAATTTTACAAAGGTTATGGCTAAACAAACCTCCGAATATACCATACATACTTAAAAAAAAAAAATTTGAACAAAAATATCTTTATATTAAATGTCTATAATATCCATCTTATAATAATATATTCTCAAACCTCTCCAAGATGATGTGTCAACACCACCTTATTCTTAGGCTGATGTGACATGTCTCAAATCTCTCCATTTTGAAATATTGTGCTCTCATTATAAGTTGGTTAAACTTTTAATCTCGACCCTTCGTTCTATATCGTTAAATCTAAACCATTAATTTATATCTGCATAATTAATGCAAATAGATATTTTTTACATTTTCTTATTTAGTTATTTTTAGAATTTATTATAAATCATATTTTTTCCAAACCTTAATGTAATTAAATATGATCTACTTATGGAATGAATCTAAATTTATCATTTCTAAGTTTGAGTTAGTATATATAGTATAATATAATGTTCGATTATTTTTTTCCTAAAATAAAAGATATATAGTTATATATTCCAAAGAATATTCTTATGTGATATATTCTTATTATGGACAAGATATAATATTGCATGCATTTTTTTTATTATAAATAAGAGCATATTGTATTTTATTTTTTCACATCAAAGTTTCATTTGTTCCACTCTTTTGCTGAGATTTCTCCCATCAATTGTTGGTTAGTTATATATCTATTGTTATTTGTATATTTATTTTATAATTAAATTCATCATTTTAAGTGCTCACAATTTGATTAGATTTAAATATCAATATCAGTATGAATGTAATAATGATTGTTGATTTATGCTCTACATCGTTCAGTTTAAATATTCTTCATGTGCACAAATAATAAATTTAACTATACCATGTATTTTTATCTGAATAATTATGATGGTTTAATTGTTGTAATGTAAATCTCATTTTAGATTTCAAGAGTATGACATCTCAATTTTCTCTGATTTCTAATACCAAGAGTGAGAGCAAAAAATTGACCGTTAAAGTTAGGATTGAAAAAGTTGGACAATATTTTTTAATGATTTTAATAGAGACAAGTTCTACTTGGAACTCATTTTGATCGATGAACGGGTATTTGTAACTTTAAAGTTTATTTCAAATTTTGTATTATTTCTTATATAAATTAATTTCTTACCGTATACTCCCAATAACTAATAATATTGATTAATTTATAAATTATTCAATATTGAAATGGAAATTGATTATTATTAAATTATTAGTCTAAGTAATGTTATTCCATAATTGTTATTAATTTATGTGAATTTTGATGTTTTTTTTAATTATTTAGTTTGTAGGATATACCTATAGAGTTTAGTGAAGGGCACGTGTCACAACTAAACAAACACCATAATTTATTGTATATATCTCGAAATTTTTTAAACAAAAATACTCTTATATTAAATGTTTACAAAAAATAAATATAATATATTTTTTCAATAGGCGAAATTCGCGTGGGTACACTCTATTATATTATAATTAGAAAAATTATAACTATTCTCATCATCCCTCAACAAAAACTCAAAAAACTAGACAATTGCCATTAAAATTAACACAAAAATTAATTTAAAGGCCTATAGATCTATAATTTTGCCAATATCCTTTTCTCATTCATGTTTGACTACTGCGATGCAATTGATCTCTCTCACTTATCTCATTATTTATCTCCCTTCAATAAAAATAATTTTCATTAAATGATATTTTCTTCTTCAACTTTAATAATTAAATCAAAAGTTTTTTTTTGGCGTTTATATATTTTGGTTGCTTATCCACATAATATACTATCCTAATTTTGTGTTTAAAAAAATAAGGGTATAAGGGTCTAAAATTGGAGAATATATAGTAATTTTTTTAAAACATATTATTTTAAATGGAGTATAAATAGTAATTGACCTGGGGTGGGCATCGGGTTTCGGGTACCCGAACCGAACCCGAAAAAATTATCCGATCGGTTCGGGTAATTTTCTTGAAATTTCGGGTTTCGGGTAACCCGAACCTTAAACTTCGGGTTCGGGTTCGGGTATTGAAACATAACCCGAATCTCCCGATCGGGTACCCGAAATTTTTATTTTTATTTTTTTAAAATTTTAATATTATATTTTAGTATTGGGTTATGTTGTTTATGTACACATGACATAATTTATAACAAATTAAAATGATTATAGACATTTGATTTAATGCACGCATGACATAATCTAACATGTTTGTGATGAATTCTTATATTAATTAATTAAAAAAAATTAAAAAATAAAAATTGGATAATTTTTCGGGAATTTCGGGAACCCGAATTCGGGTACCCGAAATTTCAGGACCCGAATTTCGGGTACCCGATCTAATTCGGGTTCGGGTAGCATAATGTTCTACCCGAAATTTCGGGTACCCGAAATTCGGGTCCCGAACCCGAGAAACCCGAACCGATGCCCACCCCTAATTGACCATATACAATAAATTTATGGGTTTATTTAGCTGCGGCCTTCTAAAAACTATATCCTATATTTTTTTAAGAGTGGATTTTATATGAAAATGATTAATGATAAGTTTATTATGAATTTGTTTTAAAGTTTCGAATATTTGACTAAGAGTATCGATAATTTCACTAGTCACTAGTAATCTGGGTTCAAGAAATTTAGAATAATTACAATATAATACCACTGATCCAGATTAATGGTACTCTTGGTGAAATTATCAATATATTTGGTTAAATATTCAATACTTTAAAACAGTTTTATGGTAATATTATTATAAATTATTTTTATATAATATTTTTGCCATTTTTTAAAGGGGGTGGGGTTGGTGGGGGTATGTTTAATTAGCCTTAACAGCTAGGATCTAGCTACTCAAAATTAATTAATTCATTACAATAATGTACATAAATGTTAATCAACTCTATATAAATACCAACCTTTTGTCCTTTCATGCATCACAACTTCACTTCTTCCCTAAGAGAGAGAAATTCAAAGTAGAGAGGAAAAAAAAAAATTAGCCCCTACTAATTAAAAAAATGGGTAGGGAGTGTCATCCATTGCTCAAGGGTGGAAGAAGGGAAACCAAATACAGTCATGGCTATTCCGCCTCTGCAATTCAAACCCTTACTAGTATTTCCGAGGTTTTGCTACCTCCAATCCCACCCCATGAGAAGCCTAAACACGAACACGATCAATCGGTCGTCGACTCCTTCTTCCGATCATCGGCTTCTCAATATCCGGTTCCTGACGAGGTATTTAATTAATTAAACATATTTTTTAAAATTAACTTTCCAAATAATTAATGAGTATGTACATAGTGGAACTGGTTCATACATGAATATCGTTGAATGATATCAGTTATTTTCACCAAACAATATCAGTTATTTTCACCGAAAAGTATAAATTGTCATCACTAAAAAGTTTTAGTTTTTCAGTAAACAATTAATACCATTTAGTAAAAGAAAACAATTAATACTCTTTAATGAAAACAACTAATAACCTTCAATTTATGTATGAACCATTTTAACACTATACTTTGTCATAATTAATTAGTGGTATTAATTAAAGATAATTGTACTTTTAGGTGGCTGAGCTTGTGGAGAAAAGGGGTTTTTTGGAAGCCAAAATATTGGTTAGAGCAATATTAAAAATACTTTCCACAAGGGTGGGGACACTATTCATTTGTGGGACTTTGAGCGTTGGAAAAGAGTGGCCCTACTTGAAAAAGTTCTCAGAAATATGTTTGGAGAAGAGAGAGAAAGTCGTGCAGAAATGGTTGAGGAATTGGTTTCTAACACCCATCAGGCTTGCATTTGTGTTCATCAAGATCTTGGTTCTTTTGGTCTTCTTCACTCAGGTAATTTAATTTCATTTAATTACAATCATCATCATTGGTCATCAATATTTAGTAATTAATATTTTTCTTTTCAATATTCTATTAGTTTTTGAATTTGAGATCATAAAACAAGTAGCAACAGAATCGGTCGTATCAGTTGGAGAATTTACCGAATCTTGATCGGAAAATCAGCAATTTTGTATAACATAAACGAGAAAAAAAATGAGTGGTATAAATGTTATTCAATTATGTGTCCGTTTCATAGTATGAGACCAATATTATTGATCTATTTTTATTAATTAAAAAGTTGTTCATTTTAAAAACTGATAATAATTTTTTTATAAAAATGAATTATCACTTTTTTTTTAAATCTTGTCATATTTTATTATAATCCTATAATTTTTTTTTAAATATTGTCATATTTTATTATAATTCTATAATTTTTTTTTTTTAATTTGCTCGGTCTCATACTATGATACTATCTCACACGCGTTTTCATCAAATGATTTATAATAACCTTATTACGAAACTATTTTAAAGTATTAAATATTTGATCTAGACGTACTTATTAAAAATCTCACCATGAAGTATAAAATATTGGAGCCAATTATATCATATTTTAATTGTTGATATTTTTTACCAATAATATGATACCACTGGCCCAATTTTTTATATTCTGATAAAAATTCTTAGACAAAGTATAGAGTGAAACTAGTTTATACATGAGTCACTGAAGGGTATTAGTTGTTTTCATGGAAGAGTATTAGTTGTATTTACTGAAGAGTATTACTGATTTATACTAAAGAGTCTTAGTTGTTTAGTGAAAATGAACTAAGACTCCTCAGTGTAAACCAATAATATTCTTCAGTAAAAATAACTAATACTTTTCAGTGAAAACAACTAATATCCTCCAGTAATTCATATATAAACCAATTTCACTCTATACATACTCAAATTCTTAATACACTTGATCAAATATTTGATACTTTAAACAATTTCACAATAATTTACCTAATCCATTTTCATATAAATTTTGCCCAAAAGATATATTCACATTAAATATTATTCCAAAAAATTTAGCCTGTTAATTAATAGTATCACAATCAACATAAATTAAGCAGACATGTCTCTTGTCATTATCCTACCTAAAAATCAACCTAACTATCTAATTTTTTTTTAAAAGGGTAAAATTGAAAAAAAAAAAAAACATAAACCGATAGATATTTTGAAATAAGTATTGTCCAAGATGACAGTTAAATTAAGTCAAAGCCCGTAGTACATATTCGGTGACTTGCCTGCCCTGACTATTGGAATAAATGAATTTTTCGTATCATTAATTAGGTATAGACTTGTGTTAGGACTTAATCACTGTATCTTTTTATGGCTTGGAAAAAGAAATATCACAATAATCGTACATCATAAGTAGCAAGGTGGTTCGAGAAAAGACTTCAAATTTCAATATTATTAAGACTTTTCTTAACTTAGTACGTAATTACTCCTATTATTTATAAGTAGCTAGTTAAAAAAGCTTTTTAAAATGGCACTCCACACACTGGCGTACAATCGGATCACATCGATCTTACTCTTCTTCTGGTTTGTTACCATATGTATTATCTTGTCCCCATTAATTATACATTTCCCCAAGGTAAAGAAAGCCGCATCATATATTGTACAGAGAAAGATAACTTTAGTGCAAAGTATGCTTATAAATCAGTTTTATTGTAAAATCTGTTGTTATTATACTCCCTCCTTCATTTTAAATTATCTATTTCTCCATAAAAAAAAAAGGTGTATATATATCTTTTTTCTCTTTTCCAAAATAGAAAAAGGAAAACTTTATCCTTTTAAATTTAATTTTAAAAAATTGAAAGAATCCTTTATTTTACAAATACTAATAAATAACTCTTTTATTAGAACTCATGTTTTTTTATTCGAATTTTTTAAAAATGATTTAGAGGAAATAAAAAAAAGGGTAAGGCTCTTGTGCACCATCAAATGCATTTTAAACAATTATAGATGTTTGTACTAAAACGTTGCTATTATTTGCACTGGATCTATAATTGTTTAGTGTTAATAATATCGGTAACTTTTCAGTGAAAATATATGTAAGTATTTAAAATACACTTGAGTTATTAATGCACATGGTGTATATAAAATACTGGTTTTAAAAAAAATCAATATAATTGTCATTTTGCACTAACTGTTAATATTACTTATTTTGGTGAAAGTGCATTAACTACGGACACTTGTTAATATGTATAAATATGTATTGAATTATATTGTACACTCTCAGCTAGTGCAAAATGTTACTAGCAACTAAAGTGATTCCCGCTGAGAATCAGAGTAAAATGTATTTATTAGACAAATAGTCCCACAATGTGGAGGCTAATATATATTCTAGTTTCAAGAAATTTATGCAATAGACCGTCCAATACATATTGAGATGTGACATTTTATGATACTCTACCTTTTAAAGTATCACAATTTTCTTTAAAAAAATATATCATTTCTCATAAGACCACAACAGTTTGATTTTGTGAGTTGTCATTTTTTGGTTACACTATAAATCCGGTTCTATATTAGAAATAAAAATTAAAGTGAAGATATCTGAAGTACGTGCATAATTTGATTAGATTTCTAACTAATTAATTAATGTTTGAACTCAAATTACATTGAAATTAATTTATTCCTTAAAACGATTATTAAATCTCATCCTCAGTTAGGAGAAGATTCAAAGAACCCTGCATGGGAAGCCATTGACTACCACGTGGACACCGATGAGGACCCACAAACGGGACCCACAGAGAGACCTCTACAGAAGGGTATAATCGAAACAAGAACAGAAACCGAATCAACCCTTCTCAAATCCCTCGTAAACAAAGGCCTAAAAGTCACGGAACACCCCCAAAAAAACAAATACAAAATCAAATGCGATGTGGTGATCGTCGGCTCCGGCTGTGGCGGCGGCGTCGCCGCCGCCGTCCTCGCCCGCAGCGGCCTCAAAGTCGTCGTCGTCGAAAAGGGCAACTACTTCACCCGCCATGATTATTCCGGCCTAGAAGGGCCGTCTAATAAAGAGCTTCAGGAATCCGGAGGGATACTCTCGACCACAGACGGGAAAGTAATGATCATCGCCGGATCAACGGTCGGCGGCGGCTCGGCTATCAACTGGTCCGCCTCGATTAAAACCCCCGATCTCGTGCTGGACGAATGGGCACGTGACCAGAACCTTCCCCTCTTTTCGAGCCCTAATTATGCCGAGGCTATGGAGAAAGTGTGCGAGAGAATCGGCGTCACGCACAAGTGCGTGAAAGAGGGGTTTCAGAATCAAATTCTCCGTAAAGGCTGCGAAAATCTGGGCCTGAAAGCGGACTCTGTTCCCAGAAACTCATCGGAAAACCACTACTGCGGCGCGTGTTGCTACGGCTGCCCCAGCGGCGATAAGAAGGGAACGGACACCACTTGGCTCGTCGACGCCGTCAATGCCGGCGCCGTCATCGTGTCAGGCTTAAAAGCAGAGCGTCTCCTGATAAAAGAAAACGGTAACGGCACCGTTAGGAAAAAGAAGTGTCACGGCGTGATGACCAAATCCACAAACGAAGAAATTAAAATGAGGATTGAAATCAAGGCCAGAGTCACGATCTCCGCTTGTGGGTCCCTCTTAACGCCTCCGTTACTTATCAAAAGTGGTCTGAGGAATAAAAATATTGGACGGAATCTCCGTCTCCATCCGGTGCTAATGGCGTGGGGGTACTTCCCACCCGAGGCAGGGGCAGGGAAGGTCTACGAAGGAGGGATAATAACGTCATTACACAAAGTGGTCGACGACGGTGATGCATCAAATGTGCGGGCGGTTATAGAGAGTCCTATCTTAGGGCCAGGGTCATTTGCGGCATTGTGTCCGTGGGAATCAGGGGTGGACATGAAGGATAGAATGGTAAAATACGCAAGAACGTGCCACCTTTTCTCAATGATTAGAGATAACGGTATAGGCGGTGAAGTATTGTCAGAGGGAAGAATTAGTTACAAATTTAGTAGTGCGGACGAAGAGAATATGAAAGTGGGGTTGCGTCGGGCATTACGGATTCTTATCGCGGCGGGGGCGGCGGAGGTGGGTACCCACCAGAGCGACGGGCAGCGGCTGAGATGCGACGGGGCCGGGGAAAAAGAGGTGGAGGAGTTTTTAGAGACGGTGGTGGCGGCCCCAGGGCCGAAATCGGCGGTGGAGAAGTGGAATACATATAGCTCTGCTCATCAAATGGGGAGTTGTAGAATGGGGGTTGATGATAAGGCAGGGGCAGTTGATGGAAATGGGGAGAGTTGGGAGGCTAAGGGGCTGTTTGTTTGTGATGGTAGCGTTCTTCCGGGAGCTATTGGGGTCAATCCTATGATCACCATTCAGTCTACTGCTTATTGCCTATCTAAAAAGATTGCTGAAAATTTGAAGATTGAAGCATGTGTTCATCCTCTAATGACCAACACATAATGGAGATTTTGAGGGGATGTCACTTTGTGTATTGAAAATTTAAGTATATTTTACGATTGTCCATTTTAATTGAAGCTTGCAAATATTTGAAAAAAAATATTAAAATTACAGTAATATAATTATTTACATATTTTAAATTTTAAGTTAATGTATGTTATTATGACCAAAAATTTAAGGATATAGACAAAATTGAAATTTGATCATAGGCAGTATACAAAATGATACTCCTTCCGTTCCAGTTTCGTTTTTCCATTTGACTTTTGTTGACTTTAATGTGAGGCTTGATTTGTAATATTTAAATAGATAAAATAGTTTTTTAATGATGACATATTATTCAATTTAAATGCATGAGACAAAATGTAAATATTCTTCTATATAATTATTAGTGAAATGTGGTGTAATTTAGAATTTTTTTAAAGTGGTGAATAATGCAGCAGAAAAACAAAACTGGGATAGAGGGAGAATCAATTTCTTTTAAAAATATAGTTAAAGTGGACTATATTGAATTATGTGGAGTGTTTGTACGAGTTACTTAAAGACTGTGTTCATTGGGTACGTATTAAGTGATTTTTTTCTTTCTTTTATTTAGTTATTTTTAAGGTGGCGTTCATTATATGGTAGAAAATGTGAGATTAATTATTTTATGTTAATTCTCTAATATTATGTTTTATACCACCCGTAATGGTGGTGTTGTTTAAGTATTAAATTGTGAGGCTATAGAAATGACAAAAGAGATGAACAATAAAGCTATATTTAGAGAAAAATGTACTCCCTCAATCCCAAAGAAATATAATTTACCCATATGTCACAATTTTAATTATTTTCTTAATCTGTGTGTAATTTTAGGGGTGCAAGTTCCCGTGGGACGGAGGTACTACTATCTAACTAAAATGATAATTGAGTGAAACCAACACTTAAATCGCCTCATATAGTCAGTTGATAGAGTTAATTAGTTTCTCCTTATAACTGATCAAGTTCGGTGTTCTATTCAGAATTGACTTGATAATTTGTTGATTTGGTTAAAACTTTTGCTGCTAAAACCGATAGGTGGTTGTATTTATGTACTTACTTGAAACACAATTGTCGTAGTATGTGTGTTAGATGTAATAAAATATTTTATAAGTTTACATTGTTAATAATTAATAAAAATATATGTTATTTTTTAGTTCTACAGAATAAGCAATGCAAATTAAGGAAGGGGGTTCCATCTTAAAGTTCGATTTAAGATCCAATTATTATTAGGACCAGCCTGATTGGTTGGGGTGCATTAGTCTTGCTTTCGACTAGAGCTTAAATTAATAAATTATTTAACAAGTTAATCAACAAGGTGCACGATTTACATCAAGAAGATACATACATGGTGACATGACAAAACAATTTTTTGAAAAAAAAAATTACTACGTGGATGTGATATCATCTGAGAGTGATGTTAATCATGATACCGAATTATGGTGAATATACATGTACATTTAATTACCTTAAAATTTGGTTTTACAAAATCAGCTTTGTGATATCTTAAGTATTGTTCTTACACTACTTACAAAACATACGTAAAGTAGAGAAAATATAGTATCCTCCCACCTAATGGGCCGCTGAGTCACCATGATTTACTTCCTCCACCCAATCCTGTCGGGCCAGGGGGTGGGGGCCCTGAGGGCGAGGGCTTCGCCTTTTTGCTACAAGAGAAAATATAGTATACTGAAATATTTAACAGCTCCAAAATAAAATATTACCCCTTCGTAAAAATCAAGGATATCTCATAATTTTTTAAAAGTAATTTTATCATATTTTTTTGATAAAATACATTAATTGGAATTTGCAGAAAACAACAGCGAGCATAATAGAGACACGCAATCGTTCAACTCAACATGGCAGAAAAAAAAATGTGGCAGTCAATGGGAAAAAAATTCTAATCACAAATTTTCTTCTCACAATCGAATTTTCCTTAATTGTTGTTTAAAATTAACGGATTATTGACCGAGGTAGAGTTCCGTCAAAATTTAAATGGTCATTTATATTTTTAACAATTTTTGTCCCATATAAATTTTCCGTCCAAAATTAACTGATGCACACGCACCGTTATAAACTTTGCGTAACTTTTTTTTGGGTCCTGTAGAAATTTTCAAGTTTAGATCAATTAACAAATTCTGTCAAATAATCAATAGTTGGAACTAAGGGGACGCTTGGTTAACAACTCTTCAATTGTAATGGGAATAATATTAAAAATTAGTGTAATTAGTATAGTTCATAAGAACAAAATCACCACCCCTCCTCCTAAATAAGGTAATCACTACTCCATTTTGATTACCATATTCTCTTCCTACAATCCTCCTCCTCAATCAATCCCCCATTCCTCCACCAACAACCATTTGTTGTCAACTTCTATTCCAAAATTGGGGCATGACACTAGCAATGGTGTCACCATTGGAACACTTCTTCCCCTAATATATATTTTTTTTTATGAGGGCATAGATGAAAATAAAATTTCATTCCCATTGCCATTGAAGAATTGCTACCCAAGCGCCCCTGAAATAAATGCAGATACTAGTGTTTTCGAAAAATCAATGCGATCACTGATACAATTTATATACCCTGATGTATACACGACAACCGTAAACTACTAGATTTTAATTCTTGTGCCAATGGTATAAAGGGGGGATTTTATTTTATTTAGTGAGTAACTCTCTTGTGAACTTGGTATATGGTGCACTCACCCAACAATTGATCTTATTTGCGCTGAAAAGTTTGTTCTAATTACACTGAAAAGTGTGGTTGGATTACACTGAAAAGTTTACACTGAAATTCAGTTTTTAGTGTAAAGTTTTCAGTGTAATCCAACCACACTTTTTAGTGTAATTAAAATAAATTTTTCAGTATAAACATGGACAACTGTTGAGTGAGTGCACCGTACACTTGATGCATAGGAGAGTTTCCCTTCTTTTATTTGCTGATGTCTCAAACATCTACTATGCTGAATTTGTGTGGAACTAAAAATTCATACTTCCCCAAATTATTAATTATGCAGTCTTTGGAATTCGCATGCAGATCTTGAATTTAAATAATTTCTATGATCTTGTGCCCTATGTAAGAACATGATGTATTTTATTTATGAGTTGGCATTCGAATATCTTAAATTCAAATAATTGCTGTGATCTTGTGCCCTATCTAAGAACATGATGTATTTTATTTATGTGTAGGTCTTTTAATCCGTTTCACATAAGATTTTTTTTTTGTTATGTCTACATGCTATTCCCACTGTGTATATCTACTGTATATCATTGTTTAATTATATTTGATTTTTTTAATATAGTGATAATATGTATGTATAATAGTGATAGTTACACAACAGTGATACTTGAAGAAACCAAAATTACACTAATTTTTATCTTTATGTGCAAGTCTCATTTGAAATTGTGTTCACGTGAACATTTTTCCTTTCAACTATCATTATTTTGTATATAAACTATTACTTTGTTATGCATATTATCACTGTTTAAAAAATAATTAATTTCTACATTGTGATGTTGAATATAAATAACAGTAATAATATATATATATATACACATAACAATAACATTGGTAAAAATCGAGTTTATATGAACTCGAGTTCATACAAGTTTGTCTTTTTAAGTTAAACACGAGTCATTTATCTCTATATATTGGACCGAAAATTAACTATGGGTATCAAGCCATGATATAATAGAAAGTTGGGTATTATAATGTGTAACTAATTTCAATTTTAATTAGAAAAAGACACTAATAAAATGTGTTAATAATACTAGGTTTTCTCATAACAAAAAAGAGAGTCACACGTGCTATGAAGTATGTTACCATAAAAAAAATCTTTTGTGTTACTATAAAGTAAATCGGGTCAAATAGATTTTCTCAGAAAATTGCGACAAGGCAAAATATATTGTTTTACTCTAAAGTGTGTTACTATAAAAACAATTTTTTGTAGCCGTAAGATTAAGTATGTGTTACTTATCCTTGTAGGAAAAAAAAATATTTATAATAACTACAAGGACAAATATGTGTTCATAAGGGGAAAAAATATGTATTTTTAATTTGTTCTTCTTCTCTTTAAATTTAGGATTTTTTCCCCTCTCCATTGGTTTTGTTTATGTAAAAATTGTTGTAAATAAGTGCGTAAAATAAAAGACGAGATTTGTTCACCCAATTCGTCGGGAACGACTACGTCTGGGGGCGAGTCAAGCCAGGAGTTTCACTAATATTCTTGTGTATATGTATTTGCAATTCTGAGTACAATGATATATTTATAAAAGTAAAACCCTAGTTTAAGATATGAAGCCCATTGGGTTATTGGTCCATTAGCAATGTCCACATCAAATCTTCTAGATTTGGAATAATAAATCTTCTAGATTTACAACACTCCCCCTTGGACATTACGACATAACATAAATGTCTTGTCATAAAAATTTCACGTGCTAGGTATCGGCCAAATAATAAGTTAGGGAGGAATGTATTTGGTCTTTCAGATCAAATCTTCTAGATTTATTTCGGGGTTACCGCACCCCTGAAGACAACAACACTTTGAGTCTTTGCATTTCAATACCACAAACGTACTTTTCAAAAGTAGACGTAGGTAAGGACTTAGTGAACAGATTTGCTAGATTGTCACTAGATTGCATCTTTTGAATGGTAATCACGTCACTCTTCTGGAGTTCGTATAGGTAGAAAAACTTAGGTGAAATATGTTTCGTCAGGTTTCCCTTGACGTACCCATTACTCATTTGTGCGATGCAAGTTGCGTTGTCTTCAAATATAACGGTGGGAGGTGTATCACCTTTAGCGATACCACACGAGTCACCAATGTGTTTTACCAAGGACCTTAACCAAACACATTCTTGTGCGGCTTTAAATAAAGCTATTATCTCTGAGTGGTTTGAAGACGTGGTAACCATGGTTTGTTTAACCGATCTTCATGAGATCGCGGTACCACCACAGAGAAAAACGTAACCAGTCTGGGATACTGCGTTGTGGGGATTAGACAAATAGCCAGCATCCGCATAACCTACTAAGGTTTTGTCTTGGTCCTTACGGTAAAATAGTCCAAGGTCTTGGGACCCTTGGAGGTACCGTAGAACATGCCATTTCAATGTCTCCTTGTAGGAGAAGCGCTACATCTCACAAACAAATTAACTGCAAATGCAATGTCCGGTCTAGTGCAATTTGCGAGATAGAGTAATGCTCCAACAGCGCTAGATAAGGAACTTCTAGCCCCAAAATTTCTTCTTAATCTTCTCTTGGCCTAAATGGGTCCTTATCCACTTCGAGGGATCGGACAACCATAGGGGTGCTAAGTGGATGAGATTTATCCATGTGAAATCTCTCCAATACCTTCTTCACGTAGGTTGACTGATGTATAAGAATTCCTTCTGGGAGATGCTCGATCTGCAGGCCGAGACAGTACTTGGTTTTACCCAAGACTTTCATTTCGAATTCAGCTTTTCAAGATTGAACTGGCTTCTTCAATCTCTTTGCATGTTCCGATTATGTTTAGGTCATCAACATAAACGGATATGATGCAAAAACCATTTTGTTATTTCTTCGTGAACATGCATGGGAAAGCTTTATCGAATGTGTATTCCTTCTTCTGAAGGAACTCACTAAGTCGGAGGCCCGATTGCTTCTGGCCGTACAACAACTTCTGCAGTTTTATGCTATACAAACTGCGATTTTCACCATCCCTCATCTGAGGAATGTTAAATCCATCGGAGTTTTTCATATAAATATCGGCAACAAGTGATCCGTATAAGTATGCGGTTACTACATCCATTAATCTCATTTGGAGATTTAATTTAACTGCCAAAGATATCAAGTAGCGGAGCATTATTGAGTCCATGACGGGAGAATAGGTTTGATCGAAATCAATTCCGGGTCTCTGCGAAAGCCCTTGAGCTACAAGTCTCGCTTTATACCTCTCCATAGTATTGTTCTCATTTCATTTTCGTACAAAAACCCATTTATATCCTACAAGGATAGCGCGCGCGGGTGTACGAATGAAAGAGTCAAATACTTGTCTTTTGTTAAGCGATGCGAGCTCTACTTCAATTGTCTCTTTCCATTTTACCCAACCGGAGCGCTTCCGGCACTCAACTATAGTTTTGTGTTCTGGATCTGGATCGTTAATGGAAAGAGCAAATGTCGCTGCAAATGTGTCGTCGACCACAGTAATATTTATATTATATGTTTCTTCTGTATCTATGAAATTCATAGACTTCAACGTTTTACGTCAACCAGACCTTTCTCATTTCCCAGTGTATCTGGGTCTGGTCGTTCCGCGGTCTTAGTGCATTGAATATTTTGTGCATGTGCTTCATCACTAGGACACTTGTCTTCTAGAGACTTTGAGTTATCTAGATGAATCTCTTCTGGAGATTTTACATCCGACTGACCAGTTTTGTTAGCTTTTCGTTTAGGTGTACTAGTATCTCTTGAGGGTCCTTTATGCTTCTGGCGTGTGGAGGCATGAGTGCTAGTTTTGCTTGGGACCTCAACCCTTTGGGGAGCATTTACTGCAGGTATATGCAATTTAATTACACCTCTATGGTCAGTGAGCGCGTCTGGCAGATTATTTGCTAAATTTTGCAAGTTAATGATCTTCTGAACTTCTGATTCAGATTGGCTATTGCGTGGATCTAGATACCGAAGATCACTTACGTTCCACGTAAGTTCCCGACATTCATTCAATTTTGAATTCGGATCTCCCCCTAATGCCGGGAAGTGATCTTCATCGAACGTGCAATCAACGAACCGGGCCGTTAATTAATCCCCAGACAAAGGCTCGAGGTATTTCATGATGGATGGAGAGTCAAATCCGACATAAATATCGAGTTTCCTTTGTGGGCCCATAGAGGTCCGCTTTGGTAATGTTTATCAAAATAGATACCGCACATCCGAAAATACGCAAATGGGAAATGCTAAATTCTACGGACTAACTGTAGGGGGGAATGATCATTGTATGCAGTTGGACGAATTTATATTAAGTGTATGCATGTAGGACTGCATGCCCCCAACATGAAGTGGGTAGTTTCATAAGTAATGGTCTCGCGATAAGTTTGATACGTTTTATTAGCGCCTCAGCAAGACCATTATGGACGTAGGGGACCGAATGCTCCACTTTGATTCCCAAGGCCGTACAGTAATCTGTAAAAGCTCTCGAGGTAAACTCGGCAGTATTATCCATGTGAATAGATTGGATAATCTGGGGACTGAACTCGAAGCTCGATAGTTTTCGCAATGAACTCTGCAGGAGCTTGATTGCGGGTAGACAGCTAACAGACATATATCCACCTAGTGGAGGCATCATTAAGGACCATAAAATACCAAAACGGTCCTGATGCTGGGTGAATCGGTCCGCAAATATCTCCTTAAATTCGCTCAAGGAAAACCGGAGACTCTAGTCCAACCTTAGTACGCGACGGGCGCACTATTAACTTGCCCTTAGAACATGCATCACAAATAAATTCATCAACATGAAGGATTCTATTATTCGAAATATTATGACTAATTGAATTAGATAAAATCCTACGTATCATAGTTTGTCCTGGATGACCTAACTGCTGATGCCTTAATTTAAAATAGTTTAGGTCATGAAATTTTATACTCATGGCAAGATGGAGATTTGACGGCCGGATGTAGGGATAGTACAATCCGGGGGATAAGGAAGGAAGTTTTTCTATAACTTGTTTACGGCTACCTAGAGTAAAAGTCATCAAAAGGTATTCGTTATTGTTCTCAGTTTCAATTTCAATGAGATGACCATTATTTCTTATATCTTTAAAACTGAGCAAGGTATGCTTAGATTGTGGAAATAATAAAGCATTATTGATTATGAGTTCGGTACCCACGGGAAGGAAAATGAGAGCTCTTCTGGAGCCCATTATCAACCTACTATCATTGCTATTGTAGTTATACTCCCCTTACGTTCTAACAAGTTATGAAAATACTTCCTATCTCTTAAGATCGTATGAGTGGTGGCGCTATCTACTAAACATAAATCACAATCACAATCCATCATGCCAGAGGAAATAGCCCAAACCTAATAGCTGATATGTTTACTAGCCATGTATAGCAATATCCAAGTAAATTTAATAGACAACGTTAAGGTAAACACATCAAAGCTAAAACACAATATTATCCATAAAATAAAATATCCGAAAGAAAGGATCTAAACGCATAAATTGTTTTATCCAAAAATAAAGTACTAAAACAATCAAATACGCAAATTACTCATCATTTCCAAAGTACTTTAAGCTCGATACCCAGAGGATCGATGTTGTCTTGGTCAAAGTCTGCTTCAGGCAGGCTGACATGGTGAGATTCGACTCTAGGAGCCTTCCCTTTGTCGTCCTTCTGCTGCCTCAACCAATTGCTTGGGAGTGCGTGACTTGAAGCGATTTTACTAGCTTTCTACTAGTAGCTACCCCGCAAGAGTACGGGTTCACTGTAGTATGGGCAAGTATAGGGACCAAGTATTATCGAACCCAAGGGATGGTATATATGCGAATAGATCCCTGAAGATCTACGCGTCGTAGTTAATATGAGTGTGTTGTTTTTGGATTTTTGGAAAGATTAATTAAGCTAACTAAATTATCCTACGAATGCAAAAAGAAAATTAAACTAAGTATCTAAGGTGTATATGCAAGTATGAGATGGTGATGCTCAGGATAGGAATCCCTACGTATACTAACGGAGCAGGTACATAATCAAAGTAATCGTGACAAACAAGAATTAACCTAAGTAAAAGATCGTAGAATGAAAGCTCAAGATTTCTTACCCTAATACTTTATCCTAGCAATCAACTTCACTAATCCACTAACAAGTTAATGAATTGTGCTTAATTAATGAGACCCTAATTTAACTAAGGTGATGCGGTCGTCCTCCTTCGCTAAACCGGTAGATGAATTAACCTTTCCTAAACCCTCTCGTTAAGACTACTAATTGTTATTGAGTGATGCGGTCGTCCTCTCTCTAACACTTTCGTACGAAATTCAAAGGTAGAGTTAAGATTAATTATATGAATTCATTAATTAAGAGAATTAAAACTAACGTCACCAATTACCTTAATTACGTACCCACATCCTACTTCTACGAGTTCATCCTAACCCAAGCATGCAAGGGTTTTAGCCGGACATGGTTATAACAAAAATAAAAGCAATAGAAGAAACAACGAACAAAAACATAATGAATTGAACGAAGAAAATAAGAAACATGAACTAGGGTTTTAAAAGAAAATAATTCTAAGAACTGAAATTTAATTAACTAAAACGAAGTTCAAAGCGTTTAAAGTAATCAAGCTAATGAAAAGAAACTAAGAAACGAAAAGAAATTAAGAATTCGTATGAAAAACCTCAACAACGTAAAAGTAAAGCTTGCTCGTTCTTCTCCTCTTCCTCTCTCTAAAAACTAAGTCTAAAAGTGATTTCTAAAGTTGGGGATCCTTCAAAACGTGTTTGGAATAGGTATATATAGGCACCGGGTCGAAACGGGAGTTAATGGGCCGAAAATACGCATCCGGAGGCAAAAATACGTGGTTGCTCGAGCAAAACGCTCGAGCGGTTTCCGCTCGAGTGATTCGCTCGAGCGCTGAAACTGTTCTGTAAGTTTTTGGCCGCTCGAGTGATTCGCTCGAGCGCCGGCGCTCGAGCAAAACGCTCGAGCGCTGGCTGCTGTGCACTCGTTCGTAAAATCTTCATATCTCCTCAACCGGGAGTCCGTTTTGGCCGATTCAAAGTCCTACGAACTCCTATTTTCGCCCTCTATCCATCTATGAAAACCAAAGAGACAAATTAATAATTTTATAAAAATGATACTCATTTGACTCCAAGCACTCATCGAAAACACTCAAAACATGGGCAAATCGGGCACCAAAACATAACAATTTCACGCCTAATCAACCCCCCCAAACTTACCATGTTGCTTGTCCTCAAGCAACGAAATAATAAGTCAAGTGAAATTGTTAGGAATGAATCAAGAATCAAATCATGCAAGTAATTGAACTCGAGCTTCAAAGATCGATCACACGTATACTAACTCACCTTCCTTCATCATACTCATGCAACAACAACAAGAAACACCAAGATCAAACATGGATGTGCACTCAACGATGTGTTTCACTCCCTTACAAGTGTATAACAGTGTTTAAGGGACTCACTCAATCAATCAATCACACATATTGGCAGCCATAGGCTTGTAAGCACTCTCAACTCCGACCATACTCTAGAAATCAATGCCGAATCAAAAAGGACTTTTCTCAAGGTTGTAATGTAGGCTCTTTGGACGGGTGGGATAACAATATGGGGTAAGTGACTCAAGTGAATGGAGAATAGAAAAATCAACTTTGGCACTTTGAGATTAGGAACAGAATCACTTCAACATTTGCAATCAATACACTTTAATTCCACTACTCTCAACACTTCAATTTTTTTCTTTCTCACTCTTTCACTTTTTTTTTCAATCACTTTTTTTTTCTCTTTTTTTTTTCGCACAAACACATGAGCTCATTTTTTTCTTTTGCTCATTCTCATTTTTTTTTTTTGTTCTTTCCCACAACTCAAAACTTCATCACACCTTCTTCTCATATTCACTCAACAAACAACCTTTTCCTTTTTCAACTCAATTCACTCCCTTCATATTCACACTTTCCTATTCTCCACTCAAATTGGGACAAAAAGGCTTAGGAATTGGAATAATGTTCATATGTGCTAGCAAATAAAATAGGCTTTAGGCTCAAAGGGGCTAACAAGGGATTCAATGTCATTGGTAAGGAAATTTTTTGGCTAAGTGACTCAATAAAAACAAAGATGGCCTAAGATCACATTCGGCATATCAAACTAGACACAATCAAGAAGCAAGAGCACATGCAAGTTCTAGCATCCTCTAAGGTGACGATCCACTCACAAACGAAAAGATTAATTAATGCATTTAAAATCTCGTAAGGCACAACTCTCACAGCTTTCACATCCATGGTAGTCCTAGTGAATTCTCACTCTTGTCATACAAGTACTCAAAAGAAAAATTTACAAGCATACAAGTTCTTTCTCAACTCAGCTCAAACTCAAACACTCACACAAAAGAATTTCTAACTCAGCCTCACAATTCACCCTACTCATCAAATCATACTCAAAGATAGCAATCAACAAGCATAAGGTGATTGATAGGCATAAAATATTGAGTAACAAAACAAATTAATAATAGCCCAAGGAGTATCTCAAGACACCAAATAACTAACTCAACTCAAAGATAAGGGGTGCTCCGGTGCAATGTAACAAGAAAACATATAAAAAAAAACTCCACCCCCCCAAACTTCGACCTTGCTAGAGGTCTAAGTTTGGGGTTGTGGGTTACCTCAACCGAACAATTCAGTTTCTCTCAATAGCTTTGCACACTCCCTTGTCTCAAGTTGGTTCCTTCAATCTAAATAACTCCATGATACCTTTACTCCTTTAGAGACAAGCCTACAAAATAAAACTCTCAAGTACGAGGTTAAACATACGACTCAACAACATCCTAGTAACATAAAAGGAAAATAACTAAAAAAAACACTCAAAAGCAAATAAAAATGGGTTGCCTCCCATTCAGCGCTATTTTTAAGGTCCTCATGCCGGACCAAGCTCAAAGGAGCTTATGGGACATCATACTCAAATTTACCTCCCTTACTCTCATAAGAGTGATGTTTGAACTCCTTTCCTTGATGCCCCACCATCATGAGTACCTTTGCTTTCTTCCCATCCCCAAGTGTTATGGGTCTCAACTCCTTCTTGCCTCTATCTGGAGGAGTCTTACTAAACAATTTCTTGAGTTTGGACTTTTTCTTCTTAACTCCTCCTTTCCCGTCTAACTGGACCACGTCCACTTTCTTCACCTCTTCATCCTTCAACTTCTTCACTTCATCCCTATCAAAATAATCAAGAACATAATGTTCATGGGTTAACTCAACAGGTGAAGGACTAACAAAATCATGAGTATGAGAGGAATTCGGGAGAGAATGTGTGTCTTCAACACGAGGATCAATGGCATCCATGCAATACAAGCTCTCATCCTCCTTCGGGTGCTTCTTGGCTTCATATAGGGAGATCTTCACTTCTTGATCATCAACCTTCAACGTGATCTTCCCATTCGCCACGTCTAGCACCATCCCCGCCGTAGCTAAGAACGGTCTTCCCAAAATCAGGGGCACATGCTCATCTTCCTCCATCTCTAGCACTACAAAGTCGGCTGGAAAAATGTGTTCTCCAACTCTCACTAGGACGTCTTCAACCACACCTTGAGGTCTAGTAATAGACCGATCGGCAAGTTGAAGCGTCATCATTGTGGGTTGAAGTTCACCACCTTCCAACTTCTTGAAAAGCGACAGTGGCATCAAATTAATGCTCGCCCCAAGGTCGCACAACGCTCCCTTCTTGATCCCGTTCCCAATATCACATAGGATCGTGAAGCTCCCGGGATCCTTCAGCTTCGGTGGAAGCGCCTTGTGCACTAATGCACTCACCTCGTGGTTCAGCTGCACCAACTTCGGCTCATCCACTCGCCGTCTTTTCGCGATCAAGTCCTTCAAAAACTTCGCATAGTGCGGCATCTGTTCCAAAGCATCATAAAAAGGAATATTAATATGCAATTGTTTAAAAACATCAAGGAACTTAGCGAATTTCTCATCAAGCTTCTTTTTCATGAAGCGTTGTGGATATGGGACGGGTATCACAGATTTGGGTACCCCCCATTCATCTCTTTCTGTTTCTTTCACTTTATCCCTTGCTTCCTTTGCCTTTTTCCACTTAGGAACTCTCTCAACCTCCTCAAGGTCTTTGTCTTGATGGGACTCATCCATATCTTCATGCTTCTCAATCCCTTCACTTTCAATCCCCTTCTCAACTTGGGGCGTCTCAGAATCAGCAGGCATCTGAGGACCTTCATAGTTGGTTCCACTTCTAAGCTGGATCGCCTTGCAATGCTCTTTCGGGTTCCCCTCCGGCATTCTATTCACGGACTTTGTAATCTGGCTTATCTGAAGCTCTAAAGAAGTGAACCTTCGATTGTTCTCTTGTTGAGTTCTCGTCCACTCAACGTTCATCTTCTGGAGCTCTTGATCACGTTGATCACCCTTCTTGTGCAGCTCCTTCACATCGTACTCCAAGGATGACAACCGCTTGCTCCCTTCCTCCACCTTCTGAAGGATCGCTCTCAACATCTCCTCGGTTGATGCACCGCCTTCTCCACCAGGAGGTTTAGACCTCGGATCAACACCTGCAGGAACAGTAACACCAGCTTTTGGGTTAGCATAAGAAAAATTATCATTCTTCCTCCATGTGTTTTGAGGAGGCTGCTGGCCTCCTTGAACTCCTTGTGTGTTCCTCCATTGATTTTGAAGTGGCTGAGGGCCTGGAGGCACAAATGGTTGGCCATAAGAAGGCCTTCCATACTGATTACCACCTTGGTAGCCATTCTGATTGTAATACGGACCTCCCATGTAATTGGCTACCTCTTGCTATCCACTTGGTTGGTCTACTCTCTCATTCTCTACTGCATGCTCTCCAACCAAACTCTTCCCCAACTCGAGGTTGTTTATCTTCTCCATCATGGCCATCAGTAGCCTTCTCGTTCCTTCTCCCTCTTCAACCTGATGCACTCTCTGAAAATCTGCATCTCCACTCCAAGCACCGGCATTCGTGACAATGTTGTCCACGATCTCCCTACACCTCTCTATGCCTTGGTTAAAAAATGCTCCGCCCGCACAAGCGTCTAAATGGTCTTGCCCCGTCTTGTTGGCACCACTATAGAAGAACGCCATAATGTCTCCCTCATTGTACCCATGCTGCGGGCACTCAATCAGCATATTTGAGCATCTCTCCCACGCTTGGCGTAAATCCTCTCCGGACTTCTGGCGAAAGGACGAGATCTCAATTCTAGCCTTGATCGTCCTAGATGGAGGGTAGAATCGCTCGAGGAACAGACGCTCGAGCTCGGCCCAAGTGGTAATAACTCCCCGCGGGAGCGTATTATCGTACCACTCCTTGGCTATTCCCGTCAATGAGAATGGGAACAGCCTAAGCCTCTTGGCATCTTCAGACATGCCATTATAATTAAATGTGGAGGCTATCATGAGAAAGCTCCTCAGATGTGTGTGAGGATTCTCCTTCCCGATCACCCCTTTGAACTGATTCTCGGTCAGCAGCTTTAAAATCCCCGGTGATATCGAGAAGTTGTTCGCCTCAACAGGAGGCAAAGCCACTCCATCATAGTACCGCTGTGGCTGCGCTGCAAACCTCCCTCGAATAGCAATATTGTGATCTACGTTCATAGGAACGTGTTGAGGATTAACAGCAGGTACTGGTACTTGTTGGGGCGGTGGTGGGTAAACAGGTGGTTGATTATAGACTGGGGGTGGAGGATACGGGTATGGTGGGTAAGGATAAGGTGGGTATGGGTAATGTTGGTATACTGGGTTGTTGAAAGGGTTATTTGGGTTTTGTGGGTAAGCAGGATTTTGGTTCTGGCTTTGGGGTTGTGTTTGTGCAGAGTTGATTGAGTTTTGCGGGTTTGGGAGTTGGTTCTGCGGTTCCCCTATGGGTATTTGCTGGTTACTGCTCTCAACTCCAACCGCCTGCTCCACTAAAACAGTATACTCTGCAGCTATTTTGTCTAAGTCCCCATCTCCATCCAGATTCATGTTGTCTTTGTCTCCAGCAGTAGTCATTCTTCTCAAGAAAGCTCGGTTCCTTCTGGCTATCGTCTCAGGGTCTGACAGGATTCTTTCTTCGCCCGTATTTCCCTGTGAGCGTGTTTTCATAAACCTGAAACACTAGCAAAAGGATCAAAACGCAACTGCTGAACAAATAAAAATAAACAGACTACAAGTCACTCACTACTAACTACTAAGCTATCTACAAGTCCTATTCAAAAAGCATATAACGCCATCCCCGGCAACGGCGCCATTGACTTGAAGCGATTTTACTAGCTTTCTACTAGTAGCTACCCCGCAAGAGTACGGGTTCACTGTAGTATGGGCAAGTATAGAGACCAAGTATTATCGAACCCAAGGGATGGTATATATGCGAATAGATCCCTGAAGATCTACGCGTCGTAGTTAATATGAGTGTGTTGTTTTTGGATTTTTGGAAAGATTAATTAAGCTAACTAAATTATCCTACGAATGCAAAAAGAAAATTAAACTAAGTATCTAAGGTGTATATGCAAGTATGAGATGGTGATGCTCAGGATAGGAATCCCTACGTATACTAACGGAGCAGGTACATAATCAAAGTAATCGTGACAAACAAGAATTAACCTAAGTAAAAGATCGTAGAATGAAAGCTCAAGATTTCTTACCCTAATACTTTATCCTAGCAATCAACTTCACTAATCCACTAACAAGTTAATGAATTGTGCTTAATTAATGAGACCCTAATTTAACTAAGGTGATGCGGTCGTCCTCCTTCGCTAAACCGGTAGATGAATTAACCTTTCCTAAACCCTCTCGTTAAGACTACTAATTGTTATTGAGTGATGCGGTCGTCCTCTCTCTAACACTTTCGTACGAAATTCAAAGGTAGAGTTAAGATTAATTATATGAATTCATTAATTAAGAGAATTAAAACTAACGTCACCAATTACCTTAATTACGTACCCACATCCTACTTCTACGAGTTCATCCTAACCCAAGCATGCAAGGGTTTTAGCCGGACATGGTTATAACAAAAATAAAAGCAATAGAAGAAACAACGAACAAAAACATAATGAATTGAACGAAGAAAATAAGAAACATGAACTAGGGTTTTAAAAGAAAATAATTCTAAGAACTGAAATTTAATTAACTAAAACGAAGTTCAAAGCGTTTAAAGTAATCAAGCTAATGAAAAGAAACTAAGAAACGAAAAGAAATTAAGAATTCGTATGAAAAACCTCAACAACGTAAAAGTAAAGCTTGCTCGTTCTTCTCCTCTTCCTCTCTCTAAAAACTAAGTCTAAAAGTGATTTCTAAAGTTGGGGATCCTTCAAAACGTGTTTGGAATAGGTATATATAGGCACCGGGTCGAAACGGGAGTTAATGGGCCGAAAATACGCATCCGGAGGCAAAAATACGTGGTTGCTCGAGCAAAACGCTCGAGCGGTTTCCGCTCGAGTGATTCGCTCGAGCGCTGAAACTGTTCTGTAAGTTTTTGGCCGCTCGAGTGATTCGCTCGAGCGCCGGCGCTCGAGCAAAACGCTCGAGCGCTGGCTGCTGTGCACTCGTTCGTAAAATCTTCATATCTCCTCAACCGGGAGTCCGTTTTGGCCGATTCAAAGTCCTACGAACTCCTCTTTTCGCCCTCTATCCATCTATGAAAACCAAAGAGACAAATTAATAATTTTATAAAAATGATACTCATTTGACTCCAAGCACTCATCGAAAACACTCAAAACATGGGCAAATCGGGCACCAAAACATAACAATTTCACGCCTAATCAGTGCGACACATGCGAGACCAATGGCCTCTGCATCCGCATCTGTAGCAGGACTGCTCAACCTTGCCAGATTTTGAAGAGCGAAATTCGAGGTTCTGTGACCACCGGATGTACTACGACCTCGGCCTTTAACCCAGATCATCTTACTCTCTCTCCCCCTTCCACGTTTGCGACCAATCATATATTTGTCCCTATACTGCTGCTGGAGTATAATGTGGCTAGCGTGGAATGTCGACAGAGTGTTCTGCATCAGCTGGGTTACAATACGTTGCAAGACAAAGTTGTACTCCGTTATTGACTTAAGGTCTTGGAAACGGAGTCTCAACCAATCGTATTGTACCGGAGGGAGGAGTATATCGTTTTGTTGTTGGAAACGGTCCTTTAGGGAGTTCCACAATATTCCGGGGTCCCTGAATGAGGATCTGAATAATGAATTCCTCATTCAGGTGATTCATGAGAAAAATCAATGCTTTCGCCTTCAGGGCGTTAGTGGATTTCAAACCTTCGAGAATTGTTTCGCTCAACTCATTTAAGGCTAGATGGATCTCGACATCTAGCGCCCATGTCAGGTAGTTATTACCATCGAGAGCAAACTCATCGAATTCTTTCATGGTAATATCAGACGTTATTACAATTTTTAAAGTGACATGTTAAGAGTTGTGACCAATTTATTGACAACGGAGAGATAATGATTTATTCAATTATTCTAGAGCATATAGGAGCAAGAATTGGGCGTCGTCTACCCAAAACATAAATTACGGTCTGACAAGTACCGGACGCCGCCTACCCGGGCATGATATGCGGACTATAAGAAATAAACTATGTGCAGGAGAAATAATGCATGTAAGATAATTAAATCATAAAGACATGCATATTAGCCATTTTAGTTTGAATGATAATCACATGAAAATAATTTCAAAGAAAATTTCAGGCTTAATAAACATGCAAAAGATTTCATGTATATTAACGAAATTTAACGAAATATTTTCAGGATTTTAAATTAGCAGCTAGACACATAAGGATTTTCATATAAATCTTAATTTCTACAGCAAATAATTTACAAGCATATGTTGCGGCAAAATAAAGATCGCAAACAGTGCAAATTGCTGGAAATATAAAAGAAAGAATTAAGCCTTTTATCAGGGGGGAACTCTACAATAAGGGTTCCTTAAACATCTGTTGATGGATTCGGCTAGCATCGGGCAACCTTAGGCACGTCTCAAGTGGGTGGAGCTACCATACAATTATCAAGTCCAAAAGAAAGCTCAACACAAAATAGGTTAGTAAATTTCAAGAGACGATTTAAATTTAATGCGCATGAATAATTATAGAAGTTCTCATGCTTTATTAAAATTATACAAATAAAACGTTTATAATTATTTAGCACATAAATTTTATGCCTTATTTTATTAAGAAAAGTATTTGGACTAAAATAATAAAAGGCCCAAAATTTTATTCATTTTATTTTCAAGAAGTTGGCTCTTGATAATAAAATTAAAAAGGTCCAGATTAATAAGATTAAAAAGGCCCAGGATAATTAATTAAAAGTCCAACAAAACTATTCCTTTTTCGGCCCAGATTGATTAGTTAAGGGGCCCAAAATCTTTTTTTTTTTTTAAGAATTCGGCCCAAGACCAGAGGCATTGAACAAAATAAGTAGAATTCTCCCGCAGCCGTCGTTCCAGCACCTCCTCCAACTGCAGGTCGGAGGGCCTCGTGCCAACGCGACCGTAATCAAGCATCGGCGACTGTTCTTCGCGTTAAAACGAGACGCGATAGGCTAAGGTTCCGGTGATGGAATAACGCGATAGGCTAAGGTTCCGGTGATGGAACTTGTCAAGCAGATTTCATCTGGCCGTGTAAGGGTATAGAGGCATGTATATATATATATACACACACGTTGAATCAAATAGGCGTATATACATATATATATATATAAGTATTCGAATATACATGGGCTCAATTAATCGAATAATTAATTTCTATAATAAAGAGAAGAAATTGAGATTCATACCTATTAATTACGGGTAGAGACTCCTGCTGATAACGTGTTGTAAATAAGTGCATAAAATAAAAGGCGAGATTTATTCACCCAGTTCATCGAGAACGACTACGTCTAGGGGCGAGCCAAGCAAGGAGTTTCACTAATATTCTTGTGTATATGTATTTGCAATTCTGAGTACAATGGTATATTTATAAGAGTAAAACCCTAGTCTAAGATATGAAACCCATTGAGTTATTGGTCCATTAGTAATGTCCACATTAAATCTTCTAGATTTGGAATAATAAATCTTCTAGATTTACAACAAAAATACATATTTCTCCATACAGTGATAAACTTGTGTGAGAAAAATAGTTTTTTAGTCCTATAGTTTGTCTAGTGTCCAGTTTTGGTCCCATAAAAAAGTATAACTTATTAATTTTGGTCTCATAACTTATTGAATCATCTAATTTTGGTACCATTTTCGCTGAAAAGTAAAAAAACGGCGTCATTTCCGACTTTCCGGTGAAAAGGGACCAAACTTGGACGATTCAATAAGTAATGAGACCAAAATTGAAAAGTTAAAATTTTTTGGACCAAAATTGGACACTAGACAAGTTACGGGATCAAAATACTACTTTTCTTACACTTTATATATGAAGTCACAGTTCCTAATGTTGATAGGCGAGCTACATCATATTTAAGGCGAACGAGTTTAAGTAAATTAATCACTCAAGAAGCAAGATTAAGCAAGCTAAGTCAAGCCAGACCGATTTGGAATAATCAGACGAGCTACTCCAACTAGGCGAGCTATTCTATCAGGTCAAGCTACATCAAAGCAAAGACCATACGAACCCAAATAAGACCCTGACGAGCTACACTAGCCAAAGAGCCAAGGTAGAAGATAAACTGACCAAGAAAGTCTAGCTAATAACTCCTCAAGGACAAGTCCAAAGAGACGAATTGCTCTCTAATACGAGCTAATCCGGTTTAAGGATAGAAATTAACTTAGATAAGATCAAATAGTCAACTCTCCATGTGTCAAACATGCACACATGGGAGAGCAAAGGTCTTACCACCTCCTACTTGGAGGGCTTGTATAAAAACCATCAATTTTCATGAATAAAAATAAGTACAAATTCCTAAATACAAATATACTATGCTTACACACAATCAAACACCTCAATCTACACACATATACGAATCAAATACGTAATCCATACGCGTATTTAACTTTTCTTAATCCCGATATATCGTATTCACTATTTACGGTAGTGATCAATCACACGTAATTGTTTGGTGATCAAATTAGCAATTAAAAACAACCACTAATCCAAGTGATTAGAATCGATCATCAAGACCTGAGATGAGCCAGTCAAGACAGAGCAAAACTCTAGCTTGAAATGAGACTCCCCGCTAGTGGACAGTGAGTTATGGGTTCCCCGGATTAGTTGTTCCTTATGCCGGATACCAAGCACTAAAAAAAAAAATAGAGCAATGTATCTGCTTAATTAATATTGTACTCTAGGATTATAGTTGATACAATAGAAACACAAAACAATAACGTAAAGTTACTGGTTTTTAGAATACTCAAAATATAAAACACGAGTAATGTGTTAATTCCATTGATTCAAATACGAATACTTGAAAAACATCAATATAACACGATAATGGAATAACTCAATATTTTTCTATTCTAAAAACTAGTATTGTACCCGTGCGATGCACGAATATGTAGGTTGATTATTCATTATTAAAGGTAACTCTGGTTAAATGTCACACATATTATTCATAAGTAATTATTTTATATATAAATATTTTTTACAATACCTCATAATACTCTCCAATACAATAAAAAAAGAACGATGTTTAATCAATGAATTGATAGCCTTTATGAGAATTTGAGAGGTACAAATTAATTCGATGAATATCATGCATAATTATATTAGATATTGACATAAAATATTTATAATATAACAATTTTACATATAGGAAGGTAGTATACATTGCAAAAACTAACACAGGTTAAATAGTATTATAAACAATATAACATCTTAATCCCACTAAGGCAGCTTACACATTAATAAATATAGAGTAAGTCTTGTGTGAGACCGTCTCATAGTATGAGACCAATAATATTTGATCCACTTTTAATTTAAAACGTGTCACTTATTAATTAAAAAGTTGTCACTTTTAAAAAGTGATAAAGTTTAAACAAAAAGTGATAATATATTTGTTAAAAGTGACTTATCACTTTTCTTTAAAAATACTATCACATTTAATTATAACCCTATCACTTTTTTTAATTTGATCGGTCTCATATTATGAGACGGTCTCATACAAGTTTTTGCCATAAATATATATATATATATATGATTTTTATTATAGAAAAATATTTATAATTATTTTCTTTGGATAGGAGAATCACGTTTATAAATGATAAATTTTAATGCCAACATTTCAGTGTGGTGATATACAGAACAAATTTATTTTTTTAAGGACATAACACATTTATTTGATAAACTATTGAAACAATAAACTTGAACTAAATAATCTTGTATATATGAATTCACCTCATAATATATTCAATAAATAAAATATTTTATAAACAATAAACTATTAAAAAACTCATCTTTAATTTGAACAAAAATAATAATCATATAAAACTAAACATTAATTATATAGTTTAAATTATATAAAGCTTTATTCTAACTTAAAATATATCTCCACGCTCAAGGGAAGTGGGTCATGCGTCCTTCAAATTAAGGAGGCGCTTGGTTGACAACTCCTCAATTGTAATGGGAATAAAAATTATTTTACATCCATGCCCCACAATAAAAATAATGTGTTGGAGGAATACTTGTTACAATTATGACTCCATTGCTAGTGTCATGCCCCAATTTTAGAATAAAAGTAGACAACAAATGATTGTTGGTGGAGGAATGAGGGAGTGATTGAGGAGGATTGTAGGAAGAGAATAGGGTAATCAAAATGGAGTAGTGATGACCTTATTTAGGAGAGGAGGTGGTGATTTTGTTCTCATGAACCACCATAGTTACACTAATTTTCAATCTCATTCTCATTACCATTGGAGAGTTGCTTACCAAGCGCCCCTTAGGTAAGTCTTAAAAGAAATTGAAGTACATGAATTACCATAAATTCATGTTTGTGCTTCTTGATATGATTTTCGTTTGCAATCTCTTTACATTTATATTTGTGGTATAACAAAATGTAAATCAACACTCGCTCATATTAAAATGCATTATTTTTAAATTTATATTTTATTCCATTGTCTCACGGTCTAGAACCTACCCTTATAATATATATTTACTTAGGTTGTACTTGGTAGGCATTAATAATTTTAGTAGGGGGCATAAATTTAGTATAGAAAAGCCATATAAAATTGCTTGGTAGGACATATAAAAAAGGTCATACTAATTTATGCAAAATTCTTATACTTACTTGGTAGGAAGTAATAAAAAAGGTAAAAATTAGGTCCGGCAGCCTCCGGCGGCTGTCCGGCGACTATCCGGCAACGGCGGCGGCGGTCCGGCAACTTTCCGGCAACGGCGGCGGCAGTCCGGCGACTTTCCGGCGAAATTCCGGCGGTCCGGCGAAATTCCGGCGAAATTCCGGCGGTCCGACGACTTTCCGGCGCCGGCGGCGGCGCTCCGGCGGCGGCGGTTCGTGTGACAAACCAATAATAAAATAGTACGACCTTTCGGACCGAATTAATTTTGTAAAGGTGAATAGTGCTTTGGAGGTATTACGCCTTACTATTTTACAGGGTCGGACATATAAGAAACGGGTCGATATTATTTTAGTATGCCCTACCAAGTGGAATATTAATTATACAACACCCCATAATATGGCCTTTTACGGCCTACCAAGTGGAGCCTTACTTTCAAATTATATTTCAATTTTTAAATTGTTTAAACAATATACTAAATCACTTCAGTGAGCCCAAAACAAAAATCATATATTGTAAAAGCCCGAAGAATTAATTCAGTCCATAATAAATTCGTACAAATGTAACTGACCCTAACATTGAGAAATTCACATAATTAGGATTATAAGAATCAATAGAAAAGGGAAATCCCTTATAAGGAGAAAAATGAAATGAAAAAAAAGCGAAAAAATAACGCGAAATATTATATGACTAATATTAATGGTTATTATTATCGTAACCATTCATTTTAAATTCAGATTAACATTAATATAATTCATTAAATAGCAAGTTCTAATTATTACCGTAAATATAATTTATTAGTGTGTACTCCCGCGAATTTCACGGTCTGAAATCTTTTACAGTTTCAAATTGTATTTTGCAGTTAGAATTTTACTAAAAAAAAGTGTGTGTTACAATCTGTTATTGAAGGTAAAATATTACATGGTGACAATATTTTTTGGGAATCATATGATATCTCAATAACAATATCTTTTCCGAAATATTTAATTCTCTCCTACAAATTTTATATCTATCAATATTTTGCAAAAATAAATTTCAAAAATATCTAAGAAAAGAAATCGTTTAACTGTGAAAAAGATTTGTTTGCATTTATTTGATATTTAAAATAATATTTCATATTATACGTAAATATTTTGTTTCTATTGATTAAAATATATTCATAATTATTGTATCTAGAGTAAGATATTTTTTTAAAGTTTTAATACTTAAATTGTTAGTAAAAAAACTTAATGTTCTTTTTACCCAACACACTATAATTTTTTAACCATGAAAAATTTATTCCACATATTTTTTTAGAAATATATTTTAATTATATAACAGTTTTTTACTTATTTATCATTTGCAATACTATTTTAATATTTTCATGTTAAACCAATATAAAAGAAAAATTGAAATCATAGTCTAGAAAAGAATATATGTATTTTATAGTTTAATGGTTTATTTTGACGGTAAATTTTTATCCAAAAATAAACTTTTGTATTACAATCTATTATGGGAGAAAAGCAAAATTGCCCTTTTTCGTATGGGCAAAATATTTTTTGTCCTACTTTTTAAAAAAGATGTTTTTTGCCCAAAAAATGTTGGCAAAACGGTTGGCAAAGAGTTGACACTCATGCCAACCTGTGTGCCAACCATTCGCCAATCTTTTGCCAATATTTTTCCAGCAAAAAACAATTTTTTTACAAAAGGGGGTAAAAAACAAGTGTCCCCTTAAATTTTGGGCACTTTTGTGTATTTTCTCATCTATTATTGAAGGCAAGATATTATATATGGTGACAATTTTTTTTTTTGGTATCATACACTATTTCGGTGACAATATCTTTTCTTAAATATTTCAATTTCCTCCTATAAATTTCACATCTATCAATGTTTTGCAAAAATAACTTCAAAAAATATCTAAGCAAAGAAATCGTTCAACTGTGAAAAAAGATATGTTTGCATTAATATAATGTTTAAAATTATATTTCATATTTTACATAAATATTTTGTTTATTGAAGACAAGATATTATATTTGGTGATAGTAATTTTTTTGGTATCATACACTATTTCGGTGACAATATCTTTTCTGAAATATTTCAACTCCCTCCTAGAAAAAATTAACATCTATCAATATTTTACAAAAATAACTTCCAAAATATCTAAAAAGCGAAATTGTTCAACCGTGAAAAAAGACTTGCTTGCATTAATATAATATTTTAAATAATATATCATATTATGCGTAAATATTTTATTTCCATTAGTGAAAAAAGTTTATTTTTTGTCATCACTATAATTATTAATCCATAAAAAAATTATTCCACACATTCTAAGAAAAAACATATACATTAATTATATAAGGTTTAACAATCTTTTACTTATTTATCAATTACAATACTATTTTAATATTTGTATGTTAAAGAAAAAATCAAAATCCTAGTCTATAAAAGGATATCTATATTTTGCAATTTAATAATCTATTTTGGTATAATTTTATCCAAAAATAAGCATTTGTATTACAATCTATTATTGAAGGCAAGATATTTTATTTGGTTGCAAGATTTTTTAGTATCATACACTATTTCGGTGAAAATATCTTTTCCAAAATATCTCAAATTCTCTCCTACAAATTTCACATATATCAATATGTTGCAAAAATAAATCCTAAAAAAAATTACCCAACAATGAAAAAAGAATTGCTTGCATTAATTTATTGTTTAAAAGAATATTTTATATTAAACATAAATATTTTGTTTACCTTGATTGAACTTTATTCAGATTTATAGTATCCTATAGAGAAATAACAACTCTGTAGTAACAACTCTAAATTTTATAAATAATTAATTCCTAAAATAACTAAAAAAAATCTACATCCGTTGATTTCCAAATTATCCCGATAAACTGGGGCCGTGAGACCTTTTTTGTTACGGTGATGCTCCGGGTTTGGATCGTCATACCAAGTATTTATTCATATTTATGCAAGAAAAAAATGACAGTTCAATTAGATTAAAATAAAATTTATCTCTTACCCGATGTGGTGGTGTGCGGTATTCCAATGCGGTTCAAGGTTGCGGTGGTCCGAGGAAAAAAATTCATGAGGAGGCGGCGGTTCGTGAATAACCTGAGAGAAGAGAGATGACAACTTGATAGAAGAAAAGAAGAGAAAAAAATAATATTATACCTATAAAGAAAAATCAAACAATGAATGAGAAAATAAAGAGAAGCGAAGATGATTAGGGTTGTAAATTAGAATGAAAACTAAAGTGAGATTTGACATTTATAGAAAATGTAAAATGAAATGTGCGGTTGAGATTAAAAGTATAAAATATATGGTGTAGATTAAGTTTTAATATGATTTAAATATACCTAAAATAATTTTTAAGGAGAATGCATGATTTTGAAATAAAATAATTTGAGAGATGCCACCCACTTTAAAAGAAATGTGGTGCTGACACATCATCTTGGAGAGGTTTGAAAATATAGTATAATAAGATATAATATTTTCTAAGACAATAAATAGTGTGGAATTTCCAAAATAAAGTAAGGTGAAAGTAAAAGCATAGTAAATTTACCCCTTCTATATATAAAATTTACACAAAATTCATATACTTTTTAATAATTTTCTGTTTTGTATTTAATCAAGAAAAAATACTTCCTAAAAATATCTTATGTAGAATATTAATAATGGAATATGGACATATACTTTAAATTTCATTACTGACCATAGAAAATTCATTGATGTGAATAATACCACGTTTTGAAAAGAAAAAATAAATCAATTAAAAGCACATATTAAGACGGTGATTGGGATAAGTGGTAAGAAGGTTATCAAAACCTCTCTCAAACTTAAAAATTAAATAAATGGGTGACATCAAACGCCCACTGAATCCAAATAAAACCACCAACCATAACCTTAATATTAGAATTTGGAAGAGCAGCCAATTTTCTCGATAGAAACCATCTCCTCCATTGGAAGAATCTGCTTATTTGTTCCTCAAGCAACGTCGTCGCCTTTGTCACCTCCTCCTGCACTGTCACGAATTGAGATTAGAACTCTCGTTGCCATTTTTCATGTTTATTTATATTCTTTTTATATTTTGTGAACTCAATTTTAGCCTCCAATATTCGTAACCACTTCTCCGCCACTTGATTTTGGGATGAGACAATAAATCTGGAATTTCTTTGTGTAGAATTTGTTAATTTGCATAAAGTTGGGGATGGAGGTGTGTTGTGAATGTCTGTCAGTCTGGTGTTGTAGATTGAGCAATAAATAATTGTTTTGGAGAAGGAAGATGCAGCGTGTGAGAGGATGGAGGGGAGAGTTACTTCAGTAATTTCTCTCTTGTTGAGCTGGGAAAATCAATTGGAGGGGCAAGGTCAAGTCCTTGTTGATAATTTGTGGAGTATCATATAAGAGAGAAACAAACTAATCATTCGAGATAGAAAAGATGCAAGGAAGCGGAGGTTCACCTATCCCTAATGACTGGAATGACTTGATTTATCAATCAACGACATAAAAGATCGGAATGTGATGTGTTATTAATATTATAAAAAGTGTTGATGACCTTTAATCGAATGTATGACTTAGTGGCTGTTTTTACTAAAGAAGACCATTAAACAAGGTTTAAGAACTAGGATTAAGTGATTATGTGCTGGATTTATATAAGTAGAATTTAAGAATATAATTTGCAAGAGTTTGAGTTTTTTTTTTTAATAAAATCAACCTCCTTTTCCCTTTATGTGAGGGTGTACGTATAGACTTACAAGCAAGCATGAGGTGTCACCTAATTAGGTACTCTTATTTACACTTTGACAAGTGTTTAGACACTTGTCTTATCCTAAGCTATTACATCTTGTACAATGACAAGTGTTAAGACGCTTGTTTGTTTCTAATGCAATGCCTAATTAGTGAGATTTTTTGATATCCTCCGAGGTGTCCTATTGCTCGCCTGTTCGTCTCCGGTGTGGGTACTTGGATCTTTTATCTGAGCTGCTCGCTTAGCTTCCTTTGACCTTTGACCAACTGCTCGCTTCAGATGCTCAATTGCTCGCCTCCTGTTATATTTACCTTAATTGTCATTATCATCAACATCATCGTTGTTTTAATGCCTAACTCTGTTGCTCGACTGGTCGTCTGTCAACAAAAAGGTAAACGAAAAGTTATTAATCTAACTCTATGTATGCCCGGGCAATTAAATCATTTGACTCTACATATATTCAATAAAAAATATGCGCCTTTTTTTTTTCAATAATTTGCAGTTTTCATGACAAATTTAGTAATTAGATTTGGATAAAGTTTCTAAAAATAGTATAAGATTTTTTATTATATAGTTATAGATTATCGTTTAAGATGAATTACAAAGCTCCCATAAATACTACTAATGAAATTTTAATTACTAAACTAGGAATATAAATCATGATTGAGTAAATAAAATAATAAATATATAATTTTCCTATAAATTTTTATTTTCCAAATCTTCCTAAAATAATCCCCGATCGCTATCGCGATCTCGTCTTCTTCAATAGAACATAAATTATTATTTATGTTTTTTATGATATTAACTAGTAATGTTCTTTTACTACATTAATTATTTCAGAGCACAATATGAAATTATAAAATTGAAAAACACAACTCTCATACTTGTCATCGATATTTTAGAGGATGTCATTTGTCTTCCAAGATCTACATATATGATTAATTATGTAGTGTTTGATATATATATATATATATATATAATCCTAAAAAAATTTATTTTTCTAATTTGAATCCCATAACATATTGAATCGTCCAATTTTGGTCTTGTTTTCACCGAAAAGTAAAAAAAATGTCGTTTGGTATGTCAAAACGACGTTATTTTTTTTCGGTGGAAATAGTACCAAAATTAGATGATTCAATAAGTTATGAGATCAAAATTAAAAGTTACATCTTTTGGGACCAAAATTGGATGTTAGACAAGCTACGGGATCAAAAAATATTTTTCTCCATTTATGTTTATATAGTAACACATTTTTGAAATCTTACATGTGTTACTATAAGAACAAATATTTATTTCTGTAAGGACAAGTATGTACATACTTGTCCTACATAAACACATAATTATACTTACAGTAACACATGTTTGCCTTTATCAAAAGGCAATATGGAAGTGTATTACTTGTCCTGTAGAAACACATAATTATCCTTACAGTAACATATATTTACCTTTATCAAAAGACAATCTGGAAGCAAGTTTCTATTTTTGCTTTTGCGCGAATTTTTTGAAAAGATTCGTCTGACCTGGGTCGACCCGGTTAAAATCCACTTATTTTTATATCTAAAATAATTGTAAGGATTTTCTCACGTGAAACAGTTGGATACAAATATATTACTACTAAAAATATTAAAGTCTGTTAGCCCCAGTTTTCCGGCCCAAGTTTTTATGCGCGTGAGCTAGACTTGCATTGGGTATTCTGATTTAGGCTTGAGAATTGAGTATACTGACTTTTTAAATATGTTTATGATAATTAGTGGGAAACAAAATATATAATTTCTGGACATGTGTCAAACTAAAAATAATATTAGATATATTAATAAAATTAAATACAATAAATTGTGAAAATTGTCACAGGTAGTATTTCAGCAATAGACACCTGTATATTCATGCATTTGACTGAAATGACAACATGATTTACAATAATTAACAGTGTTACTGAAATAAAATTTATAAATACAAATTATAATACACATAGCCTCAAACAAAGACACCTGGATTTACATGCAATTGAAAAAAAACATATACAAATTACATTACACACTGCCTCAAAAAGAGACACCTGGACAAATTACATTACGTATGCGACTTCTAATTTTCCTATAAATACATGAGACAACAAAAACATTTACTCCAAAATACCTGTTGGCGGATTTAGATTACACTAAGTTGCATAGCTTACCAGTAAAAAATGTCCTCTTTATTTACAAGTATTAGCAACATAAATCCTTCTAAAACAATCTGAGCAATAAAATTCAGATGTGTTAAAGTATATGAAGTTCCTAGATATGCAGGTGGTGACAAGCCATTCAGCATTGAATGTGTACTACATGATAAGGAGGTAAAAATAGTAAAAATCAGTCAATATTGAATGTGCATAGCTGCAAATATAAACATAGAAGTATATTTTATAGTTAAGTTCATGTAGTCAATGCAAATAGAATATGAATTTGTAAACAGTGGAAAAATCATTTCAATATATTTTATACATCAAATTTAGTGCTAACATAATTACTTCTAATAAACTATGAACTTCACTATACCATGGAACTATAAAAAACAAGGTCTTAATGTTATATAATGCTCCAAAGGTATTACATACAAAACTATTGAACTCATAGAATTACATTTTAAACATATGAATACTAACCACATTTTTAATTAACATGCAGGGGAATCGTATACATGGAAGCATTAAGAGGGAATTAATTCCTATATTTCGTCCATTATTGTAAGAGGGTGGACTATATTCAATTAAGTACTTTGTAGTGACGAATAATACTATGCGCTACAAAACAACATACAATCAATATAAAATCGTGTTTCAAGCTCGATAAAAAATAGTTGCCATAAGTGAGTGGATTTTCAATCTACACATATGAGTTTCAACAATTATCTGATGTTAATAATTGAGAGAACATGGATGAATCAAGGCTCATAGGTAAACAAATTAAATGTTAATTTTAAATTTTTTCAACATGTTTTTCAACATTTCATATTAACTTGGATTTTTTAATGTATAGATGTCATTGAATACGTTGTCACAGTAGGTCCTATACAAACCAAGGACCTCAAAGATGGACCAACCAAGCACATGGACATTGTACTCGAAGACACTGAGTACATTTTAAAGTATTTTATAATAGTCATAACATTTACTCTAAATAGTATATGTAAGCAAATATCATTTTTTTTATTACATGAGGAACAGGATTGGATGCACACTATGGGGTAACTTTTCAAACCTACTAAACAACTTTCTAGAAGCATGTGGCTCATAACTTGTGGTTATTATACTTCAAATGTTCAGACAGAAAGTTTTTAGAGGTAAAAAAGTTTATATTTTAAAAAACGCAAGTAGTAGTTTTCTGTCCTAAATAGTAAAAATATACCAAAGAATGCATATGTGACTATCTCAATTTAATGATAAACAAATGTGGAACACCACATTCCTTATGTGATTATAAAAAATTCAAGTAATGGCAATGCACTTTAGAACAGTGATATAATATCCTTTAGAAGGACAACCCAGAAATGCACAAATACTAAAATAAAATTTTCCAACACAATGTAATTCCACCAGCAAATGACAATGTTGAAGAGATGTAGAAAAGTCCACTTTATACTTTTAAAAACATATTTTCTTTGACTATTAATTTCTGATTGGTGTTTAAATCAGATCAAGTCAATCTATCAAATCACATACTACGTCTCTAGGCTCATATGTGACAACAGAGCAGAAGAAATAATTGAGTTCAAATTCAGGTTTGCAATATTGTAATTTCAACTAACATTTTTAAGGAGATAATATTTATTTAGCAATTAATTTTAAAATTTAACTTATGTAGGATGGGTGAAGAGATGAAAGAAGGAGAAATAGTATGTGTTTTACCTAAACCGATTGCAATTATGATAGAGAGGGAGTTGGCATAAGGACGAGCTAACGTTCGATGCATAGATCAGCTGAAATACAATCGAGAGGTTAGAATCTATCATAATTTAAATTGACAAATATACAATAATACAATTTCATGATATGCTTGCTGATATTTTAAAAAGATGCAAAAGTGCAGTTAGGAAGTTATTGGGTTCATGCTGAAATGGTTGAAATTATTAGTAAAAACGACTGGTGCTATCTAGCATGTTCTAAGTGCAAGAAGAAGTTGGAACAATGTGCAGGAACATACCATTGTGAACATTGCGATAGCTTTGAGGAAAACTGAAAAATCAGGTAGAAACTCAATCTGTGTAACAATTTACATACATATATACAACTCTATACTTATTGTAAAAAAAAAATATACACAATGCAGGTAAGAAATATGGGTAAGAGTTGTTGATAACACGGGTGAGACAAAATTCATAATTTGGGATAATGAAGCATCAACTCTTATCGGTAAAGAAGCTAATGAATTGAGAGATGAAGTGATTAGGGTAAGATTATACATTTATAATATTTTTTTATAATTTTTAAAATTTAACAAATTGCACCTAATTCTTACATTTGGTATAATAGTCAAACTTAGAAGGGATGCCATCAAAAATTGTAATACTGTGTGGAAGGAGAGCTTTGTTTAAAGTACAAGTGAGGGTTGAGCAAGTGCGTAGGAACAACGGACCGTATACCGTAATGAAGTTAACCACCGACTCAAAACTGATTTCTAAATATGTAGCTGAATTGAATGACAATGAGGTACAATAACATTGATAAAATATTTTTTTGTACAAATAAATGTAATTACTTAAAAGAAAGTTTATGCTAATGTGGATTTAATATGGAACAGGTTTTTGCAGACCTATTGAGGGTGGCAAATGAAGTTGTTCAGGTATAGATGTTCGAGTACTAAAAAAATAAATAATTTTTGTGGACAATTAGTTACACAAATAATAATCAATTCTCATGTGATTTTGTAGCAGGTAATTGAGACTGATGTGTACCTAAATTTCCAAGGAAATAATGATGTGAAAACATTTGAAAATCAGGTGTTAAAAAACTTTTGGTTGAACAATAATCTTCTAATGTGGAGATTGATTACTATAGGTGCTAACTTCTAAATTATTTATTTCAGTTTGCAAATGAGGAGATTGCGTTTGCACCACCAAATTCTCCAATCAAGATATCAGATGACGTAATGAGAGATTTTCTAATGATGGGAAGTGCAAGAAAATATTTATTTAGTGAAAGTTCATCCAAGTCATTCAATGAAGGTTCTAGCTCAAGGAAAGACATTGAAGTGATCAAAGTTAAGGAAGAAGGAAAGTGAAGGCTAGAGAGTGAATTTTGAAGAAACAAGTGACTTTTTTATTAAGGCAGAATATTATTTTGGCATATCTTAGTAGAAGACCAACTTTTTGTTTTTGAAATAGGGCAAAACACTAATATGATTTTCAATTATGGTTAAACTGTTAGTCATATAAGTGTTTTGTAATGTAAGTGTTTTGTAAGGTCTTTCTACAACACTACATCTTATTTTTTAATGATGCTAGAAGACTATTAAACATATTTTTGGCAGTGGTTATCTACACCTAATGTAGACAATATAATGATATGTAAGTGTTTAACTTGCATCAATGATCATCTACTATTAATGTCAACTGCTCACTATTTGATATTGAATTTCATTTTGCAATGTTATAAGTTATTTATTTTAAATCATAGATGCTACTTAATTAAGTAAACATAATCAAGGTCAACACCAAGGACCCGAAAAATAAGCCAACCATGATATTATCATAGTATGTCACATTGAGCTCAAACTCCGAACAAACATGAAGAAGTGCAATAACATATTCAAATAAAATTCATAAGTCATTGTGCTGTATTAACCAACCTTGACAAAATGTAGGACTCGGTGCTTAACAACTTGACCAGCTTCTGTGGGAACAATTATTAGATCCAATGCTCTGTAAGATATTTACTTTCATTCAGTATGTTACCAAGCACATACAAATTGATTAAAATATCAAAAGACAAACATTCATTAAAAATTAATAAAATATGATAAATAATTATAACTTTATATTATAAAACAAGCATTCATTAATCATAATAAACGTAACTCAAATAATAGAACCATAACAATCCAATATATCTATACTATATTTAAAAGTGACTAAGGTTTGTAAATCATTTTTGAACTATTATACCCCTCCCATTTTAATTAATGTACAAATTAACCCTTCTTTTGCTTTCAGTTACCCACGCTGGCCCTTCTTCTTGGCATCCCTTCTTCTTATTGAACCATCACTAATTTCATTAATTACCAAAATTAAGAAATCCCCTATTCGCCTCCACTTTGACGTTTACCATTCCAACTATTCTTCGCAATCCCCTTTCTCTCAAACCATCATTTTGGGCGGTACTTCCCTCTTCTCAAACAAATTGACACGGAGTGCCACAAAGATGCCTCCCACTGACGACGACGCTACTCTGATACTATTTTTAAATTTATAATTATAATTTTATTTACGATTTTAGGGTTTTTATTGTGTTAGGTTTCTACCGGTGGTATGATTTCCCAGCGATGCTCTGCCTTGCCCCTTTCTCTGAGATATAGTTTATACGTGATAACATTCTCACTCTGTTTTCATTTTCTATTCCCATGATGAGCAGCGATCACAAGCAAGAGTATTCCTTGCACGTTTGTCATCGTTTTTTTTTTTTGAATTGATCTGGCAGATTTGGGAGCCATGAAGCATCTACGCTACAGGGATCTGATGCAGGCAAGTTTTTTTCTTGCCGATTTTGAACTGGTATGACTTAATCAGGAATACTTTATGTTATAGACTCTTGAATCGTAATTCTTAGTGTAACTATACTTCTGAATTATGGGACTGTGTTTAGCAGACAATGTTCTTAGAGGTCAGATTTATTTAAATAAATTCCAACTTCAGGAATGACAACTACTCGAGTGTTACTAAATATTTACATCTAAAGCTTCTATATGCAATGGGTAGGCTTTGTTGTAATTGAACTTGCATCTCATTAGAAGATTCACGTTTATAAAAATTATAGACCACATATCACTTTGGTCATTGGTGGCTGTAAGTACAATTGATGCTTATTACTATGTGAATCTACAATAAGTCTACACATATTTTGGTTAATCTTTTATCTTTTAGTGTTCTCTTTTTGGTTAATTCTAATATTGGATTTGATAATGATGGTTTCATGTCTTCATCGAGTTGGATGAAAAATATTTTGGTTTCACATAGATAACACATTTGAATTTTCATAGTTGGTGCCACTCAAATTGGAATATAGGTGTATCTAGATTAATTTTAAGGTTTTAATACTTTGCACCAAAATTTGATTAGGACTCTAATTTTCAGAAAGAAAACAAAATGTAGTGAACATCAAACGAGAATTATTACTAATTCTCAAACGAATAAACTTTTGCGTGTAGTGAAGGTTGAAAGTTTCTGGTGCACTATGAGTATTTAGAGGTGGAAGATGAATAAGCTTGATGCTGAAATTCATTTTAATTATTTCTTGTGTAGAATTTATCTTTTGTTAAATTTATGTATACTCAGTTTCTTGATTTAGGAAATATATCTTATATAGATCTCCATACATTTGATCTTGAGCTAATTTAATAATTTTTGGATGGTGTTGTTTATTTTCTTATATAGGTGGTGCGTCCAATTTTTTTATCTAATTGTTTGCTCCCAGTGGTGATAGTAAATGAAGAAGGGAGTCGTGATCGTGGAAGGGGCCACATGTTTACGTTTCTGTTTTTTTATACTTTTTATCATAATTTGGATGCTACACCTCTTGCTAGATGGGTCTGTCTATTGGTTACACCATAATAGTGTTTAGTTTAAGAGGTCATTGATGTTGCGATTATCTAGGTGGAAACCAAAATATGAAATGTATTTGGTATAATTTTATGCTTGTTTTTTCTTAAGTGGTGCAGATAAATTTGAGGTGCAAAATCAAAATTTTATTTTGTTGTTTATTGCATTGACTTGTAGTTTTCTGATACTTTTCTTTACACGGTGTTAGGGTACTTGATGTTCACTGGTAAAGGACAAATTTAATTTTTAAAATTAGCTCATGTTTTCGTAGTTATGCCAAAATTTGGAATTTATTGGGAATTGATGGTTATCATCACATCCATATCCAGCTTCTATAGGCACTTTTCAGGCGTGCCTTGTCCCAAGCTTTGCTGCTAAATGTGTACAAACTTATAATTGTGCATTCTCTTCAAGTGTGTTGTTGTCTCCTCATTCCTTTGTAATAATTTTTTAACTAACAGTTAAATCATTATGGAATTTGTAGTCAAATACTTGGTATTACAAATATGAAGAAACATCAAATTGAGGGCTTCCATCTAGAAAAGAATCACTTCCTACTGAGGTAAAAAAAAATTAAGGTTATTTCCACTTGGGAGTTGGAAACTCTGGATTACAGCATAAATAATTTTCTGTGGTGTCAGAATAGAGATCATTAGTTCTATTTATTCAATGGACATCGCTACATAGTCTTGTAAAATTATTAGAAATGTTATTATTAGTAGTGTGGCTTTTGATTCCATTTTTGGTTACATAAGTTTTGTTTTTAGTTCCGTATATGCTTTATTTAATTCATTATCATCATAGTAGTTTATTTACATTAAGATTTCTAAAATTTTGTGGTTGAATATATGTTAATACAAGATTTGTTTGCTTTAATAGCATCTAAAATACGGGAGGAGCAACCGAACCTTGGGAATGAAGGCCTCTAAGTTACTAAATTTTGCAAATGAATAGTTTTGGAGTTAATGGAACAGGTGGAAATAGAGGGTTTAATATGCCTCAATTTTCAGATTGATGCTGATTAGTGATGATTCCCCTCTCTTGCATTTCTTTCCAATTAGGCTTCAATTCTTTACAAGACATGTTTTATTTAATTATTTTTTTATCAAAATGTTTTCTCCATACATTAGGATTTTCTTTTTCTTTGTTTTTTTGTCCGTGTAGATTTCATTTAGATAATGTTCTCATCACTTTTCTTCCATTAGTAGTTGGGTAAATCCAATGATCATATTATGGCTGGTCATAAGGTGTTTTTTTTTCATAATTAATGATATAATCATTTTTGTACTTAAATACCACTGTCATTACTTATAGAACAGGAATATCAATGCAATTCATTATGTTATTCATGTAATATTATTCACTGGTACATGAAAAATGGTTGCAATTTTGGTCTGGTTATGTTCTTCAGTTGTTCGATATTTGAGTGATATAAGTTTGAATCTATAATTGTAAACCTTATTATTTTTGTCAAACCAACTTATACTGTGTGATGTGTCACTTTCTATATCATCATAGTATCTTTAGGGCATGTCTTGTGTAAAGGAATAGCAAAGGAGATGCCCAAGCAAAGACTGAAACTAAAGTTTCATACAACTTCATCAATTGCGAATTTCAGTAACATGTCAACTATGGTTATAAAGTGATAGATAATGTGCAACGCACGTGTTAATAACTAGTAATATTAAAAATTATGAATGAGTTGTTTAGAGGACCTGCAGTGGGACAGAAGTTTGTGATAATAAATTAAAGTATATATAAAAAATTCTAATATTTTGAATTTTGTAAATTTAAAATGTGATATATGCACAAGAAAGTATTTAACAACTACAGTTTTTTAACACACACTTGCAGTTTTAAACTGATCCAAACACTTTCAGTTTTTAAAGAGATATATTTCACATAATTAGATAAATTTTAAAATGATCCAAATACTTACAGTTTTTTAACAATTATTTAAACACCAGCATAAGTCATTTATTTTAATCCAAAAAATTATACAAACATGTGAGGACTTCAAAAATAATTTAAAGCTTCAAGTAGGTTAAATATTTCAAAATCTTCATAATATAAAAATTGGATATTTATAAATTTTTTGGATACAAAGAATGAGACTATTATCATAATGTAAAAGTTGGATATTTGTAAATGTTTGGGATACAAAGAAAGAAACTCTTACAAAATTAATGCAAATAAAATAGTTGTCTTACTTTTTGAGGATGCGAGGACTTCAAATTATAATTTAAAGCTTGGAGTGGTTTAAATATTTCAAAATCTTCATAATTTACAAATTAGATATTCATAAATGTTTAGAATACAAAGAAAATTAATGTTATAAATTAATGAAATTAAAATAGCTGTCTTTCTGTTTGAGAGATTCAGTTACACGGTAATTTAGACAACAATTATTTAAGCATCACCACAAGTAATTTATATTAATCCAAAAAATAATACAATATGTAGACTTCAAATTATAATTTGATGGGAAATGAGTATTAAAAAGTGGCCAGTTGTAAAACATATATAATTACAATCATTTTATTCAAAAATTTAAATATATATACTATTTCCAAATAGAGGAGGCATAACCATTATTCACATTGCAAATACCATTTAAATATATATACTATTTCAAAATAGAGGGGGCATAATCATTATTCACATTGCAGATTCCAATAACTTGTGTTGAATGTAATAATGTCTTCTATCTCATACATTTATATTTATATGTACAACACTCTCAATTAGTACTTCTATTCAAATTTTCAGTTTGGTCTCCCACACATATTCTCTTCCCCCTCTCAAAATTTCTACTGAAATTTAGAAGATCTGAGTTTCAAATATATATATATATGTGTGTGTGTGTGTGTGTGTGTGTGTGTGTGTGTATGTGTGTTCTCATAAAAATAGAAATCAAATAAAATCACTTGCACCATATATATGAAGAAATAAATCTTTAGAATTTTGATTCAGATACATTCAAATAGGTGTGCATTTTCAATTTCCATGAGAAAGATAACAAAAAGTACAACAATCAATTCAAGGAAAAGTAAGAGGAGCACTATTGAAGGTTAGTGTGTTTAGTTATCTCTTTGGTGCATTAAGCGTGTTTAAGTTGCAATTTTCAGACTTATTTGCTTGATGTAGAGTTTGTATGAATCCATTGACGATTATCTAGGTATGAAGTTGTGTCAGCCTTCTATTTATCCCTCCTACCAGTTAAATGACATGCAAGTTATGTTATTAGAGTGATTACATATAAAATAAAAACAATAAAGATTTTAACAGATCTGTGAGATAACTTATCTTCTTTTTGTATAAAGAGGAAGCTAATAAAGTACAGAAGATACGATTTTTGCGATGTTGTTAGCCTAAAATTAGGGCTGGACTTTAGTTGAGAATTTGGAAGCATTTAGGCTAAAACATCAAATGTGAATACATTGAATGAAGTACTAAATGCATGAATGAAGATGTGAGTGTTTTTCATTATGAGTTGATGATGAAGATATGAATACAAGTAAGCAATAAAGAAGAGAGGATTTGCCAGGGGTTTTATGCCCTGTACTTAATGTGTGTATTTTTTGAATTGATGAGAGTTGTATTTTTTTACATGGGGAGCCCTATTTATAGGGTTTCTATTGAGGGGTAAAGAGGTCATTTTCGAACTCGAAGGGGACCATGGCCCTAAATACCTATTATTCCTTGATATAACACGGGCGCCCGTCCGTCCTTTGTTACAGGCGTTGAGCCAACTCGCTTTGCCACGTGGCTTTGAGAGGAGATTTTCTGATCGTTTTCCTTATTTGTGGCGAATATTCTCTTCGTCCTTGCGTACGGGGGTGACTCTATTCCTTTTTGGGGTCGATATTGTCTGATCTCATAACGTGCTCGTAGAATTGGTAACAGTCTCAAGGTAGGAAGAGGCTGAAATGGGGTTGAGCTCCAGTCTTCAGAGGTGGAAGCCAACCTCTTTGGTTGGCGAAAGGTCGACCATGAGCTCTTTTACCGTGCCGACCTTGTTAGCTAGCAAGAGGTCGGCCATGGACTCCATTGCTATATCGACCTCGTTGGTTGGCGAGAGGTCGGCCATGGAGTCATTTATTGTGCCGACCTCGTGGATTGGTGAGAAGCGCCATGGGCTCTGTGGCGGTAGAGCCGGCCTCTTAAACTGTTGTGTGGTCGGCATCGATCGATATGCATTAGTTGGTGGCTGAGGTTGGCCACTGTTGATGATATTTTCTAATCACAGGGATTAGTGGTTATTTTATTTGTTAATTAGATCACCAAACAATTACGTGTGATTGATCACTAACGTAATTAGTGAATACGGAAATTGGGATTGGATAAGATTAAACATGTGTATTGATTACGTATTTCTATGAATCGAGGAGCTTGGCTATGTATAGTCGAAGTTTGGACGTGTATATTAATTTGTGATTATTTTATTAGCTGAAAATTAAGGTATTTATACAAGTTTTCCTAGCAGGAGGTGTACAAAACCTTTGACATTCTAAGTGTGCATGTATGACACTTGGAATGTTGACTATTTGACCTTATCTAAACTAAATTCTATCCTTTAATACTGGACTTGCTCGTATTCAAGAGTTGTTCGTCCTGTTGCACTTGTCCTCGATGAGTCTTTAGCTTGATTTTGTTGGTCATTTGCCTTTGGGTTTAGAGTTGTTAGCCTGGTCATTGTTGCTCGTCAAGCTGGATCTCTTCGCCTGATAATTCCAGCTTAACCTGGCTTTGCTGGCTTAATCTGATCTTAAGGGTATGTACTTTATGATAATTCTGCTCGCTTTGATAGTACTTCTGCTCGCCTATCAACAATTGCCCCCTTGCCAGCCATTAAGTGAACAACTTATGGGTTGGCAAATATCTGGTGGTATGGGTGTGAGCTGATATTGCCTGGTGCGATCTACCTCAAATGGGCAGACAACCATGGCCGAGCTGATTCATGTGGGCAACGGTTGGGATCCCCAGGCACTGGGCGGAGCTCGAGGCATGACGTGGGCGGAATGATTGCCGCCACCCACGCGCACGCGAGATCGAGGCGACGCGCCTCCAATTTTGTCGGAGATAGGTCGCACGCGCTCAAAATTTGCAATTTGATCCCTATACTTTCGATTTTTAACGCCCGGGACCCCGTTTTTCCTTTTACTATAAAAGGAAATTTTCTTTCGAATTTTTATTTTTTACTTTACAATCCCAGTGCCAAAATTTCTTCCTTTCTTCTTTCAAATTTTCGGCACCGAAACACCATCTCCAGCGATGATTTTCTTCAAATCCGAGCATTTAAGGTAATAATTTCATTCTATTCTTCTTCTTCACCATTTAATTTTGTAATTATGTCATTAAAAACACCCAAAAGACCTAAATTCTGCCGTCCGAAACCTTAAACCGTTGTCATCCTCTTAGGCCCTCCACCGGAATCCACCATTAACTGTTCTTCAAGCTTTTTTTATCTCAATGTCCTCTCATTCCAAAACTAGTTCAAATCCTCCTCGCCATCCTGAAAAACGTCTGATCGGGGAATCCTTTGTTCCCGTGGTGAATCTAGATTCAGATTCCAACGCGGCCTCGGTTGTCCGCTCCGTGAACTCAGGAGCCTGCCCGTCTGGGGAAAGGATAGTGCGAGCAAACCCTGCTCGCCAGGTTGAAGATGAGATTAGCTCCGATCTCCACGAAGAAGAGGAGGAGGTTGAGGTGTTACAGCCCGCCAACCCAGACGAACTGACTTGGGAGTTCTTGAAAAGAATTCATTTTCCCATGCCGGATCCGGTCGAGCATCAAATTTCGGTTGATGTTGCTCGCCAAGTCGAATGGGATGAGTACGAGAGAGAATACTCCAATCACTTTGCAGTCCCACTTCACGGAAAGCGTAAGCTTAAAGCAACGGAGTACGCGGCGAGTTGCATCGTGTCCGCCATCACCAAGGAGGAGTGGAGGAGTTGCCCGCAATCAGGAGGGAATACAAAATTCCTTACGACGTGCACATGTATGCCCCTCTCAAAGATGATAGAGCAGATCTCCCACCCCGCGGGCTCACGGCGACAAATTTGGCCTTTGATCGGCAGGTTCTTAGAGCGGACATATCTGGTCATCACCCAACTTACTCTTGTGGGGTGGATGAATCTCATGTCCCTCATGGTGCTCTGCGCCCTTGAGGGATATCCCAACAAGCTGTCCGCCGAGGAGGTTAACTATCTAATGATACCAACTGCCTGTACTGGGGAAGAGGCGGGCTGGTACTACCTCAAGGCGCGACCAAACTTGAAGCTAGTGGATGGCATCCCAGGAAATGTGCGAGATTGGAAGCACGACTGGTTTTGGATTGGTGGGGACTGGCGTGCTTCTGCTCGCCCTTTTGGCGGCCCTGAACGTATTAACACTCCGGTGGAGTTTAGGGACTTGATTCGTGAGTCTTATCGGTTCTCAATTTTTAGAGTGATAGGACTAATTTTAATCTTTTTTTCTTTTGTTTTAGGTCCCAAGAATCTCAAGTGGCGAAGTGCCAAAGATAGTGTGGACGACCAGTTCTTGTTCACAGTCAGCCTGATCGCCCTTCGTTGCCAAGAAGACCGTAGTGTTAGCCACCTCAGTCTTGAATCGACTAGAAGGGTAGCTCACTTTACCACGTACCCCATCACCTTGAGGCTCAAGCCCAAGTTCCAGAGGGTAACCTTTCTTGATCCTGACGAACAGAACTGCTCGCACTTCTATATTGTACCAACTTTTAACTTTTGCTTTTTTCTTTCTATGCAGATCAGCTCGTCACCGTCGCCCTACATCCTTCTTACCTCATCTTAGACCAGCACGTTTGGAAAATGTTGACCAAATGGGGAAGGAAGAAAGGAGACCCAATCTCAAAGATGATCGCCCTTGCGGCCAGGGCGGGTAGGGATGACCCCCGTCAAGCAGTTGGGACAAGCTCGGCGAACCAGCCCACGCCAATTAGCAGTCCGTCTGGCGGCTGCTACTCCCAAATCGAAGAGGCTTCTTCGAGGAGACGACACTCATGTGTCCGACACTGAAAAGGTGGGCAAGAAGGCTAAAGTCGCCCAAGGGAGTGGGGCTGCCCCTGTTCGCCCAACTGAGCTCGAAGGGGGGCGAACTCCCTTACTGAAGCAATATTCGGAGCATCATATGGTCACTGCTGCTCCCGAAGGACAAGTGGGACTCGCCTCTGACCCAACTTATCTTGGCTGGGATAAGGGTCGACATGACGCATAAGTTGTTCTTCATTACGAACTTTTTTTAACACTCTTTCCTTGCACTTGTTGTAGGTATGAGCCTAAACATTATCCCGGGTGATCAAATGTGGTGCACCAATTCGCTTGCTCGAAGGTGCCCACTATGTTTCGCGAAATCCTGGACTCCTTTGTCCACCGCGCCTCCGAATTTGTTGCTCGTAGCTGGAGTAAGGAGTTGAATGATGCCGTGAAAACACAGGAACCTCGTGATAATGGTCGCATGTGTATTATCGAGGCGGGCAACACCTTGGTCATCGTGCAAAGGCTGGTCGACCAAGTAGAAGACTTGGAGAGGGATGCCCGTCAACATGCGGCCACCATTAGCCGCATCGCCAAAAAGAGGGATGAGGCTAAGGCGAAGGCCAAAAAGATGGTGGCCAACCTTGAGGATAAGGTTAAGGCCCACCAGACGAGGGAACAGTGCGCCCTCGACCTACACGTCAAAGTCTCGAAAGAGCTGAAGATCAAAATAGCCGAGAACGAGCAGCTGCGTACCGAGCTCGCCCGGATCCAAAAGCAGAAGGAGGTCACCGAAAAATATGCCACAGAGGCAACGGCCAAGATCACTGATCTTGAAAACTAACTCGCCAACTCCATCACTCCAGAATAGCTGATTCTAAAGATGGAGGCGGGCTCAATCATCGGCTTCGTGACAGCCTATGCTGAAAGCATTCGTATCGCGAACGAGTTTAAGGCTCAACTTGTTGTCGAGGAGATTGGCAAGGAACTTACGAACTTCATGAATCCAATCCTCCTACCTCGGGTACCACTCTTCAAATCGGCAACCTGCCTGACTATGGAGTCAAAATTGACTTCATTGCCCTCGATTTCATAATCACAAGTCCCTCTGAGGACGAGGAAGAAGCCGCCGAGGACGAGCAAAATGAGCCAGCCGATCAAAACGAGAAGGCTCGTCAAGAGCGAGCAGATACTGAGGGGTTGATCGCCGAGCTCACCGAAGATATCCCCGTCGATCCGTCTATATCTGGGGCGCCTTTGGAAGACCCTAAGGATGATAACATTCCCCCCCTGCCGGACAGGGTTCTTAGAGAGTAGGACTAGTTAGGTCTTTCTTTTTATTTTTCTTTTGTTGTTGTTCGCTCCTTTAAGGAGTTTATTCTGTAATCACTTTTTGGGCGATCAAGCCTTGTCATTAATGAAACATCTTTTGCTCGACTTGTTCTTTTTACATTAATTATTTTTTGCATTTGCATTTATGCCTAACAGACTTAATGTAATTGGGCTTTGTTCCTTAAGAACTTTTGCCTTAGAAATTTGAGGGCTTTGGTCTTAGGCTATGTTCATTTAAAAATAAACAACCTTTAAGGGGCTTGATTGTATAACCAATTTGTGCCTTAAGCTTAAATCTCCTTTGAACGAACAACTAAAGATTGAACTTGCTTCCAAAAATTACAAGTATAAATGACGACCTAATCTGCAAACTATAATAAACTAAGTTGAAGTTGTTCGACCTATACATTTTGTAAAGCAATCAACTTATCAAAATACATAATTTACATCTAAAGTCAAGGTAGCTTGACCATTATACATTCTTGTCAAGCTAACTTTGGACTTATTAACAGATTAAACTATACAAGAGGGAACAAGTATTTGATCGCAAACAGTTCGACCAAACAAGCTTTGCCCGATCACCAGTACTTGGTGGAATTTTTAAAAAAAATTAGGCAAATTTTTGGATCTTACTTGCGCATATGCAGTGTTAGCTCGCCCATGTGACAAATAAGCTCACCCAATAGAGGAGCATCATTCCCAGTTCTCATAAGCAAAATAGCTCGCCTATTGGAAATATTTCTTCAAGTTAGCTGCATTCCTGGAATATTGGGCCGAGTTGCCATCTAAATTTTTGATGTCATATGCACCATTGAGTAACCTGTCCGTTACCCTATATGGGCCCTCCCAAGTCGGGCCAAATATGCCTGGAGGTGGGGCGAGCTTCCTTCTTAAAATAAGGTCGCCGGCCTCAAATTCTCTTACTCTGACCTGAGAATTATAATATCGTTCCAATATGTGTTTATATATTGCATTTTTCATTTCAGCAATAATCCTTTTTTCTTCGAGCAAGTCTAGCTCGACTAATAGGGCAGAATTGTTCGCCACTTCTTCAAAGTTGGCCGTTCTTAATGTCTTGGTCTTCAATTCAACTGGGATGACTGCTTCAGTTCCAAATGCTAGTGCAAAAGGTGTTTCTCCGGTGCTATACCTGGGAGAAACTCTGTATGCCTACAGAACATCTGACAATTCTGAAGACCACTTGCCTTTGCTTTCTGTTAGCCGTATTTTAAGAATATGCTTGATTATCTTGTTGACGGGTTCCACTTGACCATTTGACTGCGGATGGTAGGGGGTTGAATAGTGTTTTCTGATCCCCCACTTGGTGCAGAAGTCCCGAAGCTTTTTCCCGTCAAACTGAGAACCATTGTCTGTCACCAGTGTTTGAGGAATTCTAAACCGGCAGATAATGTTCTTCCAGATGAAGTCAATCATTTTCTCTTGAGTAATTTTGACTAAAGCTTCTGCCTCTGCCCACTTGGTATAGTAATCCACAACTACGACGGCGAATCGTACATTCCCTTCTCCTGGCGGGAAAGGCCCGATAATATCCATCCCCCACCGTGCAAACGGCCAAGGATTGAAAATCGAAATAAGCTCTTGAGCAGGTGTGTGAATATTTGGGGCAAAGATTTGACATCGGTGACAAGCTCTGGCTACCTGGATTACATCTTTTCGTAAGGTCAGCCAGTAGTAGCCTTGCCTTATCGTTTTGTATGCCAAAGCTTGCCCCCCAGCTTGATTTCCACAGGCCCCAGAATGTATGTCTTCCAAAGTAGTCCTCCCTTGCCCCCTAGACAAACACTTGAGTAGCGGGACTGAAAAACCTCTTTTGTAAAACTGCTCGTCTACCAGGGTATACATGACTGCTTGTTTTGTTATTCTTGCAGCTTCAAAAGAATTACTTGGCAGTTCACCATCTTTCAAGTATTTGGCTATAGGAGTTCTCCAATCATCGTCGTCTTTTTGTTCGACCACCTGATTTACTTCATAATCAACCGTTGAAGGTTGGGTTTTTCTAGTAATGACGATGTCTGTTAGATCTGCTAGCCCGTCACTTGTTGCTAATCTTGCTAGGGCATCAGCTTGTGTGTTGCTTGTTCGAGGTACCTGCTGGATATATACTTGGTCTAACATAGATACCAAGTGAGCAACAATTCATTGATATTCATTCATATGTTCGTCTCTGGCCTCGTATTCACCTCGTACTTGGTATACAATGAGTTGAGAATCTCCAAAAATCTAGAGTCGCCGAGACTTGCAATGAGGGCCTCGTACTCAGCTTTATTGTTGGTGGCCATGAATTCGAATCTGACTGCAGAAGTGAATAGTTGTCGATCAGTGCTGATAAGAACTACCCCTGCCCCCGAGGCCATATTTGTTGACGAACCGTTTACGTAGAGATGCCAGGGATGATCTAGTCCTCTCGTTGGATTTGGGAGAAAGGTTAGTTCGACTATGAAGTCAGCTAAAACCTGACCCTTAATCGTTGTTCGAGGCGCATAGGTCACTCCAAATTGGCTAATCTCTATGGACCATTTTAGCAAGCGGCCAGCTGTGTCGGGTCGATGTAATATCTGCCTGAGTGGGAAAGTTGTTAGTACTTTGACTTGGTGGTCGAAAAAGTACGGTCTTAACTTTCTGACACTCATGACCATAGCATATGCCAGCTTTTCAGTGGGTGAATACTTCACCTCGGCTTCATGCAGAGCCTGGCTGACATAATAGATGGGAAGGTGAAACTTGCCTTCTGCTCATACCAAAACCGAACTTATTGCCACGTCTGAGGCTGCTAGATACAGATAAAGCTTTTCTCCTGGGATTGGCTTTGATAGAATCTTTACGTCTCCCAGGTAGTCTTTTATTTATTCAAAAGCTTTCTGGCAGTTGCCTGTCCACATAAAATTGCCTTTCTTGATAGCCTCAAAGAATGGACCATATTTATCCCTTAATCGTGACATGAACCTGTTCAGTGCAGCTAGGCATCCTGTCAGTCTTTGTACCTCTTTGATGGAACGGGGAGGTTCCATATCAACGATAGCTTTAATTTTGGCAGGGTTAGCTTCAATTCCGCGTTTACTGACCAGGTGGCCCAAAAATTTCCCCGAATGTACCCCAAAACTGCTCTTCTCCGGGTTCAACTTCATGTTATACTTTCAGAAAATGTCAAACACCTGAGATAGATGTTGGAGGTGATCTTCTTTTTGGGTACTTTTGACGACTATGTCGTCAACATATACCTCCATCGTCTACCCAATGTGTTCGTCGAACATTTTATTGACCAGCCTCTGGTAGGTTGCCCCTGCATTGATTAATCTGAAAGGTATTCTTTTCCAGCAGAGTAGATTCTTGTTTGTGTAGAATGCTGTATTCTCTTGGTCGTCTGGATGCATCGGAATCTGGTGGTATCCAACAAATGTATCCATAAACATAAACATTTCATGTCCAGCCGTGCTATCCACCAGTTGGTCAATGTGTGGAAGTGGAAAGTTATCCTTTGGGCATGCTGCATTCAGATATGTAAAATTTATGCATAGCCTCCAGGTTCCATTCGGCTTCCGCACTAGTACAGGATTTGCAACCCATTGGGGACACAATGCTTGCCTGATTAAGTCATTGTCTAGCAATTTCTTAACTTCTTCATTGAGAGCCTGATATTTATCCGGCCCATATTTTCGTTGTTTCTGATGGATCGGTTTTCGAGCCGGATTAATATTCAGTCTATGATATATATCCTTCGGGTCAATCCCCACCATATCTGCATGTGACCATGTAAAGATATCGAGATTAGCTTTGAGAAATTCTTCCATCCGAGTTCTGTAAGGCTCAGGAAGTTCGGACCCAATGTAGAGTTCGAGGTCATCACAGTTTGAGTTAACTTTGATAGCCTCCAGTTCTTCGACTGGGGTTGCTCGTCGATTTTGTCCCTTCCATCGTGGATCAATAATTGACCCATCAGGGTTTAGCTCATCCTCGATGTCCATGGGTTCAACATCTAGGCGGGGATCAACATTTTCTGCTATGCTGGGAATAGTGTTGGTCGCCAGGAATGGGCATTCCATGCCGGTGCTAGTATTATGTTCGCTTGTGGCCGTTAGTGATTCTAGCACTGGCAGGGTCTGCTCGTTACCTGGCAATTTCTGGTTGCCCTCAGGTGGAGGCTGTTCGTCAATGTCCATCTGGTCGTTCTGATCTTCCAGGATATCATTGGGGATAGAAGGTTCATCGTTAGAATGGCTGGTTGATGCTTCCATTATTAAAACCTGTTTCTCAATTGAATGTATTTGAAGGAGACATTCTCGAGATTTCCTTTGGTCTCCATTTAACGTCCCATCTCCACTTGCAGTTGGAAACTTGACACAATAATAATAGGTTGAAACAGCAGCTTTAAATTCATTTAGGAATGGTCGGCCAAAGAACCCGTTGTAGGTGGATTCTTGATCTACGACCAGGAACTCCACCACTCTAGTTATATTCTTCTCAGGATCCTTGGTCGATACAAGTTGAACTGACAACCTAATTATTCCTAATGGCTCTGTTACAGCATTTCCGAAGCCTAGAATCCGATGATTGGAATCTTCAATGTAGCCAACATAGTCTCCAGTTGATCAAACGTCTTCTTGAAGATGATATTTGTGTAGGCTCCGGTGTCCACCAATAAACGATGCACTTTTATCCCCATTATCTTGGCACAGATTACGAGGGAGTCGTTATGGGGTGTAACAATTCCATCCAAATCTTTTTCCGTGAAGGTCAACTCTGCTGTATGAAGAATTGACGGGTTGACCCAAATTTCTTGTACATGAGCTACTGCACGTAGCTAAGCTTTTCTCTTCCGATTTGACATTAGAGGTCACCCATCAGAGCAGCCACCAACAGGTCCTGCAGACTCCATCATTTGAATTTCGGGAATTGGATCTCCTGTTGTTGCTGGAATTGGTCGCCCAGCACAATTTTTTCGGGGAGCTTGTTCAACATCGTCATTCTCGGACTCATCTTCCCTACCTCTTTTTCTGGATTATCTTTTCACAAATTCGGATAGCTTACCCTCCTCATAGAATCGCCACAATTGCTTTAGCAAGTCACGACATTCACTTGTAAAATGCCCCACGCTCTGATGGTAAGCACAATACTTGTTTTGGTTTAACTTGCTAGCGTCTTGACGTATCTTTCTCGGAGGGGTAAGTAACTCTTTTTCCCAAACATTATTGTACACCGCATCGATCGATATGGTGAGTACTTGATTCAGCTTATCCTTCAGTTCTGCCCCTTCATTGAATGCTTTCAAGTTCTTAGGGGCCCGATAACCTCCACCACCGGTCTTTTTAGTGTTTTCTTTCTGATCTCCTTTATCTCCTAAATCTTTCTGTAGGGCTTCATGCATTGAGACAAAGACTCCTGCCTGGTCGCGGAATTCAGCATAAGTTTCCGGGCATCTGAGATGTACATCTTTACAAAGATCGATTCCTTTCTTTAAACCAGCTAGGACAACCACAATTTTTATATCTTCGCTAACAGATTTCCCTTCCAACAAGACCTTGTCAAACTTTTCCAAATACGATCGGTCCGACTCGTCATCAGCCTATTTCAAATCGGATAACTGATGCTTTTGGGATAGATAAGACCTGGCCGTGGAGAAATGGGACATAAACTCTTTGCATAACTGGGCAAACGAATGAATGGAAGCCGGCGGCAAAGCCGAAAACCATTTGTGGACACGATCCCCCAGAGTTAATGAAAAGTTTCGGCATTGGGTAGCATCACTTGCCCCCATTGATATCATGTAATCAGAATATTTCATCAGATGCACCCGAGGGTCCGTCGTGCCCTCATAATTTATACTTGTAGGGAACTGGATCTTCTTTTGAATGGGAGCTTTTATGATTACTGAAGATAATAGAGAGGATGGAAGGGAAGTATTCCCATAACCTCTCTGCAGGTCCAACTGACCATGCATGCTTTCAATTGTTTTCCTCATGGACACCAGTTCCTCCAGGGATCCCCCTTGACTTGGAGGCTGTTCGGCGAACAGAGGTGCATGACCATCTGTCTGTCGCAGTTCCTCGCTTGGTATGAGAATCTCTTGGACTGGCCTCCTAAGATTTGGTGCCCCATCTGGGCCTAGGCAACCAAAAACTGACCTAATCAGCCTTTCGTGGACTGACTGGCGAGCTGGTACGCGGGCTGGGCGAGCTACTTCAGCTCTGGGGTGAATCTCGATAGCTCCTCGGCCAGGGCGACCTAATCTGTTCAGTGCACCCTGGCTAACCCCCACAACTTGGCCAGGGGTTTATTTCCCATGGCTGGTTGCCTCGGCGAGCTGTTTCTCATTCCCTTTATCTTTCGAACCTGGACACTGTCAGCTTCATTTTGATGTTCATCCATGGTCCTCTCATATTCGCGAGCTTTTGTTGGGCTATGCCTTGCTCGGATATGAGATGGGCCAGGTTGTACTTGTTGTTTTTGTAGGGCCTGAAGCATCGCGATTGTCCGAGCTAGATCATCAGGGTTGTGAGCAAAGGCTTCTAGCTCAGGTGGCATCAACTGATTTGCAGTTGTTGGATGATTTTCTTGCTCATGTCGAGCTACTTCTGCTCGCCGACCAGCCTGGGACATCCTCAAATGTGAATCTCTTGTCAAATGTTGTGAATGCTGTGTTTCATGTGACTAAGGCATCCTTGCCAAAGTTTCGGTATAAATCTTCAAATGTTCAAATGAAGAACACAAAGAGCACTTTCGTATAACTCTTCAAATCTTCAAGTTTTAAGCTTGAAATTCTTGACTGATTGTCCTTGATCGGAGGTTCGACCCTCCTTCTAGCGCCAATTTATTGATGATCTTTTCTAATCACAGGGATTAGTGGTTGTTTTATTTGTTAATTAGATCACCAAACAATTACGTGTGATTGATCACTAACGTAATTAGTGAATATGAAAATTGGGATTGGATAAGATTAAACACGTGTATTGATTACGTATTTATTTTGTATTTCTATGAATCGGGGAGCTTGGCTATGTATAGTCGAAGATTGGACGTGTGTATTAATTTGTGCTTGTTTTATAGCTGAAAATTAAGGTATTTATACAAGTTTTCCTAGCATGAGGTGTACAAAACCTTTGACATTCCAAGTGTGCATGTATGACACTTGGAATGTTGACTATTTGACCTTATCTAAACTAAATTCTATCCTTTAATACTGGACTTGCTCGTATTCAAGAGTTGTTCGTCCTATTGGACTTGTCCTTAAGGAGTCTTTAGCTTGATTTTGTTGGTCATTTTCCTTGATAGTTTGATATCTTGATACTTTAATCAAATCTGTTCGCCTATGGACTAGATTTTCTCGTCGGGGCATCACCTATGTCCACATGGTCTTTGGGTTTAGAGTTGTTAGCCTGGTCATTGTTGCTCGTCAAGCTGGATCTGTTCGCCTGATAATTCCAGCTTAACCTGGCTTTGCTGGCTTAATCTGATCTTAAGGGTATGTACTTTGTGATAATTCTACTCGCCTTGATAGTACTTCTACTCGCCTATCAACAGCCACCACATGTTGTAAAGATTTGGCCGACCTCGCTTATCTTACGTAAGGTCAGTTGGTGACCTCGGGAACTCTTCTAATAGTTATCTTTGAGCTCGGAATTATTATGGTCACAACATGCGATAAACTTTATTATAGTCAATCTGTAAATTAGAAAACCAACACTGGGTTTATCAATAATCATCATCCCAAGAATAAAGTACATGTAAAATCCGAAATTGCAGCCAAGGCAAGAAGGCATAGTTGCGAACATGCAATCCAAATATCAATATACTTGGCAGGCCAATGTGAAAAACTTACTGAGAGTTTAGGTTCTATGGCACAACTTTGTGAATGTCTCTCTTGATTGATTTTTTTCGCCTTCCTCACACTCCACCTCCACTTTTTTACTTCCTTTGCATCATACGAGAGAAGCAGCTCAGGTATTGGAATCTACAAGATGTGTATCAATGTTATTAAGACTACTTACAAAAGCTATTAATTAAGTGATTTAACAGTAAATAACACTCTGTTTTAACACTAATACCGCATACAGTCAGGGTTGATAAGTGGCTTATATGAGCTTTAATAGATCTATGTCATTAACATTAATTGGATAGGCAAGACACTAATTAAATGGTAAAAATAGATAGATCCACATACCTACACGAATACAAAGCCTACAAGCCGAAATCCCCCTGCAGATCCGTCGCCGATGCTGCCACCCAGACGGACGACCTCTAGAGCCACAGGTGCCGAACAGCCGCCCGAAATAGTGGAGGAGAAGAGACACGAGATCGAAATCTCTCCACCGCCGTCCGACTCGAGCCCCGAGACTCTAGATCGCTGATGAAAGCCGACGGGAGGGTGGTGCTCCGTCCTGATGCCGCGGTCAACGAGGAGCCAACGCCAAATAACCACCAGATAGGGAATTGCAAGGGTTTTCTCATGTGCAACAGTTGGATACAAATGTGTGTAAAAGACTGGTGGAGGTTTGAATTTTTATTGTTTTGCCTACGTAATTTCTTTTTAAGAAAAAGAGCCAATTAAAATATAAAATTTTAAAGGGTGTTTCATTTAAATTATTCAATAACAACAATCATTAAATGAAACATACTAACGATGGAGGTATTAAAGGAGGCGATGTAATTAATAAAATTGACATAATGATTTAATTTATTTTGATTCCCCATTAATTAATTTCAAAACATATGAAATATAGGAATCAACCATCTTTCATGTGTTTTTCTATGGTTGAGAAGATTTCCGTCCTTCCTGACATCAAAAAATCCTTTAAATACCATTGAATTCTTGATTCAACAGGTATTTTTTTTAACATGACTGCATGCACTTTGCATTAGAGCATTTGCACTGTGCAAATAGCAATTGCACTGTATCGTCATACCAATAAATTTATTTAATTAATATAAAATGACAAAAGTATCATTTTTATTTTAAATTTATTATAAATTACACAAACATCACAAGAATATTTATTGGTCCCAAAACTTATCGAGTGTCCGCTTTTTGCCCCAAAAAATTAAAAATATTCAATTTTATCTCATAATTTAATTGATTGTCATATTTTACCCAATTTTCGGTGATAAAATACAAACTAAGTCGACAAAAAATTAGGACTTTTTGCTATTATTGTTGGGATGATGATAGACTTTTTTTTTAATTCAATTTTAAATACATTTAAATAAATAAAAAATATTTTATTATTAATAAAATTATTCCTATCTTTGAGAGAGAAAAAGGGGCAAAGATCACCATAGCATAAAAACTCCATTCTCCATTAATCATTCTGTATTATCAATTTGTTTGAACAAATTACGTTTCAAAGAGTTTATATATATGTGTGAGGAAAAAAGACATATTGGATTGGTAAGATGAGTAACCACCGTGTTTGAGAACTGCTGTCCTTGTCCAACAAAGAAATTAACAAGAATAAATTAATAAGAAATTTAAAAATCTGGATTAATAGATTTGCAGAGTAGAGGAAATCAACAATTTCCTTATTTGATGTTTTCACAGTGCGGCACAATCACGAAGTTTCGAGGTTGTTATCGTGGTGCGGCGGTGCGAATTGAGACACGGGAGTCTAAGGGAAATTGGTTGGTTGAGACATAGAAAATGTGAGACCACTCACCACTATGCATACAAAAAAAAAAAAAAAAAAAATTGACAAATATAACCTTCAATGTAAGTGTGCGAGTCACATGTCGCAGGAAAATACCACCAATATTGAGTATAGGTTGCAATCGGTTATACAGGTTGTAATTAAATAAAAAAATTGAACAAAGCATGTTTTCAATCCATAGGTTAAAATAAATAATGTATAAAAAAATTGAAATTGTTGGTTTGCCATTATGTAAATCCATGTCCATAATGGAACATGATATAAATGATTTGATGCAAAATATATAGAAATTAATTGGGGTTCACCTGGTGTGTGGTTCCACAAACATCCATAGACCAATTGGTTGGTAATAGGAGTAATAGTCCACTAGGCTTATAAATAATCTCATTTTTTTCAATTTTTCAATACTCATTTATGTAATTTACCTTATTCGATCTCAATATGTCCCCTTCACATGTGAGTCCTCGACAATTGAAAGAGAATTACCTATGCTACGTTACTTCGCCAATCCATTGGCTTGAGCATGGAGCTTACGATCTAATACCATGTAGAAATTAATTGGGGTGCCTTTGATGCGGTCCTATAAATTTAGGCACTCAAAATACGAAGGAGACTAGTCACACACCCAAATGAGGTTCTATTTTAATACTAATTTGTTATAAAAAAGAGTAGCTCATTAAACATATAATTAATCTCACTTCTTTCAATATTTTAATGTGGAACACCTCAAATGTGTAATTTATTATATTCTCAACAAAATAAACATAAAGAACTTGTGTGTGGGTGTGTTTTTAAACAAAATAGAGGAATTCTTCTCTCACATGATACAATGCATTGTTGGACGACATATTACTCCCTCCGTCCCACAATAAATTTCATACTTTTCTTTTACGTTCGTTCCACAATATTCTTCAAACCCCTAAATGGAACTAACATTCAAGTAGTTAAAACCAAATTAACCGATTGAATCAAATCGAATTGTACAATTCGGTTCGATTATTTGGTATTTTGGTTCGATCACGGTTTCTAGAAATTTTAATATTTTGGTTCTGTTTTGGTTATTGTAAGAAAACAAACCAAAATAACCAAAAATCGAATTTAATTAATAATTATTATAATAATATATCTAGTAAACTGTTATTAAGGCTATATGGAATATTATTGAACTGTATTTTAGCATTTGACTAAGTCTTGGGTGTAATTTTTTATTTTTTATGGACTCTTAAGTGACGCTTAATTATAATTTTTTTTTTCAATGGTAATGGGAATGAAAATAAATATAAGGTAATTATAGTGGTTCATGAGAACAACAGATGATTCGTAACACAATTTTTCCTCTTAAATAAGGTAATCACTATCCCATTTGATTACCTTTTTGTCATCCTATGATCATGCTCCTTAATCATTCCCTCATGCCACAACCAACAAACTCTTCTTTTCTCAAATTTTTTCAATATTAGAATATAATTCTAGTGATGTAACCATCATAGAGACATTCACTCAACATAACCGAGGGCGGAAAGGGGAAAAAATTAATTCTCATTCCCATTTGAAAATTAGGAACAAGCGATCCCTTAGTTTATTAGGGGGTTAATATACTTCTGTAAATGATTTAGGAATAGTAGTAGTTATTTTATGGAATTTTAGCAGTTTTTTAATTATTATTTCGACCCAAAAAGGGAAAAAAAAACCTAAAAAATTTAAACATAGTACATTTCGGTTAATAATCGTTCAAATTCGATTTTAGTGCTAATTCGGTTAATTTTGATTACCGACTAGAGACTTTTTAATTATTTCAATTTTTGCTATTTAATTAGTTTGGGTCGGTGACCGAATCACCGATCACGCACAATACCATTTCATATGCACATGAAATTTAAAAAGAATTATTTTTCAACTAACCTTTTTTAATATGCGTGATGTGAAATGTTCCATGGAAGGAAGTATAACACAAAGCATGTTTTCAATCCATTGTTAATCTAATGTCAATGATATTCTATACTTCTTGACTTGAAACAACTTTGAAAAAAAAATTAAAACCGTATATATATTCATGCTAAGAAAATATATCACCACGAAATTATTTTATACATTAACGATTGTTTTTTATTTAATATGTACACGAGTTGATCTAAACTCAATATGTTCTTCAAAACTTTTCAATAAAACACACGACTTTATCGATAGTTACAATTAGATAAACGATTTGCATTTCTAGATGTATCGTTCAAAATTGTGCCGAAAATACAAACTGCGTAAATTACAACAATTAATAACGTTAAATATTTTACTGAAAAGTTACAAATTCAAGCCAAAATTAAAATTACATCAAAAGGACATATATCAATTTTATAGCTAAAGGAAACTTATAAAAAAACCTTCGAGAAGTCAATAGTTTCGATATAACTTGTATAATGGTTCAGGGATAACGGTTTGGGAGTCGAAGCCTCCCATCTCCGTTTCCATGAATAGAAGTTGCAGCCGGCCCCATAACCTCCTCAATGGCTTCCCTAAAACTCGAACAATCTTACGACAAATACTCCATACCACTAAAACTATAGCTGTGATCAAAGATACAATTCTCTTCATATTTGGTATATTTGGATTATTTTACAAAGTTTGATGCATTGGTGGTATATTTTGCAGAGGGCTTGGCTTGATTAAATACATGCATTTGTGATAAAGAAAATGACCATGTTTGTAATAATAGCCACAAAATTTTAGAAATTATACACATCCACTTACTTCATTGGTTAACCTAATCAAAATAAGGATAGAGAAGTTTCGGAGGGAATTGATAAAATTAGAAAAATATAGTGAAAAAAAAAAGTTTGTGTGAGACTATTTCTCTTATTATATTGTGAAAAATAAATTTGTGTGATATATGGAAAAAAAAATGGGAGAAAATATAAAAGGTTATCAAACACACTATATAAATCAAATGTATTTTTCAATGGTTTACAGTACAAGAACATAAAGAATTTGCCTACGAAATTGAAATTGAATACAAAAGTTTTTAACAAAAAATTATGTAGTAGAGATTATCTACGATTTTACCTACAAAACTTTCTAATCATATAAATATTTTCATTCTTTAACCTATGTCCAAACAATTTGCCGTTGAAGTGAAATTATTAGGTAACTAATTACTTACAAATAATTTGTCTACAAAAAATTCGATTTTTGTAGAAAAGTCGAATGTAATTTTCACTTTAAATTTTTTTATTTGAAATTTTATAGTCATAATGATAAACTTTATAAAAAATTCTTGATTTTCTTGTTGTTTTACTCGAAGCTAGATATTGATTTATTGATATATGTTGTTTTTATTAAAAAAATAAATATATATTAAGTGTGTACAAACATTGTATGCTGCAATGAATTAATTAATGTACGTTATCCTCTGAATATATTGGATAGAGACACGTGGAAGTATTACACCAATAAGTAGAGACAAGAAAGTTTACACCAATAAATAAAAGTATGGGTCTGAAGAGAGAAAAGAAACGTACAAAAATGGTTTACAACGACGGAAGAGAATTCGAGTCCACAATATATATATATATATATAGTAAAATAAAAGAGAGCCAAATTATTTATGTGATCATGCAATACCACTTAAGTTATCAATTTCCTGCCACTTTTTTTTTTTTTATTAAACTTATTCGAGGATGACTCCAAAGTTCCAAACCAGATTCTCGTGAACAATCTAAAGAGGATTTTGGTGCAGCAAACAATTTTCTCAAAATTTTATATAAACATCAAAATCCAAAGTAGCTAGTATGTCCTTATGAATTGTATCACTTTTGCAACTCAATTTACAAGATTAAAAGAATTGTATTTTACTTATAATTGAAATGAATTTATTAGTAAATTAGTTGAGAAATACTATAATTTTCTAATTTGTATTGTTTCACGGTCAGAAAATATATGGGAAAACTGTAAAAAAAAAAAAAGTTGTTATATTCATTTGGGGTGTTTTCAATACTAATAATTAATGAAAATCACATATATTTTTTAATTGATCATGCCTCCTTCGAGAGAGGCTGCAACCACCCCCTTCTTCCAATGTGACGGTGTTTTGTCTTGTGTTTGTATTTTTTATACACACCATAAATATTAATTAATGATTATGAATTATATCATATACAAGTTAAATATAATGAAACGTCAAGTTGAAAACAAGAAATTTCATTTAATGATTAAATAAAGCATGCAGAAAGTTTCAACGTAAACTATTTTACGTAAGATGAACTCAAATGTTTAAAGTGTAACCTCTTGCAGTTATGATCATTTTTGATTGGGTTAATTGCACTTTTAATCCCAAGAGAATTGGTCCAAAACACATTTGGTACCTATGTGCACTTTTGATATTTTTTTTTTTTTGCACTTTTAGTCCCATCCGTTAGTTTTTGGATGGAAACCGTTAGTAGACCAAAAATGGAGGGAAAACAGGTTTATGACTGATTTTTGGAGGGAAAATAGGTCACATATGTCTATAAATCAACTACATTTCCACTCTCAACTAAAACTACTATTAAAATGAATTAAAAGAGCTGTAATATAAAATTTCACAATTCTATTACATATTTCAAAAGACAAATATCACAATTTCATTACATACTTCAAAAGGCAAACAAGTTCATATACTTGTACATGCATTACACATTGCAGCTCATCTAAGATTCCATCTAATAACTACACAAAAACCAACTGCATCACAAAAACTCCCTAATATCTTGATCTAACAACTTTACATCACAAAAAACTCCTAAATAAGTTCATCTAACATTTCATAGCACAAAAAACAGCAATGTTTCATCCAAGACAACACTAAAACCAATAATGTTTTTTGCCCAACAACAAAACAGAACCTTGATTCCAAAAGATAGACAAAAAATGGACATACTATACTGTTTTTACCCTTTCTTCTTTTTCTTAGACCCTTTCACAATTGCAGCTTGCAAATTTGTCATGGTAACAAACTTTTTACCTCCAATTTTGATCAATGGTACCCCAGCAGATGATGATGATGACATGGAACTTCCTCTTTGAGTGGAGACTCTCTCATTAGGTTGGAAAGCCATGGGAGCTGGTTCTCTAATGTTGATCCTTGGAAAGTTCTGCTGGCCTAATCCTCTAGGTGGCCTGGAAGGAGGTGGATTGTTTGCTATAAAATGAGAACTCAAGATTTTCCCTGTTCTCATTTCCACCTGTATATGAATAGAAATACTCATTACAAGAATGATTTATTATGTTAGCTAAATATATATCAGTTTATTTACAACCACACTTACTTGGTCCAAATTCTCACTTACTACATTTGTTAAATTGTCATTCACTTGCTCCAACAGTTCCTAATCATATTGAACTTTTATTAGAATAACATTGAAGTGCATAAAATGGGATAACTTCAAATAATAGAATACTCACAGCAGGTTGTGACTCTTGAGTGGATGGGGGAATATCATCAGCTTGTGTTATTTCCTCCATTGATTGATTTACCTAAAAATGGATTTTATTAAAGTTAAAAATAAAAAAACACTTGATAAATAGAACTAAATTTGAAAAGAAAACTAACTGTTGTTAGTGCTCCTTGTTCATTTTCTGCATAAGTTTGTTGATTTGCCTCCATTGGATCTTCCTATAAACATGATAAACTTTACAATGTTAGAAACCTGAAACTTGATAAAAAAAAAAAAAATTGAAAGAAAAGTAAAAGAAATTACTCACCACAGGAAAGTCTTCAGCGAACTTTTTCCACTCACAAGTTCTTTCGTTATGGCCTTGTTTGCAACACCAGCTACACTTCACTTTGTATGTTTGTTTAGGCATGAGCAATATTTCTTTCCTTTTCCTCTTGCTTCCCCCAGCAGGTTCTTCATCAGCCCCTCTTCTTCTTGCCTTGCTTGGCCTACCTCTTTTTTTGCCAAAGTTTGGGGGAAGTGGTGGTATATATCCTGTCCTCTCCCACATGTCAACTCCAACTATAGGTTGTAAAGCTGACATTTAAATCTTGTTGTAGGTCTCAATTGTATAACATGGATAGACAAGTTCTTCTGGATTTAATTTTTCAGCACCAATTGCACTCATTGCATGCTTACATGGAATTCCAGTCAAATCCCACACCCTACACGAGCAAGTTCTAGCCCCCAGGTCAACTGAATACCTCCCTCCATCAAAACTCTCTATCTCATACAATTGAGAGTTGGATTTCAGTGGAATGCAATCACAAGCCTTTACCATCCTTCTATTCAGTTTTTGCCTAATTGTTGGACAAATCAACTTACCCTCCCACAACCTCTCATACTTATCCCTGTTTTTTTGCAGTCTTTTCATGAGGCTCATTCTTATCCATTCTAACACTGTAATTATCACTACAAAAAAAACACTGTTTTGCGACGGAATTAGCGACGGAAAATCCGTCGCAAACAGTGTTTTGCGACGGTATCTGCGACGGACACGTATCCGTCCCTAAAACAGCCGTAGCTAATTTTTGCGACGGATTTTGCCTTCCGTCGCAAATTAACGACGGACAAATCCGTCGCAAAATCGGCGGGTCAGACCCGGCCGGGTCACACAGAATTTGCGACGGACAGTATTCTGTCGCAAATATTTCGGGTCAGACCCGTTCGGGTCAACAACATTTGCGACGGCCACATTCAGTCGCAAATGTTTATATATATTTTTTTTTATTTTTTTCTGTTATAATTTGCGACGGGTTGTTTTCCGTCGCAAAATTCAATATTTGCGACGGAATTTGGCCGTTGCAAATTACCGAGCCTATACAAAAAAAAGTGGCTCGCGTGGTTCGAGCCCGGGCACCCGAGGCGGCCGGGGCGGGCGCGGACCACTGGGCCAACCGGCCCATCTCTTTTTATATGCGGCCCACCTTCTATATTAGTTTTATTAGGCCTTGAACAATTAATCCATTTTTTGCATCCAAGGGGAATTGAACACGGGACCTCTTGTGCAAGAGGAGGGGGCGCGCGCCACTAGGGCACAAGCTACTTTCGTTTATTTTTATGCAATTAATTGTATATGTATTCAAATTAAGTCATTTTTTTTTATAATTCACCAAATTAATTTCTTTTCGTATCTAAGTTGTTTATTAAAATATTTTGCCCAACTATTTTTTTTATTTTGTAAAATTATTTATTTCGACCCCCGCTTAAATTTATAATTCGTTCATTTGTACGCAATTAATTGTATATGTATCCAAAATAACTCTTTTTTTTTCTACTATTCACCAAATTAATTTATTTTCGTTTCTAACTTGTTTTTATAAATATTGGGGTCATTTAATTTTTATTATTTCTGTAAAATTATTTATTTCGACTCCCGCTTAAATTTATAATTCGTTCATTTGTACGCAATTAATTGTATATGTATCCAAATTGACTTTTTTTTTTTCAAAATTCACCAAATTAATTCATCTAAGATCATGTATATGTTTGCTACAAGTAATTATGCTAATTAACACTGAATTGGTAATATCTTTGTTGAAATACTATTTGTAGCATCATTCCCGGTCACAAGGTTTCCGCCATTATTACAGAGATATTGAGGGATAATCTAGAGGAGAACGCAATGAAGTTCAAACTCGTCTCGTCGCAGCGGAAGCAGTACTACTTGGATGAGTTTCGGGTATATATATGCAAATATTTTTAACCAACTAATTGTTTATAAATATTTGCATATATATACCCAAAACCCATCCAAGTATTACTGCTTCCGCTGCGACGAGACGAGTTTGAACTTCATTGCGTTCTACTCTAAATTATCCCTCATTATCTCTGTAATAATGGCGGAAACCTTGTAACCGGGAATGTCTTTACCAAAAATTGTTCAAAAAATATAAATAAATTGTTCAAAAAACATAAATAAATAGTTCAAAAAATATAAATAAATTGTTCTTCATCAGAATAATGGTTCACTGTTCCAGTGATCCACCAAACCATCCCATATCGATCGTCCGTCTGGTGCTCGACCCAACTCCACCCGATCCCCACACTCCCACCGCTTCTTCAGGCCGTAGATAATATCTTTGTACCGTTCTTGCGCTTTCGCACAGAACAATTGGTACATAATACTATCGTTGGCAGGGTCCCAAACGCACCGCCTCTGCAAATAAATTAAAAATAGAATATTAACGAATAAATTAAAAAATTAAAAGTTAAATTAAAATCATAATAAATAATTTTTTTATACCTTGAAGTCATCAAAGTACTCCATCCTCTTTTGCTCGGACACTTGACTCCAAGAGTGGGCACCATACTCAAATTGTCCCATCCTAATGATTTGTGAGACGATTAAGCTAGTCTCATGGGCTGGAAGCAGTCTGTGACAACAAAATTAAAAAATCAAGTTAATTATATTAATATATATATAATTAAAAGTATACATAATTCATTAAAAAATACTTACTTGTTGTCGACTATGATGACAATGAGAAAATTATCTTGACCTGGGTTCATCTGTAATAATTTAACAATTCAACTAATTCAATTATAAACTTAACAAAAATTAAACATGCTTTAAAATTAAATTAAAATTCGATCTACTAATTAAATTAGATCAACTAATTCAACTAAAATCAATTCATTTCTAATATAATTCAAACAATTCAACTAATTCAATTCTAAACTTAACAAAAATTAAACATGCTTTAAAATTAAATTAAAATTCGATCTACTAATTAAATTAGATCAACTAATTCAACTAAAATCAATTCATTTCTAATATAATTCAAACAATTCAACTAATTCAATTCTAAACTTAACAAAAATTAAACATGCTTTAAAATTAAATTAAAATTCTGTAACGCCCCGAACCCAATATATATTAATTATATCGAATTCGAAGTGTTATTGTGATCAAAAGTCCGAACTATAAAATTTTTGAAGGAGATATAACGGAAATGAGAGATGATGAGTTTTATGCAGCGGAAGAAATGAATAGAATAATTTTAGTAAGTATCTTACACACATATATGTGTACATAAAACATAGTATCAACAGTAATGTTTTATTTAAGTGGGGAACTCCGTGTCGTCTCTATTACTGTCCTTGCTCCACGAAATCATAATCTGCAAGGGGTTGGGAAAAGGGGGCGTGAGAATTGAATTCTCACGTATGGGTGATTTGCAACGTCATGGAATTGGTAAATCCGAAGTATATTAAATTATACTTATTGATAAAGTATATAATTTATTTAAGCAGTTGACATATTAATATGAATAACATATATCACAGAAGTAACAAGCTCACATAATAATTAATTGGCATAACAGATTTCAAATTCACATAATTGATATATCACAAGTTGATTCACAGTAAGCGGCAAAGCCCAAAGTCATTTTTCAAGTATCGGCCCAATCTGCCAAAATCATTTCCAACACTTTGTGAATCTCCCCCAAACCATTTCTCACCAACAAATCATGTGACCATGAATCTGAATAATTATTATCACTCATGGTCACCACAAATAATATCAGCGACCATGAATCTGATCTATTATCACTCATGGCCGTACGTGTCATTCCACAAAATAATTACCAGCGACCATGAATCTGACTTATTGTCACTCATGGCCGTACGTGTCATTCCGCAAGAATAATTACCAGCTTTCTTTTTCCTCACAAAAACTATCATTTCTAAACATGGGGAGAAATACACATAATTCATACTTAAAAGATTCATGCTCACAAAATGTCCTTATTACTATGCAGTCATAAACGATTTATATAATTAGATAAACACAACAATCCATATATAGTTCACACACTTATATAATAGGGTTTACGTTTATGTTGGATTAATTGTTTTAGATTGATTTAGTCGAGTTCAGAGTATACCAGCATAACGTATTATGAGCAGATCAATCAACAGATCATCACCCACCTGATTGTTCTGAGTTCCGGGAATATTGGGTAGGCAGACAGTCGAGTCCTTCGTGCGTGTTCCGAAAAGTACAGAATCGAGTCCGGTTCGGGGTGGTAAACGAACGGCCTAACGGCGTCCTAAAAGAAATCGGTTATTCGTCGGATTATTTGGGCAGCATAACGGCGTCGTTCGGGGATCCGGGAAAATGAATCGAACAGCCTAACGGCGTCGTTCGAGGTCTCCAAAAATTTCGGCAGCAGCAACCGGTTTAACGGCGTCAAATAACACGAAAGAACGAATTCGTGAGTTTCAACGAAGAATCAAATAGAGAAATTGAAGTTAAGAAAATTGGGAAAAAATATTGAAATCGAATTCAAATTAACGAATTTCAATCGGAGATATTGAAATGAAATTGGGACTCACTTGAGAATCAAGAGGCGGCAACGCTCGACGGAGAAAGGGCAGCGTGGCGGTGGAGCTTCGCAACTCGGAGCAGGGGAGGCGACGGTGGTGAGCGTCGCGACGGCTGGAGACGGCGGCGCTCCTGGGGCGAGGCCGCGGCTGAAGGAAGAGGCGGCCGGCGGCGTTTGGCTCCGTGCGGCGGCGCTGGCGACCGGCGCGAGGAGGCGCGGCGCTTCGGAGATGGGACGAGCGGCAGAGATGGAGGGAGTCGGCGTCGCTGTGAGAGAGGGAGAGAGAGGACGCGGCGGAGGAGGAGCGACGCGGCGGCGCTGCTGGCGCGTGGAGGGCGTGACGATTGGAGCACGGCGGTGCTCGTCCTTGGTCGCGACGGAGGTGGCTGTGCGAGGCCAGCGATGGGCGGCGCTCCGCTGTAGGGGACGGAGCGAGGCGGTGGTCGTTGGCGGTGGAGGCAAAGGTCGCCGGCTTCCGTCGGGGAGAAAGAAAAAGGAAGACGGGCGTGAGGCGTTTGGCTAAGAGAGAGAGAAGAGGAATTTGGGGAAAGAAAAAATGAAGAGGAAGATAAAAGTATGCGTATGTTAATTTGGAGAGAGAGACAGAAAGATATTTTAATTTTCAATTTCTAAATTAATTAGTTTAAAAGGGATGAATAAACATATGGCTGTGATTAAGTTCTCAATTTAATTTAATTTAAAAGGAAAAGTAATTTATGTGGCCAGAAATTAACCCCCTTTAGTTCAGATATTTTCGTTCCCACTTGATACGGTTAGGGATCGTTTGGTTCACGAGATTAATCCCGATTTGAAAATTAATACAGTTTTTAGATTCAATTAATATTTTATTGTATTTTAATTATTCTCAATAATTTATACGGATCGAAATCCTAATTTCAAACTTGAATATTTAATTTCTCATAGTCCTTTATTCGCTTTGAAAGATTCAATTCTTTCGACGAATTTAGGAATTTGTAAAAATGGTATATATTTAAATTACACAAAAACACACAAAATAATAAAATAAAATAAAACAAAGATAATAATATAAAATAAGGGTTCTAGGAATATAAAAGGTATAAAACGGGACGGGGTATTACAAATTCGATCTACTAATTAAATTAGATCAACTAATTCAACTAAAATCAATTCATTTCTAATATAATTCAAACAATTCAACTAATTCAATTCTAAACTTAACAAAAATTAAACATGCTTTAAAATTAAATTAAAATTCGATCTACTAATTAAATTAGATCAACTAATTCAACTAAAATCAATTCATTTCTAATATAATTCAAACAATTCAACTAATTCAATTCTAAACTTAACAAAAATTAAACATGCTTTAAAATTAAATTAAAATTCGATCTACTAATTAAATTAGATCAACCAATTCAACTAAAATCAATTCATTTCTAATATAATTCAAACAATTCAACTAATTCAATTCTAAACTTAACAAAAATTAAACATGCTTTAAAATTAAATTAAAATTCGATCTACTAATTAAATTAGATCAACTAATTCAACTAAAATCAATTCATTTCTAATATAATTCAAACAATTCAACTAATTCAATTCTAAACTTAACAAAAATTAAACATGCTTTAAAATTAAATTAAAATTCGATCTACTAATTAAATTAGATCAACTAATTCAACTAAAATCAATTCATTTCTAATATAATTCAAACAATTCAACTAATTCAATTCTAAACTTAACAAAAATTAAACATGCTTTAAAATTAAATTAAAATTCGATCTACTAATTAAATTAGATCAACTAATTCAACTAAAATCAATTCATTTCTAATATAATTCAAACAATTCAACTAATTCAATTCTAAACTTAACAAAAATTAAACATGCTTTAAAATTAAATTAAAATTCGATCTACTAATTAAATTAGATCAACTAATTCAACTAAAATCAATTCATTTCTAATATAATTCAAACAATTCAACTAATTCAATTCTAAACTTAACAAAAATTAAACATGCTTTAAAATTAAATTAAAATTCGATCTACTAATTAAATTAGATCAACTAATTCAACTAAAATCAATTCATTTCTAATATAATTCAAACAATTCAACTAATTCAATTATAAACTTAACAAAAATTAAACATGCAAAATTAAATTAAATTAAAATTCTATCTACTAATTAAATTAGATCAACTAATTAAACTAAAATCAATTCATTTCTAATATAATTCAAACAATTCAACTAATTCAATTCTAAACTTAATTAACAAAAATTTAAAAATGATTTAAATTAAAATTCGATAAACTAATTCAACTAAAATCAATTCATTACTAATATAATTCAAACAATTCAACTATAATCAATTCTCAACTAAAATCAATTCTCTAAACATGCTTTAAAATTAAATTTTAAACGGTAAAAATGAAGAAAACTTACGGTTTATTTGTAGAAAATGTCGAAACGAAAACTCGGTGGGGACGGACGCCTTCCTTTTCCCGACTTCTCCTTCCTTTTCCTTTCGTTTTCCTCCACTTCTTCCTTTTTCTTGCAGGATCCGTCTGCTTCGCGAGGAGAGTATTTATAATTGTAAAAAAATTTGCGACGGACGCCTATCCGTTGCAAATTTCGCCTGTCAAAGACAAAACGATGTCGTTTTTACTGATTTGCGATGGCTTTTCCGTCGCAAATCAGTCAACGCACCGTTTCCCGAGAAGACGCGTAAAAACGGTTCGTACTTGCGACGGAAATTCCGTCGCAAAACAGTCAAAGGACCGTTTCCCGGAAGGTCGCGGATATAAATGTAAGATTTGCGACGGCTTTGGTCCGTCGCAAACTCAAAGTTAAAATTTGCGACGACCTTATCTGTCGCAAATCAGTCAAACGGGTCGCTTCATGAACGGTCACTTTTAAACAGGTATATTTTGCGACGGAATGGACCGTCGCAAACTCAAAGTTGAAATTTGCGACGACCCTTCCGTCGCAAATGTAGTCGTTTCAAGACGAAGGCGGTGGGCCATAGTGTTTGCGACGGCTTTTCTGTCGCAAATTACAAAACTTTGCGACGGCCATCCTTAGTCGTCGCAAAATTACATTTTTTTCGACGGCTTAGTAAAATCCATCGCAAATTCACTGAATTTGCGACGGATATTTGGCCGTCGCAAAATTTCCGTCGCTAATCTCCGTCTTTTTTGTAGTGTATTAGTTTATGTCTTGCTTCTACAAGTGCACCATTCCATGATTCACAAATGTTATTCAACAATAAATCACACTTGGGAAATGTGGAGAAGTGTGACTTGGACCATTGGGATGGGGGTTTTTGTTGTAACCAAGCTAAGCACTTCTCATCAAGCTCACCTAGTTTTTTCATTGATTTTTCATATTCTGGTACCGTGGTAGCTCTAGCAGCTTGCCACAAACAATTTTTGAATGCAACCCCTCTAAACCCATCAACTTTCATTTTGGAATGCAGGTGCTTCATACAAAACCTATTTTCACAACCTGGTAACACAGCCTCAAAAGCAGCTAACAACCCTTTCTGTCTATCAGACATAAATGTATACAAATCATCCCTCTCAATATTAAGGTCTTCTTTCAAAAGACCTAAAAACCATGTCCAAGTTTTAGTATTTTCAGTGGTAACTACTGCATATGCTATTGGAAAAATTTGGTCATTTGGGTCAACACTAACAGCAGTTAATAACACCCCACCATGAGAACCCTTCAGAAAAGTCCCATCAACACCTATGAATGGTCTACACCCCGAAAGAAACCCAGCCTTAAGTGCTTGGAAGCACACGTAAAACTTACTAAATTGTTTTTTGCTATCAGGCCCATCATCAACAGAAATTTTGATTGTAGAGCCAGGATTCCTTTGCCTAAGTGCCCTAGCATAGTCCCAAATTAGATTATATTATTTCTCACTACTACCCTCAATCAATTTTTTAGCCTTTTTTGAAGCTCTATATGCTTGAAATCTTGACACATGACACTTATAATCTTTTGCCATAGTATTTCTAAACCCATCAACATCTTTTTTCGGATCTGACCTAAAGTCTTCCACATATCTCTTTGAAATCCAAGTTGAATTCAATGTTCTCACTTGGAAACTAATTGCACATGTATGTTCATCATTCAACTTCCTAATTTGGTAACACTTTTCATCGGGTACCTTCAAACAGTTTATAAACCAATCACAATCATCACACCTAGCATAAACCCTTCTCTTATCATTTTTAGATATCCCCACATTCCTTTTCTCAACTACCCCATGAGATTTAACAGCATCTATAAACAATTTCTTACATGAAAAATTCTGCCCTATTTTAAATTGAGGCTTAAAGACACTTGAGCTGTTAAATGCATTTGTCAACCCCCTCTCACCAGTTTCATCCCCAGAACCCATATCACTATCAAAATCATCATCTTCACTACCCTCCACATTATTAGAATGATCATCTTCAGTTTCATCCCCTTGAAAATCAGATTTATGAAACCCACCAAACTCAGTTTCTTTGTCTACTGCATGCTAAAAAAAGGCATCATCCATGTCACTATTTCCACTATCACTTTCCACCTTGTAATCTGTATCTTCTTCACTACCCTCATTGGAATCCCAATGATAATTATCAATAAGCCATTCAGTTTCTGCATCAAGTATCCCTATCCATTTATCCAATTCACTAATCATTTTCCCATTCCCCTTATTTTCATCACTAATCACTTTCTCCTTCCCCTTATCCCCATCATAAATTACTATTCTCTTAACACACACAGAATCAATTTTCCCCTTCCCCTACCACCATCACTAATCACTATTCCCCTCACCTTATTGTTCCCCTTCCCATTCTCTCTATCACTAAACTTCTTCCCCTTATCAGTAATAGTTTTCCCATTCCCCTTGTCACTAACCAGCTTCTCCCCTTCAACATAGATATCAACTTGAAAAAGTTTATAATCAAAACTTAGATAAAGTTCTTTGACATGGAGGATTTGACACATTTTTCCTAGACTATTAACCCTATAATACTTCTTACGCCCCATGAAACCTATTTTGGCAGCTAAACTATTAAGCAACTCAAATGACATTCCATTAATATTAACATAATCAAATGTACTTACAGTCCCACCGTCATATTTAATGGTTTCACCAACTTTTTGAAAACTGCCTCCGTGATGCATATGAAAGGTGTACCACACCTCATTTCCACCTGCAAAAGAGACATTTATTAAAAATGGGGGACCACTTCACTTGTAAACACTAAACCATATAATATTCTCAATACAACCAACTATTTAATAAATTAATACATTTATTGTTTTTTTTCAATTTAACCTACCCCATATGTTCCCCATAGCACTAACAGTATATAAACAAACAATGACAAAGAAAAAATAAGCCTTTATTGTAGCCAAGAAAGCCTTCCAGATTTTTTTCTCTTTCCTTCTTCCACAATCAATTATATCTCTTTCCTTTATTTATTTGCATGATATTACAATATTTAATATCCCTATTTCCTAATTACCCAACTAAACCACATACACCCATCTGCTCCAGAAACATCTAAACCCCATCTGCTCAGAAAAAAGAAAAAAAACTCATATGTTCCAAAAATTCATAAACAAGAAAACCCTAAGTTTACGATTGAGGAACTTACGAGATGGAGGAGGTTCAACAACTTTCATATTCCCAAGTCGCAGCATATTTAATTTGCTGGAACGAAACTCTTCGGAACGGGCTTCTCTGGAACGAAATTCGCCGAAATGGGTTCGCGATTCACTGGAAGTGGAACTGGTTCGCGATTTCGCTGGAACTGGAACGGCTTCGCGATTTCGCTGAAGGAATCGCGACTTCTGGTATCCGATTGCAAGATATTCAAATAAATTTGGGTGATTTCTTGTGCCAATTTGGAAGAGAATGGGAGTGTATATTGATTGTAGGATGATTTTTATGTGATTTGGGTTAAAGATCGTGAAACTTTGGAAGGAGAATTTGAGATCCCATTCTAGGGATTTTCATTTGCGTGAGTTTTAAAGTGTAGTTTTGAGTTTCCTTTAGATATGGTGTGTAAGGGGTTAATGAATTAGGAATTAGATTATTTTTTTACCGAATTAGGGGGTTTTATGTTTTCCCTTTTTCTTTTGACCAAATTAAGGGGTTAGACTTTTTCATCTTTTCTTGACCGAATTAAGGGGGTTAGATTTGGTTGAGTTGGAGTTGACGGATCCCTTTGGGACATTAATTTGGACGGTGGAATTAGTATGGTACCAAAAATGCTCAAAAAATGACCTTTTTGCAATCAGACAAATCTTATGGGACTAAAAGTGCAATTTACCCATTTTTTATTATATAAATTATAGAATTTTAGGTTAACCATTAATGGTTCAACTATAAATTACAAGTCTGGCCCGCGGGCTTGAGGCTATTCTAGGTAACCACAATCTTCAAATCCAACATATTGGTTCATTTGCCAATTGAGTTTGTATTTTGAAACTCTACTCATTTAAAAAAAATTAATTAATTTTTATAATAAAATCAAAAGTGTTAAAAGCAAGATGGAGATTGTTTCAAATGACACTGCATTCCTAGCTCAGGCTCTAAAGGCTCGATAATTTTCGCGAGCTGACTTCATTTTTGCAACCCAGGGCTACGCTTCAAGCTAACTTGGCAAAATAAAATGGAGGGAAGTAAGGTTTTGGAAGAGGGTCTGGTTTAGATTGTGGGGGATGGTCGTTCAATTAATGTTTGACGCTTGCACCGTAAATTCATAGCTCCGGCCTTGGATTGAGAGTGAAACAAGTCCTAAATTTTTTTCCATAGATGACAGGAATGACTACAACGAGTAACATATCCAAGCATACTCTCTTAGATCGAACATAACATCCAACTCAAGAGAAACTGATCTCTTTGATGCCACACATGTGCATCTGAATCCAACTGTGAATCACCATTATCATCAACATATACTAACTGAGGAATATCAGCAGCAGTGCAGGTAAGGAAATTCTCAAAATTATGAATGTACACTACTGCTAGAACATGAGTACACCAAAACATATAGTTTGAGTGATCTAGGCGAATAGTAAGAGAAACAAAGGATTTTGGAAGAGGAAAGGAAGAAGAATCCATGAAAAACTGAGAATAAAAAACCGGAAGAAAGCAAAAAAGGCTAGATTTAGAGGAATTGAAGAAGAAAAGAGGGAGAATCAACCCGAATAATTGGAATTGAACGTAACCGACCTCTTAATACCATGTTGAAATCTCTCATTGTAATTTATAAATCTCATTTTATTATCTTGATCTGAATTGTGAAGTGTACATGTATTTATACATTTTAAGAGATGAAGGCATGTGCCATCACTAGAAGATTTTTGCGTTTTAGTGAATTTGCATTTAGTAACGGATTAGCAACGGATTTACAACAAATATCTTCTGTTGTTATTTTGCTCGTTGCTAAATATGCCAATGGAATAGTATTCCATTAGTAAAATATACCGACAGACGGATTACCAACGGAAAATAAAATATTAGTTTATATGACCAATCTGTTGGTAATCCGTTGGTAAAACGGTTGGTAAACAAAATCCGTTGCTAAATTAGTGTTGTAATCCGTAAAAAATCTGTTGATAATCCGTTGCTAAATTCCGTTGGTAATCCGTTGATAATTAAATCTGTTGGTAATCCGTTGGTAAAATTTGTTACTATTCTGTTGCTAATTTATTACTAATGTTGGACAAATGTAATAACTACTATTTCCGTTAGTAATCCGTTTGTTTTTTTTTTTTTTTTTTTTTACTTTTTAATATTCTTGTCCCTATTATAATTTTCCTATATTTTTATTCAATAAACATAATAAATTAAAATTTACTAAGAATCAATATAATTCAAATACTCATAATAACATAAACTTCAAATTCAAAGTCATAATTTGGAATGTAATATGTCAAAATATAATTTCGAATATAATTCAAAGTCAAATTGATGGAGGGTTCATCGTGTGCGGACTCTAGGTTGGTGTTGATTGAGTGGATCCACCTCCACTATCTACAAAATAATAAAGATAACCATATGTGTGTTATATTCAGCTTGTATGATGATAATCTCTTACGTCGACAAAATAATCTTAATAAAAGATAAATTTTGGAACATACAAAAAGATACTATAGCAAAATCAAATTTACATAAAACCAAACTAAAACACATGTAAATTTCAATCAAAGCACATATTAAAGTATTGAAGGGAGCGAACATAAATTTGTAACATGTGAATAATACTAGAGTTTAGCATATATATCGGATTACGAATGAATTATGGATGGTTATGCCCGTTCACGAATGTCCTCCTACTGTCCACCATCTCCACGTCGTGAATGAACACCCCCCCTGCGAGCCTCCATATCTACAATAAAATATTCATGAAATTAAAATGTTATATGCAACTAGAATATACAACAATACATCATTTATGTTTAATTAGCTAACATGTACCCTAATCACTATCTATATATTCATCCTCATCATCTGTGCTATCCATTTCAGACTCAATTATAAGATCGTCCTCTTCTTCGAGAGGCTCATCATCCATGTCAATGAATGCTGCATTCGGATCATTCAATGATGCAGGTTCTCCTACATTAATTTCTAGTAAATTATGGACATTTGCACCATCTTCTTGGAACGGTTCATCCATATTTTTACCCTTATCTTTTCCAGTTGACATAGAAACTTCCACAATCGTCCTAGTCCTTCTAAAAATTCATCGGTTAGTATCCTTCCATTTAATCGCTTGTACATCCACTGAAGGTCTACACTCATTTTCACTTATTGGATCTCCTAAATTTTCCAAGGATACATAAAAAATATTTTAAGAGAGTTCAAGAGAAATCAAAGAAATTAACAAGATTTGAAGAAGCATGACTTACAATGTATATAGTTGCTGAATAGTGAATAATTCTATGCAAAATACCAACTGAAAAAGAGCTGTAATAAATATACAACAATTCCATTAAGTAAATTAATTAGAAAAGACAAAGGGCTATCTACATAATATATATATATATATATATATATATATATATATATATATATATGTATGTATGTGTGTGTGTATCCGAATTGGTTATTCTAAAGGCTACTGTCAATTACCACAAAATAGACTCTAGCTAAACAGGGTTATTACCACAAAATAGCCTATTCTAAGTGTGATGACTCTAACTACAAGAAATTGTTCCTTGAATCTAATAAATATCTATATTTTGTGTGACCAACTTGGTTTATATGTGATAATTTATGTTAGCATCAAGCGGAATTATCTAAAGGGTATTTGATTGATTTAAAATTGAAACTACAATATGATTTGCTACTGAAATCTTAATTCGGGAGTTAGCATCAACTAGAATTAATTAGCTACTGAAATTTGTTAGGCAGTTGCGTGTGGTATTTGATTGATTTTAAAACTCAAACTACAATAAGATTTAAATTTCAAAACCCAAATTCTAGTTTTAAGTAAAAAAAAAAAAAAAAATCAGATTTGCAAGGGCAGCTCTGCTTCATGGTTTGTCCAACAATATATATATTAAATAAAATTTTATAACTTATAGCGAGCGCATTCAAAATTTCCCAAATTTAAACATGCAATCCTAGACTTAATGGATAATATCTACAAAAGTTTTTATGATTTATAGACAGCTGAAACAGAGCAAAATAAATTGTTCAAAGTCACATATTCATCTTTCGTAATATTGTTCACAATAATCTTCACAAAAACATATCTCAAAATATACTTAAAAAAAATTATGGTTTTGACGGAAAAGGGTTTCCTCCCCAGCAGCTTAATAGAATGCACATTAGGTTCCCATAACCAGGTTTTGATGGAGAAGGGTTACCTCCTCAACAACTTAATAAAATGGGCATAATTTCATAAAGACATGCGAATGCTCAAGATCACAACAATATGGGCATGGTTTCTTAACATAAACACATGTGAATTCTCAAGATCACAACAATATGATATGTCACAAAATAGCCAGGGCACTGTCAAGCAAACTGCAATCAATATACTGACTTAGAAACACGGTTATCATTAAATTAGTTAACTAATTATCTAGGTCGCTAGTAGGAATAATTAGGCAGAGATGAGATGGTGGGGGTATTGAAGAGTGAAGATAGGAAATACGCATGTATTTGAACCTTTCAAACAAGCACAATCCAGTAGAGAATGAAGAAATGATCTTGTGACTCAGAAAGTAAAACCAAAGAGCATCTCAGTTATGATATACTAATACAACAAATATTAAAGCCTGAGTTTCATACCAGATCAATGGTAGTGTCTGTTTCATGAGATAAATGGAGAGTAGCAATCCACTGATGATACTCCTCAGAATGAGTTCACCATTATGACTGCTATTGTTTTCTTGTCCAGAGGTGTACACTACTTTCACTTCACACTCAATGCAAGAATTTTGAGGAATCTGCAAATATGGAACAAAAAGTTAATATTTGCACACATTAATAGTTAACTACAGATTCAATATAAGATTAAGTTGCAACAAAATTCTAATTCTACTTGAATTAGCTATCCTAAGATTGATTCATATAGAAGAAGCTTTGACTTCTTCTGACATTCGGAACATAAACAAAATACTAATAGAACAAAAGGACAAGGGCAACTACATGAATCTAATTTTCTGCACAAGTATAACAGCTGCAACTAGAGTGCATATGATCTCTTAACATTTTGATAGAAACACCCCTGATAAAATTTATAGAAACTACAACATAGTTCGTGATTGTGAAACCATTAATTAAAATGTGTGAAAACACTCCAATAATAACCTCAATTCAAAAAACATTACATGGATCAAAATCTCAAAATATTTATTGTATAACTTTCTAATTACATATAACTGTCTGCAGCCTTAAACATATCCAGACATATCTAATTGCGTATAGAAAAATTTATCAAAGAATAACCCTTACCAAACGATATAGAAGCCTTCTGGTTATCGATTTATATCCACCAAACAGCAAACCAGATTAGTCCTATGTTTCAAATATCATGACTGAAGGGTGAGATTGAGAACAAATATATTCTAATTAAAAAAGAAAGAAAATGAGAGTGCAACAAAATAATCCATGAATGCATATAACAAAAACGTAACCAGGACTGAAGGCTGAGATAATCGTAAGCTTTCTATATAACTATTCACTATCAAAGTTATATCGGTTGCAAATATTAAGTTGTCTAACTTTTAGGGGAGAAATACAAAAGAACAAGAAATTTGATACTATATATAGCATCACTACAAGAAAATGCATTTTTTGTAACGAATTTATTTGTAACCAGCTGCTTAATGGTTACAAAAAGATGGTTTATTGTAACGAATTTTTATTTTTGTTACAAAAAGTTATATTTTAAATAACATTATATATTTATCGTTACAATTAGTAAAATATTGGTTACAAATAGTCACTACAAGAAAATGCATTCATTTTAACGAATTTATTTGTAACCAACAACTAAATGGTTACAAAAAAAGATGACTTATTGTAACGATACTGTTTTTTTCGTTACAAAAGTCTTACTTTAAATAACATTAAGTATTTATCGTTACAAATAGTAAAAAGTTGGTTACAAATAGTAAAATGACTTTTGGTTATAAACATCTAAAATTTATAAGTATATAAAAATTAAAATTATATGTATACAGTTTTATAAGAGTAAAATAATATTATATTTAAAAATATTATATTAATTGAAAAATATTAGTGAAATGTATTTATATAATTAAAAGATAAAAAAATTGTGAGACCGTCTCATGGCATGAGACAACATATGTTAACACTTACTCATGTCAAATTATTGGTGCATCCTACTAAATTTATATTTAATCCTACTGTCTCATGACATGACAATGCAAACAAATAAATAATTGTCTATGGAATTAAAATTGTCTACGGAATTTTCCAGCAAAAAAATTTCATAGTGGAATTTCTTACGATTTTGCCTACAATTTTTTTAAATCTTGTAGACCATTTTTCAACCTACAAATAATTTGCCTACAAAATTAAATTCCTAGACATTTATTACCTACAAACTAGTTGCCTACAAAAATTCACCCACAAAAAATTTGTCTATGAAAATTTCATAGACAAATTTCTTTGTAGTTAGAGAATGAAAAATGTCTATATAATTAGAATTTTTTTATAGGCAATCTATAGTACACAATTATTTTATGAAAATTTTATAGCTATATTGACAATTTACGTAGGCAATTTTATATTTTGTTGTAGTGTGATACGATTTTATACAAGACCTACTCTAATTAAAATTTAAAAAATATTATAACAAAAAAATATTATTAAAAAACGTTAATCTTATCTTTTGAAAATTTTAGAATATTTTGTTATTATTAAAATATATAGCATTTTTATCTCATAGTTAGGAAAAGTATGTTCTTTAAATGATAAAAGGCACGTACCTCATTCCTATTGAATATAATATTATATATTATATATCATATATATATATATATGATTTTTTTATCTCATAGGAAAAGTATGTTATTTAAATGATAAAAGGCACGTACCTCATTCCGATTAAATATAATATTATATATTATATTATAGGATTTAAATATATATTAAAGGTATACGCACACCCATTCTTTGGCAAATTTATGTATATATGGTGAATAGTAGGTGTGATTGATAATATAGAGTGGTTTGTAGGGTGTTTACGAAAATAGAGGGAATCGCCTCTGGGAGGGGCGAGTTTCCCTTTTTTTTTTTTTTTTTTTTAGGTCGCCGTTGGGAGGGGCGATTTTAATTTTTTTTTTTAATTTTTTTTTTAGTTCGCCGTTGGGAGGGGCGAGTTTAATTTTTTTTTTTATTTTTTTTTTAGTTCGCCGTTGGGAGGGGCGAGTTTAAGCATTTTTTTGTTTTTATTTTTTTTTATTTTATCACGCCGTTGGGAGAGGCGTGTTTGTGTAAGTATTTTTTTTTCGTTTCTTAGTTATAATTGTTCCATGATTAAATGGGTTAAAATAGGTGTGTATTTGAGTTGATTTTAGTAATTATTGTTCAATGATTATGTGATGATTATTCAATGATATATTATAACTAAACCCTAATTGTTAGTGGAGATAAATATAATTGTGTATTGAAATTGGTTTATATTTATACTATCTTTAAAAAAAAAATTATAAACTATTTCATAAAAATTGAAAATTATTTCAAACACTAAATAATATTTTTAAGTAATAAATGTAAAATGTAAAAAAAATGACATTTATAATAATAATACCAATACAATTAGCGATGGCCCAATCGACCACCCGTTCCACATTGCGGCGGACGTCTTTCACGATAATTACGACGAGGTTGTTGTTCATGTTGGCTTGGTCCGGGCTCCTCTCCGTATGTGTCCGCATATGGTATAGGCGTTGAACTGTAAACTGGGCGTTGTGCGAATTGAGGTCGATGTTGATAATAGGTACTCATATTAATACCCGTATTTAATATGTCAGTAAATGAACCAGGCCATGATGTAAGAAGATCTGTCACAGATTTAGTTAATTTAGATCAATAATATATATATATTAAAATATATATTATTTATAAGTTGATATTATATACCTGGTTCATTATAAGGTGTCTGAAAACTTGGTTGAGGTATCTCCTGTTGCAACGTCGATGTAGAAGCAGGCTGGGGTACCCCCTCAACGCTTGCCCAACCAACTATCAAGTTAACAATAACATATCATAAGTAAATAAACATAATCTTTAAAAAATATTATTAAGGGTTATGTGTAACTTTCATACCATTTCCAGCAGGATGTGCGTAAGCTCCAAATCCAAATGAGGGCAACTCATAACTTGTGTGAGGCGTAGGCTGAGGTGGCCACTCATTTGATTGCCGAGCATCTATCAAATTAATAGAAATATACATAAACAAGTAAATATAATTTCTTGAATATTTTTAATTTATTATTATAACTTTGATAATATTGAATTACACACCGTATGCAGTTGGTGTGTTGCCCAAAATTCGAGACGCTCCATACTGTTGGCCCATCGATGTAGAAGCATCTGTAACATGTTATAAAAATATTTAATAATTAAATAAATATAAACCAAAGGAATATCATATTTACAAGTGTAATTCCGTAAATTGCATACCATTTCCAGCAGTATGTTGTGTGCGGGGCGCTGATTGAGGAACTCGGTATTGAGTACCTTGTCGGGGAAAAGGGGAATCTGATGGCACTGCCGAGGAATGTCTTCTTCGACTCGCAGACGTTGAAGGACCTTCATCGCCGTCACGCTCTACAGACCTCCTTCTTGTTTGTCCTCTACTTGTTTCCCCGACTTCTACGTTTTCAACTGAGGCTCGTGGATGTTCAAGATAAGTAGGAGATTCAATAATAGGCTCCACTTCAGTGATGAAATTCTCAGCTGTTTCTAAAAATTCCACCATTGATGGTCTATTATCAATGTGAGCCCGTCGTTTACTGATTTTAAATTTTCGAAACCAGCTTACCTGTAACAAAAAAATAATAGAATGTTATTCATATTTCAAACATCAAAAATCAATATATAATTAAATTTGTGATATATAATTTACCAAAACATCACTGGCAGATGTTCTTGGTGGTTGGAAGCCTCGGACCGGTGCTGCAGTATACTCCTCTGGTGAAATCAATCGTCGTGTAATGTCATAGTACCACTGCATATAGTCTTCCGTGATCGGATCACCCCCGTTGATAGGCGTGCAAGGCATGAATGGTTGCCTGCTTCTCCAATATCTAATCCATTTGTCATGCTTGGTCGTCCAATCAAAGCCGGTTCTCCCCTGGCGGTTATACTCATGCAAGCTCTGGTCCCTTTCCTCTACATGACTTGGAATGTTTTGGACCATTCCAAATTGTCTGAGCACCCTATTCGGATAGTGAAGCTCCACTATCCAAATATTGATCAATGGACATTGCGACCTCCAATTTAAGGTCCAACAACGAGGTTCGAGATTCCTGATCTCATCAGCGTCCACATCATAGGGATCCCAAATAAACTGTAAAGACACACACAAAACATTAATATCAATATTCTCAAAAAATAATTTATATTAGTTTGAATCATTATAATAATAACTTACTTGACCATTAGACAAACGCTCAAATATGTCGCGATATACACGAATTGAAAACCTCGTGCTGTCAATATGACTGTGATAATGTATCCACCTATAGTAGGTAAAAAAATAAGTATGTATATCCAAACGAATTATAGATAAATGTGTCTATAGAAAAATACCTAGCTCCATACGGTGGATGCCCCAAATTACGACCATCTACACTTATCTGCCCTTGTTGGAGCATCGGATGTGCGTTTGATGGTTGGATCGTTATTATCCTTGACCATGCCCATATCTGTTGTTCAATGATAAATTTATTTCAATGTACAATTAATCATAGAAATATTTAAAAGTAATTTAAATTAACCAAGGATTACCTGCAACAAGCATAATGGTCCAGCGATGCTCTTGCATTTATAGTTGCAAGCCATACAGAGTTCGCGATATAAACTCGCTAACACAGCACTTCCCCAGCTGTATTCCCCGACTGTATTCACGTCCCGCAGAAAATACAGATAGACTAATGGGACAGCATTTCGAGAATGGTCGGGCATCATTAATGTTCCCAGGAGTAAAAGTGCACACCCCCGTGCATATTGATCAACGACCTCCTGTGGTGTATAGTCATCAATATCAACAGAATGTCTCACCAATTCGTTTAGGGAAGTCAATTTGATCGCACTATTGCCCCTCATATCATCTTGTTGTATGGTGATGCCCATCAACTCTTCACACAAGCTTTTCCACTGATCAAAGTTATTATATTCATCTCGCCGTATAATGGGCTCTCCTTCTATCGGTAAACCCCATAAAATGGCAACATCTTGCAATGTGACGGTCGCCTCTCCGACGGGGAAATGGAACGTATGCGTCTCTCGACGCCATCTCTCCACTAATGCAGTGATAAGATGACGATCGAGTCTGAATGTCCCACAACGAAGGGGACCGTAAAAACCCATCGTCTTGTGTCTGTCCACCACACGAGAATGGAGTGCGATCTTATAAGGATTTGGGTCTTCTAGTCTAAATGTCCAGAATGGCCCATCACCTCCATTGTATGTACTTAGCACTGTCTCGCTTGTTTTCCTATTAATATAATCTAGCCTCGACCGATGGGTTTGTTGCATGGTGAGTACAGATCTGTTCTTCGGTCCATATAACAGTGCCTCTCTATCAGAATTCATCTATAATTCAAACATTCACACAGATGTATTAGAATTAACACAAATCATACACATAAAACATAAAGCTCAAACACATAAAGGATAATGTATATGAAATTATTCAACATTATTGTCAACATTTTGATTCAATCCTACAAACTAATTTTATTCAACATTTTGATAACATTTTGACAATATTTTGATAGCATTTTGATAGCTCCTAGGGATTCACAACATCAATGTGAAGGACCAGCTCTATCTTGTGCTTGGTACTGTTGTCTAGCGCGGGTTTGGGCCCAATCCATTTCATTATGAATCCTGGACGTCACATCTCGACCACGACGCCTTATCCTGCGATCTGGATTATGTCTCAGCTGAAAATAGGGTTCATCCCACTCCTGAGGATCCGGCAATGGCTCAAAATACCTAGAGGTGTAAGTTGAGGAATACACTGTTGTACTGTAGCATTCGGGCACATATACACTTGGATCGATTTGGAACGCTCTGCACACCTCCAACGCATGTGAGCATGGGATACCATCCAACTTCCATTGTCCGCAATCGCACTCTCGTCTTGATAATGCAACTCTATATGTGCGACACTGTACTGAGCCCTTAATACGGGCAGTAACTCTGGCTGATCCCACCGAATGATTATAAAGCTCTACTCGATGTTTCATCCCCTCTCGCTGCGCTGAATCATATTTGTCACTAACATGATCAGGCCACTTCCGATGTCTCTGCACTAAAATCCCTGCTTCTTTAGCACGTTCCATAAATACATTTTTGGATCGTGTGAAGGTTGCACTAACTATAGCTGTAATTGGGAGGCGTCGTGCACCCTTAAGAACACCGTTGATGCATTCGGAGATGTTAGTTGTCATAACCCCATAACGGTGACCTCCATCATGACTAAATGTCCACTTGGCAGGATCGATATTTCGTAGATACTGATGACCCTCTTCACTTAAAACTCGGATTTCGTTCATCTTTGTCTCAAAATGTCTTACCGACAATGCTGTTCCCGCATTGTAACACAAGTCCTTCATCTTTTGACTCTTGAACTGAGTATTAAAATTTGAAGCGACATGTCTTAAACAATAACGGTGCACTCCTCTTGGTGGTGAAAATGCTGGGACTTCTTCCACTGCCTTCAAAATACCCTTATGCCTATCAGAAATAAGGCATATCCCCTCCATATCACCCACAACATGTGTAGCTAACATTCTAAGAAACCATTTCCAAGACCTATAACTTTCGTCATCAACAACACAAAACACTTATAAAAAATTTATCTATAGGCACTAAATTAATTATTAGCCTCAATTATGTTTACGTCTAGTATAGTAAATCAAACCCAACACCCTAATTTCCATACATTTTTAGTGTTTTTTTTTTTGCAGTATTGGAATTTTAGCCTCAAATGAGAATATAAAATTAATTCGTTTTATTTTATTTAATTCATTTTATTTTATTTTATTTTAATTTCGTTTTTTTATTTTAATTAGTTTTATTTTATTTTATTTCGTTTAATTCATTTTTTTAATTTATATTATTTCGTTTATTTTATTTATTTATTTTTGTTTTTTTTTATTTTTTTATTTTTTTATTTTTTTATTTCGTTTTTAATATTTTATTTAATTTCATTTATTTCATTTTATTTTATTATTATAGTTAAATAAAATTATCTTATGATTGCAAAAATTAAATTTTAAAATGATGATCAATATTTTCATTAAGTAAGTTGTTAGTTATATTAAAATTTAAAATGATGATCAATATTTTTATCAAGTAAGTAATCTAGAGTTTTTTAATACACTATATATATATTAAATATAGATTTTTTAAAACAATAAAAACACTAGAATTTTATAAAAAAATAAACTTACATTGTATACATAATGCTTATTAACATCACGTTAAAAAAAAAGTCAAATTTTACTTTAATAACTTTGATTGATAAAATGTCTAATTTACTCTTCAATTCTTCAAATGTATAAAAGTTATGCATCACCAAAACATTCACTAAATAAACCAAAAGAAACAACACTACTACCAATTTTAAATCAAAATAACAACACTATGACCTTATTAATGTTATTTTAAATCGAAATAGCAACACTACTACCAATTTTAAATCAAAATAAATCAAAAGTAACATGCTAAAACATGTAATTTCTCTAACATATATATATCGACATTATATATATACACTATTTCAAAAAATTGCATGCAAAATAATTCTAAAAATATAAAAAAAAAATTGAAATATTTACCACTTAATTTGTAGTGTCTGTACTCCTCAGGTAGATAGCAAAATATCAATTCCTCAAGTACGTGAGACTGCAAGTTTGTAGTTTGGAGGGCAAATTTTATTTTTCTTATTTGAAGAAGAAGAAGAAGAGAGGAAAGGAAGGAGTACGAAGAGGAGAGGAATGAGGTAGGAAGGAGAAGGATAATGAGGAGAGGATAATGAGGAGAGGATAATGAGGAGAAGGATAATGAGGAGAAGGATAATGATGAGGTAGGAAGGAGAAGGATAATGAGGAGAAGGATAATGAGGAGAGGATAATGAGGAGAAGGATAATGAGGAGGTAGGAAGGAGCCACTGATCGAACTATATATCAGTGGGGAGTATCACGCGGGGAGTATCACGCCAACAAGAAAAAGCCAAATGCAGTCAGGTCTCGCCTCTGGTAGGCGCGAGCACAGTCTGGCACGGCACATGGGGCACTGGCAGGGCACTGGCAGGCGCGCCTCTGGTAGAGGCGTGTTTAGCCCACGACAAAGCCACGTCGGAACTCGCCTCTGGCAGAGGCGAGTTTATCCGGCATAGCAAAGTCGCCTCTGGTAGGCGCGATTTAAGCTTATATCGCCTCCGCCAGCCGCGATTCCCTTTATTTTCATATACACCTACCCTTCCGCCCTATTTTCATTACTCCATTTCAAAAATACCCCATATAAAAAAATTTGCCCCCATTCTTTATAAGACAGAATAACTTGAGAAAGCATCAAACACTTGTGAATTTTTAGTTTAGCGGGAACAGACGGATGGCAGCTAGAATTGGCGGAAAGCCCAAAATTTATTTTCCGTACCAAATAATTCGATACTAAACCCATTAGGTTTTGAAAAGGAAATCACAGATTTCTTCTAAATTTCAACGAATTCCTTCGCCTCTTTAGGGGGACGTCGCGAAATTCTTCAATTGAAAAAAAAAAGCAGTATTTCAGCAACAAATTTGGGAGTAATTCTGGGCGTAACTAAGAAGGATTTTGATTTCCAGGTATATTTTCCTCCTCTTCTCTGTCCTCTTTTCACTATGCTCTTAGTATTTTTAACTCAACTATGATTTAGCATCAAATTCCTGAGTTTTGATTTTCCAGTTTGGGATAATTACTTTGTTCTTTGGTTCTTTAATTCTCAATGCTTTGATTTATGTAATCTTATGATTAGTTTCAAATAGTAGCTTGCGTCTTTTGGTTTAGACAGATTATCCAAACTTTGATATAAAACTTGTATGAGACCGTCCACATATCACCATGCTAAAAAATTATAAAACTAAGGTAACCGTTGATCAGGGGAGAAACAGTCTTGGGCCACCTTCCACCCTTATCCTCGATAACTTATAAGTGAAATTGGAAATGATAATGAGGTTTTCTATCAGAATTTAATCAATGTCCAACACTAATCCTTTAACAAAATTAGAATCAACTGTAAGCCAGTGAAATATTGGACAACATATGAGACAACATATGAGGAGCTCAATTATAGTATGCATGGACCATAACTTTCCTTTTACAAACTGGATATCATAATAAGTGATGGGACAACTTGTATTTCACTTAGTTGACAACACATTCATCTAGCTAATCTAGGTAAGCACATAACATAAGCCGGAAATAGGGATATTGAAATGATAGGCATGATAAATATACGGGAAGCTATACATATCATATATTTCCTTCCCGTGGAATTGATTAGATAGAATTTCTATCAACTTGGCTTCTGATCATGAGTGATACCCTGCAATTGAGCATAACTCTAGTCATAGAAGACTCGACAGTCCCATAAAGATTTTATTTTACAAAGAATTCAGTTAATACACTAGCAAGTCATAATGTAAGCACCAGGGGATCCTATGTTATTATAAAAAAAACGCAAAATATCCCAGCTAAATGAATCTTAAGTATATATTAAATTATGGTCCTATTAACCACTCTAGTGTCTTTAGTCTTCAAATGCATTAGAGTATGCCATGAGACAGTCTCATATAAGACCTACTCAAATATAATTTACAATAAAACTTTACACGAAACAATCTTCTTTTTGAAAGCTAGACAAAACAATCTTAAATATTGAATTTTAATTTGATAAACTACGTATGCAATACGATCGTTTGTAGTTAGAGATTGCTATTTTAATGCATGAGGACAAGCTAACTAGAAGTATATTCAACAGTAGGTCTACATTTAAATGACTTTTAGCATATATAAATTTTATGATAGTTAGATTATCATCTTAGGCACGTAGTTAACTAAATAAATAAGTCTAACGAATGGATAGATGTATCTAAAATGAGACTGAAAAGTAATCAATCAATCCTCAATATTGACCATGTTTATTGACATCCATGCATAATTTATTTATTTATATTAATAAATTGAACCCAACCCAAAAATTAAATTTCTAACACATGAAGCATAATGTTTAAAATTGATATGGAAAGTATAACTGAGCAACCAAAAGTTACATTCATGTAAAAAAGACTGTGGATATGAAAAGACTTGAATCAGGATGTAGTTGTTTAGATCAAAAGCAATTAAGCATGTAAAGTAAATCCTGACATTCACACTAATTCAATCATCCTCCAGGACCCAATTAATGTTCCCAAACAGCTATTGTAGCTACTTCCTTTTTACCCGTGGTTTAAAATAGGATGTTCATTTTTACTAAACTTAGGATACAGTCCCCAGTTAATCAATTATTTTGTTCTTTTTTTCCACCACATAATAACTAATTTCTTTTTAAATGTTACAGTCATGGATAAAAGTTGGATTGGTGAAAGAGATAGGTTTAGTACTAAATACATTTTAGGTGTTGAATCATTTATTGATTTTTCAATGCAAAGTGTTGTTGGGTCCGACACTAGAATTCTTTGCCCTTGCAATAGCTGTCGAAACACTAAGAAAAAAAGTATTATTGAGGTAAAAAGGGACTTGGTCTTGAAAGGATTTTATGTGTATTATCGGGAGTGGATATATCACGGGGAAACCAAAGACTCGCAAACCTTTTCTTTTGATCAGGATACTTCCAATAATGCTCCCATTGAAGACAGTGAATTTGACTTAATGGATGAAGAGGATAATGATATTAACATAGTTAATGAACTACCAGAAATGATCGGTGAAGTAAGGGATGCTGAATTTCATGAACATTCTTCAGAATCAAATAAGGACAACTTTGAAAGGCTATTGTCTGATGTGACTCGTGATTTGTACCCTGGTTGTAAGAACCATTCTCTATTGGAATTTATAGTTAAGTTGCTTAATATCAAGGTAATGAACAAAATAACTAACAAGGCAATTGACTCGATGCTTTTGTTGTTTAAAGAAGTGTTACCAGAAGGTAATGTAGTTCCACAATCTCTATATTGGGCTAAAAAACTTCTTTCCGGAATTGGGTTAGGTTATAAAAAAATAGATGCATGTAAGTTTGATTGTGCTTTATTTTGGAAAGGAAATGAAAATGAGAACTTTTGCCCCATTTGTAAAGAATCTTGTTGGAAAGACAATGGGGGAATAGGAAAAAGGATTCCACAAAAACAATTGTGGTACTTCCCTTTAAAACCAAGGTTACAAAGACTTTTTGCATCATCTAAAACTGCTTCTGATATGAGATGGCATGCTGAGAAACTTATCCATGTTGAAGGCACTATGAGTCATCCAGCACATTCTGCTGCTTGGAAGGATTTTGATCTGCAATACCCTGATTTTGCCTCCGATCCACGTAATATGAGACTTGGTTTAGCTACAGATGGGTTCAATCCTTTTGGTAACATGAGTGTTTCTTATAGTATGTGGCCTGTTATACTCATTCCATATAATATGCCATTATATAAGTGCATGAAAGGTGATTTTTTCATGATTACTTTGCTTATACCTGGTCCTCGTGCTCCTGGAAAAGATATAGATGTCTACCTTCGACCACTAATTGATGAACTAAAAGAGTTGTGGTACGGAGTACAAGTTTATGATTCTTCTAGTAAATAAGTATTCAATCTGCGTGCATCTCTTATATGGACAATTAATGATTTTCCTGCACTTAGCAATTTGTTGGGATGGAGTACAAAAGGATACTTAGCTTGAGAAATGGCAAAGACACTGTGATTACTTTTCACATTCAGATTTTCAGGTTTTTTTGTTGTGTACTTGCACTTACTTTTCATAATCATAATTTTTTCCTATAGTGATTACTTCTCACCCTTAATTTCTATCATAGGAGAAGTCTAAAAAAAATGCAGAAAATAGGACACATTTGCCATATCCGCACACGTCGGGCTCAAAGGCCTTCTCTACACGGTTGTTGGAAATGGTAAGTTTTTTTATTTTGACTTAGTTTTATTTTTTTCAGTATTTTTCCAAAGTACATCATTTATTTTATTTTATAGGAAAAAATTAGTGAAGTGGATAACTTTGGGAGCACTCATTTGAGAAAGAATGGAGAGTATGTAAACGAGGAAGCTGCACGAAAGCATGTAAGTTAGTACCCTCAATATTTATCTTTTTAAATGTTTATATACACAATTTAGAGAGAAATAGATGGATGGTCATCATTGCTTTATGAATTACAGAATGAAATGAAACAAAAGATTATTCAAATCAATGATGATGAAGAAAATCCACCAGAGAGAGAAATTATGATGGAGGTACTTGGTACCCGTAGTGGATATGAACGAGGCATGGGATACGGGGTAGTGGTGTCAAGAAAGAATAAGAGAATAAGATGTGAACCAGCTCAACTTAAGGAAATTGAAGAGAACTTATCCAGGACCCAAGACGAGTTACAAGAGGCTTGTTCCCTTATCAAGTCTCAACAAGAACAAATTAAGCATAATGAAGAGCAGTGGTTAAGGCAAGATGAAGTGATATCGAAGCAAAATGCTGAGATATAAAGCCTGAAAGAAAGTGTAAATGCCATGAAACATATGCTTTTGGGCTTGTGCACACAGAAGTTATCCTAAGGTACTTGTCATTACTTTTTCTCAATTTTTTTGTTGATTTTACTCTTTTCTCTTTGGATGTTTTATTAGCTATGATTTCTCCTGCATTTTGTGTTCAATCTTATGTTGAATAACATATTTTATCTATGTAGTAAACTTATATTTGAAAATATAAACTTAATCTTATGGTATTTTAAAATGATCGATGAAGGATTGCGCTTGGACAAAGCCAACATAGTCATCTGGTATTGACAACTTAAAGAATGGCTGTGTTCATTTATGATTCATTTTCTTTTGGTATTTGTGGTTGAATTTGGTAGTTATATGAATAGATGTGTTTAATTTATGCATTTGAGTTGTTGTTTATTTTGCAATTTTAATAGGTGGAGTTTTTTATGTTGGTAATTCTCAATCTGGTTGTTTTAATTTATACAAAGGTTTAGAGACAAAGTTATGATTGAGATTTTGTGATTGACTTATATAGGTTTAACTCAAGTAGTTTTTTATATTTTTTCATCTCATTGTTTTTCAGCCATCTTCAGGCTTTTTCTTGTAAGGTTGGGATTAACCTTGAGTCAGATTTGTTTCTTACCTTTGGAATCGAGTTATATATTAAATTCCACTTTTCCTTCTCTTTTATAGAATCACACTTATTGGTTCATTGTTGTGTATTTTTTATAGGAACATGAAGTTTCAATTTGATCGTGGGATAAGAAGACAAATCAAGACTTCAAATTCAACTCAATATTTTTTATTGACACTTTTTTTATTGAATTTTATTATGCAAAATAAGATGTTCAAACACATTGATAGTGTTTATTTTAAGTTATTGATATTGTTGATTTTAATGTATTTGGAGAATTGTTATTTTCTTGAAATAAATTACTATATTATGAATATTTATTTATAAGGTTTCTCATAGGTGGTCGTATGGTCGTTTGCATTATGACCCTTTATTAATATGTTATATGTAACCAATTTTTTTTAATAAAATTAGATTGTAAATGTAACCAAATATTCGTGATAAATAAAATTTTTAAAATTAAAATATGATTTTGTGTAACGATTTATTCGTAACGAAAATAATTTTTAGTAACGAAACTTTGATTATTGCAACTAAAATTTTTGTAACGAAAATGATTTCGTTACAATTGTATTGGTAACGAAATTGATTTTTTTTTCGTTACAAAAACTTTTTGCGACGGAGTTTAAAGGACCAACTTTTGTAACAAATATTTCGTTACAAAAGATTTTCGTAACCAAAAATGAACTTCTTGTAACCAAATATTTCGTTACAAAAAATGCATTTTCTTGTAGTGCATTCATAGAATATTCAAGTTTAGCGCACGATTATGAATCACTCAAAATATAAAAGGAAAATAGTAAAGCACCATAAAGATTAAGAGCTTGCTCGATATTCTCAGAAGCAAATAAGCAACGAAATTTACAGAATACTAAACAAACATTTTGAGAGAAAAGAGAAGTACGAGAATCAGGATGAATGAGATTGAATTCCAAGGAAAACGGGGTCCTGGAAAATTTGAGATAAATGTAAACGGGAGACAGCTAGGGCAAGCAATAATTCTGTAAAAAAAAAAGTGCACAAAACTGAATCAATGTATTGTCATTTTCAACTTTCAATTTAAAACAGAAACATAAGATACAAAACTTAGATTAATAGGCAAAGAGGAAAATTAGGCTCAACACTAGGAAGTACATTCAAATACACATTCAGAATAAAAAAACACTGAAAATACCATCGATGCAAACTGAAACTCTGTAGCAGGCGATTGATGAGTTGAGGCAGAGCTCTGCAATAGGCGGAGGCGGGTTATTGTTCGCGAGTTAGGGCATGGTTATAGATGGATAAGAACGATGGAAGCAATGGACTCTGCAATAGGCATCGATTGGCGGAGTCAATAGGCGGAGTTAGGGCAATTGTTCGCGAGCGGCATAGCCATGGAGGAATAAGAACGACAACATTTTTCTCAGAATTTCTTTCAAATTTGTTTCTTTTATATTCATTATTAATTTACCATTTGAATAATTTTGTTGGTAAAAATTAATTAATTTACCAACATTAAGTTTCTGTTGGTATAAAATTAATTCACAATTCGTTGATAATCTGTTATTAAAATAAACTATAAAATTTGTATACAAGATTTTGTTACAAATTCGTTAGAAACAAGTAAATTTACCAACGGATTTATATATGTTGGTAAAATTACTAACGGAAACTTTTTGTTGGTAAAAGACAGTATATTTAGCAACGAAATTTTTTTGTTATTACAAAATATAGTCACAATTCTGTTGGTAATTAATCTGTTGCTAAAACGCGATATTAATCTGTTGGTAATTTACCATCGGTCAGTATTAACAACAGATATTAATCTGTTGCTAAAACGCGAATTTCTTGTAGTGCATGCACATGTTTCTTAACTAACTAACTAACTAACTAACTTTCTTCATCATCTATCTATTTGAACATACAGCTAGCATAACAAACTCTGTGACAGCTAGCATCTAACTAATTCAACTAACTCAGTAGCTTCTGAAAGTATCAGTAGCATCTGGATGAATCTAGAGTCATGCATGTGTGCCATGCTTTGCATGCTTCTGGAAGGATCCGTAGGTGCCATGCATGAGGAGAATAGTGTGTATCACAATAGGTGCTATACACTGTGGTCTTCAATTCAATCCTATTTCTAATTTTCAATTACAAGGTTTTGCAGAAGCCGATTTTGCCTCTTTCGTGGATGATCGTCGTAGCACTTCTGGATATTGCATAATGCTCGGTTCTAATCTTCTTTCATGGTGTTCTAAAAAGCAATTAGTGGTGACTCGTGGTACTACTGAAGCAGAATACAGGTCCATGGCTACTTCAACTACGGATTTGACTTGGATTACTTCTCCTTTTCATGAACTACGTCTTCCGCTCTGCATTCCCTCCCTTTTATGGTGTGACAATCAAGGGGCCGTGATACTTTTCTTTAGCCCGACACTACACTCTCGAACAAAACACATTGAGATTGACATACATTCTCTCTGGGAAAAGGTTCAAGCTGGTATTCTTGATGTCCGATACGTTCCTACAGAGGATCAACCCGCCGATATATTCACCAAACCACTAGCTCCAGCTCGGTTTCGTCTTTTACGTTTTGTTCTTGGTCTCTTCTTGTTAGAGGGTTCGTAGCCAAAGGGGCGTATTGTGATACACAATATTCTCCTTATGCATGGCACCTACGGATCCTTCCAGAAGCATGCAAAGCATGGCACGCATGCATGGCTCTAGATTCATCCAGATGCTACTGATACTTCCAGAAGCTACTGAGTTAGTTGAATTAGTTAGATGCTAGTTGTCACAAAGTTTGTTATGCTAGTTGTACGTTCAAATAGATAGATGATGAAGGAAGTTAGTTAGTTAGTTAAGAAACATGTGCATGGCACATGCCTTCATCTCTTAAAATGTATAAATACATGTACTCTTCACAATTCAGATCAAGATAATAGAATGAGAGTTATAAATTATAATGAGAGATTTCAACAGTTGGCCCTCCCAAGTTAGTTTTGGACAAGGGGACGTACTCGGACTCTATGCACGTGTGTGATTTGTTTGCAGAGGGGACGAGGAGGTGGGATATAGAGAGGTTGAGGCAGATGTTTTCGGGGCAAGAAGCTGAAGGAATTGGAGCTATCCCATTGGGGGTAGAGCTTACACATGACATATGTGAATGAAGATTCATGAAGAATGGTTTTTACTCTGTTAAGTCTGGGTATTGTGATGTTTATCGACAGGGTGTGGACAGAGTGTTGGAGGTGAGCTAAGTTAGGAAGTGGAAAAAGGTATGAAAGCTTAATGTGATTTCAAAGATCAAACATTTTATGTGGCGAATCTTACATAAAATACTTCCTATGAGTATTAACTTGATTAGTAGATTTGTGGATGTTCCCCCATTTTATAAAAGGTGTGGTATGGAGATTGAGACGGCAGAACATGCTCTTAAAGAGTGATTTTGGGTGGAGCAATTTTTGGATGATTATTTTCCAAATATCTTGCCGTCTCACGATGGATTGTTGGAGAAGTAGGTGGAGGTGGTTATAAATGTGACGGTGGACGAGTCGAGGTGTATATTTGCAACAACATTGTGGTTCTTATGGTTTGCTCGAAACTAGCTAATTTTCGATGGATATAAGATCACACAACAACATGTTTTGGCCATGATAGAAGTTCAGAGGCGGTGTTTTCTGGTGGTGATGGAAGTTAATGATTACATCTACAGTAGATGGAGTGGGGACAGTACGAAGGAGGCTGGAACATGGGTGGATTAAGGTGAATTGTGATGCAGCCTTGAAATGAAATGTTGGTGCAGCGGTGGTAGCAGTAGCTTGAGCTAGTGACGGAAGGGTGTTGTGGTGTCTAGAGCAACAATGCTCGCCATTGATTGAGGTGGAGGTCGCGGAAGGGTTGGCTATGTTGATTGCTATGAAGAAGGAGGTAAAAATGGGTTGTTCGGCTATCATTTTTTAGTCGGACTCTCAGATCTTGATAAATACCTTATAGACAAGAAGGACATGGCTCACATGGTGGATGATATTCTTCGAATGGCCGAGAAATTTTGACATAATTTTCTTTGTTTGGACAAGAAGAGTGGCGAATGATGTTGCTTATAGTGTAGCTTGTTATGGTTTATCTTGTGAGGTACCTTTTTATTTTACTAGTGTTCCTATTAGTATCGATGATGTTATGGATACCGATTTAGGTTTTGGATTAATGCATCGCTTTTTCCTTTAGAAAAGAAAAAGAAAAGTGTTCAGTGTTTGAAAATAAAATAATTTAAATTAAATTGTGATTGTAATGTTAGAATGAATTTTAGAGAATCCAAAAGCAAGGTGACTTGAACCGAAAATACTAACTTTTTACTAGTAGTTTCCCCGCAAGCGTACGGGTTCACTGTAGTATAAGCAAGTATAGTGACCAAGTATATTGTACCTCGGGATGGAATATATGCGAATAGATCCCTGAAGATCTACGCGTCGTAAGTAATATGAGTGTATGTTTTTGGGTTTTAAAAAAAAAAATTATTATAAACTAAAACTAAATTAATTATGCTAAAGAACTGAATTGAACTAATTATCTAAGGGTTGTATTCAAATATGTGATGGTGATGCTCAGGATAGGAATTTATACGTATACTAACGGAGCAGGTACATAATCAAGATAATCGTGACGTGCAAGAAATAACCTAAGTAAAAGATTGTAAGATGAAAGCTCGAGAATTCAAACTCTAATACTTTATCCTAACAATCGACTTCACTAATCCACTAACATGTTAATAGATAGTGCTTAATTAACGAGACCCTAATTTAACTAAGGTGATGCGGTCGTCCTCCCTAGATAAACCGGTAGATTAATTAACCCTTTCTAAACCCTCTCGTTTAGTCTACTAGTTGTTAAAGAGTGATAAAGTCGTCCTCTCTCGAACACTTTTTGAACGAAATTCAAAGGTAAAGTTAAGATTGATTTTAAGAATTCATTAATTAAGAGAAATAAAACTAAACGTCACGTGTTACCCTAATTATGTACCTACATCCTACTTCTACAAGTTCATTCTACCCCAAGCATGCAAGGGTTTTAGCTAGACATGGTTTTAACGAAGACAAAAATAATTAAACATACAACGAACGACAACATAATTAATTGAAGTGAAAAACTAAAAAGCATAAACTAAGGTTTTGAAAGAAAGAAATTTAATCTAAGAAAGAATATTAACTAAAGATAGAATCAGAAGTCTCACGTAACACGTGTTGCAAAATGAAAGAAAGAAATCCAAAAATCTAAGTCTAAACAATGAATTCGTAATGTAGAAACCTCGATTACACGTAAAAACAAAGCTTGCTCGTCTCTTCTTGCTCTTCTCTCTCCAAAAACGAACTCTAAAAGTACTGATATGCGAAGTGATGTCCAAAATATGTTCGGAACAAATATATATATATGTATTGGGCCGATTCGGGAACTCATGGGCCGGAAAAACAGATCGGAAGACAAAAGGGCCTAGGCACTTGAGCTGGTCACGCTCGAGCAAGGGCGCTCGAGTGACACAGCTCGAAAGATACCATGGGTCGAACGCTGGCGCTCGAGTGATGTAGCTCGAATGGCACCAGGGCTCGAGCGGTGGCGCTCGAGTGAGTGTACTCGAGTGGTCCTCCTTCTTCTTCAACTAATACTTTTCTTCTCGCGCACTAATATCATTCGTATTTCTTTGATATCTTCTCATCCGGGCATCCGTTTGAGTCGATTGAAAGTCCTACGAACTCCGTTTTTCACCCTCGATTCACCTATGAGCATCAAAGAGACAAATTCATCAATGTGTAGAAACAATACTCAATTGACTCTAAATACTCAACAAAATCAACCAAAACTTGGGCATTTCTAGCTACGAATCATGACAATTTCACGCCTAATCAACCCCCCCCCCCCCAAACTTACCATGTTGCTTGTCCTCAAGCAACAAAATAATAAGTCAAGTGAAATTGTTAGGAATGAATCAAGAATCACATCATGCAAGTAATCGAACTCAAGTTTCAAAGATCGTTCACATGTATACGAACTCACTCCCCTTCATCATACTCATGCAATAACAACAAGAAACACCAAGATCAAACATGGATGTGCACTCAACGATGTGTTTCACTCCCTCACAAGTGTACATCAATAATAAGGGACTCACGTAATCAATCAATCACACATATCAGCAGCCATAGGCTTGTAAGCGCTCTCAACTTCGACCATACTCTAGAAATCAATGCCAAATCAAAAAGGACTTTTATCAAGGTTGTAATGTAGGCTCTTTGGACAGGTGGGGAAACTATATGGGTTAAGTGACTCAAGTGAATGGAGAATAGAAAATCAAATTTCAATACTTCAAGACGAGGATCAAAATACTTCAAACATCTTCATTCAATACACTTTCAATTCCTCTACTTTCAACACTTCAATTTTTTTTCCTAACTCATTTCACTTTTTCAATCACCACTCATTTCACATGCACATGAGCTCATTTTTTCCTCTTGCTCATTCTCAAATTTTTTTCTTGGTCTTTCCCACAACTCAAAACCATATCACACCCTTCTTTTATCACAACTCAACCAACATAATTCCTTTTCTCAACTCAACTCAATCCCTCCTCATTCACATTTTTCCTATTCTCCACTCAAATTGGGACAAAAAGGTTCAGGAACTTGGAATAGTGTTAAAATGTGCTAGCAAATAAAATAGGCTTAAGGCTCAAACTGGCTAACAAGGGACAAATATCAATGGTAAGGAAAGTTTTGGCTAAGTGACTCAACAAATCAAAGATGGCCTAAGATCACATTCGGCATATCAAACTGGACACAATCAAGAAGCGAGAGCACACACAAGTTCTAACATCCTCTAAGGTGACGACTCACTCACAAACAAAGAGATCAATTCATGTATCTTAATCTCAAAAAACTCAAATCTCACGGCTTTCACATCCATGCTAGTCCTAGCGAATTCTCACTCTCATCACACAAGTACTCAAAAGAAAAATTTGTAAGCATACGAGTTCCCTCTCAAATCAACTCTAACTCCTACACTCACACAATAAAATTCCTAACTCACCTTCACAACTCACCCTACCCATCAGATCATACTCAAGAATAGCAATCAACATGAAATATGTAGTAGCACACAAAGCAATATCAGCTTCAGAAGCATCTCAAGGCTCAATATATCACCTAACTCAACTCAAAGAGAGGGTGTACGCCGGTGCATATGTAACCATAAAACATATAAAAACTCCACCCCCCAAACTTCGACCTTGTGAAGCGGTCTAAGTTTGGGGTGGTGGTTACCTCATCCAAATAATTCAGTTTCTCTTAACAACTTGACGCACTCCCTTGTCTCGAGTTGGTCCCTTCAATCTGGATAACTCCATGATACCTTTACTCCCTCGAGACAATCCTACAAGCAACTCACTCAAATACGAGGTTAGAACATACGACTCAAAACAACACCCTAATAACATAAAATACTCAAAAGCAAATAAAAATGGGTTGCCTCCCATTTAGCGTTATTTTTAAGGTCCTCATGTCAGACCGAGCTCAAAGAAGCTTATGGGACATGATACTCAATGTTACATCCCTTACTCTCATAAGAGAAGATGTCTAAGTTTTTCGCTCGCTTCCGATCCTCCTTCTTCACCGCGGGCGGTGGTTTCACTTCTTTCTCGCTCTCCATGGATGTAACCACTTTTTGGACTTTTTCTTCTTAACCTCAACTCCTCCTTTCCTCTCCAATTAGGCCTCATCCACACTTTTCAGCTCTCCATCCTTCAACTCTTTTCCTTTATCCTTATCAAAATAATCAAGATCATAATGCTCCTGGGTTAAATCATTGAGTGAAGGACTATCAAAATCATGACTATAAGAAAGGTGAGGGATAGGAGGTGTGTCTTCAACACAAGGATCAATGTAATCAATGGAATAACATCTCTCATCCTCCTTCGGGTGTTTCATGGCCTCATATAAGGAAATTTTCACCTCTTGATCATCAACTTTCAACGTGATCTTCCCATTCGCCACATCTAACACCATCCCGACCGTAGCTAAGAAAGGCCTACCCAAAATCAAAGGTACGTGCTCATCTTCCTCCATGTCTAGCACCACAAAATCGGCTGGGAAAATATGATCTCCAACTTTTACGAGGACGTCTTCAACCACACCTTGAGGTCGAGTAATAGACCGGTCAGGGAGTTGAAGTGTCATCATTGTCGGCTGAAGTTCTCCACCTTCCAACTTTTTGAATAGCGACAATGGCATCAGATTAATGCTCGCTCCAAGGTCGCACAATGCTCCCTTCTTGACTCCATTCCCGATATCACATAAGATAGTGAAACTTCTGGGATCCTTCAACTTCGGGGGAAGCGCTTTGTGCACTAATGCACTCACCTCATGGTTTAGCTGCACCAACTTGGGCTCATCAACTCTTCTTCTCTTCGCTATCAAGTCCTTCAGGAACTTGGCGTAGTTAGGCATCTGTTCCAAAGCATCATAAAAAGGAATGTTAATATGTAGCTTTTTAAAAACATCAAGGAATTTTGCAAACTTTTCATCTAACTTATTTTTCATAAAGCGCTGCGAATATGGGACGGGTATCACCGATTTGGGTACCCCCCATTCATCTCGCTCGGTCTCCTTCACATTCTTCCTTGCTTCCTTTGCCTTCTTCCACTTTGGGACTCTCTCAACCTCCTCAAGTTCTTCCTCTTCAAGCTCTTTGCTCTTTTGAGTGCCTTCACCCTCAATCTTCTTCTCAACTCCTATCTCCTCAATCTCATCTCTAACCTCCACAGGCTCTTTTTCTTCTATCTCAATATCTCCTTGGGGCGTCTCAGAATCAGCAGGCATCTGGGGACCATCATACATTGTTCCACTTCTTAGCTGGATCGCCTCGCATTGCTCTTTCGGGTCCCCCTCCGGCATATAAGGGTATTTACCCGGCTCTCTTCCCAATGATTTTGCAATCTGGCTTATCTGAAACTCTATGGAAGTGAACTGCCTATTATTCTCTTGTTGAGTTCTATTCCAGTCTATGTCTCTCTTTTGGAGTTCTTGATCACGCTGATCACCTTTTTTATGCAACTCTTTCACATCATACTCCAAAGAGGACAATCTCTTGCTTTCTTCCTCCACCTTCCGAAGGATAGCTCTCAACATCTCCTCAGTTGAGGAACAGCCTTCTCCACCCGGGGGTTTTGAACCTGGATCAACACCTGGAGGAACTGTAATTCCGGCCTTCGGATTGGCATATGAGAAATTCTCGTTACCATTGGTTCTGAGGAGGTTGCTGGCCTCCTTGATATCCTTGATTATTTCTCCATTGATTCTGAGGAGGCTGTGGACCTGGTGGTACAAACGCTTGCCCATAAGTTGGTCGCCTTGATGATTTCCACCTGGGTACCCATTCTGATTGTAGTAAGGTCCTCTCATATAGTTGGCTACCTCTTGCTGAACTGTCGGCTGGTCCACTTTCTCACTCACTGCTATATTCCCTCCAACTAGATTTTGCCCAACCTCAATGTTACTTATCTTCTCCATCATAGCCATCAACAGCTTCCTCGTTCCTTCACTCTCCTCAATGTGATATGCTCTCTGAAATTCTGGGTCCTTGTTCCATTGCCTGGCATTCGTAACAATATTATCAACAATCTCTCTACACCTAGTTATACCATGGTTCAGAAATGCTCCGTTAGCACATGCATCAAGATAGGCTTGACCAGCCTTGCTGGCTCCACTGTAGAAGAAAGTCATGATATCTCCCTCATTGTACCCGTGTTGCGGGCACTCAATTAACATGTTAGAGTATCACTCCCACGCCTAACGTAAGTCCTCTCCTGACTTCTAGTGGAAAGAAGAGATCTCTATCCTTGCTCTAATGGTTCTAGATGGAGGGTAGAATCGCTCGAGGAATAGACGCTCGAGCTCGTCCCATATGGTTACACCTCCCCGTGGGAGCGTGTTATCGTACCACTCCTTTGCTATTCCCGTTAAAGAGAATGGGAACAGCCTGAGCCTCTTGGCATCTTCAGAAATGCCATTATAATTGAATGTGGATGCTATCATAAGAAAACTCCACAGATGAGTATGAGGATTCTCTTTCCCAACCCCCCCCCCCCCCCTTGAATTGATTCTCGGTAAGTAGCTTTAGAATTCCAGGGGAAATTGAGAAATTGTTTGCCTTTACAGGAGGCAATGCCACTCCATCATAATACCGTTGTGGTTGTGCCACAAACCTTTCTCGAATAGCCATGTTCTGATAGGCGTTCTGAGGAACGTGCTGAGGATAAACAGGTGGTACTGGTACTTGTTGGACTGGTGGTGGTTGATGGACTGGTGGTTGGTTATAAGCAGGAAGTGGAGGATACGGGTATGGTGGATAAGGATATGGTGGGTATGGGTAAGGGTAAGGTAAGTTGTTTTGTGGGTATGCAGGGTTGTTCTGAGGATGTTGGACAACGTTGTGAGCTGGAATGTTTTGATTGTGTGTACCCGGGTTTTGGCTCTGGCTTTCCCCTGACGGATCTTGATTCTTACTGGTATTCCCTCCAGTGTCGTCAACCCGGTCCACTGTCTGATTAAACTCATTCGCAACATCATCCAACTCATTACTGATGTCCATGTTATCGTTTCCTCCTCCAAGCTTAAGGTATACGATGTGAAAGCTCTTCGAAAACGAGGTATGATTTATGTATTTCTAAGGCTATTCTTTTCTTCTATCTGTCTCACAACACGTATTTAAACATATAATCGAAGAATTGATTATGCCCTTAGGACTGCAAGTGGAAAGGTTGACCACTGGACTCTAACGGCTCAAAAACGATTTGTATCTTTGCTATGTCCATTAGCCACTTATCCTAGTTAGACGAGGCGAAGTACAAGATACCCTCAATATTACAGATATTGTTGAGAAGACTGATACACTCCTACCTTCAAAAGAAAGGGCGACTGGTAGCGAGCAGGAGGAAGAAATGAGGGGGACGTAACATAAATAAGTCCCATCGAGATTGTCTGTCAGGGAATAAAGAGCATTCCATTTCCCCAAGGGACAATATCCAATAAATATAAGAAGGAAGTCTGCCCAAGGCATGTCAAAAATCTTTCCCGCTCTGGCTCTGCAGTGCCTTATTTGATTGGTGGGGCATCTTGGATAGGCTTTAGTCTTCTTTTTTTATTTTCCGAGAGATCGTGTTCTTGCTACTGCCCTGCCATAAGAGCATTGAGGCTGTCATAGGTCAACAACAAGGGGTTCGATTTCCGACTCCATACCCTTCTTTTGGCTGACGTGCCCTCCTTATGTTATGTGTGCTTTCGCCCTCTCAACATTGCCGCCCTCAGATCTAAGGGAAGACAAGCATATAGTTTTCCTAAAAGAAGGGCCAGTCCATTTAAGCGCAAGATACTACTTAACGTTGTAGGACATAGACTAAGCAGTGTCTTCGGGGTTTATCCTAAATAAGGTAAGATTGGTTTCAACTAGCATATGGGCACGGTTGAGCACCGAGTCCTTAGCAATGGACTGCCCAGTGTGTAGGAGAAGGATGTTGTCGACGCTTATTGCTCGTGACGACCCTGCCGCCACGTAAGGAGACTAATCACCTCTGACAGAAGTTCGCGGGCTGCTGAAGGAAACTAACCAAAGCAAGCGCCTTTCGAAACGATCTGGTACTTTTTTTTCTAGGGCTTTTCTCATAAATGTTCAGTCAGGCCTAGATCGAAAGGTTGCCCCAGCCGGCAGTGAAAATAAATCATCATCAACGATGATTTGAAATCATATGTCAATTCCTACAGAGCAGGGGGTGTGTATCGAAGCATACATCCTAAGTCGGGGGCATCCTGAGCCAATGCCAAAACTTTTTTATGGTCGAAACACTCGACCCTCAAGCTACTAATCCGACGACCTGGTCTCGTCCCATACATTAACATACATTAAGGGGACCCCTGTTTTTGAGCTGATGCTTGATAAGGACAGGTAGCTGTAAAGGTTATTACCGTACTGCCTCAATCACCTCCTTGAAAGGGTCTCATCCTCCTCCGAATGTAATTGGCTTCGACCGTAGTCTGAATCTTTGGCCGCCTCTCGTGTGTCTCCTTCAAAATATCGAAATAGTTTTCTACTGGCCGGCGTCCTTAGGAGATCTTCTTCGAGATGTAATTAACTGCTAAACCATGTCTCCCGAACCCAATCATCCTTCTTAAAAAGGCTCGGTTTCTTCTTGCTATTGTCTCAGGATCAAGCTGTATTCTCTCTTCGCTCGTTTCTCCTTGCGAGCGTGTTTTCATAAACCTGAAACACTAATAAAAGACTAAAAACGCAACTGCCGAATACGTACAAATTAAACAGAAAAATAAAGCACTCACTACTAACTACTAAGCTATCTACAAGTCCTATTCAAATGACATACATCGCCATCCCCGGCAACGGCGCCATTGACTTAGACCGAAAATACTAACTTTTTACTAGTAGTTTCCCCGCAAGCGTACGGGTTCACTGTAGTATAAGCAAGTATAGCGACCAAGTATATTGTACCTCGGGATGGAATGTATGCGAATAGATCCCTGAAGATCTACGCGTCGTAATTAATATGAGTGTATGTTTTTGGGTTTTTTTAAAAAAAGAATTATTATAAACTAAAACTAAACTAATTATGCTAAAGAACTGAATTGAACTAATTATCTAAGGGTTGTATTCAAATATGTGATGGTGATGCTCAAGATAGGAATTCCTACGTATACTAACGGAGCAGGTACATAATCAAGATAACCGTGACGTGCAAGAAATAACCTAAATAAAGGATTGTAAGATGAAAGCTCAAGAATTCAAACCCTAATACTTTATCCTAACAATCGACTTCACTAATCCACTAACAAGTTAATAGATAGTGCTTAATTAACGAAGCCCTAATTTAACTAAGGTGATGCGGTCGTCCTCCCTAGATAAACCGGTAGATTAATTAACCCTTTCTAAACCCTCTCGTTAAATCTACTAGTTGTTAAAGAGTGATAAGGTCGTCCTCTCTCGAACACTTTTCGAACGAAATTCAAAGGTAAAGTTAAAATTAATTTTAAGAATTCATTAATTAAGAGAATTAAAACTAAACGTCACGTGTTACCCTAATTATGTACCTATATCCTACTTCTACAAGTTCATCCTACCCCAAGCATGCAAGGGTTTTAGCTAGACATTGTTTTAACAAAGACAAAAACAATTAAACACACAACGAACAACAACATAATTAATTGAGGTGAAAAACTAAAAAACATAAACTAGGGTTTTGAAAGAAAGAAATTTAATCTAAGAAAGAATATTAACTAAAGATAGAATCAGAAGTCTCACGTAACATGTGTTGAAAAACGAAAGAAAGAAATCCAAAAATCTAAGTCTAAACAATGAATTCGTAATGTAGAAACCTCGATTACACGTAAAAACAAAGCTTGCTCGTCTCTTCTTGCTCTTCTCTCTCCAAAAACGAACTCTAAAAGTACTGATATGCGAAGTGATGTCCAAAACGTGTTCGGAACAAATATATATATGTATCGGGCCGATTCGGAAACTCATGGGCCAGAAAAACGGATCGGAAGGCAAAAGGGCCTAGGCGCTCAAGCTGGTCACGCTCGAGCAGGGGCGCTCGAGTGACACAGCTCGAATGATACCATGGGTCGAACGCTGGCGCTCGAGTGATGTAGCTCGAATGGCACCAGGGCTCGAGCGGTGGCGCTCGAGTGAGTGTACTCGAGTGGTCCTCCTTCTTCTTCAACTAATATTTTTCTTCTCGCGCACTAATACCATTCGTATTTATTCGATATTTTCTCATCCGGGCATCCGTTTGAGTCGATTCAAAGTCCTACGAACTCCGTTTTTCGCCCTCGATTCACCTATGAGCATCAAAGAGATAAATTCATCAATGTGTAGAAACAATACTCAATTGACTCTAAATACTCAACAAAATCAACCAAAACTTGGACATTTCTAGCTACGAATCGTGGCAATTTCACGCCTAATCACAAGGTGAAATATGCTTTGGCAAATTAATTTTAAATGCTTAAAATAATAATTGCAAATAATATAAAATTAATTATTTTTATAGTAAAAAAATCAAATCTACTTACAAAGAGTTTGAAGACAATCACTTAATTGCTTAGGAAAAGAGTGAAACTTGCTTGTTAATGGGCTGCATTTGGGGCTCCAATTAATGGTTGCAACTGTGCTTCAAATTTGCCTTAAACATGAGTTGCTTTAAGACAGAAATACTCAAATTTTGGATTTTAAAATTTAGTGGGCTTTAAAATTATGATTCTAAAATTTAGTATATTTATTTTGAAATAAATTAAGTAGAATAAAATTTCACTTTATGCATAAAAAATTATCGATATTATTCCTTATATTTATTATAGAATAGTAATTGTAATGATTGGATTATTGTGTAATAATTAATGTGTTTATAAATATTTATAGGAGAGAATGCAAAAGTTTTATTTTAAAATTACAAACCGGAACCATATTTAAATTTTGAAATCCACGAATTTCAAAACCAAATCAAACATTCTTTTCACTCTTTTCTTTATACATTCTTTCATTTCACTTATAAGAGTAGGTCTTGTATGAGACCGTCTCATGGCATGAGATAATGAGAATGAGTGTAATTAGGGCATTGGTTCATTAACACTTTGGTAGGGGTAGGTGTTAATTTGTATAGTCTCATGCCATGAGACGGTTTCATACAAGTTTTTGCCCACTTATAAATATTTATAGTGCATTTTTTTTTACAGGATAGATAGTACATGTTTGAATTTCAAAATTTCCATACAAAGTCAACAAAATACAATACTCACTTAAAGTGTAATTGACAATAAAATGACATCATTTACAAATAATTATTACACTACATAAATGTTCAAACTTAATATGTTATTTAACTAATTAAATAATATTACAATGTATTTAAACTTAATAACCTCATCGTTGTAAAAATCTAAATTTCAGTCGTTTTAATGATATAATTATAGAGTAGGTAATATATGAAAAAATGGTTCATGATATACTTATAATGAAACTATTTTAAAGTATCAAATATTTGATCAGGAGTATTAATAATATCATTAGGAGTATCATTAATCTGAGTTCAATTTTTTTTTACAACAATTACAATATAATATCGCTGACCTAGACTAATGATACTACTATGTGATTGTTGATACTCCTAATCAAATATTTGATACTTTAAAACTGTTTCATGGTAAGTTTATCATGAACTATTTTCATATAATACTTTGCCATAATTATATATATGTGTATAAACTTATAAAGACCTTTGTTGTTCTGAAAAAATAAAAATCCAATCATTTGAGTTCTTAAAAGTAATATATTTTCTCTGTGCATGGAAAATATGTACCATCTTTTGTGGATTAATGCAATATATCGGGGTATTTAGAAGTCTTGTGAAGTCCATTTATGAATAAAATGATTGTTTATGGTAAGTATGCATAAAAACGTTACCATAAAAATAACTTTATTAATAAATGGACCCGACAAGACCCTTAAAATACCCTCCGACATATTGCATTAAACGATACGTAGAAAATGATGCATATTTTTCATGAACAGAGAGAGTAATATATTAAAGAGATTTCGGGCATCAGTGTAAATTTTCTACCTCAGTCGGGTAGTTGGTTAGGACTTTTATTGATTGAGTCGGGGAATATTATTATGAATAATAGGTCACAATTATTTGCACTAGCCTCTTTGGCAAAGAGGCTAGCACTATGTATTGTTCCGAAAAATTGAAATATTTAGAAAAAAAAATACTGTGAATAAACATAATAATCTATTTGTTTTTTGAATACTGTGCATTACATTATGTTCGGAAAAAATGTTAAAAACCTTAAACAATTATGAATTTTCTTTCCAAACAACAGGTAGTGTATTCATTGAGGTTGGGTCCCTACCAAAGAGAAATTGTAAATAACTTGATCCTTTTAATTCTGGGCCCAGGTTATATGCACCACATCTGTTGGCTATACACACACCCTTCAATATTATTAGTTTAAAATATATACAAAATGTCACAAATACCCTCATCACTGTCTATTTCAAATTGATACAACCACCTCTCAATTTTCGGAAAAAAAAAATAGCGAAAAAAAAAAGTAGTATTTTTTTTTTTGTAAGATACAATATTTGAACAATGATTTTATTTTATTTTTCCAAAAAAACAAGAAAAAAAAGGGGTAGACAATGAGAGAAGACATAATAAATAAAAATAAATCTGAACAAATTTTCGGTATTTTTCCTTTTTTGAAAATTAACGAAAATTTCTAAAAAAAATCCAAAAATTGTACTGTTTTTTGTAAAAACAAAATCGAACGAAAAAAAAAAAACTTACACACAATGTAGGAAACAGGGGTTGGGGGAAACTAGATCCGAAAGTTTGAAGATGAGAGAAAAAAAAAAAAAGAGGGAAAAGGGAAAAAAAAATAGAGCAAACCTGTTCCTTCAAATCCGTCGATGGTGGTGGGGATGGGGTTGGGGAAAATAAATGGTGACAGTGGGGTGGAGATGTTAAGGAATGGCGGCGGCGGCGAGCGAAGTGCGGCGGCGGCGGCGAGCGCGGAGGCGAAAGGTAGGGAGTGGTTCGAAGTGGGTGTAAGCGTTGTTGGGTTTGAATTGAGATAGGGTAAATTAGAGAGATAATGTGTGTGCTTATAATATAACGTGTGTACTGCCCACACATGAGATGCATATAACCTGGGCCTTAATTCTGGCTCAACTGGCCATTTAAAAAATGGCCCAACATCTTTATAATTGTAAAGGCTCAGGTTAAATACAGTTCCATGTTTTGTGAATACACCCCACCCAAAAAAATGTTTGTAAATTTTTTCCGAAAACTTATATGTTTAGTGTTTAATTGTTTATATTTTTGGATATTTTTTCTAAAAATTGTAAAAATTTTCATTTTTTTTTTCCGAACACTTTTCGGTGGAGTGTATTTACAAAAGATAGGACTGTATATAACCTTGGCCAATTGTAAAAGGTCAAAAAACTTCACCTAATTAAGCCCAATTTAATCCGGCCTAAGTACAGTTAAAAACTATGGCCCATCCCCTAAACTTATCCCCTTCTCCAGATACGTTTGGAGAAGCGGCGGCGATTTGAAAAGCAACAGGCCGGAAATGGCCTTGCTGGGATTACGTCGAACAATATCGTCACGGGCGGTGAAAATGTGATGCATCGATACGGGATTCGCCGGTTTGTGGCAGTGATGAACCGCGGAGCGGTACTCGGAGGTTTGGCCGGAATTCTTTCATGGTATCTGAGGTGTCCAGAAAAAATTTGGATTCGATTCCACTGATATTAAATTGTATTTCACACCTCTCCAAAATCTGGACTTTTAATGTTATTGGTTTAACGTTGTGGATGGAAATTTGGGAGTGAATTCTTGTAGGTGTAGATATAAGATCTGGGTTTACAAACAATAGATCTTGTTCACTTAAGTTTAGAAAACAGACATTTGTGTTCATATTGTTGACCTTCAATCTTGTCGGGTTCATATACCTGGGAGGATCTGATCATTTTTTGGGTGAGGTCGACCCATAGGGATGATGTTGTTCTGTGTGACATGTCGGGTTTTGTGTCACAAAAACCATGAAGCAAGCGCATTCGGTTCAGTTGGGGTATTTGAGAGATAGAATGTCCAACCTTGGCCTTAGTAGATTTGGGGATCTGTATGATGGAGTAAGGATCGTTTAAATACCTAGCGAGTCGATCAGCATTTCCAAAGATGCTTCGGTGCCGGGATCGATGCTCCTCGGATTACTTCTACAATTAATTGCTTCTCATTCTAAATTCGCAAAATTCATTATTCCTCCTACCGTTTGGAATGAGGATTTGATTAATGCTGTTTTTTACCTTATGAGGCAACAGGCAACAACTATTTTCAAAACCCTAGAAAAGAAGATTCGCGGTACTATACCCAGAAAAGAAAGGTAAATATAGCGTCAAATCTGGTTATAAAGCGTATTGGAGGGTCAAATTCGATCCCACCATACTGGTTTAAAATATTTTTTCACCTCTAACATCCTATAAATTGTTTTAAAAATTTACAAGATATAATTTTTAGAGTACCACTATTCAAACCCCAAAATCCTATAAATATACCCTACATACTAAAAATACCCCATTAAAATTTAAAAAATCAGAATATATCATTAAACATACCCCACTTCATTCCCTTCATTCATATAATATCCTTCCTCCATTAACATTTCCATAATTCCATTAAATCCACATCACTTATTAAAAATTCTCGCCATTCCATATTCTCAATAAAATCACGCATTTTTTACTTTTTAATTTTTTCATATTCTTTGGTTTTAATAAAAAAAAATTATATAAAAAATTAAATATATATTGAAAAAAAAATAGAATAATTAACTAAATCTTCTAAATAAGTATTTATCAAAATAAATATCTTAAAAAATATAAAAAATAAAATAAATATAAAGACAATTTTAATAATCAATTAAATTGTATAATACATTTAAATAAAAAAATTAAAAGTAAATTTGATTATTATTTTAAAATAATTCAGAAAATAAAATAATTTTTAAAAAAAATTAGTTAATTTTTTTTAAATAATTTAAACCTAAATAAAATTTGACAAAAACAAATAATAAAAAATCTAAAAAATAAATTAAAATGAAAATTTGAAAAATAAAATAACTACATAAATATAAGAAAAATATATAAATCTAAACAAATTAAATTTTAAAAAGAATAAAAAAATAAAAAATATTTTATAAATTTTAATTAAATTATCGTAAATAATTAATTAAAATTTTATTTTTATTTAGCTTCGACTGAATTTTTAAGATTTTTTAAAATAATTTTCTTAATTTAGTTATTTTTTAAGATTTAGTTGAGCTTTTTAACTATTTTTTTGTTTATTAAAAAAATGGATTTGTTTTAATTAAATTATTTTGAAGATTTAGTTGATTTGTTTTGTTTTGTTTTCCAAATTTTTAAGGGTTTTTTAATTTTATTATTTAAATATTTAATACATTTTTAAACATTTTTTTAGATTTTAAAAAAATTTAAGAAAAAAAAGATTAATTAAAAATTAAAATAATAATTTTGAAATTAAATGGCTTGAAGGAGTAAAGTTAAAATTAACATAAATTTAGAGTATAATTCATTCCTTATATATATAAGGATAACTTAGTCATTTTATTTATGTCTATTTTTATCTTTAAAATTATGGGGTTTGTTTAGAGGATTTTGGGGTTTGAGTAGTGGGACTCTAATTTTTAAGCATCTTATAAGATATTAAAATGTTTGGCTAATATATCTTTATAAATTTATGATAAATATTTTTTAATTTTATTTTTTGTATAAAATAATTATTTTTTTATTTTTTTATATTGAACTAGCAATGGGTGTGAATGAGGGAGGAGCGGGGTGGTTCTCGGGTGAGTGATTGGGGAAATAACTTAGATTTTTTTTTTAAATCTTATAAGTTCTTAATTATTTTATTTTGTCAAACATTTTGAAAATGTTTATAAGTTGTTTTAAAAAGTTTATAAGTTCAGGCAAACTGGCTCCAACACTCCTCCAAAGGTATGTTTTTTGGAAAGTTTCACATAATTTTGTTGCAACATAGGGTAATCTCCACATGCATCATTTTTCAAGTTCCAACTCATCCTTATCGTGTATTATGTGTGGTATAAATTTTGCAAATACTAAACATGTATTGTTTGAGTGTCGTATTGTTCGACGCATTTGGAAAGGAAAAGGTATTTGGATTCACTTAAAACAAGCTGCACACCTTGATATTGTTGACGCATTGAAATGGGTAAGGGGACGTTTGGTTAACAATTCTTCAATGGTAATGAGAATGAAAATTTATTTTCATCTATGCCCTCATAAGAAAAATGACATGTTAGGGGAAGAAGTGTTCCAATGGTGACATCATTGCTAGTGCCATGCCCCAATTGACAACAAATGGTTGTTGGTGGAGGAATGAGGAAATGATTGAGGAGGAGGATTGTAGGAAGAGAATAGGGTAATCAAAATGGAGTAGTGATTACCTTATTTAGGAGGAGAGGTAGTGATTTTGTTCTCATAAACCATGCTAATTACACTAATTTCCAATCTCATTCCCATTACCATTGAAGAGTTGTTAACCAAGCGCCCCCCTAAGTTTTATATTAAATATTAATGACAAATTTATCATAAAATTATTTTAAAATAACGAATATTTGATTAGAAGTACTATCAAAAAATTCATCAGAAGTGTTACTAGTTTGGGTTCATTTTTTTTGCAACAATTACAATATAATACCACAAATTCAAATTATTAATACTCCTGATAAAATTATTAAAACTTTAAAATTATTTTATGATAAATTTATTATAAACTATTTCATACAATACTTTGTCCATTGAAATATATGTCGGTTAGTAACGACGTACAACTTGACACTTTGGCAACAATGATATGGAGCTTATGGAGAGAACGTTGCACTTTTATTCATCAAGAGAGGAATTTGAATAATGAGAACAATAGTGGCACGAAGAAATTTATAATATGTACCTTTTTTTTCTTTATTTATTGGAAAAGGAAAGATGAATACATTAAAAATAAAAAGGTTCTATCTTCAACTTTTTATTATTTTACTTAATTTGTATTCCCTGGTTTTATGAACATAAATAAATACTCTAAAGTCAATTATTCGAAACAAAAATTTAAAATCTACCGCTCATGTCCATTTGCATTGAAAGGAACATTAAATTAAAAAAATTGGTCAAAGAAGTACTTTTTTTTAATCAGCAAAAATTGGTCAAAGAATGATCAGCCTCATTCCTTGCAACTCAACTTCAAACAATCATAGCATCATTAAAGCTTTAACTATTATAATTTAGAAATAAAGAAAGATCATCATGAACGATTATAATTTAAGCGTATAAGAAAACACACCTGATGTATATATATACACCCATAAATGACCAAATTATGATGTGTAAATCAAGAACCCAAAACTCAGATTTTGACTAAGGTGCAACATAATTTCTTTATTAATTATCTCAATAATTTCTTCGATACATTCTAAATGCAAGCATAAGAAACAAAGAGATTTCAAATCCACCCACTCAATGACTCAAATCCTTAAAAAAATAGTTCAAAATCAAATGGTGGATTTCAAATCTACATCATATTTGATACACATATATAAATTAGATAAAATGGGCAAGTCATATGTGAGGTCAACTTACCAAATTTAAACCTACAATACATCAGAAAATACTCACATAAAAAAAAGAACCTACCACTTTCCATAACGATGCCTTCAAAATGATACATTGTTGTTGAAATGCAATACTTTTTCCGCCACGATACACATTCCGTGAAACTATCTAACACAAATTTTGATGAGACGAACCTTTGAGAAGTCAACAACCGACGTAGAGCTCTATTATTCGATCAGGGAGAACGTATTTCCGATCAAGGCCTTCCATCTCCATCACCATAACTTGTATAACAATGCGACCCCAAGATCTCCTTATAATCGGCTTCAAAAGAGGATAAATAAGTTGAATAATGGTGCCCACAACTCTCAATAATACTACTACCGCCAATATGACTCGATATAATATCTCTTTCTTCATCTTCTTGATATGAGTTTGTTGTTTAGTAATTGATTGAGAATATATATATTGAGAAATACTGGATGGATTTGATGAAACAAAAACCACAGAAATCAGTGGGTGACCTACGCGTATATATGGATGAAGACATGTAGTCCACATGTTAGGTGTAAAATATAAAATGAATGTTATCCTCGTGGTATTATATATTGCAAAATCAATTTTGAAGGTCCCAACAGATCTGGATATCATTGATGAGCATTCATGAAAGGTGACCTGTTACCAATGCAATTAACGTGCAATGCACCGGCTTAGCAGGAAATAAAATAATCGAATCATATTACAGAATTTTAGGGGCACAACTCTCCAAAGTTAATGAGAATGAGATTGAAAATTAATATAATTATAATGGTTCATTAGAACAAAATCACTACCTCCCTTTCTAAATAAGGTAATCACTACTCTATTTTTATTACACTATTTTCTTCCTACAATCATCATCCTCATGCATTCCCCTATTCCTCCACCAACAATAATTTGTTTTCCACTTCTATTTTAAAATTGGGGCATGATACATACTAACAATTGAGTCACTATTCAATAATGGGACAATTATTTCCCCAAAATAATATTTTTATTATGAGGACATAAATAAAAAATAAATTTTCATTCTCATTATAATTGAAGATTTTCTAACCAAACGCCCCCTAAATTGTCTAATTAATTACATACGCCTCAACAAATTTAAACTTTCATATGAGATAAAATTATATAAGGTTAATTCTATATTAATTAATACACAAATTCTTGTGTGCAATATTGCGTGCAATACAAGTTTTAAGTAGAAATTTCCAAAAATCTGCAGACCAAACAGGTTGCCCATTAATAAAAACACCGATCTTAAGTCTCTCTCTCTATATATGTGTATATATAAGCGAGCTTCTATGTTATGTATAAATTGTAGCTCAATGGTACTAGTTCCAAATTGGTGTAGGTCAGAAGTTCAAATCCCCTCTCAGTGTCCTTTTCTTTTTTTTCTTTTTTTTTTTGTTTCTGTTAAGCTAATTTCCTTAAAAAAAAAATCTCCTGTGCTATTTTATTAAAATCATAATTAAATAAAAAAAAATTCTAGTACTTCATTTCAAAATTTCAAGGTTTATATTTTTGAGTAAAACAAAAATTGAGTTCCATTAACGTCGAGAATGAGCCGAAGAGGCATGTGAAAGTTTTTAACTTTTTCCAGAAGGTATGGGCCAGCTGGACCAGTTTTTGTCCATTATGTTCGGACCCAAGCTTTGTTGAGGATGATGGTTCACACTACTTTTCCAACTTTTAACATATTTTATTTGAGCACTCTGTTGTGTTGATCAAAGAAGAGTTTGGCGTTTTATTATCTATTCAGGTTGCTAGCAAAGCCCAGTTCGATTCGGCTCGTTTAATAAACGAGTCAAACTCAAATTTTTTAAAAGCCTATTTATTTAAAGGACTCAGTTAAATACCCCTTTGTCTTTAATACATACACCCCTCTTAATTCTTTTTATATTATAATTAATTATTAAATTATTTATATGCCCATTCTAATGAAAAATAATTTAAGTATTACGATCCATACACCCACAACTCCCTTTTCAGCCGTTCTTTTCTTCTTAACACATAATACAAAAATTTCTTCTTCTACAAGATTTCACTCCAACGCCGTTGTCACTGAATACAAATAGTTCTTTATTTTCTGAAAAATATTGTGAAGATGTGTGGTAATCAACATGCATATGTAAGTTTATCTCTTTGTTATTTTTTTTATTTTTCCATAGAATTAATATTTTAGGGAATGCTTGATTAGACTCTTTGGGGTGAAGATGACAATGAAATCACAAAATATTATTTGACATGGTGAAGGAATGAGAATGATTCCCCACGTTTGAAAAATCTATCATTCCTCTCAATTAGTTGAGGAATGAGTTTCATACCACACTGCAATTTCTCATTCCTCCATTGTAAGTATTGTATGTTGAGTGAGTATGAAGTGTTGTATATTTTGCCTAAGAATAAGATTAAAATTGTATAGCCAATCCAAAACTGTTTTTTTATGAAAAATAAAAAAAGGGCAAGATTGAAATTTCTGGTGGAGTGTGTCTACTAATAATATAATTATTAGTTGGGTGAACTAATAAAGAGGCGTATGTATTAAAGATAGAGGGGTATTTAACTGGACTCTTATTTAAATAGGTCAGACTTGAGCTTTTTTGTAAGTCTTTTAAGCTCAACAGACCCGCCTATTTAATTATATTTATATATATATATATATATATATATTTATATATATATATATATAAAGAATATTACTAAATATAAATTAAAATATTTTTTGGATTTGTTATTATGTTATTATTTAATAATTCTTTGGTAAATTGCTTTTATTCTTCATTTTAAGATTTAAAGAGTTAATTTTTATGATTTAATGATAATATAATTATTGTTATTATGTTATTATTTAATAATTCTTTGGTAAATTGCTTTTATTCTTCATTTTAAGATTTAAAGAGTTAATTGTTATGATTTAATGATAATATAATTATTGAATATAATTTTATAAATATGATTAAAAAGGCCCCTAAAAGGGTTTCGAACCAAACCTATTTATTAAAAAGGTCAGGCCAAAGTTCTGAAAAAAAAAAACATATGAAAGTTAATAGGCCAAGTTTAGGCCTAAAAATTAAATAACAAGCACAAGCCATCCATCGAGAAGTTTAGTTCGATTCGGCCTATTTTCACCCTCATCATGAAACATGAATGGGCTGATCTGATCAAATGTTAATTGTATCCCTTCTCTATAAATTTATAAAAAATAAAACACTATGTTTTCCAAATTGTAATTTACCAGAGCAAATGTTAATTGAAGGTTGTTAATTATGGTGGAGTCCCTCGCAAAAAGTGGTTGAAGGGTCGATTCTGAAAAAAGATTTTAGTTAAATTGTAAATCATAACATAGAGATAAATGATAATAATAATAATAAGGTTAGTGGTTGTTAATTAATTGATGGCGGGGTTCCTTCAAAAAGTGGTGGAAGGGTCAATTATGGAGAAAGATCTGCAGAAAAATCTAATTTATTCGTGTGGCTTTAAGTTAAGTAACTTGGCACACATCAAAAACATGCGAAGAGATCGCTTTCCATTTTTGTATTTCATCGTTTATTTTATTATTTTATTTATTAATTTTAAATAAAATAAGTCAAAAAAATTCATTAGCCCAACCAAGAATTACATGATCTCTAAAAATGAAAGCAAAGCATTAACCCTTAAGATATAATAACTTACTTCTTGTAATTTATTTTACTATGGTTATATTAAATTTTCATTCCACTCTATATCTTTTCCTAACTCCGCCCTTGGACGGGAAGGATTTCCTATAACGTAATATTGCCTATTGCACTTTTAAATTAGTGTCACATGTTATAAATTAATTGAGATTTACTTAACCAAATTAACTATGATTTAGAAAAGATAGAGTATAGAGTGAAAATGGTTTATATGTAAACCATCGAAGGTATTAGTTATTTTCACTAAAAAGTATAAGTCGTTTTCACTGAAGAGTATTAGTTGCTTTCACTGCAAAGTATTAGTTGAGTATTGAAAACAAAACTAAGGCTTTTTAGTGAAAACAATTAATACTCTTCAGTGAAAAGAACTAATACTCTTTAGCAAAAGTAACTAATATCCTCCAGTAATTTATGTATGAACCAAGTTCACTCTATACATACTCCAGAGAAAATTCATATTTTTTTCTCTATCAAATCTTACCCAATCTATCCATACTAATTAGTGACCGATTTCTGGTCGCAAAACGTGATTAGCGATCGATTTCTGACCGGAAAAAATCGGTCGTTAAAAAGCGGGTAGCTAATATTAGCGATCTGCGACTGTCATGGCGGTCGCTAATATCAGCGACCGTCATCAGTCAGTCGCTGAATCAATCGAGTCCGATCCGGTCGGGTCATGATTTAGCAACCGACTTCAAGCGGTCGCTAATTTATTTTCTTTTAATAAAATTAATCTTTTTATTTGATTTTGTGATTAGCGACCGAACTTGCGGTCGCTAATCAGCGAACCTGCGTAAAAAAATGGTTCATTAGGTTCGAACCCACGCCCATTGGGGTCCGGACGGGGAGCGAACCACTGAGCCACTGACCCACTAGGCGAGCCATGTAATATGTAAGCCCTTGTGAGGCTTGTAGAACTAAATGGGCAAATATACGCCCAAGGGGAATCGAACCCACGACCTCCGGATAGCCAGGAAGAGGTGTGAACCACTAGGACACATGCTATTATTGTTCGTTTATTTGCATTTAATTGTATATAATCTCAAATTGACTCCCGTTTTTTTTAATTCATCAAATTCAATCCTTTTTGTTTCTAATTAGTTTATATATATATATATATTTTTTTTTTTTACTAACTTTTTTATTAATTTTATAAAATTAATATTTTAGACTATTCTAAATTATTAATTTATTCGTTTTTTATTTATTTAATTGTATATAATTCCAAATTGACTCCCGTTTTTTTTTTTTAAATTCATCAAATTCAATCCTTTTTTGTTTCTAATTCGTTTATATATATATATATATATATATTTACTAACTTTTTTTTTAATTTTATAAATTTAATATTTTAAGACTATTCTAAATTATTAATTTATTCGTTTTATTTCATTTAATTGTATATAATTCTAAATTGACTCCCGTTTTTTTTTTTTAAATTCATCATATTAAAATATAATAAAATATTCAACAAAATAAAATAAAACATTCAACAAAAATAAAATAAAATATTCAACAAAATCTCTCTCTCTCTCTCTCTCTCCCTCCCTCCCTCCCTCCCTTCCTCCCTCTCATCTCTAGAGAGGAGGCTCTCGATATCGATATGGTCATCGTCATCCTCACCCTCACCACCTCCGGCCCCGCTCCCCCTGACATCAAAATTTTGTGGGGTGGGGGTGGAGGTGGACCTGCTACTCCCATCTGTTGGGAGATGTTGGTGAACCAGTCCCGAAGACTCTCGTTGTAGCTCGTGAGGGTCTGCATCTGCTTCCAAACGTCCCTCAGCTCACGCTCAACTAAGAGGGAGCAGAGTCGATCGAGGAGGACGATCCACTGCTCTGGCGGTAGGTCTGCAGGATGGCCTTACTGTGACCACCCTGCCCCACGATCTTCCCTTCTTGACTCCGACCACATCTAAATAGATGCGGTCCTCATCAATCCGGGGAGGGGTGGGGTTCTCACCGCTGTCGTCTCCAGGGGCCACCTGTTGCGAGGCCTGGGCGAGACGATCCTTAAACTGGTTCTGAAATTCAATAAATAAAATACAATTATAATAATTAACCTAAAATTATAATAATTAAATAAAAATTAATTAAAATTAGAAAAATACTTATGTGGATCTCGGTGGTGCGGGCGTAGGTAGACGTCCCAATCTCCGGGTTCACTGGGTGGGAGATCTCCATCTACTCATAGAGAGAGGGCTTTCGTCCGTGCTCCCTCTCCTGTTGCGAACCAAATTCAATAGATATTTAAATGTTAAACATTTAAAAATTTATTAATATTCAAATGTAAATAAAAATTCAATAGATACTTACAAAGGCGAGGGAGTGCTTGTAGATGGATTGGGATTCAGCCCGATGTCTAGCGACGCCGTGCCCGGTGGGGTCCTTCAATCGGTTCTCCCCGAACTTCTCGGACTTAGTTTTGAATTGCTCACTATTCCAGTGAGCAACCAAAGCGTCCTAGATGGAACGTCCATCTGGCCCTTGTCCCAGCTCCAGCTGCATCCCACTATCGAACTTCTTCAGCCCGTAGATAATGTTTTTGTACTGCTCCTGCGCTTTCGCGCAGAACAAGCCGTACATAACACTATCATGGACAGGGTCTCAAACGCACAGCTTCTGCAATTAAATTAAAAATAAAAATATTTACAAATAAATTCTAAATAAAATATTAAAATCATAATAAATATACCTTGAATTCTTCGAAGTACTCCCTCCTCTTTTGCTCAGACACCATAGACCACGAGGAGGCACCAACCTCGAACGAGACCTTCTTAATGGCATTTGAGACGCGAGAGCTGGTCTCATGGCCTGGAAGCATATTGTAACATCAAAAAATAATTCAAGTTAATATTAATGAATACAATTAAAATTATTTAATTCGTTATCTAAGAATACTTACATGTTGTCGCTAGGGACAACAGTGAGACAGCTATCCAACAGGTGATGCTGCCGTGAAGCCGTAGATCCAGCAACAATAGTAAATCCAGCAGCACTGGGCTGCTGTGAGGAGGATGGTGTCATCTCCGGGGCCCGTCGAACCTCCGGGATCACCGGTCTCAATGACCCCGACCTCCTCTTCCCCCTCCCTCGACCCTGTCCCGACCCTGAGCTCCACTCTGATCGGGGTTATCCTGAGAGCTCATCTGTAATAATTATAAATTTTAACAGATTAACATAACATATTATATTTATACACATTCAACTAAATTCATACGTACACATATCAATCATCTAAATTCATACCTACACATATCAATCAACTTATTAAATTCAACCCTACGTATATCAATCAACTAAATTCATATATACCTACATATTAATCAACTAAGTTCATACCTACACATATAAATCATCTAAATTCATACCTACACATATCAATCATCTAAATTCATACCTACGTATATCAGTCAACTAAATTCATATATACCTAAATATTAATCAACTAAATTCATACCTACACATATAAATCATCTAAATTCATACCTACACATATCAATCATCTAAATTCATACCTACACATATCAATCAATTAATTAAATTCAACCCTACGTATATCAATCAACTAAATTCATAAATACCTACATATTAATCAACTAAATTCATACATACACATATAAATCATCTAAATTCATACTTACACATATCAATCAATTAAATTCATATATACCTACATATTAATCAACTAAATTCATACCTACACATATCAATCAACTAAATTCATACCTACGTATATCAATCAACTAAATTCATACCTACGTATATCAATCAACTAAATTCATACCTACGTATATCAATCAACTAAATTCATAACTACAAATATAAATTAACTAAATTCATATCTATACATATCAATCAACTAATTTAATATATACTAACATACCAAATAACTTAAAATAACTAAACATTTATATACATGATTTACAAAACATATACAAACATATAAAATCATACATATACGTACATATATATCTAACATATATATATATATATATATATCTAACTTCATGCATTATTCAAATATACAAACATACACAAATATGCATGATTTCATGATACAAACATATATACAATCATATATATATATATATATATATATATATATATATATATATATATATATATCTAATTTCATGTCAATCCTATATATTAATTAAAAAAATTGATAAACAAAGATAATAAACGGTTAAAGTTTGAAAAACTTACGGTTATTAGATAGACAGGAAAGCAAGAAATGTATTGACTGGAACGGAATGCTCGACAAACGGCGGCGGCAACGACGGATTTTTTGGAGCGTAGGCCAAAAGTGAGTACGGCCTGTGACTAAAAAGGGTAAAAAAAATTAGCGACCGCATAAGGCGGACGCTAATCACATATTTGGACGGTCTCAAATGACCAAATAAGTGATTAGCGACCGCCAAAGGCGGTCGCTAATTTCTCAGCATTAAATGACCATGGCCCGTTTTCAAGATCAACAGTAAAATCGTCCTTAAACCAATCTGCTTCATCCCCAGACAAATTGGTTTCAAAAATAGGTGGCTCGAGAGTCAGCAAATCAAATTTAGGAGCTTCACCAGCCAAATCCTTCATCATGGTAACATATTTTACCAATTTATCAACGTATCTGTGAAGCTTCGAGTTCATAAAGAATTTTTGTGTATTCAAAAGATCGAATTCATGAGTGGATTGTGAGGAAGAAGAGGACTGAATACCATCCACAAGCTTCTGAATCTTACGCATAAAAGATCCAGAAAAATCCTTAGCCTCTGACTGGATAGACACCAAAATATTTTTGATCTTTTGCAACAAAATAAAGAACAAAAATAACATAATTTAAAAAACAAGAAGAAGTAATATGGAAAAATTAATAAAATATTGTATACCTGATACTCGGTATCCACACTTTCTTTACCAGAAACGGTAGACTTCAAAACACCATTAACAGATACAGGATAAACACCACCAACCAAATCACCAGAACCAAAAATACCGGCACTAAGCTCTTGATAACACCTCTTCTTCATCTTATCATTATTCCAATGCTGAATCATAGGAATAGAACACGACTCACAAACACCCCTCCACTTCAGCCTATGCAAGTACAATATTTGTAACACAAGAACACAGCCACTAACATTCTTCACCCCATCATTCTGATACGCTAACACAGAATCTGACAACCTTTTCAAAACAAAACTACACAAATCCAACTTAGGTATATCTTCTACAACCTCCAGCGACTTAAAATAAATGGTACTAATAGAACGATTTGATGAAGGATAAAGAAAATAACAGAGACAAAACAAAACAAAAGCCCGTTTAAAATCATCACCCCCTTCAAATAACTTATCAATAATCAAATCACCCAACTTTCGAATCGGAGTCTTAGCAACAATACCATATTTCTTACTAAACGAATCAAACACGGACGTATCATCAGAACGAGAATAACAAACTATTTTTCTCCCCTCATTCCTAGGTATCATAAAAACATCAAAAACACCATCAGCATTAGTAGGATATTGCCTAAATTTATCTACAGATAACATATGACTACTGCCATTAAAGTGTTCCACCAACCACTTCAACATTTCCTGAGCATAACACTTACTCAAATTCAACTTCAGAAGACCACCAAAATCAATGCTAATAACATCTTCTTTTTGCTTATCATTCAAAGAATTAACCAACTCAAACAAACCAAGAGGACGACACTGCGTCAAAAACGTGTTGCATATAGAAAAAAATTGAAATAAGAACAAGAATGACAAACAAAAACTAAACAGAAACAATTAAAAAAAATACCCCAAAGATATAATAACCAATACCCGAAGATATAGTCACCAATACCTGAAGGTATAATAACCAATACCCGAAGGTATAGTCACCAATACCCGAAGGTATAGTCACCAATACCCGAAGATGTAATAACCAATACCCCAAGGTATAGTCAACAATACCCCAAGGTATAGTCACCAATACCCGAAGGTATAGTCACCAATACCCGAAGGTATAGTCACCAATACCCCAAGGTATAATCACCAATACCCGAATGTATGGACACCAATACCCGAAGGTATAATAACCAATACCCGAAGCTATAATCACCAATACCCCAAAATATTGAGAAAAAGAAGAAATAATACCAGCTAGTAATCTCCTTCTTTAGAAAAACTTTTTTCTTCTTAACACCAGAAGATTTACCAACAGATCCTTTCTTGAAAGGTCTTTCTCCACCAGATTTCACATCACCATCCTCCTTTACTGCATCAATATCAACTTTTTCCCCTGCCTTACTTGAATTATCCCTTTGGCGCACTTTACTCTTTTTAACACCACTTGATTTCTTTTTAGAACTTTTAACATCGGACCTCACAACATCATCCTTCACAACATTTTCAACAATAACTCCAATTTTATCCTTAATAACACACTGCTTTTTTTTTTTTTTTTTTTTTACAGATTTTACACTTCCAGAAACATTACTCTCATCCTTCCTCTTCGAATGACAATATAAACTAATAGGAACGGAATCCTCAAAATCATCAGTATCATTGCCAGAAACATTTGAAGGAACATTCAAAGGAACATTATCTTGAGACCTTTTCTAAGCATTTTCTAGCCTCCGATTAACATTAGACCTTGTTCGACTAGAAACAAGTTCCTCTCTCCTAGTAGGACCCCTACCTTTGGGAACTCGATATTTAGTGCTTACCATTTAGGAAGAAAACTGAAAGAGAACAACTAACAATCATAAAAAAAATTAACATGCAGAAATGAAAAATCGAAGAAATAAAATAGGATTTTGAAAAAATACTTAAGCGTTCGACGAAATACACTACTTCAACAACAAAAGCTTCAAAATCGTACAACAAAAATCTTCGATCGGCCTTCAGAGAACAAAATACTTCGAAAGTGAAGATAATATCAAAAACACTTTGAATCGAGAGATATATAGATGGTTACCAAATTCAAATACGAAAAAACTGAATAAAAACTAACGATTTCGAAATAGAAACCATTTAAAGAAGTTTCGAAATCGAAAAAATGAAGAAAAATCGAACGAATGCAGGGTATTGCTCAAGGGTATCACTGAGAGAAGAACTTGCGCGAAAAAAGAGAGAGAAAAGAAAAAAAAAAGGCTCGGATCCGGCTCATAACCCAGACTTAACCCGCCCATAACCCGGCTCAGATCCGCGAAAAAAAAGGGCGACCCGAATCCGACCCGGCCACCCGCGAATTTTAGTCAAAATTGATTTAAAATCAATTTCAAATTAGGGTGCAATGCACCCTAGAATTTGTGCCAATTCATATACATAGGGATTTTCTCTAACTCATAGTTAATCTAGTTTAGTTAATTTCAATGACGTGACATTAAATTAACAGTTTAACAAAAGATGTTAAACTATTATGGTACCACAAATTCTAGCATGAACTCAAGTACATAGCATGTACTTGAATTTTAAGCTCAATTATGATTTTTTCAAAACGCACAAAAATACACCGAACTGTGTATTTTTTCAAGTTGGGGTATTACTGACTACCTCTTAATGTATCACTGATTACTTATTGGAGTATTACTAATTTCTGTTTAGTATATCTTTTTCAAAATCTAAATACATACTATGCATTTAAGTATACACTTGAACTACTCTTATGTGACAGAAGATCGTCCTAGAAACATTTCGAAATGAAATCCGTAAACTTTCACACACAATAATTAATTACTTTTATAACTCAATTTGACTTTTTCTCACGATTATTAATTACTTTTACTAACTGGATTAGACTTTTTTTTCCCCCGAAATAACTATTTTCTTTATTAACTCAATTTGAACCACAAAACCATACCACTAGAGCGCTTCTTTATCCATTCCCAGAAAGCAAAGAAATGTCCGTCGAAAATGAGCCAAACTACGATCGTCAAAGTGCACTCAAGGTGTTCGACGAAACGAAAGCCGGGGTGAAAGGGCTTGTTGATGCAGGGGTCAGCAGGGTCCCACCAATATTCATTCATCCACCCAAAACATTACAAAGAAACAGCAATTCAGAGCTCAGATTCCCCGTGATAGACCTTGCAGGCATTGATGAAGATCTTGGAAAACGTGGGGAGATCGTGGAGAAGGTGCTGGATGCGTCGCGGAAATGGGGCTTCTTTCAAGTGGTTAATCACGGTATACCCATGACTGTATTGCGGGAAATGGTGGATGGCGTGCGTCGATTCCACGAGCAGGATACGGAGACGAAGAAGCAGTATTATACGCGGGATTTTACACGAAAGTTGGTGTATAATAGCAACTTCGATTTGTTTAGCTCTCCTGCAGCCAGCTGGAGGGACTCCTTTAACTGCATTATGGCACCCGATTTACCAAATCCACAACAATTGCCCTCTGTTTGCAGGTAAGTCTTTTCCGCAATCTGTATTGTGGACTTTTAATTAAGTATAAACTCTTTAATTTTATATACTGATGTTTTAAGTGGTTAAAATCGTCTCATAACTTTTTACCTATTACAAATTGTCTATCCACAATCTTTTACTTTCTAATTTCATTTTGGCAAAAATTTATATGAGACTGTCTCATGGCATGAGACCACACAAATTAACACATATCCTACTAAAATGTTAATGAGTCAATGTACTAGTTACACCCATTCTCATTATCTTATTGCCTTGAGACGGTCTCATACAAGACCTACTCTTTAATTTTATATGTATTCAAACTGTATCAATTTTGTGTCAAAATAACTAGAAAAACACTAAAACAATGTAATTTTTAGCATATCCTTTGTCGGTTCATGGGACACGCAACCAACACATACTATACACAGTCATCTTAGTCTTTTCAAAAAAAAAAAAAACAGTCACCTTAGTGTTTTTCCGGCAATTTTGATGTTAGCTCTTCGTCCATAAAAATAGATTTGTTATTCTTTTTACGGTTATTAAGAAGTAAACAGTATAAAAATATTGTGTCAAATTAAGTATAAATAAATTATTTTAAAAATATTATGTGTATATGTTGAAACATGTAAATAAAGTTTAAAAAACATGACTCTTTTTTTTGGACGGATAAGTAAGATAACCAAAACAACTTTTTTTTTTTTTTTTTTTTTTTCTTCTTCTTCCGGAGGAGTAATATAACCAAGTGATATAAGAGTTATGGTAACATATCCCGTAAAGAAAAACACCGAAGGGCTCTAAAATCCTCATAATTCAATTGCTAGAGAGTGGCGGATCCAAGAATTGACTTCTAGGGGGCGGAGATTAAAATTTGTAAAGTCTAGAAAAAAGAGTGAGTCTTCTATACACTAATTGCACCGTGCAATCGGGTGAAACGTGCAGGCTATAACCGAAAGTACAGACAAACACTACCTCCGTCCTGAAAAAGTTTGCATACTTTGTGTTGAAATTAGCCCATTTTATAAAATTGTTGACGCATTGAATTCATTGTGACATAATGCAGGGAAATATTGATAGAATACTCAAAGCAAGTGATGAAGCTAGGGATGTGTTTGTTCAAGCTGCTGTCAGAGGCTCTTGGCCTAAATCCGAATCACCTAATAGATATAGATTGTGCACAAACACTTGCATTGATTGCCCATTACTACCCGCCCTGCCCCGAACCCGACCTCACATTAGGCTCGCCGAAACATTCCGATTATACTTTTATGACAGTTCTGCTACAAGACAATATAGGGGGCCTGCAAGTGAGGCATCAGAATCAGTGGGTTGATGTGCCTCCTTCACCTGAAGCATTAGTAGTAAATATAGGAGATCTTCTGCAGGCAAGTGCTTCTCAATTACAACATATATTTTTCAAATTTGCAACTTGATATACGATCTTTTTAATTTTTGAAATTATAATGCATGACTATTTTCCGACTGTCAGTGTGTGGAACTACAAAAAAGTTAAAAGAGTTGTGATTGCATTAAAATAATGTATATATCAAATGATTGTGAATTTATTTGCAATTTTTTCAAATAAAAATTTTGGTTGTAAGTTGTAACGCTAACATAAGTTCGGAAAATAGTCATGCGCTATAATTTCAAAAATTTAAAAGGTCATTATCGAATTGAAAATTTTAAAACATATATAGTAACACCAAGTCTTGAATGTGCCCAAGATATTTGCACTCATCACTCTTCAATTATATTAGCATGTGCGTTTCTATTATTTTATATTTGCATGTTTCAGTTATATTAGTCTGCACATGGTATATAGGACACTGACTCATATGGTAATTGAAAAATGTTAAAATATCTTGAATTTTTTATGCAATTAATCTATAAAAAAAAGTGTTTGGTTTTATGAATTTTCAGCTAATATCAAATGACAAAATGACAAGTGTGGAGCACCGGGTGTTGGCTAATCAATCGGGTCCAAGAATCTCGGTGGCTTCCTTCTTTGGGAGAGATACTATTGGGGTGAACTCGAGGTCCTACGGGCCTATTGAAGAGCTGCTATCAGAGGATAATCCCCCAAGATATCGTGCAACTACGATCAAGGGATATACTAGTTATGTTCGTGCCAGGGGAGTCGATGGGTCTTCTGCTCTCCACAATTTTAAGCTTTAGATATGTTCTGAGAAAAGCTAATAAATGTTTTGCTTTAAGATCCATCTTAAGTTAAGAAATTGTTAAGTTGTTGTGTTTCTTTTCTAGTGTTTTTTCTCTTTGAATAAATTGTTGAAAAGTTGTTATAATAAATGATATATTTTTCCCCCAAATTTAACCTCTATTTCATTTTTGTCCTTTGACTCGATCCTGAAAGTACACTTTTATTGTCAATTTGATCCCACCATTAATTAACCGTATGTTGAATGACTGAATAACTACTTAGAGCTCAATGTAAATAACAATAGTTTTGGTGCAAAATGTTACTAATAATTTTACAATAATTGCGCTTTTCACCTCAAATAGTTGATTCAGTCAATGAATAGATGGCCAACTAACAGTGAGGCCAAATATAGGAGGTCCTATGCAGAAGAGCTCTTGGATCACACACATGCGCGCACACGAATTTGTGCGCGCGTGTAGAGCTGTAAATGAGTCTAGTTGAGTCAAACGCAGGTGTTCAAGTTTGTAAATTTTATCGAGTTTTGATATTCATATTTGAGTTTGTTTGCTAATTAATCGAGTTAAGCTCGAACGATCTTAATTAATCGAGTTAAGCTCGAACGAGCTTTAATCGGGTCGAGCTCGAGTAGTTAGACATTTTTGCACATTTTTTTTATTTAGTTATTGAACTTGAGTTTGAGCTGAGCTTTAGACTATTCCGAATATAAATTTATGTTCAAGCTTGTTTGATTTTTACTTTGTACTGAGCTCAAACGATTTTTATCGAACCATCTCAAATCAAGTATCGAATAACTTGATTTGATTTCAGCCCTAAGCGCATATGTGTGATCCTAGGGCTCTCCCTGCACAGGACAGAGATTCAAATCCAAATATAGGAGTAAAAGTGTACTTACAAGAACCGATCAACTTGATAGTGAGTGAAATAGGGGTTAAGTTCAGGACCAAGAATGTTATTAAACCTAATGCGAATAAACTAGGATAGATTTGTTCTCTTTAGAGCGTTTTACATGTGCATATGCAACTCAAATGCTAGCTAGCCTTGTGTTTTGGACCAATTAGTGCAAACGAGAAACCATGTGTACAAAAATCCATCACAGATATTAAAAGAGGACCACATCATTGCATTGAAAACGAGGCTCAATAGCTCAAGGATACCAACTCAAAATTACTAATTACAACCACCAAATATTTATTATGGAGATCACATAATATATTATCCATCGTACACCAATATGAAGTAGACAAAAATATGAGCAGTAATTTTACAAGGGTTCAAACCCGGAAACGTGACAATGCAGAAGTTCCATCGAGCCCCTTCGTGTTGAAGTGGGCGACGTACTCTTTCACTGTTGTCGCCCTATATTTGGGTGGATTATCGTGCGATAAGAGTTGTTCGATTGGTCCATAAAGCTTGGTTGATGTATCGACGTCGTTTCTGAAGAAACATGCAACTGAAACTCTTGAAAATGCATTGTTTGCAAGCACCCTGTGCTCTGCACTAATAAACTTGTCATTTGAAAGAAGCTGCAACAGAATTAAAGCATAATTAGTTCAATTTTTCTAAACATTAATTAAAGTACCGGACAAATAGAGCTGCCTTTTTATTTAGACAATTGACATAATTTATTTGACTTTTACTCCAGTACTTTGGATTGCCCTGTATTTATTTTCTTAATTTGATTCCTTGTACTTTTTATTTATTTTAATTTTACCCCCTGTATTTAAATTCATTTTATTTCTTACCCTGCTATCGGAAAATAGAAATGCATGATCCAACGATTTAATATTGTTTCTACTCTTAGTTAGTGAACAGAAAAACTAAGAAACAAGTATACATGGGTAAAACTTAAAAATTAAAGTGCATAAAAGAAATGTCAGCACCTGAAAAATAATAAAGATATAAACTAGGAGTCAAAACGATTTTTTCACATCAATTTGGGATTTGAAAAATAGAAAATTCCACTTTTTAAAACCATGTTTGATATTTTATACTCCAGTTTCTAGTTATGTAACAATAGTTTTACGAATCAAAATTTGTAAAAGAAAAGATAATATTAACTTGATTCAACGCTTGCCTGAAGAAGATCTCCTATATTCACGACTAGAGATCCGGGGACAGGCGGAACATGGACCCACTGGTTTTGGTGCAGAACTTGGAGGCCGTTTACTTGGTCATTTAGCAGCACGGTCAAGAAGTCGCTGTCGGCATGCTGCGTTGTGCCCATCGTTAACTCCGGCTGAGGGCATACAGGGTAGTAATGGAGCAACAGAGCAAGCCCCTCCCCACACTTCATTTCTTCCAGATGATTGGCTTTCAGACCTAGTGCCTCCGATAACAGTTCAAACAAACTCTTTCCTAGCCTCATAGCTTGCTTTGTGTACTCAATCACTATATCTCTGCACACAAACACAATCAAACATTGATGAAATGTGAGGTTAATTTCTTGTGCCCTCTCTCAAAACACAGCCAAACAGAATTATGTTTTTCAATGGATTTTCTTATGAGTATTACATTTTTTGGCAAAACGACTCTTTCAAAATTCTAAATTTTAATCATTTGACTAGCTACAGCCTACAGCCCGTTTTGAGCAGATGGGCCAATTTATTTTTTAATTTTTCGTAATAATTAAAAAAAAAAATCATCATGTTAATTTCCAGAACTAATTACTAACCCATTGTAGTAGGATAAGGAACCAAAAAGTTGATTATTTTTTTAATATCTGCAATTAACTTTCAAAACCAAGTATTAATCCTCTATTGTGATCAAAGAACTAAATGTTGAATTTTAAAAATTAACATGACGAAATTTATTTCGGAAAAAAGAATCTCCTAAAAGTAAACATGGACTAATTTTCGGGTAAAAAACTCCTTTATTTTTTTCACTCATTTTCAAAAAAAAGAAATCCCAGTCAATTAAAACCCAAAAAATATATTCATGCTGCCACTCACGACTCCCGAAAGCAATTAAGGTACAAATCAGCCCTCAAGAGCCGATTATCTTAAGAATAAAGATTTGAATAAAAGCGAAGTGCCTATTAATTTGATTCTATAGTATTTTTAAATCAAAAACTATAAATGGAAGTCCAACATTCATTCTTCAGAATTCCTCTAAAATTCTCCATACGTTTTAAAATTATATATATACACATATTAGCGATTAATAACAATTCATAATGTATTTTGTATTATAACCAAAAAAAAAAAAAATGGAATTCTATTACTGAAAATTTTAGTAAGGCAAATATATTTATGCATTGCACCATTTAATTTAAGTCCATTTTTAAATTGTGCTAATTATTATACAGAAATACTAAAAAGTATTAATTGCTCCACATTAAATATCTTTTATCGAACAGTATTAGTTGTATATTTGTACAATTGGTGCCCCCAATATCATTCCTGCTACAACATCATGGAGTATAAGTGAAAGAAAAACGTGAAAATTCTAATTCCTCCGTCCCTCCTTAATTTTTGAGGGTGAATGGGCACATTAAAAAAAAAAAAAAAACTTGTTTGGATCAATTGGAGGAAGAATATTTAAAAATAAAGCAGTGAAGATTAAGAGGGGAGGTGGGAATACTATTCCTTCATCATCATCAAAATTACCTGCAAAGTGTGGGCAATTCTTCAGGGGCAGGAAGATCAGGAGCCACTCGACAGTAAACAGTGTCCCTCCAATTAGCCGCCGGCGAACTATACAAATCAAAATTGCTATTATAAACAACCCTTCTACTCAAATCCCTACCGTACCAATTCTTCTTCTCCTCATCATCTTCTTCGAAGAATCTCCGCACGCGATCGAGCATTTCCCCCAAAATTGGGCCCGGAATTCCGTGGTTGATCACTTGGAAAAAGCCCCATGTCTCCGACGCTTCTCGGATCTGGTCGACGGCGGCCTTGCGCCTGATCGGATCTTCTGCGACGTCGCTTAGGTCAATCAGGGGAAATTTGAGCTCTGTATTTTGAGAATTGGGTTTACTGTCTAAATTATTTTGGGGGTGAACGAAAATTCTGGGGACTGTGGTGATACCGCTATCGACCAGGCCTTTAACGCCGGCTTTGGTGGCGTCGAAGGCTTTTAGCTCTGTTTCTCTGTCGTAGTTTGGGTGTGATGTCATCGCCATTTTTTTGATAAAATTTAGGAATTTTGGCTGCGGGAGTTTGATTTTGTAAAGAAGAGAACGAATGAGCTTCCTGTCACTGAAACTGGTCCATTATTCATCAAAGCATGTATTAAATTTCTCAACTACTTTTTCAATAGATTTTATTTGCACCCTAGTTACCTGCATTTGGAGTTCGTTAAAAGTCATAGCTGTTCTTCGTTCTCTTAAAACATGAGTAAATATCATGTTTACTGATTATTGGTCGTTATTGTTTGAGTTATTTTTATTGTTCGAGGTATTATTAATTATTGTTTGAGGTATTATTGATTATTACATGGGATATTGTTGATTATTACTTGGGGTATTAATTATTATTGCTAATCATTGTTTGATGTATTGTTGATTGTCATTAAGTATAACTCTTGTGATATTATTGATAATTGTTTGGGGTATTGATAATTCTTGTTTTGAATAGTATTGATTTATTGTTTACGTGCATGTATTGGTGAAAAAAAAAAAAAAAAAAACATGATTTGAACTTTCAAAGATCTCATATGATATCAATGGCATTGCTAATTTGTAGGGTTAGTTGACTAAAATAAGATTTGTATATGGTTTAGAAAAAGAAATTTAAATTATTAATTATACTTGTTGATTGTACTTGACAATAGTAGGTATGGTAAAATGATCAGCTACGTAGGCAATTCACTCTATCATGTGCTGATCCTCTGCTCCATTTTGAGAATGGAGCAGATCAGCCCCCGCTCACGGAGCAGATCAGACATGGATTTATATAATTATTGCTCTGCTCCGTTCGGCTCTACTCTGCCCTGCTTCATATAATATTATATATATTATTTATAATATTAATATATATATATATATATAATTTTACATTAAATATATTCAATAATGAAATTCTACCAATAGAGTTGTTAAACGAAACGAGCTGCTCGTGAGCTCGGCTCCACTCGACTCGACTCGTGGTGTTAAACGAGCCGAGCTCGAGCTCGAAAAATACCTGTTCACTTAACGATCCGGGTCAAGCTTGGCTCGCGAGCTGCTCAATAGGCTCGAAATATAAGGGGTATTTATGTAAATTTATTAATTAGGTCATAAGTCCCCTTTTCTTATTCAACAACACTCGATTTTTCCACTCCAGTTGACTCATACGCATCCCCCAATACCCTAGCCCTAAAATTCCCGCCACCATCGCCCGATCGTCCACCATCCACCGCCCGTCTCCCACCGCCCATGGCCGCTACTTCACGCAGAATCGCAGTCCCAAGCCTATTCCCACTTCACGCGGTGCAACCCCAGTTTCCATACCCCCAATTTCTCGGCCAACACCGCGCACTGCCTTCCGCCTATTCCACGGCCACCACTTCAGCAGCATCCCAGACCCCCACCCAGCCATTTAACGCAGCGTCGCAGTGTAGCAGGCCTCGATCTGTTCCACCTCGACGCTTTTCTCTATTTCCCTACTTCAATAATTTGAAGATTATGGTTGTATAAACTCAAGACTTAAGATTTGGTTTTTTTATAATCTATTGTATGATTGGGTTGTTTGTACTTGTTTTTGCTCAGGCTTTTGTTATGCTGTGTGAATTCCTATTGTAGAGGCATTGTTATAAGTTTACAGTTCTTGAGGCCAATTATTGGTATTGTCATGAAAACAAATTGATTTTTAGGCTAATGATTGAAAATATATGTGGCTGCAAATTGTCCATGCTCTTAAATGGTTCAAGTGTTCTTAGTTTGTTGTATTTCTGGTAAAGTATCTTCATGTTCTTGAATATTTACAAGAATTTCAATAGTTAAGTTAAATTTGTAAAAAAAAAAAAAAAAAAAACTTTTTGACCTCGAGCTCGTTCGAGTCAAGCTCATTTTTTTAAAGGATTCGAGCTCAAGCTCGTTCCATTCGAGCTCATTTGGTTAAATGATTCGAGCTCGAGCTTAAGAGGATAATTATCGAGCCAAGCCGAGCTAAATTTCGAGCGAGCTCGAGCCGAGATCGAGCTTCTACTATTCGGGCTCGCTCGGCTCTTATAACAGCACTATCTACCTACCATCTATTTCCAACTTTATCATTCCCACAATCCCACCCACACTGCCGCTGAAGTTAAGATATGAAACCTTCACCCTTCATGTTATATATATATATATATATATATATATGTGTGTGTGTGTGTGTGTGTGTGTGTGTGTGTGTATGTGTGTGTGTGTGTTTTTTTAACATATTGACTTTGAAAATTTACAAACTTGCATTAGATGGGGCAGACATGGATCACAAAATGTTGCCCAACATCGGGGAATGGAGTAGGGTGGGGCGGCGGGGCATAGGCATGGGGCAACCATGTATATTGAGATATCCGCTCTGATCTACCCCATTGTCATCCATACTGACAAGTGTTAAGCATATTTTGAATTTGTGTGTTAATTATGTATATGAAAGCAAATTTAATTTAATAAATTAATAGCTACAAAGTATTAAAAATAAATTTTCCAATTAAATTGCTTTACTGACAAGTATTTTGCTATTTCTCCCCAATTAGAATAAAAAACTTTGTGTTCAAAATAAAGTAACAAAATTGAAGCTCATATTAAACAATTAAATTGGTCCATTAGGAAAAGTATATATGACGTTGGCTTGTTAAGGAATTAAATTGGGGGCCCAGGTTATTTACACTAGTCTTTGGGTTAAATACCATACCCAAATGAACAAACTACCTAATAAGAAATTACACTACCCTCTTCATTCCTAAAATGCCCTTTTCATATTCTGATTAGGCGTGAAATTGCCATGATTCGTCGTTAGAAATACCCTAGTTTTGGTCGATTTTGTCGAGTATTTAGAGTCAATTGAGCATTATTTCTATACGTTGATGAATTTGTCTCTTTGATGCTCATAGGTGAATCAAGGGCGAAAAACGGAGTTCGTAGGACTTTGAATCGACTCAAACGGATGCCCAGATGAAAAGATATCGAAGAAATACGATTGGAATTAGTGCGGAAGAAGAAAGTATTAGTTGGGGCAATTTTGGAGTCATTCGAGTGGATCAACTCGAGCACTAGTGCTCGAGCGTATTGCTTGAGCGCCCAAAACTTACAGAAGAATTCTTTCATTCGAGCAGCTCGAGCGCCACCGCTCGAGCGTGTTGCTCGAGCGCCACCGCTCGAGCGTGTTGCTCGAGCGGCCCAAAACATGCAGAAGATTTCGAGCGCTCGACCAGCTCGAGCGCCACCGCTCGAGCACCTGCACCATTCGAGCTACACAGCTCGAGCGTGCTTGCTCGAGCACTTCCAAGCTTTTTGCCTCCGGATGCATTTTTCGGCCCATGAGTTCACAATTCGGCCCGACGCTTATATATATTCATTCCAAACTCGTTTTTGGAGATGACCACTTATCACAACACCCCATAGTACTTTTAGAGTTAGTTTTTGGAGAAGAAGAGACGAGCAAGCTTTAGATATACGTTTTCGAAGTTTTCTTTACGAATTCATAATACGGTTTTGCTTTTTAGTTTCGTTTCTTTAGACTTTCATTCGTTATTACTTTGAGACTTCGTTTTCTTAATTTAAATTCAGTTCTTAGCATTTATTTTTTGAACCCTAGTTTATATTTGATAATTTATTCGTTAAAATCGTTATGTTCATGTTCGTTACTTCTTCAATTATTTTCGTTTCCATAAAAACCATGTCTAGCTAAAACCCTTGCATGCTTGGGGTATGATGAACTCGTAGAAGTAGGTTGTGGGTATGTAATTAGGGTAATTCGTGACGTTTAGTTTTAATTCTCTTAATTAATGAATTCTTAAAATCAATCTTAACTTTGTCTTTTAATTTAGTTCGAAAAGTGTTCGAGAGAGGACGACCTTATCACTCTTTAACAATTAGTAGACTTAAGGAGAGGGTTTAGAAAGGGTTAATTAATCTACCGGTTTATCTAAGGAGGACGACCACATCACCTTAGTTTAAATTAGGGTCTTGTTAATTAAGTACTATCTATTAACTTGTTCGTAGATTAGTGAAGTCGATTGTTAGGATAAAGTATTAGGGTTTTAAATCTTGAGCTTTCGTCTTGCAATATTTTACTTAGGTTATTTCTTGTGCGTCACGGTTATCTTGATTATGTACCTGCTCCGTTAGTATACGTAGGGATTCCTATCCTGAGCATCACCATCACATACTTGAATACAAACCTTAGTTAATTCGTTTCATTCATTCTTTAGTTTAATTAGTTTACTTTAGTTTAGAATTAATTATTTGAAAAACCAAAAAACATACATTCATATTAGCTACGACGCGTAGATCTTCAGGGATCTGTTCGCATACACTTCATCCCTTGTTCGATAATACTTGGTCGCTATACTTACTCATACTACAGTGAACCCGTACGCTTGCGGAGAATCTACTACTAATAAAGCTAGTATTTTTGGCTTCAAGTCATATACTCATATACACTACCCGAATATCTCCTATATATCAGTTACTTCGATAGAAAATAACTAAAAAATGTATAGAAAATATCATCTTCTCGCCCCCGTACGTCGCGGCCGCCTGTCTGTTGCCACCGCCCCAATCTCCGTTGGCATTGCTCGCCTTTTTGTTATGGGTAAGTAACAATTTTTTTAAAATAAAACATGAAAAATTGAAAAAAATGGCAAAAAATTTCGAACACATTCGTTCGGATTTTTTTTCGAACATAACAATTTTTTGGATTTTTTTTGGAATCTGACACTTAAAATCGAAGAACCATAACCGATCACAAGTTTCAGCAAAAAAAAACTCAAAAATATGAAATAATTTCAAAATTCTTGTTCGAAATCGGCGAACCAGTGTTGAACATTGATGTCGCAATTTTTAAAAAAATTAACACTCAATATGATCAATCAACAACAACATTATCAAACTCATTCAATTTAATACTCTCAAACAATAAAGAAATGCATAAAAAAACATCTCAAATACAACAAAAATCATCATATTCAAGATTTAAAAAAACGTTCTTCAAAAAATTAATAACATTTATATATATGTGATTAGGGTTTGGAGTATTCACCAGCATTCAACAAATCATACAACACACAAATCATTCAAGGGAAATCAATCAAGGGAATTATTGACATTTCTTATAAATGAGTTCATAATTAAAATTATTGGGTAGTGTATTTAACCAAGAGGCTAGTGCAAATAACTGTGGCCTAAATTGTTCATAACTCAGGCCCGCTACTTTTACTATCAGTCGGTCTGTTAAGGAAGATGCGCTCGGTTTCACTGGATCCAAGAAATTGCCATCGGGTCAAAATTAAAATCTAATTGAGATTAAAATCCAAGTGCATGTTATGCAATTGGATGCACCCTAGAATCACTCCTTATCAAAATACTTTAATAACTTTTAAAAAATATGAAGTGTTAGGAAAATAATTAAATGAATTAATTTCAAACATCTCTACAAACACTACAAGAAAATAAAGAATTGCCTACAAAAAATTTCCATTAAAAGAGTTCGTAGTAAGAATTGTCTATGATTTGTCTAAGAAATTTTTTAATTATGAAAGTTTCTACATTTCTCAACCTAGAAACAACTTGCCTACGGAATTAATTTGTCCACGAAATAAAATCTCCAGGTATAATTACCTACAAGTCATTTGCCTACAAAATTTTACCTACAACAAAATTTGCCTACGAAATTTCCATAGGCAAATTTTTTTGTAGGTGGGGAAAGAAGATGCCTATACAATTAGAAATTTTTGTAGGCAATTCATAGGTAATCCCCACTACGATTTTTTTTGTTGGAAATTTCGTAGCCATATTAGCAATTTTCGTAGGCAATTTTATGTTTTTTATAGTGAAGTTCGGACTTTTAAATGAGGTGGAATTCTTTCATGATAGCAGAGTCAAAAAGGCTCATGCCCGGACAAAGATCATGGGTTCAATTCCTACTGAGAGCAACTCTCTTCATATTAAATTATTCACTCATTGTGCCTCCCCCAAAAGAAAAAACTGAGTTACACCCATTAGTGACAATGTAAAGAAAATAATTAAATGAAGGAAGGACGGATGGGAATTAATTTACATTAAAATTGCACAAAGTCATCTAATTTCCAAATTAATGAGATGAATGGTCAAAATGTCAATTATAAATTTACAATGAATTGGAAAGAATATTTAACTTATAATTAACCCCTTTTAAATGACAAACAAATAAGTTAAAAGATAAAAAGTATGTTTTGTATGAGATCTGTGTTATTTTTCATTATAAATGTATTCATATTTAAAGTAAATTGTATCAATTTTTAAAAAGTGTAAAGTCATATCAAGGCAAAACAAATTTGTAAAATGAAATATTTTACATTAAATAAATTGTACTATTATGTTAGAAATATATATCAATTTAAAAAAAAAATGTAAAGCCATTTCAAGGCAAAAATAAAATTGTAAATGGAATATTTTACATTAAATAAATTGTACTATTATGTTAGAAATATATATGTATAAAATGTATTCCTTTAAGGGCAAAATTTTAAAAAGTGATATACATTATATTAAATAATAATATTTCTATTGGAAAGTAATAATAGGCTTATCATTTGTTAAATTTAGACAAGTCATTTTATCTTAGGTTGTTAAATATAGTAATCGTTTGGTCGGAGGAATTTGAGCTATGGATTTTAAATTCATAATCTAAATTTACTGGAAATAATCACATGTCCAACGGTGGATATAATATTATATACCCACGGCGAATGTATTAATAAAACATAACACTACAAAAAAACTCGCATTTTTGCGACCGAAATTAGCGACCGCCTAGAAATCGGTCTCTAAATAATGTATTAGCGACTGATCAGCGACCGAGAAAGACCACCAGTCTCAAATTTAAAAAAAATGCGACCGCCAGAAAAATCGATCTCTAAATCGAAAGATTAGCGACCACCTACGACCGCCAGAGTAGTCGCTAAACTCAAAGGTCGGTCAAAATTGACCAACACTTTTTGCCGCCTGATCAGCGACCGCAAGGGCGGTCGCTGAATTCAATTTTGTATTCAGCGACCGCCAAAGAGCAGTCGCAAACTGGTCAGTTTGACCCGTTCTTGGAAACGGGCAATGGTCGTTAATGCTTGTTACTTTGCGACCGCCTCTGGCGGTCGTTAATCACAAATTTGGTCAATCGGGACCGATGGTATCTGTGATTAGGCGGTCTCAAAATTTTTTAACCTTTTTTAGACCAATTCCGTACTCACTTTCGGCCATCACTCTTCAAAAACCATCACCGCCACCTCCGTCGAGCAATCCGTTCCGGTCAAATCATTCGTTGCTTCCCCGTCTACACAATAACCGTAAGTTTTTTTTTTTAATTTTAACCGTTTATTATATTTATATATCATTTTTAAAAAATTTAACCACTTATACATGAAATTATATATATATATATATATGTTTGTATATATAATGCATGTTTGTTTATAGGATTTATATATATGTATATGTATGATTTTATATGTTTGTATATATATATTTTTAGTTGGTATGTTAGTTGATATATTTAATTAGTTGGTATGTTAGTTTAGGAATATACATCTTTACATGTTGATTGGTATGTTAGTTTATTGATATATATTTAGTTGATTGATAGGTATTGCACTAGTTAATTGATATACGTAGCTAGGTATTAATTTAGTTGATTGAAATGTGTAGGTATAGTTATGAATTTAGTTGATTGATATATGTAGGTATGGATTTAGTTGATTGATATGTGTAGTTATGAATTTAGTTGATTGATATATGTAGGTATGAATTTAGTTGATTGATATGTGTAGGTATGAATTTAGTTGATTGATATGTGTAGGTATGAATTTAGTGAATTTACTTTATTGGTATACATATGTATGGATTTAGTTGATTGGTATACATATGTAAAGGAACGTTATTGAGTCCATGAAATTGAGTTCATGACGGGAGAATAGGTTTGATCGAAATCAATCCCGGGTCTCTGCGAAAAACCCTTGAGCTACAAGCCTCGCTTTATACCTCTCCATAGTATTGTTCTCATTTCGTTTTCGTACAAAAACCCATTTATATCCTATAAGGATAGCGCGCGCGGGTGTACAACCAAAAGAGTTAAATACTTGTCTTTTGTTAAGCGATGCGAGCTCTACTTCAATTGCCTCTTTCCATTTTACCCAATCGGAGCGCTTCCGGCACTTAACGATAATTTTGGGTTCTGGATCCGGATCGTTAATAGAAAGAGCAAATGTCGCTGCAAATGTGTCGTCGACGGCAGTAATATTTATATTACATGTTTCTCCCGTATCTGTGAAATTCACAGAGACTTTGACGTTTACGTCAACCAGACCTTCCTCATTTCTCATTGTATCTGGGTCTGGTCGTTCCACGGTCCTAGTGCAAGGAATATTTTGTGCACGTTGTTGGTGAACGAATCTAATCGCAAGGATTAGTGGCTGTTTTAATCCGTTTTTACGTCACCAATCAATATCGTGTGATTGATTACCACCGTAAATGGTAAATCGGGGTATAAATTTATCGAATTTAAAATTGGACTTATTTCGTGTATGTGTAGGTTAGGGTGTGTTTATGTGTGTATTTTTGTCTGAAATTCGAAATTATATCAATAAGCTGGAGAACAACTATTTATAGAGGCTAGCAAGCATGAGGTGTCCAAGACTCTTGGTCTCCCTAGCCTGCATGCTTGACATGTGTCCCTTTGATTTTATCTAAGTTGAATCTTAGCTACAAAATCTTCTTTGGTCTTATCTCGGACTCATTGTTGTTCGCCTAGGTCGGCTTGATTGATCTTGTTGATTCTCCAACTGAAAGTTGTTCGCCTCTTGAGGTTGTACTTTGGAAGTTGTTCGCCTTATGGCTTTGTTCAGCTTGGCTTTGGGATCTTTGTCCTTTGTTCACTTGTACACACTTCCTTGGCTATTTGTTGTATCATAGTTTGACCAAGTTGTTCGTCATTGATGACTTCACAGTTGGCTCATTCTTGGTCTCGGGTCTTAATACTTGTTCGCCCATTAGTTGTTCGTCGGGGGAGTTGTTCGTCACTTTATACACCTCTCAGATTGGTAGATGCACCCAACTTGATTTTTATTGTTGATCACCCTTGATTTGAGGTTGGCTCTTCATAATCCTTGATGTAGCTTTAATCCTTGTTCGCCATTTATTAACTTATGTTCGCCTATCAACAATTGCCCCCTATCCTGGCTATATGTTGCCCCAGACGAGCAACTTTGTGGCGAGCAACTATAGTTAGGATATCAAAATGATGAGGGTTGGGGCGAACATCATTGGCTTGGGCGATCAACATATGGTCTGTCGTTTCGTCTCCCCAAGGTCTGGGGGTTGTACGAAGATGACGTGGGCGGCATGGCTGTGCGCCGCCCACGCGCGAGCAATCCCGAGGCCACGCGCCCCTATATTTGCATGTAGGCCCTTCGATTTTTATACTTACTCGGAAATTACCCCGTTTTCTTTCAATTTGGCCCGTATTTTGTTGGAAATTACGCTTTGTGCCCCGTTTTTTGCTTGGGGTATAAATATAAGGGGGAAACAAATATTTCCCACTTCTTCCTCTCTTGCTACAGTGCTCCGGTGATTCTTCCTTCTCCGGCGATTCCAAGCTTCTCCGGCGTCTGTTCTTCCAGTGTTTGGCCTCAAATCTCCGAAGCAAGGTAGTTACCCTCTTGTCTCTCCTCTTTTTTTCTTTTTGTCCTCGAGAATTCCCATCGCCGCCGTGTGGAAATTTGCGTCATCGTCTTCTTTGGGAATCGCCGCCGTCTGCAAGTGGTGTCGCCGCCGTCTGCGTTCTTCTATCTTTCTTCCATGTCTTCACATTCGAGCAACAAATCTGAGGAAACCCTTGATCCCCTCTTTCCCGTTGTGGCACATCAAGATCAACCTCCTTTTGAGATTTCCTAAGCATCGAACCCCCACGTGGACTCGGTTGTTCGATCGGTGGAAGATACTGGTGCTCGCCCGTCAGTGAGATCCGGGAGGGAGTTGGTTGCTATCGCGAGCAGGAATTCGGAGGAAAGCTCCTCGTCCGGCTCTGAATCCGAGGAAGATCCGTTTTTTGACGAACTCACTCCCGAGTTCTTAAAGAGTATTGAATTCCCATCCCCCAAAATGTTGGAGAATGAAATCCCAGTAGGAGTTGCTCGACCCTTCGAATGGCGAGCATATGTTGAGGAGTATGCGAACAGTTTTGCTAGCCCACATAGACAAATAATGGACTTAATAAAAACTGACTTTCAGGCGAGTAAGATCAAGAGTGTTGTTCGCGAGGATGAGTTGGACTCAATTCGGGAGACCTACAAGATTCCCTATGATATTCACATGTGGGCTCCCCGAAAGAGAGAGAGAGCTGATCGCCCACCTCCCGGATGCACCGCGATCAACATTGACACCCTGATCGCTGGTCTAAAGTTGCCTTTACCCCCAGTTGTTGGGCGCTTCCTCGAGGCGACCAATCTTGCTATTACACAGATCACACCAATAGGGTGGATGAATCTGCTCGGCGCCATGGGTTTATTTGCCCTAGAGGGATATGTTGATCGCCTTACTGCGGAGGAAATCAACTATCTCATGACGATCACCAGATGTCCCATTGGTGAAGAAGGCTACTACTACCTCAAGGCCAGGACCGGACTTAAGATGGTAGAAGGGGTGTCGAACAAGATCAGAGATTGGAAACAACACTTTTTCTTCATAGGGGGTGATTGGCGAGCATCTTCTGGTCCACACGGTGGCATTGGGCGAATAAACTCTCCCGCAGCTTACGGAATAATTAAGCGTAAGTTTATCTTTGCTCGCCTTCGAAATGTGTTGTTCTAATTTAACTTTTATTGTTTGCTCGCAGGTCCTCGATTGCTCAAGTGGAACTCGGAAGGAGAAGAGATCGGGGACGAATTCCTGTTCACCTCTTGTTTGGTCGGCTTGTGCAACAGAGCGGACAGGACCATCCAATACCTAAGCGACGAGAAGCGTCAAAGAGCGGCTCGTTTGCTTACTTATCCCCATCACTTGGAAGCACAGATTGAAGTGCCCCCAGGTATATAAAAAATTTCTAACTCCAAAAACCAATTTTGCTCGTCACTTGACTTCTATAACTTGATCGTCTAACTCATTTTTTTTTTAGCCGAGCAAGTCACTGTTGCCGTTCCACCTTGTTTTTCTCTCCTCGAACATAGAGTTTTTGAGATGGCACCTCCAAAGGGACGGAAAAGGAGGGGTGATCCGCCTACCAAAATACTGGGAATGACGAACAAGGCTGAAGGAGCCAAAGTTCCTCGGTCTGCGGCACCTTCCGGCCATGCTCAGCCAGTTCCCCCCATTTCTCCTCCTCAAGGGGGAAAACGCTTAAAGAAGGCGGACGGGACTCCGCTGGCCCAAGATGTCGCCGGTGGTGGCAAAGGGAAGGAGAAGGTGGGCCACAGTCATGCTCGCCAAGAGGGGGATATTGTTCGCCGCTCATCCGTCGAGCCTATGGAGACGACGGGCAAAGCGGGCAAAAGTGTTACCCCCATCCGCGGCCCTGAGGATATCACCATATTGGGTTGGGACGAGCGAAAGTTCCAAGAGTAAGCATATCTAGCTTTATTGCCGGCGAACAGCTTTTAAGAGCATCTTGTAACTTGGGTTTTTGTTCGCAGGTATCGGCCTAATGACCATCCTGGGCGAGCAGCTGCGGTCCATCAATACGCCTGCTCAAAAACTCCGGTTAACATTCGCGAGATCCCGGGCGAACATGTTCGTCGGGCAACTGAGTTGATCGCCCGATCGTGGACCCGGCCTCTGGAGACGACCGTTTCCGCCCAAAGCATTGCGGACAACTTCCACTTTTCTTTGATGCATCATGCAAACGGCCTTGCCATCGCCCAGAAGGGAATGATCCAGCTCGCCGAGCTCGAGGATTCTGTTCGTCGCTACGCGAGTACAGCTCGGCAGCTGATCGAAGAGAAGGATGGCCTGGTCGGCCAATATGAGGCCAAAATTGCTCGCCTTAATAACCAGATCTCCCTCTACCTTGACAATGAGCAAAAACACCTTGAAGAAATTCAAGGTTTATCCAGAGAATTGGGAGGCAAAGAAGCCATGCTCGGCGAGGAGAAGAGCAAACTGTCAGCTGCCGAGCAGAAAATCGCCGATCTTGAGGCGGAGGTTGCTCGTCTTCGGGAGTCAGAAACCAACCTCTTCACACGCGAGCAACTTGAAGAGGAAGTTCAGGCTCGGACTGCTCCCATTTCCAACCTTGGATACATTTGCGCCTACGCGGACAGCATCTGCTCGGCTGATGCTTATGACTACAAGGACTTGGTGGAAGAAATGAGCAAGGACTTGAATGAGTTCATCGAACAATATCCTCCGCCGAACAACATTGAGATCCAGCTGGCGGACCTGGCTGAATTGGGGGTCAAGATTGATAAGCTTGACTCTAGCATTACCGTTACCCATCCTCCTCACCATGCTGTTGAAGACGAGCAAGAGGGAGAGCCGGCCGCTGCTGACGAACAAACTGCTAAAGAGGCGGAAGATAAAGCAGCTGAAGACCTTGCTTGGGACATGATTGTCGACCCTTCTGCCGAACAAATTCAAGATCCTCCTTCCGCCGAGCAGCAGTAGTTTTAGGACTTAGCTTTCTCCTTCATCTTTTTTGTAATAGTTGTTCGTTCCTTTTTTGTAGTACTTGTGGCTACTTTCAGCTTGTACTATCTTTTGGGCTTAAAAGCCTTTGATTTAATGGAATGTCTTTCTCATGTTCGCTCATTTTCTTTATATGTTAATTGCCTTTATATTTTTGTCAATGCCTTTGCAATTATAACATATAGTATTGGGCTTTCGTTCGAATTGAACTTTGCCTTTAGTGGAATCAGGGTTCAGCCTTAGGTTCTGTTCATTTTAAAAAACGAACAACCTTTAGGTGGCTTTGGTCCTTAGGTTCTGTTCATTGTAGAAAACGAACAACCTTTAGGTGGCTTTGTACCTCGAGCTTTGGACTTTTCCTCTTTGACGAACAACTATTATATTTACATTCATAAAAAATTACAAGTGTTGTAAGACTGCTCGTCACTAACATATACAAATCGACGAACAACTTTAAACACTAATCAAAACATGCTCGCTTATAATATTTTTGCCGAGCAACTTTATCTAAAAAACAAAAGATGAAACAGCACCAGACTATACAATGTGCCGAACAACATTAAACCCTATACTTAGCAAAATTTTCAAAAAATTAGGCAAGTTTTTGGCATGCCTTACTTGGTTTCTCTGCCCCCCAAGACAGTTGTTCCTCCAACTAAGAACTTGTTCGCCTTATTGATAATACTTCTTTAGATGTATGGCGTTCCAGGAGTATTGGGCCGGCTTGCCTTCCATATCTTCGATATCGTATACGCCATTAACGAATTTTTCCGTTATACGATACGGGCCCTCCCAAGTTGGTCCCAATACACCTGGAGATTGGGCGAGCAACTTTCTTAGAACCAAATCTCCAACTCTGAATTCCCCAAGTTTAACATGGGAATTATAATAGCGTTCTGCCCGCTGCTTATATGTAGCATTTTTTAGCTCGGCATTCAATCTTTTTTCTTCGAGCAAATCCATTTCCGCAGCTAAAGCAGAGTTGTTCGCCTGCTCATCAAAGTTGGTCGTCCGGAATGTATTGGTCTTTAACTCGATGGGTATCACAGCTTCTGTTCCGAAAGCCATTGCAAAGGGTGTTTCTCCGGTGCTTGACCTGGGAGAAACTCTGTATGCCCATAAGACTTCCGGAAGCTCTGTTGACCAACTATTTTTGCTCTCCGCTAGCCGTACTTTTAACGTATGCTTGATGATTTTGTTTACGGCTTCGACTTGTCCATTTGACTGGGGATGATAGGGCGTAGAGTAATGTTTCTTGATCCCCCATTTTGTACAGAAATCTCTCAACTCTTTTCCATCAAACTGCGGACCATTGTCTGTCACGATGGTTTGCGGAATTCCAAAACGACAGACAACGTTCTTCCAAATGAAGTTGATCATTTTCTGTTGCGTGATCTTCAACATGGCCTCTGCTTCTGCCCATTTTGTGTAATAATCGACTGCCACAACGGCAAATCGAACTCCTCCAACTCCTGCTGGGAAGGGACCAATAATGTCCATTCCCCACCTAGCAAAAGGCCATGGGCTATAAACCGATATGAGCTGTTGAGCCGGGGTATGAATGTTTGGTGCAAAAATTTGGCATTGGTGGCAAGTCTTTGCGTTTTTTATTGCATCTTGGCGTAAAGTTGGCCAGTAATAGCCTTGTCTGATAGTTTTGTATGCCAAGGCTTGCCCCCCAGTGTGATTTCCACATACTCCGACATGTATTTCTTCGAGTATTGCTCGTCCTTGCCCCCTAGGCAAACATTTGAGAAGTGGGAGTGATATTCCTCTTTTGTAAAGTTGCTCGCCTACCAAAGTATATCTGGCGGCTTGCTTTATTAGCTTGGCAGCTTCAAAAGAGTTGTTTGGTTTTTCCCCACTTTTCAAGTATTTGACTATACTTGTTCTCCAGTCTTCTTCTTCACTGGCTTGATCACTTAGTTGGTTGACATTATAACTTGTTGTTGATGGGTCATTCATTTTCGTAATTATAATGTTTGCCAACTCTGCAGGTCCTTCGCTTGTTGCTAGTCAGGCCAGTGCATCTGCTTGAGTGTTGCTCGTCCTTGGGATTTATTCAATGAATACTTGATCTAACAAGGACATCAGGTGAGCAACAATCCGTTGATATTCGATCATATGGCCATCCTTTGCCTCGTATTCACCTCGGACTTGGTTCACAATCAATTGTGAATCGCCGAATATTTGCAATCGTCTGACACCTACTGCAAGGGATAGATGGAGACCAGCAATGAGAGCTTCATACTCGACTTCGTTGTTGGTTGCCATAAAGCCAAATCTGATTGCCGAAGTAAATACTTGTCTGCTTGGACTAATGAGAACTACTCCTGCCCCCGAGGCTATGTTAGTCGAAGATCCGTCAACATAAAGATGCCAGGGGTGATCAAGTCCTCTCGTCGGATCTTGTGGGAAGGTTAGTTCGACTATAAAGTCGGCCAACGCTTGCCCTTTGATAGCTGTTCGAGGAGCATAAGTAACCCCGAATTGGCTAATCTCTAGTGACCATTTTAATAGACGACCAGCTGTGTCGGGGCGATGGAGAATTTGTCTGAGTGGGAAAGTTGTTAGCACTTCAACTTGATGATAAAAAAAAGTATGGTCGTAACTTCCTTACACTCATAACTAGTGCATACGCCAGCTTTTCGGTTGGGGAGTATTTGATCTCTGCCTCATGCAAAGCTTGGCTGACGTAGTAGATAGGTTGATGGAATTTGCCGTCCTCCCGTACCAGAACGGAACTGATGGCCACTTCCGACGCTGCCAAGTATAAATATAGTTTTTCTCCTGGGACGGGTTTTGATAGGATTTTCACATCTTCTAGGTAGTCCTTGAGTTGGTCAAACGCCTTTTGACAGTTGTTAGTCCACGTGAACTGTCCTTTTTTGATGGCTTCGAAGAATGGACGGCATTTGTCCCCCGATCTGGATATGAACCGGTTCAGTGCTGCTAGACATCCTGTGAGTCTTTGCACTTCTTTTATTGAACGTGGTGGTTGCATATCCACTATGGCTTTGACTTTTGTTGGATTAGCCTCAATTCCCCGTTGACTAACAAGATGACCCAAGAACTTGCCTGAATGAACTCCAAAGCTGCTCTTCTTTGGATTCAGCTTCATGTTGTAGTGTCGAAGAATTTCGAACACTTGGGTCAAGTGTTGGAGATGGTCTCCCTTACGGGGACTTTTGACTACGATGTCATCAACGTAGACCTCTACTGTATCTCCAATTTGCTGGTCGAACATTTTGTTCACCAGCCTTTGATAAGTTGCCCCGGCGTTGATGAGGCCGAAGGGCATTCTCTTCCAGCACAACAAGTTTTTATTAGTGTAAAAAGCTGTGCTTTCTTGATCGTCAGGATGCATTGGGATTTGATGATACCCTGCAAAAGCATCCATGAATGTTAGCATTTCGTGACCCGCAGTGCTGTCCACCAATTGATCGATGTGCGGGAGAGGAAAGTTGTCCTTCGGGCATGCTGCATTCAGATCTGTAAAGTCTATGCATAGCCTCCAGGTTCCGTTTGGCTTCCTCACCAGCACGGGGTTTACTACCCATTGTGGACAAAGTGCTTGACGGATCAGATCGTTGTCTAACAGCTTTTTAACTTCTTCATTCAGAGCTTGATACTTGTCTGGGCCATATTTCCGTCGTTTCTGATGGACGGGCCTCTTTGCATGGTTAATGTTTAGCTTGTGGCAAGCATGTTTCGGATCTATCCCCACCATGTCTGCATGAGACCAAGCAAAAACATCTAGATTTTTGCTGAGGAACTCTTTCATTCGGGATCTGTAAGGCTCAGGGAGCTCAGATCCTATGTATAATTCGAGATCCGGGTTTTCAGGATTAACTTTGAACGCCTCCAGCTCTTCGACTGGATTTGCTCGTCGTTTTTGTCCTTTCCACCGAGGATCAAGTATTGGTCCCTCAGAGTTGAAATTATTTTCGATGTTCATTGGTTCTGCCCCCAGGCGGGGATCTAGATCTTCCGTTGGCCCTGATTCGTTGTTGGTAGTCAACACCTGGCCCTCCATGCCTTCGGACGAATGTTGCTCGTCACCACCCCTTAGTTGTTCGTCAGGATGGTGTTCCTCATGGGTGGTGAGGAGTTGTTCGTCCAACACCTGCTCGTCATGATGTTGTTCGTCCGTATCCATGTGGTCATCTTCTATGTCCATTATGTTCTCCAATATTGATGGTCCATCAACTGGATAGCTGGTGGTGGCTTCCATCATGGATACTAGTGCATGTTTTGCTTGTAGTTGTAATAGGCATTCCCGAGCCTTTCTTTGATCTCCTTTAACTGTGCCTGCTCCACTTGCTGTTGGAAACTTTAAGCAATAATGGTAAGTTGAACAGGCAGCTTTAAATTCATTCAAAAAAGGTCGACCAAGGAACCCGTTGTAAGTTGATTCCTGATCTACGACCAAGAAATCAACCATTCTAGTAATATTCTTTTCGGGTTCCTCGATCGTTACAAGTTGTACAAGCAAAGAAATTTCTCCTAACGGGACAGTTACTGTGTTTCCGAAGCCTAGGATTCGATGGTTTGAGTCCCGGATATGGGCTGAAAAGTCCCCAAGTTTATCAAGCGTGCTCTTGAACAAGATGTTAGTATAGGCTCCGGTGTCCACCAACAATCTGTGGACTCGTGTTCCCATAATCTTTGCGCAAATTACAAGCGAATCGTTGTGTGGGGTCAAAACTCCTTCAAGATCTTTTTCCGTGAAGGTCAGTTCTGCCGTCTGCATGATAGATGGTTTAACTCCCATTTCCTGGACTTGGCCAATCGCTCGTAATTCAGCCTTTCTTTTCCGGTTGGAGATTGACGGTCGTCCATCAGAACATCCTCCTGCGGGACCTGCAGGTTCCATCATGTATAAATCTTCCAACGGACGAGTAGGGACGACAGGAACTGGTCGCGCCGGTTTATTGTTCTGAGGTTGATCATCTCCGTCCTCAGAGTTGTTCTCCCGGATTCTCTTCCCGGGTTGTCTTTTGACAAAATCGGAGAGCTTTCCGTCCTCGTAGAAACGCCAGAGTTGTCTGAGCAAATCTCTACATTCACTTGTAAAGTGCCCCACGCTTTGATGGTAGGCACAATACTTGTTAGGATTGAGTTTGCCAGTGTCTTGGCGAATTTTCCGGGAAGGGGAGAGCAACTCCTTATCCTTCACATTCTCATAAACAGTATCGACTGATACTGTTAGCACCTGATTCAACTTTTCTTTGAGTTCCGCCCCTTCAGTGAATGCTTTCATGTTTTTAGGGACTCGATAGCTTGTTGCACCAGGTTTTTTGTTGTTCTCCTTGGGGTCGACTTTGTTCTCCCCCAAGTTTGATTGCAGGGCTTCATGCATAGAAACGAATATGCCGGCCTGATTTCTGAACTCAGCGTAGCTTCTTGGGCACTTCAGATGTACCTATTTCCATAATTTTGACCCTTTCTTCAATCCTGCCATTATAGCAACAATTTTTGTATCCTCGCTGACGGGCTCACCCTCCAATAGCACTTTATCAAACCTTTCCATGAATGCTCGATCTGATTCGTCTTCATTTTGTTTTAGGTCTGACAACCGGTGTTTCTGGGACAAATATGATCCCGCCGTTGAGAAATGAGACAGGAACTCCCGACTCAGCTGAGTGAATGAATGGATGGATGCTGGTGGCAATGCTGAGAACCATTTGTGCACCCGATCTCCCAAGGTTAACGGGAAATTTCGGCATTGAGTGGCATCGCTAGCTCCCACCGAGACCATATAGTCTGAGTATTTTGTTAGATGAACTCTGGGATCAGCAAGGCCGTCATATTGAATGCTTGCAGGGAATTGGACTTTCTTTTGAATCGGGGCTTTCAGAATGTAGGTTGATAATGGTGAAGATGGCAAGCTGGTCGTCCCTACACCTCTTTGCTGGTCCAATTGTCCTTGCATATTTTCTATCGCCCTTCTCAAGCTTGATAGCTCATCCAGAGATGCCCCCTGACTTGGAGGCTGTTCGGCGAACAAAGGTACAAACCTTTCTGTTCGTCGCAGTCCCTCACTTGGAGAAGGCAAATCCTGGAGCTTCTTTTTAGGGTTGCTCGCCGCATTAGGTCCCAAACGCCTAAAGGCAGATTGAGAAAGTCTTTCATGGACCGAAGGGCGTGGCTGTTCAAATGTTGCTCGCCCATGTCCCTCTTCCTGGCGAGCAACTTTCTCTTGTTGTTGGGGTTGGCCAAGTCTGTCCTGGGCACTGGAGTGTGTTGTTCCGTGGCTCGACATTATTATTCGCCCGCGAGCAGACTCTGCTTGGCCCTCCCTTGGCTCGTCCATCTTAGCCTTGCCCTTGTCCCGTCTGATCTGGGCGCTGTTTACCTCGTGTTGCTCGCCCCTTGTTGATCTGGCCCTAACAACCTCCAAGGGTCTATCTTTAGGCCTTGCCTGTGAAGGCTTATTCTGTTCTTGCTGTCTCTGAAGAGCCTGGAGAGCAGCAATGGTTTTGGCCAGTTCATTAGGGTTGTTCGCCAGGGCCTCCATTTCAGGCGGGAAATTATGGGTTATGGCCGTGTGCTGTGATCTATTCACATGTCTAGGATTTCGATCCTGGTGATCGGCCGACGAGGCTCGGGTGGGAGATGCTCTCCTTGACAAACGTGATGCTTGGGTTTCCTTTGATTGAGGCATTTGAATTAGATTGTTCTTTAATTTTAATATTGAAGAACACCAAGAACACCTTTGCTTGAATCTTCAAGTATTTCTTGAGGTTTTCTTTGAATCTTCAAGTTTTCAAGTTGAAGTTCTTGAGTAATTATACTAACCGAAGGTTCGAACCCTCCTTCTAGCGCCAAATTGTTGGTGAACGAATCTAATCGCAAGGATTAGTGGCTGTTTTAATCCGTTTTACGTCACCAATCAATATCGTGTGATTGATTACCACCATAAATGGTAAATAGGGGTATAAATTTATCGAATTTAAAATTGGACTTATTTCGTGTATGTGTAGGTTAGGGTGTGTTTATGTGTGTATTTTTGTCTGAAATTCGAAATTATATCAATAAGCTGGAGAACAACTATTTATAGAGGCTAGCAAGCATGAGGTGTCCAAGACTCTTGGTCTCCCTAGCCTGCATGCTTGACATGTGTCCCTTTGATCTTATCTAAGCTGAATCTTAGCTACAAAATCTTCTTTGATCTTATCTCGGACTCATTGTTGTTCGCCTAGGTCGGCTTGATTGATCTTGTTGATTCTCCAACTGAAAGTTGTTCGCCTCTTGAGGTTGTACTTTGGAAGTTGTTCGCCTTATGGCTTTGTTCAGCTTGGCTTTGGGATCTTTGTCCTTTGTTCACTTGTACACACTTCCTTGGCTATTTGTTGTATCATAGTTTGACCAAGTTGTTCGTTATTGATGACTTCACAGTTGGCTCATTCTTGGTCTCGGGTCTTAATACCTGTTCGCCCATTAGTTGTTCGTCGGGGGAGTTGTTCGTCACTTTATACACCTCTCAGATTGGTAGATGCACCCCAACTTGATTTTTATTGTTGATCACCCTTGATTTGAGGTTGGCTCTTCATAATCCTTGATGTAGCTTTAATCCTTATTCGCCATTTATTAACTTATGTTCGCCTATCAACACACGTGCTTCATCACTAGGACTCTCGTCTCCTAAAGACTTGGGGTTATCAAGACGGATCTCTTCTAGAGATTTTATATTCGACTGACCAGTTTTGCTAGCCTTTCGTTTAGGTGTGTTACTATCTCTTGAGGGTCCCTTACGGTTTTGGCGTGTGGGGGCATGAGTACTCGTTTTACTTGGGACCTCAACCCTTTGGGGAGCATTTACTGCAGGTATATGCGATTTAGTTACACCTCTATGGTCAGTGAACGCGTCTGGCAGATTATGTGCTAAATTTTGCAAGTTAATGATCTTCTGAACTTCTAGTTCAGATTGATTAGTGCGCGGATCTAGATACTAAAGATTACTTATGTTCCACGTAAGCTCCCGGCATTCATTCAATTTTGAATTCGGATCTCCCCCTAATATCGGGAAGTAATCTTCATCGAATGTGCAATCAGCGAACCGGGCCGTTAATTGATCCCCAGACAAAGGCTCGAGGTATTTCACGATGGATGGAGAGTCATATCCGACATAAATACCGAGTTTCCTTTGTGGGCCCATAGAGGTCCGCTTTGGTATCGTTATTGGAACGTATACCGCACATCCAAAAATACGCAGATGGAAAATGCTAGGTTCTTTCCCACGCACTAACTGTAGGGGGGAATGATCATTATATGTAGTTGGACGGATTTGGATTTAGTGCGATGCATGTAGGACTGCATGCCCCCAGCATGAGGTGGGTAGTTTGGAGTTCATAAGCAATGGTCTCGTGATAAATTTGATACGTTTTATTAGCGCCTCAACAAGACCATTTTGGGTATGGACGTAGGGGACCGAATGCTCCACTCAGTAATCTATAAAGGCCTTCGAGCTGAACTCAGCTGTATTATCCATGTGAATCGGCTTGATTGGATAATCCGGGAATTGAGCTCTAAGCTCGATAGTTTTCACAATGAGCTCTGCAAGAGCTTGATTGTGGGTAGACAGCTAATAAGCATATGTCCACCTAGTGGAGGCATCAATAAGGACCATGAAATACTGAAATGGTCCTGATGCTGGGTGAATCGGTCCACAAATGTCTCCTTGAATTCGCTTCAAGGAAAAACCGGAGACTCTAGTCTAACCTTAGTGCGCGACGGGTGCACTATTAACTTACCCTTAAGATATGCATCACAAATAAGTTCATCAACAGGAAGGATTCTATTATTCGAATTATTATGACTAATTGATTTAGGTAGAATCATACGTATCATATATTGTCTTGGATGAGTTAACCGCTGATGCCTTAATATAAAAAAGTTCGGGTCATGAAATTTCATACTCATGGCTAGATGGAGATTTTGACGGCAGGATGTAGGAATAGTACAATCCGGGGGAGAAGTAAGGAAGTTTTTCTATAACTTATTTACGACTACCTCGAGTAATAGTCATCAAAAGGTATTCATTATTGTTCTCAGTTTCAGTTTCAATGTGATATTCATTAGTCCTAATATCTCTAAAACTGAGCAGGGTACACTTAAACTGTGGAAACAATAAGGCATTATTCATTATGAGTTTGGTACCCACGGGGAGGACAATGTGAGCTCTTCTGGACCCCACTATCAACCTACTATCATTGCTATTGTAGTTATACTCCCCTTACGATTTAAGAAGTTATGAAAGAACTTCTTATCTCTTAAGATTGCATGAGTGGTGGCGCTATCTACCAAACATAAAACACAATCTCAATCCATCATGCCAGAGGAAATAGCCCAAACCTAATAGCTGATATGTTTACTAGCCATGAAAAGCAATATCCAAGTAAATTTAATGGACAGCGTTAAGGTAAACACATTGAAGCTAAAACATAATATTATCCATAAAATAAAATATCCGAAAGAAAGGATCCAAAATATAAAGTACTAAAACAATCAAATACACAAATCACTCATCATCTCCAAGGTCCTTGAGCTTGATGCTCAGAGGATCGACGCTGTCTTGGTCAAAGTCTGCTTCAGGCAGTCTGGCATGGTGAGATTCGACTCTAGGGACCTTCCCCTTGCCGTCCTGCTGCTGCTTTTGATAAGCCTCAACCAAGTTCTTGGGAGTGCGACACGTGCGAGACCAATGGTCTCTGCATCCGCATCTATAGCAGGACTGCTTAACCTTGCCAGATGAAGAGCTAAATTAGAGGTTCTGTGACCACCAGATGTACTACGACGTCGGCCTTTAACCCAGATCATCTTACTCTCTCCCCCTTCCATGTTTGCAACCAATAATATAATTGTCCCTATACTGCTGCTGGAGTATAAGGTTTCTAGCGTGGAATGTTGACAGATTGTTCTGCATCAACTGGGTTAAAATACGGTGCAAAGCAGAGTTGTACTCCGTTATAGACTTAAGGTCTTGGAAACGGAGTCTCAACCAATCGTATTGTACCGGAGGGAGGAGTATATCATTTTATTGTTGGAAACGATCCTACAGGGAGTTCCACAATATTCTGGGGTCCCTGAATGAGGATCTGAATGATGAATTCCTCACGCAGGTGGTTCATGAGAAAAATCAACGCTTTCGCCTTCAGGGCGTTAATGGATTTCGAACCTTCGAGAATTGTTTCGCTCAACTCATTTAAGGCTAGATGGAACTCGACATCTAGCACCCATGTCAGGTAGTTATTACCATCGAGAGCAAGCTCATCGAATTCTTTCATGGTAATATCATATATTTTCACTACAATTTTAAAGTGACATGGTAAGAGTTGTGACCAATTTATTGACAACGGAGAAATAATGATTTATTTAATTATTCTAGAGCACATAGATACAAGTATTGGGCGCCGTCTACCCAAAACATAAATTTACGGTCCGACAAATACCGGGCGCCGCCTACCCGGGCATAATATGCGGACTATAAAGAAATAAACTATGTACGGAAAAGTAATGCACGCAGGATAATTAAATCACATAAACATGCATAAATAATTAAGGAAGATAATCACGTGAAAATAATTTCTAGAAAATATACGATTTAATAGACAGAGGAAATAATCATAAGAATAATTATTTCATGTATATTAACGCAATTTAACGAAATATTTTCAAAATTAAAATAAATTAAACACGGGTTTTGTGATATCAGGAACGCAAACGAAATAGGGTTAAGAGATCACAAGAATCCGGGGAAAAACACCGCGTGGGTCGCGCACGGTGGACGGGAAGCGTCGCACGTAGGGTGGTCGCGTATGGGTGCGCGCGGGTGATGGGCGCGGGCGCACGCGGCGACAGGCGAGGGTGCGCGTGGCGGTGGGGCGCGCGTGGGCGGCGGCGGGCGCTTGCGCGCAGCGTGCGGCAATAGGCGTGCAACGTGCAGCGTCGGGCGCGCGATGGGCACTGCTCTCGTGTGGCGACGGGAGCGCGACGTGTGCTGCTCGCGTGCGTCGTCTCGTGCGGCGAAGCGGTCGTACGCCTTCGGGACGTCGACCGTTGCTCGTCAATTTAATACACAATAATTAAATCCAACAATTAATCATGAATCAAATAAATTCATAGCATAGGTACACATGAAAACATGGAAATTTATATGAAAATAAATTAAGGGCGTACCGTATGATCTCGGTTAGAGACTCGTGCTGATAACGTGTTGTAAATAAGTGCGTAAATTAAAGAGACAGCGTTTGTTGACCCAGTTCGTCGGGAACGACTACGTCTGGGGACGATCCAAGCCAGAAGTTTCACTAATGATCTTGTGTATGAGAGTGATTACAAAAATGAATACACTGATCTATTTATAAGAATAAAACCCTAGTCTAAGATATAAAGCCCGTTGGGTTTCGTGGTCCATAAGTAATGTCCACATCAAATCTTCTAGATTTGGAATAATAAATCTTCTAGATTTACAACACTTCTCACATAAGCATAAAACATACGGCAGAATCAAAGGACACGTTTCATTTATGGCCTTATATTTAATCATGATCCTTCACAATTCACAAATGAGTCTCATCTTCCCATTTCTTTCCCTAATAATTCGTAATTACAACATTGTTTCGTGATCATCTTGATCTTTCAAGATTCGACGATTCTCTTCGTTTCTTCAAGCAATTACATGAGTTATTTGCAGTTTTTGTATTGCAAATATTGATTTGAACATTCAATTTTGCGCTGGTATTTTAGAATAGCGTTTCTCTCATTCGCCTTCTATTGGAAATGGTGAATTTGGATTGTATATTCGTCAGGGTGTATATATATATACTAGTGTGCACCCACGCGAATTTCGCGTACTGAAAAAAAATATTTTTATTTAATATAAAAGTATTTTTGTCTAAAAAAATTCGGGGTATATACAATAAATTATGGAGTTTGTTTAGCTGTGGCCCGTGTCCTTCACTAAACCCTAAAGGTATATCCTACAAACTAAATAATTAAAAAAAATCAAAATTCACATAAATTAATAATAAATATGGAATAACATCACTTAGACTAATAATTTAATAATAATCAATTTCTATTTCAATATTGAATAATTTATAAATTAATCAACATTATTAGTTATTGGGAGTATACGGTAAGAAATTAATTCATATAAGAAACAATACAAAATTTGAAATAAACTTTAACGTTACAATACTTGTTCATCGATCAAAATGAGTTCCAAGTAGAACTTGTGTCTATTAAAATCATTAAAAAATATTGTCCAACTTTTTCAATCCTAATTTTAACAATCAATTTTTGGCTCTCACTCTTGATATTAGAAATCAGAGAAAATTGAGGTGTCATACTCTTGAAATCTAAAATGAGATTTAAATTACAATAATTAAACCATCATAATTATTCAGATAAAAATATATGGTATAGTTAAATATATTATTTTTGCACATGAAGAATATTTAAACTGAACGATGTAGAGCATAAATCAACAATCATTATTACATTCATATTGATATTGATATTTAAATCTAATCAAATTGTGAGCACTTAAAATGATGAATTTAATTATAAAATAAATGTACTAATAACAATAGATATATAACTAACCAACAATTGATGGGAGAAATCTCAGCAAAAGAGTGGAACAAATTAAATTTTGATGTGAAAAAATGAAATACAATAATATGCTCTTATTTATAAAAAAAAATGCATGCAGTATTATATCTTGTCCATAATAAGAATATATCACATAAAAATATTCTTTGGAATATATAACTATATACCTTTTATTTTAAGAAAAAAATATCAAATATTATATTATACTATATATACTAACTCAAACTTAGAAATGATAAATTTAGATTCATGCAATAAGTAGATCATATTTAATTACATTAAGGTTTGGAAAAAATATGATTTATAATAAATTCCAAAAATAACTAAATAAAAAAATGGAAAAAATATCTTTTTTCATTAATTATGCAGATATAAATTAATGGTTTAGATTTAACGATATAGAACGAAGGGTCGAGATTAAAAGTTTAACCAACTTTTAATGAGTGCGCAATATTTCAAAATGGAGAGATTTGAGACATGCCACATCAGCCTAAGAATAAGGTGGTGTTGACACATTATCTTGAAGAGGTTTGAAAATATATTATTATATGGAACGCACATGGATATGTTATGAGTGTTTTGGATTAGATTAAATATTACTAATTTTAGATTAGAGATATATTAACTTATATGTAAGTGTTTATGAGGTTCCTACTTATGCTTTGAAATTGAATTGGAAAATTTGGAAAGTATCTTTTACAATTCACATGTATTATCGAAATACGAATTGATTTTTTAAAATTATTTTTGTGATATTTATAAAATTTGAAGTCATAATTTCCAAAAAAATTATCAATGTGATAGGATTTACGCTATAATAAAATAATGGGTAATTAACCTAGCCTAATTTTGAATTCAGTCCCTTAACTATTTGCAATTTGAAATTAGTAACTACTCCCCCCGTCCCAATTTTGTTTACCCAAAAGCCCAAAAAAGGAAGATTTTGTTTTGTTTACCCATTTCCTAAAATGGTAAAAAACAACACCACTTTTTCAAACTCAACCTTCAAAAAGCTACTTTATACTAAAAAAATATTAATAAACAATTACTAAAAAGCTACTTTATACTCAAAAGTATTAATAAACAATTCTTTTCTTAAAAACCGTGTCATCTAGAAATGGGTAATCTAAATTGGGACGGAGGTAGTATTTTTTTTTATCTATATTGCTTGCTATTACATGTTTTTCATCATGTAATTTTGACATCGCATATCCCACTTATTCTTCTATATAAAAATTAAATTAAATTCTTCAAAGAAAAAAGTTAAGAGCTCAATAAAATCTAAAATTTATCTTAAAATATAATTAAATAAAATAAATCAACTAAATAAAATAAAAACCTGAAATTTAATTTAGCTTTAACTAATTTTTGAAAAATTTATTTAAATTTCAAAAATTAATTTACGTTTTTTTAGGTAAAAAACGTTAATTAGATATGTCGTGGAGTGTTGGCGGCCTGATGTTCTCGGTCTCGTGAGATGATCTCGACGAGGTGGCTATAAACAGGGGTGACGAGGTGATGGAGATTGTCCATGTCAGGCGACGGCAATGGTACCGGTCATTGATACGCCTCGGCCTTAGCATTGCGTCTGGTGGCGGCCGAGGTGGTTGATCGTTGAGGTCTGAGGCCGATATTTGTTTGTGCATCGTCGGCGTCTGGTTGGCCGAGGTCAGCGATGCAGCCAAGATGGCCCTGTAGCCGATGTCGAGATAGTTGCGTTTGCTTGTGCGTGGGGCATCACTCGGTGGCTGTGTGCCAAGATGGTGGCTGAGATCGGAGGGAGAGTTGGCCTCGGCGGAGGGGGGCATCGACCTCTGGGGAGGGACGTCGGCGCGGTCAGCGTCTTTGTCCTGATTGAGAGCTCGGCTTTGGCCTCGGCATGTGAGTGAGATGCTGGCTAGCGCTGTAGAAAGTCCACCCTGGCCTTGGCTCCACCTCGACCTTGGTAAGAGAGAGTCTGCTTTGGCCAGGGGATGGAGTCGGCCTCGGCGGAGAGTTCCGCAGCTAGGCCTCGGCTGCACATGATCTGGCTCGGGACAGAATCCGACTGTCGGGGACTTAGGTCGCCGGATGTCGGCGGACCCAATGTGGTGACATGGGGGTACAACTGTACCCCCAGTTTTTTTTTTTTTTTTTTTTTAAGAGTATATATATATACATATTGCGATTCAGTTTTCAGAGGCATAAGTTCCGGTGATTCAGTTTTTGAAGACATAAGTTCCGGCGAGTCGGAGAGTTATTGGGGAGTGGGGAAGAAGCGCCTTTTTCGTTCACGGCTTGAGATAATTTAATTGGTTTGGGTCTCATGATTGGACTTTAAAATTATCAGACTATGGGCCAATTTTAGGTGTTCAATTTTTATTTTTTTTATTGGGCTGCATCATATAATTATTATTGTGATTTTCTTTTAAAATTAATTTCTATAAAAGTTAATGGTAATGGATGAGGTGAAACATCAAACCCTTTAATTATTATTTTTATAATTAATTTCATTTAAAGTTATGTTGGTTGTAGTCTGCAATTACAACGATTAATTTTATATATAATTATATATATATATATATATATATATATATATATATCATAATTTGGTTACTTTTATGGAAGACGGTTCGTATAAATTTCTGATGATAATGTTATGTAGATAGCTCTCAAATATTGAAAACTCCATTGAGTTCGGTTATAACACATAATTTTAATGTTATTTGAACTTTGCCCTATTTATTTGCATATTTGATTTTATTGTAAGCATTATAAATACAAATTAATGTGCATGCAAACGTTTTTAGTAAATTGTACCCCCAATTGTAAAATCCTGGTTCCGCCCTGTGATGTGCGCTAGGTTGTGGTAGGAGCTTGGCCTCAACAGATGGAAATTGGTCTCGGCGGAAGAAAATGAAAGTCGACCGGCTAGGGGAGGTCAACCTCGGGTACGTTTATCACGTCGATTTGTGACTATTAGTGTCAAGGTCTGAAATTCCAAACCTTCGAAAGTGATTACGTGGCGCCAGGGCATTGATGGGTGGCCTCGGCTGATACCATTGCTAGTACTCTAATTGGCTCTGTATTATCTTGGTGTGAGCCCAATGTCGGTGTGATGGGGTGAGAAGATGGTCGAATTACTTTCGGCGAATGGTCGAGTTGCCTCGGAGGGATGTCGATCTCGGCAGAGGGACGTCAAAGGACATAGACCTCGGCCGAGAGATGTCGATCTTGGTAGAGGGACGTCAAAGGACGTCGACCTCGGCCGAGAGATGTCGACCTCGGCGAAGGCAACCTCGCGGAAATGGTTGCTCGACTCTGGCTGCTCGACCCTTGCGGCACGCATATCAATGCCTGTCAGGTAATCTTTGACCATTATCAGATTAAATTTCCTTTATTGATTGAGTAGTGGGGAGTGATTGTATCCACCTCCGAATACCTGTGACTTTCCCTGAATACCCTGTGACCTTACTGCAACAGTACGGACAACAGTGTAAGGATGTCTAATTTAAATTTCTTTTTCTTTTGAAACTCCTTCTTCGATGTTCTTCACAAATTTGGCCTCTCTGGTGCTGATAACTGCGACAGTGACCGGGAGCGGTTGGCGTCAGAAGGCGGTCATCACTACAAAAAAAACACTGTTTTGCGACGGAAAATCCGTCGCAAACAGTGTTTTGCGACGGGATCTGCGACGTACACGTATCCGTACCTAAAACAGCCGTAGCAAATTTTTGCGACGGATTCAGCCATCCGTCGCAAATTAACGACGGACAAATCCGTCGCAAAATCGGCGGATCAGATCCGGCCGGGTCACACAGAATTTGCGACGGACAGTAGTCCGTCGCAAACTTTTCGGGTCAGACCCGATCGGGTCAACAACATTTGCGACGGCTAAATTCCGTCGCAAATGTTTTTATATATTTTTTATACTTTTTGTGTTATAATTTGCGATGGGCTGTTTTCCGTCGCAAAATTAAATATTTGCGACGGAATATGGCCGTCGCAAATTACCGAGCCTATACAAAAAAAAAGTGGCTCGCGTGGTTCGAGCCCGGGCACCCGAGGCGGCCGGGGCGGGAGCGGACCACTGGGCCAACCGGCCCATTCCTTGTTATATGCAGCCCACCTTCTATATTAGTCTTATTAGGCCTGGAACAATTAATCCATTTTTTGCGTCCAATGGGAATCGAACACGGGACCTTTTGTGCAAGAGGAGAGGGCGCGCGCCACTAGGGCACAAGCTACTTTCGTTTATTTTTTTGCAATTAATTGTATATGTATTCAAATTAAGTCATTTTTTTTATAATTCACCAAATTAATTTCTTTTCGTATCTAAGTTGTTTATTAAAATATTTTTCCCAACTATTTTTTTTATTTTGTAAAATTATTTATTTCGACTCCCGCTTAAATTTATAATTCGTTCATTTGTACGCAATTAATTGTATATGTATCCAAATTGACTCATTTTTTTTCTACAATTCACCAAATTAATTCATTTTTGTTTCTAACTTGTTTTTATAAATATTGGGGCCATTTAATTTTTATTATTTCTGTAAAACTATTTATTTCGACTCCCGCTTAAATTTATAATTCGTTCATTTGTACGCAATTAATTGTATATGTATCCAAATTGACTCATTTTTTTTTCTACAATTCACCAAATTAATTCATTTTCGTTTCTAACTTGTTTTTATAAATATTGGGGCCATTTAATTTTTATTATTTCTGTAAAACTATTTATTTCAACTCCCGCTTAAATTTATAATTCGTTCATTTGTACGCAATTAATTGTATATGTATCCAAATTGACTCTTTTTTTTTCTACAATTCACCAAATTAATTCATTTTCGTTTCTAACTTGTTTTTATAAATATTGGGGCCATTTAATTTTTATTATTTCTGTAAAACTATTTATTTCGACTCCCGCTTAAATTTATAATTCGTTCATTTGTACGCAATTAATTGTATATGTATCCAAATTGACTCATTTTTTTCTACAATTCACCAAATTAATTCATTTTCTTTTCTAACTTGTTTTTATAAATATTGGGGCCATTTAATTTTTATTATTTCTGTAAAACTATTTATTTTGACTCCCGCTTAAATTTATAATTCGTTCATTTGTACGCAATTAATTGTATATGTATCCAAATTGACTCATTTTTTTTCTACAATTCACCAAATTAATTCATTTTCGTTTCTAACTTGTTTTTATAAATATTGGGGCCATTTAATTTTTATTATTTCTGTAAAATTATTTATTTCGACTCCCGCTTAAATTTATAATTCGTTCATTTGTACGCAATTAATTGTATAATTCGCTCACTTGTTTTTATAAATGTTGTGTCCATTAAATAAAAGTAAATTCAAACTAATAAATTCACAAAATTATAAATTAAAGTAACAATTCAAAAATTAAATTAAAGTAACAATTCAAACTAAATTTTTTTTTTACTTCATAGTTATTAAAAATCAATTTTTTTAACAATCGGAATTAAATTCGTCTTCCTCTTCATCCTCGCCCAGGTTAACAATCGGCGACATCGATGGCTGGGTCGGCGGGATCGGCGGCATCGATGGCTGGGTCGGCGGGATCGGCGGCATCGGTGGCGCAGGCATTTGCGCTCGTGGCATTGAATCAGAGGCGAATATCTGCCACCACGCCTGCATGGCGGCTGTATACTCCTGCAGCTCGGCCCGATACCGCTCCACCTCAGCTGTATACCGGTCGTGCGCCTCTCGCTGCTGCCTCTTATACTCTTCCTTCTCTCGCTGCTGCCTCTGCATGTTCTTCATCTGCTCCACCACCGTGGCAAGCTGCCTCTCGACCTCACTGGGATGAGAGTCGATGGAAGACTGAGAGGAGGATGAGCCTGAGCCACGAGGTCGGAAAAAGTTCTTTCCGAAGCTGCCCAATCCAGCGAACCGCCCTTTTTTAGCCTTGACGTTCTTGAAGTACAATTCATTTTGAACGTCAACAGAAGGCTGTGTGGGGGGCATCGACCCCGACCCCGACCCTGACCCCTCTGCCGTTTCCTCAGGCTGAGGCTGAGAGGCAAGATCCTCGAGCATCTTTCTCTGCAAATTAATTATACAAAAAATTAAATAAATTGAACACAAAATATAAAAAATACTTTTAATATTAAAAATTTAAATAATACTATTAATATTGAAATAATTATTACGTGGATCTCGGTGGTACGGCTGTAGGTAGACTTCCCAGTCTCCTCGACGAATGGGTGGGTGAGCTGCAATCTCTCAAAATGAGAGGGCTCGCGTCCTTGCTCCGCCGCCTAATTAGAAAAAAAGATAGTAAAAATTAACAACACTCATAAAAATTAGGAAAAAAATAATATAAATTCAAAAACTACAAAATTGAAGACGAAACTTACAAATCTCAACCCGTGCTCATAAATGGACCGAGAACCGGCCCGATGTCTTGCCATCCCTTCTCCATCAGGGTCACTACGCCGATTCGCCTTGTTTTTCGCCGACTTCTCTTGGAATGCAGGGGAATCCCAGTAGCGGAGGAATTGGTCCCAAATCGACCGTCTTTCACTGTCAAGCCCCAAGTCGGTGGCCTCTCCCTTCTTGTACCACTTCTCCCTCATTCTGTAAAGGAGGTCTCTGTACCTTTCCTTTCCATATTTATCGAAATTCCTCCACATCTTGTCATCGTGCTCCGGTGCCCAGACACATTCTTTCTGCAATTACAATTTAAATGTAAATATATGTTTATATATTTGATATTAATAAACGGTGAATTAATAAATTAAATTAATACCTTAAACTCCTCGAAGTATGTCTTTTTTCTTGCATCGGACACTAACCTCCAACTGTAAGCGGTGGGCTCGAATCCACCGCGAAAGATGGAGTCGGAAACCTGATTAGCAGCCTCATGACCCGGAATCCAACTGTAAAATTAAAATTTCAAAGTTAGTAAAATAATTAGGTTTTAATTAATAAAAAAATTGAGTATAAAATATTAAAACTTACATATGACCACATGGCTTAACAGGCATCCGTCCTTCAACAACCGGATGCTGGCGGGAGGAGGATGAGCCCTCAGCAGTCTGCTGTGAGGAGGAGGAGGAGCCCGCACCAGGCTGTGAAGAGGTCTCTGATAGAGACCTCGGCCTGAAAATAGGTGGAACCACGGGTCTTAGTGAGGGTCGTCGTCTCCTCCCTCCTCGTCCTCCTCGACTCGCCTCCTCATCCCTCGGAGGCTGCTGACTGTCGTTGCCACTGCCTTGTCCGCTCATCTATAACAAATTTCACGAATTATTCATTCAACTAAATTAAAATCAATCAACTAATAATATTATTTTATAAATTATATATTAAACTAAAATCAAACAACTAATATTATTTAAAATCAATTAACAACCTACTCAACTAAATTCATTCAACTAAATTAAAATCAATCATCAACTAATATTATTTTGTAAAATTATTAAACTTAAATCAAGCAACTAAAATTATTTTGTAATATTATTTAAACATGCTTAACAATTAAAAATTAACAAATTACTAAAACAATTCAACTAAAATCAAACAACTCAGCTAAAATCAATTATAAACTTAACAAATTCAACTATTTCTAAACATGCTTTATAATTAAATTAAAATTCGATCAACTAATTAAATTATAATTCAAGTAATTCAACTAAAATCAATTCATTTCTAATATAATTCAAACAATTCAACTAATTCAATTCTAAACTTAACAAAAATTAAACATACTTTAAATTAAAATTCGATCAACTAATTAAATTATAATTCAACTAATTCAACTAAAATCAATTTATTTTTAATATAATTCAAACAATTCAACTAATTCAATTCTAAACTTAAAAAAAATTAAACATGCTTTAAATTAAAATTCGATCAACTAAAATCAATTCATTACTAATATAATTCAAATAATTCAACTAAAATCAATTCTCTAAACATGCTTTAAAATTAAATTTTAAACGGTAAAAATGAAGAAAACTTACGGTTTATTTGTAGAAGATGACGAAACGAGAACTCGGTGGGGACGGATTGGCTCTACAGCGACGACACCCGACTTCTCCTTCCTTTTCCTCTCTTTTTCCTCTTCTTCTTCTTATTTTCTCTCTTTCTCCGTCTGCAACGCGGGGGGCCTGTATAAATAAGTGGAAAAAAATTTGCGACGGACGCCTGTCCGTCGCAAATTTTGCCCGTCAAACGCAAAACGACGCCGTTTCTTACTGATTTGCGATGGAAAAGCCGTCGCAAATCAGTCAACGCACCGTTTCCCGATAAGACACGTAAAACGGCTCGAATTTGCGACGGACATTCCGTCGCAAATCAGTCAATGGGCCGTTTCCCGAGAGGTCGCGAATATAAATGTAAGCATTGCGACGGCTTTCGTCCGTCGCAATTACAAAGTTTAAAATTGCGACAGCTTCTTCCGTCGCAAATCAGTCAAACGGGTCGCTTCCCGAACGGTCACCTTTAAACGGGTATGTTTTGCGACGGAATTGACCGTCGCAAACTCAAAATTGAAATTTGCGACGACCTTTCCGTCGCAAATGTAGTCGGTTCAAGACCAAGTCGATGGGCCCTAGATTTTGCGACGGCTTATCCGTCGCAAATTACTATCATTTGCGACGGACTTCCTAAGTCGTCGCAAATTTTCATTTTTTGCGACGACTTACAAAAATCCGTCGCAAATGATAGTAATTTGCGACGGATATTCTTGCCGTCGCAAAATTCCCGTCGCTAAACTCCATCTTTTTTGTAGTGCATGGCTTGACCGTATAGAGGCGGCTCCAAGGACGGGAGCACCCACCAGTGCTGGTCCTTGGGCCCATCATTTCGGCCGTTGAGCGACGGTGCTGAGCATCGGATGTGGGCACCCACCGGTGTCGGTCCGATAGCTCACCACTTCAGGTAGAACTTTCCGAAGAGGGACTGTGAATGGAGTAATTATTTTTGCAGATTTCTTATGGTAGAAAACTGAGATTGTTTCGTAGGGATAAATTTGGCATGTAGCCATGAAGAAAACCTGTAACTTTACTGGTTATTTTGGATGCGAATGTTCCATTTCTGTTTTGTGAAGAATACAAAACATTTGTTCTTTTGGTTTTTGTATGAATCGATGGTTACTCTTGAAAGTTGGAAGGTATTTTCCCAGCGAATGAATTTTGGGAAAGACTATGAATTTTGTTTGATGAATGGGATGTATATACATGAATGTATTTTGAGGACTTGGATTTGTATCTTGTGATAAACTTAACGATTTTTCTAGGTATTATGAAATGATGAACACCATGGATTTTGTATGTATGTGGCTGTAGCTTTTTGGTGTAAGATAGTGGAAAACTGGTATAGATGATTAGCTTTGAACAATCAAAAATCACTGTAATATTTTTTTGCTGCTGTCAGCTGATGATAATGAAATAAACGGAGTAATGATGAAACCTACCCTTCTCGATTTGGAGAGAGCTTCAAGCAATGAAACATAGCTTGAAAACTTTGAGATTGATCTTCGTGTACCCCCTTCTAGCGCCAATTGATGTTATCGTATTTATTTGCATATAGGGGTAGGATATTTTGTACGGTATAAATATATAAACGGGTATAAACACGAAGAACACAAGCACTGTGGGAAGAACCGAGAGGTTCCTCCCTTAAATATGGCTTCGGGCGGTTCATGAAGATGATCACCCTAGCCTGTGGTGTATTATAAATGTGGGGGGTATTTTGTGAGGAGGAAGATGATCATCTCTCTTACAATGAGTTGGGGCTTCTATTTATATAGCCCCAAGCTCCTCACTAAAGGAGTCATCATGACCCTTTATTTTAGGGTATTAATTACAACCGTGGATCTAATAAACAATATTAAACTACTACTACAATATCTTGTCAGTATTTCGATATCTTCATTGATGTTGACCCTCGATTCTGTCAGGCTATGACGAGGTCAAGGCGCCTGGCGAGGCTGGGAGGTCTGACGAAGTCGAGGTGCGTTCACCTCGAACAGTTGCGGTAGTTCGTCCGCCAGGTTATTTAGTGCCAAGATCCTGTTATCGAGGCCTAAACCCCGGTTCCGGTATACCCCGATTCTGAGATCGTATTTAGGTCAAATATGAGATTATTCGTGACACAACATAGTGTAAGGGATCACTAAATTTGTTAAAAATCATCAAAAGTGGAGACATATTGACATTAACCCTCCCTCCTGTATTAATTTGCACTCTTGCTATTTTAATTCGTTCCATATTAATTTGTACACTATAAAAAATGAACATTAATTTGCATGCATACTCACAAATATATACACATATTTACCAATATATTACTATTTTATTTAAAAACACATATTTCTTAAAAACATACAACCTCTTAGGGTGCAAATTAATGCGGAAGGGGAGAGTATATATATCAAATTAAAATACGAGATTAAAATATTTTAATGATAGATATTCCGAAACTTCTTTCAAACATGCCATAATCTAAAAAAGAAATAGGTAGGTCAAATCTTGAAATGTGACAAGGAGGAAGTGCCATCAAGGCCTTTAGAGTAGTTGTGGGAAACAAATTGTTGCACAGTTGTTTCTCTGTACTTTGGTGGATTGTCTTGTGATAGCAGCTCCTTCATTGGTCCGTACTTCCTGGTGGACGGCATCAGCGAAGTGCTGAAGAAGCACGCGACGGACACTCTTGGTCCCTCGTGATTAGCTAGTACGCGATGTTGAACGCTTTTGAACTTGTCATTTGATATTAGCTGAAACAAAATCAAAATGTTGAAATACAAAAGATGATTGCTTCTTGTGGTTGTTATTGTTGTTCCCTTCAAGTTGGGCTTTTTCAATGAAATGATGACTTGGGCAATGATATTAAAATCATAGTTTTTCAACTCAATATATTGAAGCACTTCTTCCTTGTTGGATTTATTTTTTCCTCATATTTATTTCAGTTTATCAGTTCATATTCATTATTTCTATTTAAGGGCACCTATATTTAGAGGTCATAATTCGTTTAAATTCAGCCGATTTTGGTTATTTTTCAATTGAATCGAATTATCCTCTATTATACTAATAGAGAGTTGGTTCTGATTCTGCCTACGTGTCATATAAGGATTCGAACCTTGGACCATATAAGTATAATCCATAACATTAACCAATTAAGTTAAATTATGAACTTATACAAAATTGAAATATCCTATTGTATATAACTTGAATCTACAAAAAAACATATTAAATTGAATTGATCAATTAAATTTAAAACTCTAATAATATGAAATATTAATGTTTAATTAACTTATTTTTATTGTCTCACTATATTTGAGGTTTTAATTATTTGAATTTTTTAAATCTCAAATCGAATTTAACATGTCGTTGTCATATTGACTTAATTGTGTTTAACATGTGACATTATATTTGAATATAATTATTATATAATATAATTATATCATTTTATGATTTACAAATTTATTATGTTATTGTATAAATGATGTATTATAATGTATAATCAATTTTTTACAAAAAAATCCGCGTAGTACGCTGGACACTCGTCTAGTGCATATATAATTATGAATGCAAAACTTTAGTGGTATAATTATGTTCAATTTATACATATACAAAAAAAAAAAAATTTAACATACATAAATTATTAATTATTCTATTAGTTCGATTATTTCTACTGTGAACCAAACCAAAAGATTCTAATTTTAAAAATCACTTAGATTTTTAATTAAATTGGTCCAGTAGATTTTTTTCCAGTTTTCTGCTCACCCTGATCTATATTCCAAAGCAGTTGGTGTATATTTTAAAAAGGTACCAATTCATCTTATTTAATTTACTAAAAAGTATTTGCTTATTTTACTCAAAAGTAATATTTGTGCACCAAAATTGAACCATAAGATAAGAGTGTTACTCATCGTATTTGAATTACCTGTAGCAGATCTCCGACGTTAACTAGGAGAGCACCGGGCACGGGAGGGATATCGACCCACCGATTGTCGAGAAACGCTTGCAGCCCTCCGATTGAGTCTTGTAGGAGCAGGGTGAGGAAGCCATCGTCGGTATGCTTAGTAGCTCCCATTGTGAGTTCCGGCTGTGGACACGCCGGATAGTAATGCGCCACGAAAGTAAGGCCCTTGGCGCATTCCATGTCTATTAGCCGACTACCTTCAACACCAAGAGCCTCTGAAAGTATTCCAAATAATCCAATCCCCAACTTCATTACATGACTACAATACTCTATTTGTATGTCTCTGCAAAATTTTTTTATATATATATATATCAATTTTCTATTAGGGGGTGTATTGGTTATGGACTCTTTAGAATTTTTTTTAGACTCTTAACGTTTGGGTTGGGGGTATTCAATTTGAATTTTCAAAAGTCCTTAAAGATTCTGAGGTATTCAATACGAATTTTAGAAAGTCTTAAAAAAATTTTAGGTATTCAACAGTTTATGGATTTTAGTACTCTATGAAATTTCTTTGATTTTCTTCCAAAAATATAAATAGATTTCACTCTCCAAAATCTCTTTTAATAACTAGAGATTTCTACAGATTTTAAAAAGTCTTAAAAAATCTTTAGGTATTCAACACTATGGATTTTAATACTCAATGGATTCATCCCCGCCCATGCGGGGATTCCCCGTTCCACGCCAAATTTTTTTTATCTCATTTAAAAAAAAATCTAAACAATTACTTTAAGTTGGTGTTAAAAAAAATTAATTTAAACAATTTGAAGAACCTCTATTTCTAATATTTTTGGTTAACAAATATACTAAAGTGAAAATCATATAATTTGGAACTAATAATATAATACTCCTCCCGTCCCACAAGTGTTTGCACCATAGTTTGGGCACAGCTTTTAAGACAAAAGTGTAATGAGTAGTGTTTTGTGGAGTATAAAGTGAAGAAAGTGGTTGAATTGAGTGTATTGTGGGCCCAAAAGGTAAAAAGTAATAACAATTTCTGTAAATATGTGAATATTATGAGGGAGGAGTTTATAAAAATGTTTCCTTTTATGGGTGTGCAAACAATTGTGGGACGGACGAATAAGGAAAGTGTGCAAACAATTATGAGACGGAGGGAGTATTAAATAAAATATAGATGTAGTTATGAATAAATAGTTAATTGAGTAAAAAATTATGAAATATTTATTTGTAATTTAAATTATATATATATATATATATATATATATATATATATATATTAATTATATAAAAAATAATGCGGGTCTTCGTGGGGAATGGGGCGGGGAATACTATCCGCGCTCAGTCCTCCTCGTTTGCTTCGGGGATTCCCCGTCCCACTCCCAAGCCTACTCTTCCAAAGATATAAATAGATTTTACTCTTTAAAATCTCTTCAAACAACCAAAGACTTTTAATGAGACCGAGGTAATAATAATGATGAATAATAATGTATTTTTTTGGAACTAATGTATTTAATTTTTATATTTTTTCTAGACAATTAGGATAACTTTTTTTTATATATAAGTGTGTTCTATATACATTTGCATCAATGGTTCCATCGCCGGAGTTTATGGAAATCCATGTAAATCAATAAAAAAAGTATTTTCCACAATCCTTTCAAGTCTATGAAAATCTATGTAAATTAATAAAAAAAAGTCAGACAAACTCTGCACGGAGTCTATGGATTCTCTAAATCTACAGACTTTTTTAAAGTACAAAAAAAAAATCAATTGAATACACCCCTCTTAATGGAATGAAAACTAATAATCAAGTAAATTATAGAAAAAGTAAATGATTTCCAATTTGAACTTATAACGTAATTATGAAGTATCTTAAATCGGAAAATTTAAAAAACGTGTTCATCAAGTTAGGGATAACAAAACATCATGTTAGGGGATAACAATTTATGGTTAATTTCAACGTAAAACATAATATTCTCCACCTCCCACGAATTGAAGGACAAGTGACATATCAAATTGTTCATCTTTCTAAGTCCATCAATTTAATATCTCCAATTTCTCATTATGTACACTACAACTCCTCAAATTTAAATTTGAGTGATTTGTCCATGTCAATTCATGACATCTTCTTCCCGCCCTAAATTTGGCAAATTTTTGAAAAATCGAAGATCAACTCATATATCAAATTGTCCGTCTCTTAAAATTCGTCATTTGATATACTGCTTGTCATTTGAACAGTGGAAGCAATAGAAAATATGCCGGAAAATGGCCTCAAATCGCGACGGGTTTGAGCAGCCCGGCACATTGTTTTCCCAACCAAATTTATGTTGTTTTCCAGCGAATTGAAGGACATTTCTTATATCATAATGATGCGCTTGGAGAGACCAAAAAATTGATAAATAGTTTGACCTTCGATTAACCCGAAAATAGCCGAATTTTGGTCGGGCGAGAATTGAAACTCAAACTTATATGCGTGGAGTTATAGTATATGAAGGGACGTTCGCTTCATGGGACTAGATTGGATTAGATAGGATTGGACTAGAAGGAATTGGATTGAAACAGATTGAATTAGAATGAATTATTGAGTATGAATGTATGTTTAAATTGTAGGATTTGATTGTATGATTAAACGGGATAAATCGGGCGGCGATATTTTTATTTTGAATAAGGATAGATTGGTCACATAAAATAAAAAATGAAGGATAAAATGGTAATTGTAATTCAGTAAAACAAATAATTTCACCTATTTGTCAGGACTCAATAGTCCTTAAAATGGGAAATTAGTTGGAATTATGGACCCGGCCCTAGTTTAGTCCAGGATCATATGATCATTTGCGGTCTTTTAAACCAAACTTGAAATTGCTTGGGATTATAAAGGCAATCCCACGTAGTCCTTGGAACCAAACGGGTACTAATAGATGGATTTGAAGGAATAAATAATTTGGTATATCATTTGCCCTTCAATTCGAGTGAATATAAGTTGATAAATTTTATATTTTCTAGAATAATTTGGCATAAATTGCTACTCACAAGTTTTGCAATTTGTCTCAATCAAAAATTTCAAATCTAAGCCTATATTTATGATGAGTTACCTGCATGAATCCGGCAAATCTTGGGGCAGGGGAGGATGAGGAGCCATGAAGCAAAAAAAAGAGTCCCTCCAGTTAGCAGCCGGTGAAGTGTACAAATCAAAGTTGCTATTATACACCACTTTTTGTCCAACGTCGCGCGTATAGAAGCGCTTCTTCGTCTCCGTATCCTGCTCGTTAAACCTCCGTACGCCGCTAAGCATCTCCTCCAACACACTCTCCGGAATCCCATGATTCACCACCTGGAAGAACCCCCATCTCTCACATGCTTCCCTCATCTTCTCCACGGCTTCTTCATGAATTCTTGAATCACTTTCAATCCCTTTAAGGTCAATCACTGGGATGCTGATATCAGCCTCTTTAATGTTATCCTTCTCATTTATGCTATCTTTATCTTGGGGAAGAATGAAAATTTGAGGGATCTTTTTTATTCCTAAATCAACAAGCCCCTTCACCCCAGCTTTTGTCTCATCAAACGCTTTCAATTGTTCCAACCTTGATGCAACAGTATCTACTGTAATGCCTTCCATTTTTTTTTTTTTTTTTTTCTTTCTCAATTCTCAAAACTAAACATCTTATATACTATGACTAAGAAGCAGATATTTCTAAGAATGAGAAAAATATCGAAAATTTCAATTTATCCTTCCTATGAATGAAACCCAAAAATATCGATTTTTTACCGAAACTTTGTCTACGATAATATAAGTACATTCAAAAGATTATTCCAAAATTACGAAAAATATATTGGAATTTTGGTATTTTGATAAAAACATGTATATGACTTCGAAATGCAGACCAATTTTCTATATAAATTTTGGTATAAAATAAAATACTTGAATTTTGGTATAAAATAAAATACTTGAATTTTGGTATGAAACAATATATTATATCGATTTTTTCGATACGGTATTGGTATAAATTTTTACATACTAAATTTTTTAATACATTCTACACTATTAAACAATACTCCCGTTGTTTAAAAAAATTGTCTTGAAGAATTTTACACGTGTTTTAAGAAAAGTAGGATATTATATGTAAAAAGTATTAATATTGTAGTTCAATTAAGTATAAAATAAATTATTTTAAAAATATTGTATGTCCATTTTACTGATATAAATAGTGTAAATAAATATATGTTGAAGTATGTAAATAAAGGTATTAGAGTATTTTCGTTATGAGTATGTATAGAGTGAAATTGATTTATATATGAACCACTGAAGGGTATTAGTTGTTTTTACTGAAGAGTATTAATTATTTTACTGAAGAGCATTGCTGGTTTACACTGAAGAGTCTTAGTTTATTTTCACTGAACAACTAAGACTCTTTAGTGTAAATCAGTAATATTCTTCAGTAAATACAACTAATATTTTTCAATAAAAATAATTAACACCTTCATTGATTCATGTATAAACCAGTTTCACCTGTACTCTTTTTCAATATAATGGAGTCAGTCAATCACCTCTAGATATTTAGATGCATTCAGATTAGGCGGCTTAGACTTTGAGGTGGCTCTTAAAGACAGCATTAAAGACAAACCATTCATTTTTTCTTTTAGACTATGGTCCCTCTAGATATGATAAGGAAATAATTGTAGTTGGGGAAAAATAACAATTACGAAAATGCTAGTGAAGATTCATTCAAGAGAGATCAGATTGTGTACCTATACCTAATAATAAATACTCCTGATTCAAAATAAGGGTTAATCTAGAGATTTTATGATAAATTAAGAATTATAAAATTTGACATATATACCCCACCTAAATCTCTAAAATATCTTATAATAATATATTTTCAAATCTCTCCAAAATGATATGTCAACACCACCTTATTTTTAGGCTGATGTGGCATATCTCAAATATCTCAATTTTGAAATACTGCGCTCTCATTAAAAGTTGGTTAAACTTTTAATCTTGACCCTTCATTATATATCATTAAATCTAAAACATTAATTTATATCTGCATAATTAATGCAAATAGATATTTTTTCCATTTTCTTATTTAGTTATTTTTAGAATTTATTATAAATCATATTTTTTCCAAACCTTAATGTAATTAAATATGATCTATTTATTGAATGAATCTAAATTTATCATTTCTAAGTTTGTGTTAGTATATATAGTATAATATAATGTTCGATTATTTTTTCCTAAAAGAAAAGGTATATAGTTATATATTCCAAAGAATATTCTTATGTGAAATATTCTTATTATGGACAAGATATAATATTGCATGCATTTTTTTTATTATAAATAAGAGCATATTGTATTTCATTTTTTCACATCAAAGTTTTATTTGTTCCACTCTTTTGCTGAGATTTCTCCCATCAATTGTTGGTTAGTTATATATCTATTGTTATTAGTATATTTATTTTATAATTAAATTCATCATTTTAAGTGCTCACAATTTGATTAGATTTAAATATCAATATCAATATGAATGTAATAATGATTGTTGATTTATGCTCTACATCGTTCAGTTTAAATATTCTTCATGTGCAAAAATAATAAATTTAACTATACCATATATTTTTATCTGAATAATTATGATGGTTTAATTGTTGTAATTTAAATCTCATTTTAGATTTCAAGAGTATGACACCTCAATTTTCTCTGATTTCTAATATCAAGAGTGAGATCCAAAAATTGACCGTTAAGTTAGGATTGAAAAAGTTGGACAATATTTTTTAATGATTTTAATAGAGACAAGTTCTACTTGGAACTCATTTTGATCGATGAACAGATATTTGTAACGTTAAAGTTTATTTCAAATTTTGTATTATTTCTTATATAAATTAATTTCTTACCGCATACTCCCAATAACTAATAATGTTGATTAATTTATAAATTATTAAATATTGAAATGAAAATTGATTATTATTAAATTATTAGTCTAAGTAATGTTATTCCATAATTGTTATTAATTTGTGTGAATTTTGATTTTTTTAATTATTTAGTTTGTAGGATACACCTATAGGGTTTAGTGAAGGGCATGGGCCACAACTAAACAAACCCCATAATTTATTGTGTATACCTCGAAATTTTTTAAACAAAAATACTCTTATATCAAATGTCTACAGAAAATAAATATAATATATTTTTTCAGTACGCGAAATTCGCGTGGGTACACTCTAGTCTATTATATTTTGATAATATCTAGCAGATATACATGTTATATTTTAATATAATCCCTAAAATATCTCTTATATTTTGAATTTGAATTCAGGGTAAATCAGGAAAACACGAGAAAAATTAGTTAAAACGACACTTATTTTGAAACAAAGTGTAACCTCTAAACCGACACTTATTTTGAATCGGAGGGAGTATATAATAGGAGCTATTTTTCCTTAATTACTTTTGGCGGCAATGAGTTTTATTCGTTGATCTACTTTTCTATAATGAATCATCACAGTTCATTTAGTTGTCTTGGTATTTTTGTGATCTAAAAATCAGCAATACTTTTGTGATCTAAAAATCAGCAATAAATTCTATTAATTATTCATTAATAAAATTATATTAATTTCTTGATTGTAGTAACTGTTACGTTTATTTGTCCTATATACATTATGTTTTTCTCTTGTCTCTCATCACCATTGTTTTGTTTGAGATTTATAGGATTGACAATGTCAATTCTATAATTTTCAGTAGCTTTGTTACAATAATCCTAACTCCATTATTTATGAGAAGCTTTAGTATGTCTTACAAATTAGGGTTTGCTGATTTTTTTTTAATTTGTGGTTTTGAGGAATGTCCTGGTACAATTGCAAGGGGTGGAATTTACACTCTTCTTTATATCTTCAGCATGTGAGGGAGGCGATTTTCTTTGTTTACCGTTGTTCTCTATCTTGAATTTGCGTGGGAACTAGAAAGTATGAAATATTGGTGAGGATTGTCACATTTGTATTAGACCATTTCTATCCTAATCGTGTGATTGATTTTGGATTGAATTAGTCAATGTAGGCAATCTTCTTTGTTCACCGGTGTTCTCTATTTTAGATTTGTGTGTGGGAACAGGTAATTATGAAATATTGGTGATGATTGTAGCATATTAACTAGGGTTAGTTTCTATCCTGGTAGTTTGATTCATTTTGGATTGAATTAGTCAAAATGTAATTTTAAAATATGCATCTATGTATTTATTGACGTATTAATTCATGGATCAACGTATTGGATCCTTTGTATCCATATTTATTATTTCCAATATATATTTTTGTTTCATAAAATTTTCTTCGTTTTTATTGTATGGCGAATATCTTAGTCAACTTAGTCATTGACATTTTGAATTTGTCAATTAATTGTGGATTCATGGCCATCCGATATCCCTATTCATTAATTCTTGGAATATGAAGAGTGATTACCCACTCAAGCAAATAATTAATTAAATTCTAATTTTTGCATTAAATTTCATAGCAATTAATGACATAAGTAGAGAGTCATTTAATACCATATGGTACTACCCTCCTATCGAAGAATTGTCATAAGTGTTGTAAATAAGTGCGTAAATAAAGAGACACAATTTGTTGACTCAGTTCGTCGGGAACGACTACGTCTGGGGCAATCAAAGCCAGGAGTTTCACTATTATTCTTGTGTATGAGTGATTACAATAATGAATACAAAGGTATATTTATAATACTAAAACCCTAGTCTAATGGGTAAGGCCCAATAAGTTTCTTGGTCCTTAAGTAATGTCCACACCAAATCTCCTAGATTTGAAATATTAAATCTTCTAGATTTATAACACTCCCCCTTGGACATTACGATATAACATTAATGTCTTGTCATAAAAACTCCACGTGCTAGGGATCGGCCAAATAATAAGTAGGGAGGAATGTCATCGATCTTCTAGATCTAAATCTTCCAGATTTATTTCGGGGTTACCGCTCCCCCTGAAGACAACAACACTTTAAGTCTTTGCATCCCAATGCCACGAACATACTTTTCAAAAGTAGACGTAGGTATGGATTTAGTAAACAGATCTGCTAGATTGTTACTAGATTGCACCTTTTGAATGGTAATCACGCCACTCTTCTGGAGTTCGTATGGGTAGAAAAACTTAGGTGAAATATGTTTCGTCAGGTTTCCCTTGACGTACCCATTACTCATTTGTGCGATGCAAGCAGCGTTGTCTTCAAATATAACGGTGGGAGGTGTATCGCCTTTGGCGATACCACACGAGTCACCATTGTGTTTTACCAATGACCTTAACCAAACACATTCTCGTGCGGCTTCAAATAAAGCTATGATCTCTGAATGGTTTGAAGATGTGGTAACCATAGATTGCTTAACCGGTCTCTATGGGATTGCGGTTCCACCACAGAGAAACACATAACTAGTCTGGGATACGGCGTTGTGGGGATCAGACAAATAGCCAGCATCCGCATAACCTACTAAGGTTTTGTCTTGGTTCTTACGGTAAAACAGCCCAAGATCTTGAGATCCTTGGAGGTACCGTAGAATGTGCTTAACACCATTCCAATGTCTCCTCGTAGGAGAAGCGCTATATCTCGCAAGCAAGTTGACAGCAAATGCAATGTCCGGCCAGATGTAATTTGCAAGATAGAGCAAATCTCCAACAGCGCTAAGATAAGGAACTTCCGGTCCCAGAATTTCTTCTTAATCTTCTCTTGGCCTAAATGGGTCCTTATCCACTTCGAGGGATCGGACTACCATCGGGGTGCTAAGTGGATGAGATTTATCAATGTGAAATCTCTCCAATACCTTCTTTACATAGGTCGACTGATGTATAAGGACTTCTTCTGGGAGGTGCTCGATCTGCAAGCTGAGGTAGTACTTGGTTTTACCCAAGGACTTCATTTCGAATTCAGCTTTCAAGATTGAACTGGCTTCTTCAATCTCTTTGCATGTTCCGATTATGTTTAGGTCATCAACATATACTGATATGATGCAAAAACCATCTTGCGATTTCTTCGAGAATACGCATGGGAAAGCTTTATCGAATGTGTATCCTTTCTTCTGAAGGAATTCACTAAGTCGGTTGTACCACATGAGGCCTGATTGCTTTAGGCCATACAATAACTTTTGCAGTTGTATGCTATATATACTGCGGTTTTCACCATCCCTCATCTGAGGAATGTCAAATCCATCTAGGATTTTCATATAAATGTCGGCATCTAGTGATCCGTATAAGTAGGTGGTTACTACGTCCATTAATCTCATTTGGAGATTCAACTTAACTGTCAAAGATATCAAGTAGCGGAACGTTATTGAGTCCATGACGGGAGAATAGGTTTGATCGAAATCAATCCCGGTTCTCTTCGAAAACCCTTGTGCTACCAGCCTCGCTTTATACCTCTCCACAGTATTGTTCTCATTTCGTTTTCGTACAAATACTCATTTATATCCTACGGGGATAGCGTGTGCGGGTGTACGAATGTTAGAGCCAAATACTTGTCTTTTGTTAAGCGAGGCGAGCTCTGCATCAATTGCCTCTTTTTATTTAACCCAATCGGGGCACTTTCGGCACTGTGCGATTGTTTTGGGTTCAAGATCTAGATCATTTATAATGGAAAGAGCTATTGATGCTGCAAATGTGTCGTCGACGACAGTAATATTTCTATTGTATGTTTCTCCCGTATCTGTGAAGTTCACAGAGACTTCGACGTTTACGTCAACCAGACCTTCCTCATTTCCCATTGTATCTGGGTCTGGTCGTTCCACGGTCCTAGTGCATGTATTGTTTTGTGCACGTGCTTCATCACTAGGACTCTTGTCTCCTAGAGACTTGGAGTTATCTAGACGGATCTCTTCTAGAGATTTTCCATTCGACTGACCAGATTTGCTAGCCTTTCGTTTAGGTGTGTTACTATCTCTTGAGGGTCCCTTACGCTTTTGGCGTGTGGGGGCATGAGTACACGTTTTGCTTGGGACCTCAACCCTTTGGGGAGCATTTACTACAGGTATATGCGATTTAGTTACACCTCTATGGTCAGTGAATGCGTCTGGCAGATTATTTGCTAAGTTTTGCAAGTTAATGATCTTCTGAACTTCTAGTTCAGATTGATTAGTGCGCGGATCTAGATACTGGAGATTACTTACATTCCACATAAGTTCCCGGCATTCATTCAATTTTGAATTCGGATCTCCCCCTAATGCCGGGAAGTAATCTTCATCGAACGTGCAATCAGCGAATCGGGCCGTTAATTGATCCTCGGACAAAGGCTCGAGGTATTTCACGATGGATGGAGAGTCATATCCGACGTAAATACCGAGTTTCCTTTGTGGTCCCATAGAGGTTCGCTTGGGTATCGTAATTGGTACGTATACCGCACATCCAAAAATACGCAGATGGGAAATGTTAGGTTCTTTCCCACGCACTAACTATAGGGGGAATGATCATTATATGCAGTTGGACGGATTTGAATTAAGTGCGATGCATGTAGGACTGCATGCCCCCAGCATGAGGTGGGTAGTTTAGAGTTCATAAGCAATGGTCTCGCGATAAATTTGGTACGTTTTATTAGCGCCTCAGCAAGACCATTTTGGGTATGGACGTAGGGGACCGAATGCTCCACTTTAATCCCAGGGCCATACAGTAATCTGTAAAGGCCTTCGAGCTAAACTCAGCTGCATTATCCATGCGAATCGAATTAATTGGATAATCCGGGAATTAAGCTCTAAGCTCGATAGTCTTCGCAATGAGCTTCACAAAAGCTTGATTGCAGGTGGACATCAATCATGCAAATGTCCACCTAGTGGAGGCATCAATAAGGACCATGAAATAACGAAATGGTCCTGATGCTGGGTGAATCGGTCTGCAAATGTCTCCTTGAATTCGCTCAAGGAAAACCGGAGATTCTAGTCCAACCTTGGTGCGCGACGGGTGCACTATCAACTTACCCTTAGAACATGCATCACAGAAATATTCATCAACGGGAGGGATTCTATTATTCGAAATATTATGACCAGTTGAATTAGATAGAATACTACGTATCATTGTTTTTTCCGGATAACCTAACCGATGATACCACAATTTAAAGGAATTTGGGTCATGGAATTTCATCGTCATCGCTAGATGGGAACTAGACGGTCGGATGTAGGTATAGTACAAACCGGAGGAGAAGAAAGGAAGTTTTTCTATAACTTGCTTACAGCTACCTCGAGTACTAGTCATCAAAAGGTATTCGTTATCGTTCTCAGTTTTAGTTTCAATATGATACCCGTTTATCCTAATGTCTCTAAAACTGAGTAGGGTACGCTTAGATTGCGGAAATAACAAAGCATTATCAATTATTAATTCGGTACCCATGGGGAGGACAATGGAAGCTCTTCCAGAGCCCACTATCAACGAACTATCATTAGCAATTGTCGTTATACTCCCCTTACGTTCTATCAAGTTATGAAAATACTTTCTATCCTTTAGGATCGTATGTGTGGTGGCGCTATCTACCAGACATAAATCACTATAGGCATCCATCATGCAAGAGGAAATAGTCCAAACCTAATAGCTGATTTGTTTACAAGCCATAAATGAGAATAGCAATATCCAAAATAAATACATGGATAGCTATTAAGGTAAACATATCAAAGCTAATAAATTCATTCATAAATAAAATATCCGAAAGAAAGGATCCAAAACATAATGAAAATTTGTTTTATTCAGAAAACGAAATACTAAGAATAACTAAATACGTAAATCTATTCGTCATCTCCAAAATCCTTAAGCTCAATGCCCTTATGATCTGCGTTGTCTAGGTCAGAGTCTACTTCGGGCAGACTGGCATGGTGAGTTTCAACTCTAGGAGCCTTCCCCTTATCGACCGTCTGCTGCTTTTGATAAGTCTCGACCAAATGTTTAGGAGTGCGACACGTGCGAGACCAACTTGCATCCGTATCTATAGCAGGACTGTTCACCCTTATCTTGATTCTCAGATTTTCGGGTAGCGGAGTTCGTGTTAGGTGCAGCCTTCCCACAAACCTGAGCTTGATTGTCATTCAAGGCACCCGAACCACCGGATTTATTACGACCTCGGCCTTGGCTACGAGTTCGTTTACTCCCTCTCCCCTTTCCACGCTTGCGACCTCTTGTACCACTTTGAGCTACAGCATGTGCTTCGGGCACCGCTTTCGAGCCAACCGGCCTCGCATTATGATTCTGCATAAGGAGTTGGTTGTGCTTTTCTGCTACTAGAAGTGCAGAAATCAGCTCAGAGTGTACAGTGTAGTTCTTAGCCCTATACTGCTGCTGGAGCACAAGGTTGCTTGCGTGGAAGGTCGACAAAGTCTTCTAGATTAAGTCGTCTTCAGTTATCATTTTCTGACATAACTTTAACTGAGACACAATACGATGTAAGGCTGAGTTGTACTCCGTTACAGACTTGAAGTCTTGGAAATGGAGGTTCAACCAATCGTATTGGGCCTGGGGAGGAGTATATCATTTTGTTGTTGGAAACGGTCCTTCAGGGACTTCCACAACGTTCCAGGATCTCTTTCAGTGAGATACTCATTTTTCAGGTCCTGATTGAGATGATGCCTAAGAAAAATCAAAGCTTTCGCCTTCTGGGCGTCAGTTGATTTTGGATCATCGACAATCGTGCCGCTGAGGTTGTTCGAGGCTAGATGTATTTCAACATCTAGCGCCCATGTCAGGTAGTTACTACCATCAAGAGTAAGCTCAACAAATTCTCTTTTGGTAATATCAGACATTATTCACTACAATTAAAGTGACATGGGTAAGAGGATTGACCAAAATCAGAGACAATGGGGAGACAAGGATTTATTTAGTTATTCTAAGGCACATAGATGCACGTACTAGACGCCGTCTACCCAAGGCATAAATTTACGGTCCGACAAATACCGGGCGCCGCCTACTCGGGCATAATAAGCGGACTATAAATAAAATAAACTATGTGCGCAGAATTATTGCATGTAGGATAATAAAATCACATAATCATGCAAAAACAAATAAGGGAGATAATCACATGAAAATAATTTGCAGAAAATATACAATTTAATAGACAGAGGAAATAATCATAAGAATAATTATTTCATGTATATTAATGCAATTTAACGAAATATTTTCAGGATTATATATAATATAAATTTTGTGATACGAAACCGAAGCATGATCAGGTTTTCACAAAATTCACAAGGGATATTCGCTACATGTGACTAAAAGTGCATGAAAGTCGTACATGGTGCACACAGCGAGAGGAGAGAACCGAAAAAACAAAGAAAAATGAAAAATTGGAAAATTGGGGCCAGTCGCGCCTGGGGGACGCGACTGGCATGGGTGATCGCGTCCCCAGGACGCCACTCCCTGCCTCCGATCGCGTCCTACAGGCGTGATCGGGGCTGATTCCCCGGTTCTCCTTCTTCATCGCGAAAACAGCCGCGAGGAGAAGGAGCGCTGCCTCGACGCGGCGCACGGTGGCGCGCGGAGGCGGCGGGGGACCCTACGCCGGCAGGCGACGCTCGGGGAAGCCGCCATGCAGCGCGGTGGCACATGGCCGCGTCGTGCACGGTGGCTTCCAACCACGTTGGCGGCGGGATGGCTGCGAGTGCAGCTGCGGAGGTGATGAGGTGACGGCGGAGTGTGGACGGCGCGACGGCAGTGCGGCGCTGCCACGGATGGCGCTGCGGGGCCGATTTAGGCAGCGCGGCAGCGCGCGACTCATGGCGGCGGTTGTGCGGCTTCGAGCGACGGCCGGCGTTCATTTTTCGATCTCAATCCAAGAATTAAAATAATAAATTTGATTCTATAACGCATATGATTCAATTAATATCAAACATAAGAATCAAACAAAGTAATAATATACGGGCATATAAATCATGCAAAACAAGGCTCGAATAATTCATGTATGGGAATTAATTCATGTGATTTAATGGGAATTAATTCTAGGGCGTACCGTTTAATCTCGGGCAGAGTCTCGTGCTGATAACATGTTGTAAATAAGTTCGTAAATAAAGAGACACGATTTGTTGATCCAGTTCGTCGGGAACGACTACGTCTGGGGGCGATCCAAGTCAGGAGTTCCACTATTATTCTTGTGTATGAGTGATTACAATAATGAATATAAAGGTATATTTATAATACTAAAACCCTAGTCTAATGGGTAAGACCCAATAAGTTTCTTGGTCCTTAAGTAATGTCCACATCAAATCTCCTAGATTTGGAATATTAAATCTTCTAGATTTATAACAATAAGTTTTTCTTTAATTTTTTTTAATTCTTTTAATTAAATGTTCTTTAGTTAATTAGGAGAGGAAGAATAATTATGAGAGAGATTGAAAGAGTTAAACAAGGAAAGTGAAATAATTAATTAGTGGGGATGGATTGGGAGTGAGAAGAAAAGTAGGGATCAATACGATTGAGAAAAATACTTTTGGAAACACTAAATTTCTAGGCTATTTAGGTAAACACTTATTTTATGTCCATATATTTAATTATGAGAAGAAAAATATTCCATTATAAATTATGTTATCAAATACTTAAATTATGTTGTTATATTGGATAAATAGAAATTTACATGAATATGTTGAAGTTTTACCAAGATACTCTCTTCTAATTAAATTAATTAATGAAAATTATGATTGATTAATATATATTATTGAATATTACCTTATTTTAAAAATAAGATGATGATTTACTTAAATTGTCATGGAAAAGTTATATAATTAGAGTATGTATAGAGTGAAATTGGTTTATATATGAATCACTGGAGAGTATTAGTTGTTTTCACTAAAGAGTATTACTGGTCTACACTGAAGAGTCTTAGTTCATTTTCACTGAACAACTAAGTCTCTTTAGTGTAAATCAGTAATACACTTCAGTAAATACAACTAATACTCTTCAATGAAAACAACTAATACCCTTCCGTGATTCATGTATAAACCAGTTTTGCTCTATACTTTGTCAAATAATTAAGCTTATGGAATAACTAATGCCAAATTTTAGCCCACAATGTGTGTATACATATATATTTAAATTTTATTCTTTACAAAAAAAATTATCCATAAAATTTTAATCTTGATATATGGCATAAACAAAGCATTTTAAGTATATTAAATATGATAATTTATATATACATGTAATTAATATATATATATATTAATATTTTCATAATATTATTATATTATTCATAATTATTTATATATACATGTAATTAATATATATATATATTAGTATTTTCAGAATATTATATTATTTTTTCATTAATGTAAATTTTATTAGTATATATTTATTTGCAATGTTGGTGTTTTAATTATTGACGGTAGAAATGATGTATCCTAACATTTTGTGTGGTTGTCCAATAGTCATTCTATAAAATTTAAACTATTCATATAAAATAGTTCAAGTTTTAATTGCAAATAAATTCACCACTTTTCCCAATCTACAATTTAACCTCAGCTTTTAGATTTTGGTATATAAAACTGCACTTTAACAATATTTTGCAATTCGAGCTTGTGAGCATAAATCTCCTATGTGACATTCTAATTAGAAGAACTAAATGAAGACGTTCCACTTATAAATAGTAAATACCATAATGATGTTGTTTCGAGATTAAACAAAAAAGAAAATGGTTTTTTGGTAAAAAAAAAATTATGCTCGTGAGTTCGAATTGCAAAAGATTGTTAAAGTTGAGTTTTATTTATCAAAATCCATGGGTTGAGATAAATTGCAATCTATAAAAAGATGATAATTTTATTCGCAATTAAACCAAAAGAAATTGTTAAACTATATAGTACACCATGGTCTTCCCTTTTTAGGTTTTCCGCAATTTTTTGTTGGCCATTGATTTTTTTTTCTTGATCAATCTCAACCATCTATTTAAAGAATATATGACTATTTTATCAATCTCACATAATCATCTCCAAATCCTTCATTAAATTTGCATATTTATCCATCGCCTCTTCTCATGCGAGATTCATCTTGATCCCGTTAATTTTACAAGCGTTTATTTCTTCTCCATCAATTCCCAATTAAATACTTTAACCAGAGTAATTCTTGTATGAGACCGTCTCATAGTATGAGACCAATAATATTTGATCCACTTTTAATTTAAATTGTGTCACTTATTAATTAAAAAGTTGTCACTTTTAAAAAGTGATAAAGTTTAAACAAAAAGTGATAATATTTTTGTTAAAAGTGACTTATCACTTTTCTTTAAAAATATTATCACATTTTATGATAATCCTATCACTTTTTTTAATTTGATAGGTCTCATATTATGAGACGGTCTCACACAAGTTTTTGCCCTTTAACCATTTATTTAGTATATATAGTCCTTTGAAATCATCTTTGTTGTCATCTCATGCCTTCCTATGTGTTATTTTTTAAGGGATTAAGTGCAGGATAATACAATTCCAAACCACTTTTTACAAATTGGTACAACATAATTGAACAGACGCATAAAAAAAAGTTGAACATAAGTATATATTTTTTTAACACTGTACTATCTTGTAAATAGTGGTGTTTAATTGTATTATTTTGTGAATGCCCCTTTTTTAAGGTCTTCTTTTATCAGATTTGTCCAGTCATACATATAGGGTAATAGCATATCGTTTGCACCACAAATTTTCATCTCCTTTCAACAGCTATTTTGTCTCCTCCGCGCTAGAGAAGCACACTAAAAATGGAAAACTGAGATATCTACAGCAAAAATATGTTATTGGTTCATGAGAGAAATGAATTTTGCCAGTGAATTTTTCTTTTCTTTTTTATGTATTTAGAACAAAATACATTAATCCCTAATTTTAAGGTATAGTAATGTTTAATTGATTTAGATTAATGTATAATTTAGATTTTATTTGTAAGTTTAGTATCTATTGACGTAGTCATTGTTCTTCTCTCGCTAGAAGAGAAGTGTGCACCAGAGTAATTGTTTATTCATCTCTGTAAAAGTTATTTTTCACTATAATAAGCCAAAAGACACCAGAAAAGATGAAGATCGTCTCTTATTTTGATAACTCAAAGAATTTAACTGATAGTAATACGTTTTAATATCAATCAATGAGAAGAATCAATTATGTGGCTTATTCTGAATTTTAGACGTTTGACAGGAAATAATGAAGTCTTTATAAAACACAATTTTCATTTTTAATAATGTTTTATTAATGGTTATCCTATTTTCTAATCATTATAATCAAAAATCAAGGAATTCATTTGACTATTTTGCGTATACTATAAAAAAAATACTATTTTAAATCATTTTTCCAAATCAAAATTATCACAAGATTCACCGATGGGTACAAGGTTGTATGTTCATAGTGAATGTGATAATGATACGAAAAAAAAAAAAATAGTGAATTCATTACTTATGTGTCAAACATATAGGTGAGAGACTGTGTGGCTACCAATGAACATGTGATTATTATCCATTAACATCTCATATGCTTTTGTTATTCCTTGGGGTAAGTTTTTAATCATATTACATATATTTACTATATCAAATAATTGATTATAGGAGTATATATTATGTACATTTTGTACACTGTACATTATTAAGTTAATAGTATTACTCTCTCCGTTTCATAAAACCCTTCATATTTTCTTTTTTCGTCCATATCGCAACACCCTTCACACCTCTAAAATAGAATTAACTCTCACAAAAATAAATAAAGAATTAAAGTATCAATATTTAATTTATTCAACTCTACATTCACACTTATTTATTTTCTAAAAAACTGTGTATTTCAACTTGTGAAGGGTTCTATGGGACGGACATAGTTTTTACAAGAAATAATGTTAGATTTTACAATATTAATATTACTTCTTACCAACAATAGTGTTAATAGTGTACAGTACTCAATATACACATAATATATTTTCTTAAATCTGTATTATAAAAATATTTTAATATTCTTTGGTATTCAAAGAATCACATTATTATTTCCAAAATTTATTCATTATATGATCAAAAAAAGAGAAATTCTTGTGAGACCGCCCCACCGTAAAATCATATTCATTTTTCAATAGAAATACTATTACATTTTAATATAAAGTGTATCACCTTTTAATGTCTTAATACTATAAAAAATATTTTAAAATCTGAGAGATTTGGTAAATGTCTTATACTGATACTAAACACTACAATTGCGTAATGTACTCTGTTGGAAAATTGTATAGACTTAAGTTTTGATTTAAATGCCAAAAGGTTCCTCCTAAGTCTTTTGTAAGTAAAGTATTCAGTAGAGTTAGAATTTAGATAATCAGTTCAAAATGTTAAGGAACTGGAGTACAGTTAGTAATTTCTAGAGTGTATTGAAGAATGAAGTTCGCTAAAGACAAAGTCCGCTGAAGACAACTGATCTGAGAAATAGTCAAAGTCTAGAATGTTTTCTAAGTACATTCACACTAAGACTAAAACCATCAGGAGAGGACAAAGGTCCACTGATGTGAACTAACAAAGCACATTCAATGCTAAACACATTAAAAGCTGTTAGTTAATCTGGTTGGAACAAGGCAAAACGAATTTCAGTGAAGCTTACATTTAATGAAGGAATAAGAAGGTTCTCTCAGAGGAGTTCCACCTTAAAGCAAGACAGGATTCTGAGCAAGCAGACTGAACGGCCCAATGAGAAGATGACACGTAGATATACTCTATTGACAGCCGACCTGTCACAGACTGACAAGTACCAAAAGTCTTTCCCTAGCATTCTACTGAAAGTTGGTGAACATGCATGGTCTTTCAGTCGTTTCTTGACAAGACTTAAAGCTTCAAATAGAACTTTTTGAACCAATCAGATACAAGAAGACTTACTTGAGAAGATTCAACTCCAACGGGAAGATTTTCAAGAAGGTCTATAAATACAGAAGGACGTGCTCATTTCTATGCACGAGAAACTCACAAGATCAAAGCTATCTCTACATTCATAACTATCTAAGAAGCACTCGAAATTACCTTTGTTTCCCAAGTGTTTCACTTTTGTAGAGAGCATACCAAGCCTTCTGTAATCGAGCTTAAAGTTATATCCAAACCTTAGAAAGAGATAATCCATCCTAAGCCTTGAGCTAAACTGTAAGGATTATCTCACAACAGTTGGAACCAAACCCTACTCAAAATCCTACTCAGTTGTTAGGTTGAGAGTTAGTGTTAAGTGGTGTTAGTAAGTTGAATGTTTGTATCAGTCTGAAAGCTGGTTTGTTTTGGGAACTATGACCTGGAATTATCCTAGTGATCAATCATCCTAAGAGAGGATTATTTGATCAGTGCACCTTGGCACTATAACACAAGGAATTCCAAGTGAAAGGAATTCTCCTATTTAATCAGGACAATGGACGTAGGAGATTCATCTCTGAACCACTTTATATCTTGTGTATTTACATTCTGCAATTTTCTAAGTGTGTGTTATTCATTCAAAGTTCTTCAAGTAAAACGAGTTTTCTTAAGGACTCACTAATCCATATCTGAAAGCTAATTAGATAGTAGTTCAACTGAAAGTCTTGAGCTTTCAGTGGAGTTATTATCTCAGTAAGCTTTCACAAGTAATTTCTCAGCAGACTTCAAGTCCACTGACGAGTTACTGTCTTAAGTAACCTTATAAGTTTTAAGAAGTTTAAATTTGTAATCTCAGGTGTATCCCCCCCCATGCACCTGTTTACTCATTTCGGGACCAACAATTGGTATCAGAGCAGTGGTTCAAAAGACCATTGTTCTAAGTTACCTTGTGCTAAAAAGGTATTTTCTATTTGGTCAATTGAATTAATCTTTTGATAAACTTGTTCAGATATTATGGCTGATAATGCAGCTAGGGTAGCACCACCAGCAGAGAACAACATGGAAGTAAATCCCCTGAACCATATGTCCCATCACAAGCTTCCACAGTTTTCAGTGGAAAATTTTGACTTTTTGGAAGATCAGAATGAGAGCTCATCTTGCCTGTGTGCATGATGAAATGTTGAGGGTGATTACTAAAGGTCCATTTATTTTTATGACCCCTAACCCTAGAACCACAGCTGACACTATAGCAGATCCTAGATAAGAATGGCCGAAGGATGAGGATAACTTCACTGCAGATGAAAGGAGGAGACACAACCTCAACTTCATAGCCATGAATATTCTCTACACCACCATTCCAGACTCAGTTATGGGAAGAGTGATCCATTGCCAGACTGCAAAAGAACTGTGGGACACTCTAGCTCTCATGTGTGAAGGAACTGACAAGATTAAAGAGAACAAGCTTTCAGTAGTTGTTCAAAAATATGAGTAGTTCACCATGGAGTCTACTGAGACCATTGACCAGCTTGATGGGAGGTTCACTGACACCATGAATGAGATAAACTCTCTGGGAAAAGTCTACACCAAAAGAAAGGTTGCCTTAAAGATCCTGAGAGGTTTAACCTCAAGATGGGATGTGTACTCTGTAATGATGCAGAATACCAAGGATTTATCTAGCATGTCTATGCAACAGGTATTCTCTGAACTCAGGGCTTATGAATTTGATCTTAACAGGAAAAGGACTCCTGATGAGACCTCAACTGAGAAGGGAATTGCCTTCAAAGCTAAGGAGACTGAGCCAAAATCCCCAAAGCCACAAAAGAGTACAAAGGCAAGCAATTCTCAAATAAAGGCTAAGATGCAAGAGGAACTCAGCCTAATGGCTAGAAGGTTTGAAAAACTTAACAGTCGGTTTGGCAAGTATAAGAGATTTTACAGGGATAACAGGGAAAGGAGAAGTTATCCACAAAAAGACACCAGAGAAGGAGAGAAAAGCTCAAGTGAGATGGAAAAGAAGAAAGAGTACAAGAACTATACCAGAGCTGAAGGATCATCATCAAAGACTAGAGAGTCTACTGAAGAAAAGAATGATGATGCCAATAGATGTTTTCAGTGCAAGAAGGTTGGGCACTTTCAGTATGATTGTCCTCAACTGAGCACAAAGGAAAGAAAGGAAAGGCAGGCCAAAAGAGACAGAAGATATGGAGAAAGAAAAGCCATGGTGGTTTAGGATGTTGATGAAAATCTGGAGTCATCTGATGGGCTGTTCTCTGACAGCAGTGATGATGACATGTGCCTCATGGCAAGAGAAGAACCAGAGGTACAATCTAAATCGTCCATTTCTTTAGGACACTCACCTGAGCTCAGCTCAGAGTCAACAGAGGAACTCAGTCTTCAGTCCGCTTTGGAACAGTTGATGATTGATTTCTCAAGGTTGCAAGAAGCAAGTTTCTATCTCCAAGATGAAAACAAAAATCTCTTAAGTGAAAACTCCAAGTTAATTGAATCTGGGAATCAGGCAGATCTTAACTCAGCTAAATCTACCATTGAATTGACAAAAGAGGTCGAAACCCTCAAGAGTCAAGGAAATGGCAAAGATCATCTGATAAAGGATCTTACTGAATCTAAGACAAAGTTAACTAAAGAGATCTTAAAATTGGTAAGCCAAATAAAGGATTCTCTCCTGAAAATTGATGTCTTACAAAAATCTGAAGAGACATTGTTAAAGAGGATTGATGCTCTCAACAAACCCTCTCTTGCTATAGAGGAGATTCAAAATTTTCAAATCAATCATAATAACAAGTGTGGGATAGGTTTTATTCCAAACCTTCAGAAGGTCCTCTGAGTGTTGCTTCTTCGAGTGGCACAAAGAGAATTTTTTGTTAAGTCTGTGACCATTCAACCACAGATTCTCGATAAAGGATAAAGACCAGCTGAGATTCAACAAAAGAGAAGTCAAACTCAGCCAAAACCTAATGGAAAGGCTCAGTTGACTAACCAGGCCAGATCTCAGCAGAGGTACTATCAGTCGAGGTCTTCGCAAATGAAGCAACCTCAGCTGAGAGCACCCAGGCATGAGCACTCCTCAAGGAATGACTCATATAGAAGACCAATTCCTTTTGTGCCTAAAGGAAAAGGTCCTTCATACCTTTATCAACAAAAACTAAGGCCAGGTGCACCCAAGCCTAAAAGGAAGAATGTTAAGAAGGTTTATGTTCCTTCAAAGGCTGACACCCGTAGAAAGTTTACTCCTAAGGTACCTAGGGAGATAACTATCTATGTAGATGTTTATGGAAGACAAATTAGCCATTCTAAAGTGATTAGAACAGTAAGGCAAATTTGGATTCCGAAAGGTACAGCTAACCTGGTAGGACCCAATACAAAATGGGTACCTAAAGCTTGATTTTGACTACAGGGCTCAGTGGACCTCAACAAAGTAGAAGCGCTCAAATCTTTAGTTTGGTACCTGGACAGTGGATGTTCCAGGCACATGACTAGCAACAAAGATCTCCTGACAGAGTTTGTTGAGAAAGAAGGTCCACAAGTCACTTTTGGTGACAATTCACAAGGAGCCACTAAAGGTTATGGTACTTTAATAATTGACTAAGTAAGAGTAAGCAATGTATCCTATGTCAGTGGACTTAGCACAATCTTCTGTCCATAAGTCAGTTTTGTGATAAAGGATACAGTGTTGAATTTTCATGTAACCTGTGTTTTGTCAAGAATATATCTTCACAACAGGTACTACTAACTGGGTCAAGGAAGGGAAATGTCTATCTTGTAGATTTGAAGTCTTGCACACCAAATGCATGTCTTATTGCAAAGAGCTCAACTGATACTAATTGGCTATGGCACAAGAGACTAAGTCATCTGAACTTCAAGATGAAGAACAGGATAGCAAGACATGGAATGGTGGAAGGAATGCCAAATGAAGTACACAACAAAGAACATATTTGCAAAGCCTGTCAGGAGGGAAAGCAAGTGAAAGCATCTTTTAAAAGCAAAGTAGCAACCTCTACTGACAGAGTACTTTAATTATTACACATGGATCTCTTTGGTCCAGTAACCCCTGTAAGTATCAATGGGAGAAATTATACACTTGTCGTTGTTGATGACTTCTCCAGGTACACATGGGTGGTTTTCCTTGCAAGCAAGAAGGAAACACAAGTCAGGCTACCAGAACTACTGAATCAAGTTAGCAATGAAAAGAGCCTGAACATTGTAAAGATAAGGTCAGATAAGGGCACTGAATTCATTAATTCAATAATTTCTGATTTCTGCAAAGAGTTAGGTATTGCCCATGAGACCTCAGCTGCAAGAACTCCTCAACAAAATAGAGTAGCTGAAAGAAGAAATAGGACTCTTAAGGAGGCAGCAAGGACAATGCTTGTAGAAGCTCAAGTTCCTAAAAGATTTTGGACTGAAGCTATCAATACTGCCTGTCACACTCAGAATAGATCCATGGTAACCAAACATCAAGGAAAAACTCCATATGAGTTATGGAATGGCAGAAAGCCACAGGTATCCTACTTTCATATTTTTTGTTGCAAGTGTTTCATTCACAACAATGGGAAAACTCAACTGAAAGCTTTTGATAGCAAAGCTGGTGAAGGAATCTTCTTAGGATATTCCCAAATCAGTAGAGCCTTCAGAGTTTACAATTGTAGAACTCTTGTTGTGGAAGAAATACCTCATGTGGTCTTTGATGAATCTACCTTTGAGTCCAGGAATAAGAAGAATGAGGAAGTGATAAGCAAAAGACTAACTAGACTGAGTATCAAGTCAAAAGGCTATTCTGAGAATTGTGTTGATGCATACATCCCAACCTGGGATAATCTCAATGATCAACAAGTCAAAGAGGACACTCAAAACAAGAACACTTCTGACAACTCAACTGAGAACTCTCCTGATCAGTCAACTGAACTGATGAACACCATCCCAGTTCAAGAGGTTAGTAATGTCGATGAAGATGTGGTCACAGCTGAGACATCTAATGAGCCCATCATTCAAGGGGGAACCAATGACACTACCATTGAGAATGAAAATACCTTGAATGATGACTCAGGACTTCAACCCTCTGTCTTATTTCTTGAATTTAATTTTATTCCTATATCTAGTGACTCAACTTCAGATGAGTTAAACTCTACTGAAGGGCATTAACCTAGGAGGACATGGCTCTCAGATCACCCTGTTGAGCAAATCCTAGGTGATCCTACCTCGGGAGTCAAAACTAGAAGTTTTCATGGAGAAAGTGCTTTGTTTTGTTGTTTCTTATCTAACCAGGAACCAGGTTTCATTGAAGAAGCACTTCAAGATTCAAACTGGATTATTGCTATGCAAGAAGAACTCAACAAATTCACAAGGAATCAAGTGTGGGAATTGGTGGACAGACCATATCATTGCAATGTGATTGGAACCAAGTGGGTATTCAAGAATAAGAAGGATGAAAATGATGTCATAGTCAGAAACAAGGTCAGACTAGTAGCAAAGGGGTATTCTCAAGTTGAAGGTTTTTACTATGATGAAACCTTTGCCCCAGTGGCCAGATTGGAGGCAATAAGGCTATTCCTTGCATATGTTGCTCACAAGAAATTCAAGGTGTATCAAATGGATGTCAAGAGTGCTTTCTTGAATGGAATACTCAATGAGGAAGTCTATGTGGAGCAACCCCCAGGTTTTGAAGAAAGCCACAAAGTATATAGACTGAGGAAAGCTCTATATGGACTGAAACAGGCTCCAAGAGCTTAGTATGATACTTTGTCTCAGTTCTTGTTGGATCGTGGCTTTATCAAAGGAAGAGTTGATAGAACTCTATTCAGAATCACAAAAGGAGAGGACACTCTGCTAGTTCAAATCTATGTGGATGATATCATCTTTGGTTCTCCAAACCAAGTCCTCTGTGAAAAATTCTCTCAACTGGCGAAAGGGAAGTTTGAGATGTCAATGATGGGAGAAATGAACTTCTTCCTTGGACTTCAAGTCAAACAGTCCACTGAAGGAATCTTCATCAATCAAGCCAAATATACAAGGGAGCTGATCAACAAATTTGGATGTCAGACCAGTAAGGTTGCAAGAGTTCCACTCAACACCAAGATGGAACCTGATGAATATGTTGAGTCAGTAGACCAAACTCACTACAGAGCAATCATTGGGTCTCTACAGTATCTCACAGCAAGCAGGCCTGATATCACATTTGCAGTGGGAATATGTGCTAGATATCAAGCCAACCCAAAGAAAAGTCATCTGGAAGCTGCTAAAAGAATTCTCAAATATCTTAAGGGTACTGTGAATATGGGATTCTGGTATCCCTTGATGACAACTTGGAACTCACTGGATACTCAGATGCAGACTATGGAGGATGCAGAATTGATAGGAAATCAACCTCTGGCACTTGTCAATTCTTGGGAAGTAAACTGATCTCTTGGTTTTCCAAGAAACAGAATTCAGTAGCCACAAGCACTACTGAGGCTGAATATATGGCAGCTGGAAGTTGTTGTGCTCAAATTCTTTGGCTAAGACAACAACTGAGAGACTACAAGATCTTTGCTAATGAAGTTCATATTTTCTGTGAAAACAATAGTGCAATTGTTATTTCAGAATATTCAGTTCTCCACACAAGATGCAAGCATGTGGATATAAGGCATCATTTCATTAGAGACCATGTGGAGAAGAAGGATATCAAAATGCTCAAGATTCACACTGACAAGCAAAAGGCAGATATATTTACTAAACCTTTGGCTGAAGCAAGGTCTCAAGAACTGTCAATGGAGCTTGGACTTCTAGATCCATGAGAGTAAAGATGAGGCCATTTCAAACCTCAGAAGAGGATCAACTTCTGTGGATTCACTGATCCCAGAAGAGCTTCATTGCTCAGAAGAGGTTAAACCTCAGTGGAGGTCAATGCTTTATACTTATGATATCCTTCATCTGAAAGCCTCTTATTTTTTAATTATAAATCTGCCTTCAAAATTTTATTAATGAGTGCTTTCTGAAAAATTAAATCTTTTTACACTGTTTCAAAAAGATTTTGATAAGGCGAGCATTTAATGCGCATTGTACAAGTCAGTTTCTCTTTTTCAGTTTCCTGTCTCACGCGCCCCAAAAGCTGGATGATGTGAACTTCCGGCTACCAACTTTTTCAATCCCCACCTTCCATTTTAGGTGGTTATTTCTTAACCGTCAAGATCTCTCAAAAACTCCTCACGACCTCTTCATCTATCCACGATCTTTCACCCAAATTAATCTCAGACGTTAATTGAGCTTTTCAATCTCACCATTCATTTCTTATTTAAAAACCCCCAAAATCATAGTTGAGAACCTTTTTGAACGCTCTTCCAATCAAACACTTACAATTCTCTCTTCCCAAATACTCTCTGCGAAATTCTCTCAATCCTTTCTAAATCAAAAATGGCAAGAGTAAATCTAGGTTTTCTTACCAACAAAGATAATTTTTGGTATGAACCTATTGTTTTCTTCGACAATGCAGAAATCCAAACCAGACCAGAGTTCAAGCACATTAAGGAGGCCCTGGACATGGTCAAGGAGGCCGGTTTAGAAAAATTCTTGTCTATCCACCCTCAAAATTGCTTTGATAGACAAGTACTTGAATTCTTCTTCAGTGTTGCCAACACTAATACCAAGATTAAGTCCTGTCTATTCTTGAAGAGAAAGAAGAAGGTGATGAGGGATGATACAGAAATCATCAAGCACCAGAAAGTAAGGAAGGAGATCCATCTGGAGGGTGATGATCTCAAGGAACTTTTTGGACTACCATCTGAAGGTCCAAATCCGGATACTTGTATTGCGGATAAGGAGAAGGACTGGGTCTACACGGTAATGCAGAAGAAGATGGAGTACAATCCCACAATGAATAGAAATGTACTCCTTCCCGTATACAATGTTCTTTGTGAGATTGTTGGGAAATGCATCTTGGCGAATCAAGGAAGCTCGGAGCAAGTGAGCAAGCCCAAGTTAAGATTGTTGAAGGCCATTGTTGAAAGCAAGGAGAAGAGATTCAATTGGCAACTGTTCTTTCTAAGAGCGTTGAACAAAGAACAATCGAAATTCCAGCCTGAGAAGACTCGTCAGTTGGCAAGTAAGCTCTGCTTTGCCACAAAGATCTCCTACTTGATTGAAAATGTTGAGGTGGGAGTAGACTGGAAGGAAGATAGGAAGTGGAGTAATTTGAAGGCTCTTTTCAAATCTGGGAAGGTGTTAGAAGGAAGAAAGTCGAGCATGGAGGAGGATAACCCGGAAGCAGCAAAAGAGGCTGAGGAAGCAAACCCTGTTGTAGAGAAAAAGACAAAGCTAAAAATGAGACTGGTAAAACTGAGTGATAAGATGGTTTTACACAAGGAGAAAGAGGCAGAAAAGGCCTCAAAGAAGGAGAAGAAAAGGTCAGTTGAGGCTGTGAAGGAGAGTGCCTCAAAGAAAGCCAGAATATCAAACTCCACTGATGAGTCATCCTCAGGTAACCCTGATTCCTCTCCAAATGTTATATCTATTGAGTCTGACTCAGATGTTCCTGCTCCCACCCCCATCAAACCCAAAACCAAACCCCATACCCCTGTCAAAACCAAGAGAATATCTAAGATCTCTACAACCCCCATTGAAGGCTCTCAACAGCCAAAAAGTGGTTCCCCAAAAGACACCCCATCTGAGGCATCTGTTGAGGCAACCTCAAACCCTTCTGAAACCATCTCTTCAACCCCCACTGACCAAAACCTAACCTCATCTAAAAACCCAAACCTCATCTGAGCCCAACCCTCCTGAAACCCAAGTTCAAACCCACTTAGAAACTATTCCTGAAGAACCCTCAGACATCAGATCCCCTACCCCTTCCATTCCATCATATGATGAAGAAGAGTACTCCTTCTTGGATACCCTAAAGGATGAAGTGGCTTACTCACTGGAAACCAAATATCCAGAGCTTGATGGGCACCCCACCCTGAAGGCAATGTTTTTTAGAGTAAGGCTACTTGTCCAGCTGAAGGATAGGAGATTGGGTGAGATCCTCATGGCAGTTGGAGGAAGCAATGCTGAAGAATGGAAGAAGGAGGAGAGGGAGGTACTGGAGTTTGTTGGGATGACCAAAACTAGGCTTCTCTGTGATGAGAAGATTTTCCAAAGCCTGGTGATGGACAAAATTGCTGAAGCACAGAAGGAAGCTGAAGGTGAGAAGGCATCTGAGGAGGAAAAAGTTGAAGAGGAGAAGGAGAAGCCAGAGGAGGAAGAAAAATTTGAAGAGGAGAAGGAGAAGGAGAAGCCAGAGGAGGTGGAGAAAGAGCAAGAGGTAGAGAAAGAAAAAGAAGGAGAAAAGGAGGAAGGTACTTCACCACAGCCAGGTGGTGGTGAAGTAGCCAAGGATGTATCCCCGGCAAAGGATACTAAGGCTCAAAATTTGCCAAAGAGAAGCTCAGTAGAGGAGTCTACTGAAGCTCCCCCACAACAGCCCTCAGGGGTGACTATGGAGTCAGCTGGGGTGACTGGACAAGAAGGAGTTGAAAAAGAACAAGAAAAAGAAAAAGAGGTTGAAATGACCAAGGTTGTAAGCGGAGAGATAAGAGCAATCATTCCTGTAAAGGATGAATTGGCTGAAAAAAATATAGTTGAAAAACAAAGTGAAAGAGAGAGTGAGAAGAGAGAAGAAGAGGGAGTCAATATGGAGATAGATAAGAAGGTCGATTTAGGTGGTGAGATTGAGGGGGAATGTACTAACGTTTTATCTGATACAGGAAATCCATCCATGGAAGTACCCCAAGTCAATATCCATTTAAGTCCACTGAGGAATGCAATTCAAAGTCTTGAAGATGTAAAGCTTCCATCCCTCCAAACTCAACTGAGAGATGTCCAGGAGATTGTCCAGGAGGAAGTTGATGAGATGGTCATTCTCTCAGACCATATTGATGAGCTCATGGAGTCTACCACCACTTCTCTTCAAAACCTGACTCTTAAAGTAGAAGACTCTCAGCAGATGGTAATTGATGTAGTAGAAGGCCAGAGTGTGCTGGTGGTAAAGGCCCTGAAGAAGTTGGAGAAAAAGGAGGAAGAGGCCAGAACTCAATTTCTAAAGGACTCAGTGGAGAATGTCTCCATCAACCTAAAGTCCTCAGTAGAGGCTTTCTCAACGGACCTGTTAGGGAAGGTTGAAGGGTTATGGAACAAGAAGCTGACGGAATTCGAGGCCAAACATGAAGAGCTAGGAGCTAAGCTGGGAGAGGTGTTGAAGAAGGCTGCTGAGGACTTCCCTACTCAGGAGAAAACGCATGTTCTCATTAATGAGAAACTTGCTCAGTTTGTACAATTTGGACAGATTGCTAGTGCTACACTGGAAAGACTTGAGGATGAGGTTGATCACTGCTCAACCCAACTGAAGGTTGTTGGTCATGATCAGATGAAGTTGAACATCACTGTTGCTGAGTACATGATTAATGCCGAAAAGGGGGAAAAGTTGGTAAGCGCCAAAGACATAAAGAAGGATCCCAAGAACAAGTTGCAGCTGATTCTTGAGACTCCTGAATTTGAAAGAGGCCAACAAATCAAGAATACCCTGAAGAAAGTCAATCTTGAAGCACAGCAAGTTGTTGATCCAAGGAAAGGGAAGGAAGTTCCAGTGGAGAAAGAGTTAATTGTTTTCAAAGAAGCAGCTGAGAAGGAGAAGAAAGAGAGAGCTGCTCAGAAGGGGGAAACAACAGAGAGAAAAGCTACTGATGTTCTCTCAGCGGAGGTGGCAAAGAGAACAAGATCCTCAGGAAGGTTGGCTGCAAGGTCAACAGACTCAGTAGAGGTACTTCCAACTCTCAATCCTGAACCTATCTCTTCTGAAGCCCCCAAGTCTGCACCTACAAAGGTCACTAAGCTCACAGAGCTAATCAAAGAAGCTGGAGGCATGAATGAGAGAGCTCAAAGGGTAACTGCTCAACAGCAAGAAAGAAGAGATAAAGTTGTTGGAAAAATGGAATCCATTGCAGAGTTAGCAGAAAGGAAGAAGAAAGAGAGGCTAGCTACCTTTGACAAGACTACTTCCAAGAAATTCAGGAATAGCTATCAAAGGTGGGCTGCTAAGCTGAAGAAGGATGAGGTTGCACCTGCAAAGGCCAAATTTCCCCATATTGATACTTGGGTTCCCAAGAAGCTTAATGATGCTTGGGAAACTGCCAAGAGGGAATTTGTGTACTCTTACTATGTCAGTGGAGAGTTGGGTAAAGAGAATGCTCAAGACTTATTCAATTACTGGCTTTTTTAAGCCTACCCAAAACTCTACCCTGGGATTAATGAGGCCTGGAATAACAAGTTTCCAGACCTTGCCTTGAAAGCTCCTGAGCCAATTATCTACTGGCCTCCACAAGATGAAACAGGTGCAGTGGACAAAGAAAGGATCACGGATGAATGGGTGTCCTTGTGTGAGCATTTAGGTCTCAGGGGACATTCAAAAGAAGTGATGGAAAGAAAGAATGAACTGAAGATCCGAGTCTTCAAGCAATATGGACTTGAACCTTTGTTTGAATCCATCTGAGAAGGTTAAGTGTTTGTACTGGGCAATTATTTATAAGTCCCAGTTGTTTTTATTTAGAACTTGTTTTAACAGTAGACTTCATGTAATTGTACTCATCCTATTTTTCATGAAATGAAACTCTACTGTCTTTTGGCCCAAGATAATATCTCATTATCATTTAGGCTTATATATTTGAATGCTTTTACTTACAAAAATCCTTAAAAATTTATATCAACTGAATAACCTCATCTAAAAGAGAATATGTAATAAGATAGGTTTCGGCATAATAAAAAAGGGGGAAATTGTTGGGAAATTGTATAGACTTAAGTTTTGATTTAAATGCCAAAAGGTTCCTCCTAAGTCTTTTGTAAGTAAAGTATTCAGTAGAGTTGAATTAGATAATCAGTTCAAAATGTTAAGGAACTGGAGTACAGTTAGTAATTTCTAGAGTGTATTGAAGAATGAGGTCCGCTGAAGACAACTGATCTGAGAAATAGTCTAAGTCTTGAATGTTTTCTAACTACATTCACACTAAGACTAAAATCATCAGGAGAGGACAAAGGTCCACTTATGTAAACTAACAAAGCACATTCAATTTTAAACACATTAAAAGTTGTTAGTTAATCTGGTTGGAACAAGGCAAAACGAATTTCAGTGAAGCTTACATTTAATGAAGGAATAAGAAGGTTCTTTCAGAGGAGTTCCACCTTAAAGCAAGACAGGATTCTGAGCAAGCAGACTGAACGGCCCAATGGGAAGATGACACGTAGGTATACTCTACTAACAGCCGACCTGTCACAGACTGACAAGTACCAAAAGTCTTTCCCTAGCATTCTACTAAAAGTTGGTGAACAGGCATGGTCTTTCAGCCGTTTCTTGACAAGACTTAAAGCTTCAAATAGAGTCGTTTGAACCAATCAGATACAAGAAGACTTACTTGAGAAGATTCAACTCCAACGGGAAGATTTTCAAGAAGGTCTATAAATACAGAAGGACGTGCTCATTTCTATGCATGGAAACTCACAAGATCAAAGCTATCTCTACATTCATAACTATCTAAGAAGCACTCGAAATTACCTTTGTTTCCCAAGTGTTTCACTTTTGTAGAGAGCATACCAAGCCTTCTGTAATCGAGCTTAAAGCTATATCCAAACCTTAGAAAGAGATAATCCATCCTAAGCCTTGAGCTAAACTGTAAGGATTATCTCACAACAGTTGGAACCAAACCCTACTCAAAACCCTACTCAGTTGTTAGGTTGAGATTTAGTGTTAAGTGGTGTTAGTAAGCTGATTGTTTGTATCAGTCTGAAAGCTGGTTTGTTTTGGGAACTAAGACCTGGAATTATCCTAGTTATCCATCATCCTAAGAGAGGATTATTTGATCAGTGCACCTTGACACTATAACACAAGGAATTCCAAGTGAAAGGAATTCTCCTGTTTAATCAGGACAGTGGACGTAGGAGATTCATCTCTGAACCACTTTATATCTTGTGTATTTACATTCTGCTATTTCCTAAGTGTGTGTTATTCATTCAAAGTTCTTCAAGTAAAACGAGTTTTCTTAAGAGCTCACTAATCCACATCTGAAAGCTAATTAGATAGTAGTTCAACTGAAAGTCTTGAGCTTTCAGTGGAGTTATTATCTCAGTAAGCTTTCACAAGTAATTTCTCAGCAAACTTCAAGTCCACTGACGACGAGTTACTGTCTTAAGTAACCTGATAAGTTTTAAGAAGTTTAAATTTGTAACCTCAGGTGTATTCACCCCCCCCCCCATACAACTGTTTACTCATTTCGGGACCAACATACTCCTACAATTTAAAAGAGGAACAAGAATATAAGCCAGTAAAAATTTAATTATTTTCATACATAATATTTACCAATATTTTAGATAACTAAATTATAGTCAAAATCGGCGTCTTTGTAAAAATTATGATCCATAAATTATGTTATGTAGAAAATATTTTATTTTGTATTATAATAAATGTTGAGAAAATCATCCTAATCCAACCATTACATACATAATTTTGTAATACTGATAATGCTCCTTCAATGTTTCTGTTACATGGTTAGAATTATCATCGTGTGGAGGGTCTTTTGCCATGTAATGAAAATAACCCCAAATTTGCTTAGTTGTATATATATGACGTTGATAATGAAATTTCAAACAGAATTCCTAATGTTGGATAAATTTCTTAAAATGTTTATTTATTTTAATATATTAACTTTCTTATCATTGTATTTATTTTTATTATAATATTTTATAATAATTTCAGTTAATCCTTGACCATCAATACCATACATGCTGAGATAGTAGTTGATCTTAAGGATATGTTGGATGATCATAATGTATTGACAACGAAATTTTGAGAAGCTAGATATAGATACAGCCAAGGACATTCTAATGTAACAATGAGATTTATTGCTAAGAGAGGATGTGATCCCAAGAGTTATAACTTATCTGGTGTTTCTGAGGTTGCTACTATTGTTGTCGGTAATCATGATCACACTCTTGGTCAACATGATATTGTTATTGAAATTCATTGTTGCAAATTATAAAGAATTAATGAACTGAACCCGTCGTACCTTAGTTTACAATATTCAATATTTTTCCCTTATGGTAAGGATGGATACAGGGGGGATATACTCTTTGCTGCATCAGCATTGGATAGAGTTGGTTCACGTTCTGTGAGTTTATGAGAGTATTTTGCACTTCATCTTCAGGTGAGAAATGGTGAACCTTTTACTATTTTATCTTCAAAACATCTTACAAAATAATTTGTTATAGATTCCTACAGGTTGAATCTAGAAGATTGAAATATATTTCGACACATCAGAAGAAGCTCAGCAGTGACATGTACAGTGGTGTTGAGGATGCAATTTTGAATGGAGAAACCGATGCATTTGCATTATGAAAATGAGTTATTTTGCCAGCTTCGTTCACTAGAGGACCATGTTATATGGTGCAGAATTATCAATATGCAATGGTAATTTATAGGTGGGCTGGATATCCGCAGTTATTTATAACATCCACCTGCAATAAAAAATGGTTTGAAAGAGTTCATTTTTTAGAACCAAGAGAACTTAGACCCGGAGATCGTCCGGATATAGTAACTCGAATATTTAAGTTGAAGTTATATGGATTGCTAAAAGGTATTCATAAAAATAATTTTTTTAAGCAATGTCAAAGCAGATATATTTCTTTAAAGAAACTTTCTGTTTTGTAATTGTTTTCAATCTTTATAATGTTGAATTTGTTAATAATATAGTTTTACATTTTTTATTTGCAGTTGTATATACAATTGAGTTTCAGTAACGTGGTTGCGCATATTTCGTTATTTCTTGAAAACCATAATGAGGTTTGAACTTATTTAATTATGTTAATATAATAAATAATTTGATTAATTTTATACATCCTAATTATTATTTCTTGAAATTTTAGTTAAAGTCACCTAATAGGATGATATAGACAGGATTATTTCTACAGATATACCTAATGAGGCTAATGATCCTGATTATTTCATTGTTGTTCAGGATATTATGATGCATGGTCCTTGAGGTGTTACAAGGATAAAGTTACCTTGCATGAATAATGACGGATTATGTTTTAGGCATTTTCTCAAGAGATATATTGATGAGTTTACCATTAACGAGGAAGGATATCCTGTTTACGAATGCAGGGATAATGGAAGGACTGTGAAGAGAATCGACGCATCGACTTGGATAACAGATATGTTGTTCCTCATAGTCACTATCTTTGCTGAAGCATGTTGGTCATATCAATGTCTATTGGTGTAATCAATCCAAATCTATTAATTAAGTACATGTTCAAGTATGTGAATAAAGGACATAATCATGTTACTGCATCATTCTTTGAAAATTTTAAACAATCGGGTAGTGGAGCAGATATTGATGAAATCAAAATATAATATGATTGTTGGTACTTTTCCCAGTATGAAGCTATATGGAGAATTTTGGGATTTGAGATAAACTATAGAAATCCTACAATTGAACGTTTGGGTTTTCATCTTTCGGATGAGCAGAATGTCATATTTGGTGATAATGCAAGGTTGAAATCTATTTTAGAAAGACCATTTGTTAGGCATAGCATGTTTTTAGCTTGGTTTCAATATAATAGAGACAATCCAACCATCACCAAATACCTTACATATGCCCAAATACCTCAGTTCTTTATTTGGAAACCTAAAACTAGGGAGTGAGTTAAGAGGAAGAAAGGTGTTTCAATTGGACGTATCTGTTAGGTCCCTCCTAGTTCGGGTGAGGCATATTACTTGAGGATTCTTTTAAATGTAATTTATGGACCTAAATATTTGACGATTTAAAGCTTTTCAATGAAGTACGTTATCCAATATTTAAGGTAGCTTGCTATGCTAGGGGTTGTTGGATAATGCTCGAGAGTATATTAATGGGATAGAGGATGCTAGCTATTAGGCATCTATTTTTGATATGGTATATCAAAAACACGGCTAGTTTATATAATTCTTTTTTTTTTTTCAAAAAGATTAATATTTTAGTAATCAAAACTATTCAATGAAAACATGCATATAAGATGTACAGAAACAGATGAAGACTGATTAAAAAAGAATAGATAGTAACTCAGGCAATTGCATGCAATATATAGAGCATGAAAGTAGCTGAAACTCGAACGGTTACTGAAAAGTTATTTTCTTTCCCCAGTATATCTATGTCTGCTTACCACGCTTTTGTTTCTACTAGATTTAGTTTATTTTATGATGACCCTTTAATTATCTTTGATCCTTTTTTTTAATTCAATCAATTAGCAGCAGTAATTGAAGTTGATGAATTCAAAATTGAAATAACAAAACTACTCGGTTGCAAAAAAAAAATTGAGGTTTTTTTTTCTTTCACTCCGTTTTTGTGGATCTGTTTAAGTATCCAAACATTTTTTTTTTCAAAATATTGTTATTACTTAGTGCTCTATTTGAAGGTATTACTTTCTGCAAAGCCAGTAAAGGATTTACCTTGGAATTTTGTTTTAAAAATATATGGACATTTGATACAAAACTTGAATTAAATTATCAGTTTCTGGACTTTAAAGTAGACATGCACAAGAATTTTTAGAGTCAGTGGTGTGCCTGTTTTTTTAAATGTCAAAGTTATTTATTTCTTAAATAAAATCCAATATCATAATCAACATACTAATTGTATAAATGAGAGATTATCACACTTACCGTCTTTGCTCAGTGTCTCACATCTTCGACTCTTCTGTTGTTCATTTTGATTCGTTTTTTCTATGTTTCTCGCATTTTCGACTCTTCTGTTGGATCTTTATTTCTTAATTGTACTTAAGTTTGTGGTCGAGCCTTTTTAAAAACAATCAAAGATGAGTTGTGATTCAATAAACTGGTTTTAAAAAAATCGAACAAACAAGGTTAATTATATTTTTTTTTCAAAAGATTAATATTTCAGTAACCAATATTATTCAACGAAAACATGCATATTTAGATGTACAGACACATATGAAGACTGATTAAAAAAGAATAGATAGTACCTCAGGCAATTGCATGCAATATATAGAGAATGAAAGTAGTTGAAACTCAAACGGTTACTGAAAAGTTATTTTCTTTCTCTAGTGTATCTATGTCTGCTTGTCGCGCTTTTGTTTCTACTAGATTTAGTGTATTTGATGATGACCCTTTAACTTTCTTTGATCCTTTTTTTTTTTAATTCAATCAATTAGCACCAGTAATTGAAGATGATGAATTCAAAATAGAAATAATAAAACTACTCGGTTACAACAAAAAAATTGATTTTTGAGTTTTTTTTCTCACTCTATTTTTGTGGATATGTTTTATTTTTTTCAAATATTGTTATTACTTAGTGCTTTGTTTGAAGATATTACTTTTCTGCAAAGTCAATGAACGATTTACCTTGGAATTTTATTTTTAAAATATATGGACATTTGATTTAAAAGTTGAATTAAATTATCAGTTTCTAGAATATTAAGTAGACATGCACAAGAATTTTTAGAGTCAGTGATGTGCCCTTTTAAAATAAAAAATATCAAAGTTATTTATTTCTTAAATAAAATCCAATATCATAATCAACATACTAATTGTATAATGGGAGATTATCACACTTACTGTACTTTGCTTTGTGTCTCACATCTTCGACTCTTCTGTTGTTCATTTTGATTCATTTTTTCTATGTTTCTCGCATCCTCGACTCTTCTGTTGGATCTTTATTTCATAATTGTGCTTAATTTTGTGGATGAACCTTTTTAAAATCGATCAAAGATGAGTTGTGATACATTAAATTATTTTTATAAAAAAAAATCGAACAAACAAGGTTAATGATAATATACAGGATGAAATTAGTACCTTAATCTTGCATTTTATTTTTCGTAAATGGCGAAAGAAAACTTCAATTGTTGTTGGTAAAAATGGATTCGCACTTTCTTTTCCCGGGGGAATATTCTTGACAATTTTAATCCAACAGGCAAATGAACCATTAGTATAATTTCAATTGGCGAATGCCTAATCAGTTCATAAAATAGACAAATTTGCAAATTTTGATATTGTGATTTCGATTAATAATAGGCAGCTGCACATAATCCATAAAATAGATAAACTAAATTCAAAATTTGTAAAAGAATGAAAAGTGTACTAACCATTGGAATCGAAGATGGATGTTTCTCGTGGTTTAATATTATAAGAGAATTGTACATATGTTTTATGTTTCTTCGTCTGTGTTCGAGTGATTCTCCCAAACCATTGTTAACATCGCTTCGTCTTCAGGATATGGGCGGTGGAGTGGAGAGTTCTAGAACTGAAGATGTATAATTTTTATTTTGAGTGGTAAGAGATAGAGATAACTATAGTGGAAGTGGGTCACTTTACAGAGCAATGTTGTTGTTTAATTGATGAAGAATACGAAAGTCTAAGTTTTTTAATGTGAAACAAAGTAATTATTAACTCACTTCCAATGTTAGTCTTACCATGTAAATTTATTGGGAAAGAGGAATATAAATATTTATTTCAGCATATTATGGATGTATTGTGTCAAGTATTTGATAATTTTCCGGTAATGGATATTGGTAGAGAAATGGTCGGATTCATTATGTATCGGATGCATAGTGCATTCACTTAATAATTAAGGTTGTTTACACTGAAAAGTACTACATCCGTCACTAAAAATTGGTCTTATTTTTTTGCACGTGGTTTAATGCGATATGTTGGAAGGTATTACGGAGTTTTTAGAGGTTCATTTTCGAATAAAATAATCGCTAATGGAAACTTTGTTGTTTTAGTTTTTTATTGTAAAATTTCCAATTTAATCTAATACACTTTTTTATTTAATCAATTTTTGTTTTTTGTGTAAATAGTCTAAATTGATTAGTGAATACATTATTCACCATATGTATAATATAGTTATTTTTTGTGTGTAACAATAATTATTTTACTCATATATTAAAAATATATAAAGTTAATATTTTTCATTAAAAATTTCACAGTAAACTTTTAATTTTACCAATAGGTAATTGATTAGGCGTGAAATTGTCATGATTCGTCGCTCGAAATGCCCTTGTTTTGATTGATTTATATGAGTATTTAGACTCATTTGAGTATCATTTTCATAAACTAATGAATTTGTCTCCTCGATGCTTATAGATGGATAGAGGGCGAAAAGAGGAGTTCGTAGGACTTTGAATCGACTCAAACGGATGCCCGGATGAGAAGATATGGAAGAAATACGAAAAGTATTAGTTTGAGCGAGCAAAAGTGTCACTGGAGTATGCAAGCTGAAGGTGCTCGAGTAAACACTACTCAAGCACTCGAGTAGAGCACTCGATCCATGCCTGGTCGAGTAGACACTACTCGAGCACTCGAGTAGTGCACTCGAGCTGAGGGTGGTCGAGTAGATCTACTCGAGCTATGGGGCTCGAGTACTTTTCGGGTTCTGGACAATTTCAACAGTCGAGCTTGCATTGCTCGAGCACTATTTACTCGAACTCTACTCGAGTAAGTCGTGGATTTTGGCCCGTGAAAGTCCGATTCGACCCGTTACCTATTTATACCCCTTCCGAACACGTTTTTAGAGACCACTTGATACCATACTACGTTTGGAGACTGGGTTTTGAGAGAGAGGAAGAGGAGAAGAGACGAGCAAGCTTACTTTTACGTTTTCGTTGAGGTTTTCTTACGAGTTCACGTCACGATTTTACTTTTTAGTTTCGTTTCTTCCTATCTTTTGTTCTTAAATACGTGGAGACTTCGTTTTGTTTAATTAATTTCAGTTTCTTCTTTTATATCTTAAAACCCTAGTTTATGTTCGATCTTTTCTTTGTTATAATTACCATGTTCATGTTCGTTACTTGTTTAATTGTTCTTGTTTATGTAAAACCTATGTCTAGCTAAAACCCTTGCATGCTTGGGTTAGGATGAACTCGTAGAAGTAGGTTGTGGGTACGTAATTAGGGTAACTTGTGACGTTAGGTTTTAATTCTCTTGATTAATGAATTCTTAAAATCAATCTTGACTTTGCCTTTGAATTTCGTTCGAAAAGTGTTAGAGAGAGGACGACCGAATCACTCTTTAACAATGAGTAGACTTAACTAGAGGGTTTAGGAAGGGTTAATTCATCTACCAGTTTAGCGAAGGAGGACGACCGCATCACCTTAGTTAAATTAGGGTCTCATTAATTAAGCACAATCTATTAACTTGTTAGTGGATTAGTGAAGTCGAGTGTTAGGTAAAGTATTAGGGTTTAGAATCTTGAGCTTTCACCTTGCATTCTTTTACTTAGGTTATTTCTTGCGCGTCACAATTATTTTGATTATGTACCTGCTCCGTTAGTATACGTAGGGATTCATATCCTGAGCATCACCATCTTTTATTTGAACACAAATCTTAGTTAATTCGTCTTCTTTAGTCTTTTCGCTTACTTAGTTTATTTAAGTTTTAATTAATCTTTTCAAAAAATCCAAAAACATTACACTCATATTAGCTACGACGCGTAGATCTTCAGGGATCTGTTCGCATACACTCCATCTCGTGGGTTCGATAATACTTGGTCATTATACTTGCTCATACTACAGTGAACCCGTACTCTTGCGGGGAAGCTACTAGTAGAAGCTAGTATCATCGCTTCAAGTCAATGGCGCCGTTGCCGGGGATGGCGTTGTATGCTTTTTGAATAGGACTTGTCGATAGCTTAGTAGTTAGTAGTGAGTGATTTACTTTTCTATTTTTTTTTATTATTTCGTACATATTCGGCAGTTGCGTTTTGATTCTCTTGTTAGTGTTTCAGGTTTATGAGAACACGCTCGAAAGGCAATACGAGCGAAGAGAGGTTACCTGCAGATCCTGAGACAATAGCAAGAAGAAACTGAGCCTTCTTACGAAGGATGAACGCTGCCGGAGGGAAAGAACCGATGGACATCACTAATGAGTTGGACGATGTCGAGAATGAGTTCAATCAGGCATTGAACCGGGTTGACGGTACTGATGGCAATACCAGTAAGAATCAAGATCCGTTAGGAGAGAGCCAGAGCCAAAACCCAGGTACTCAGAACCAAAACAGCCCAGCTCATAACATGGTCCAAAATCCTCATAACAACCCTACTTACCCAAATCCTAATTTACCACAAAACAACTTACCCTATCCACCCTACCCATATCCACCTTATCCTTACCCACCATACCCGTATCCTCCACCTCCAGTCTATAATCAACCACCTGTTTATCCTCAGAACGTAGATCACAATATAGCTATTCAAGGGAGGTTTGCAGCATAGCCACAGCGGTACTATGATGGAGTGGCATTGCCTCCTGTTGAGGGAAATAACTTCTAGATTTCCGCGGGAATTCTAAAGCTGCTGACCAAGAATCAGTTCAAGGGGGTGATCAGGAAGGAGAATCTTCACACTCACCTGAGGAGTTTTCTCATGATAGCCTCCACATTCAATTATAATGGCATGTCTGAAGATGCCAAGAGGCTTAGGTTGTTCCCATTCTCACTGACGGGAATAGCTAAAGAGTGGTATGACAACACGCTCCCACGGGGAGGTGTAACCACATGGGCTGAGCTCGAGCGTCTGTTCCTCGAGCAATTCTACCCTCCATCCAGAACGATCAAAGCAAGGATTGAGACCTCTTCCTTCCGCCAGAAGCAAGGAGAGGATTTACGCCAAGCGTGGGAGAGATACTCAAATATGTTGATCGAGTGCCCGTAGCATGGGTATAATGAGGGAGATATTATGGTGTTCTTCTATAGTGGAGCCAGCAAGGCTGGCCAAGCCCATTTAGATGCATGTGCGAGTGGAGCTTTTCTGAACCAAGGGATAGCGAGATGTAGAGAGATCGTGGACAACATTGTCATGAATGCCGGGGCATGGAACGAGGATCCTGAGTTCCAGAGAGTTTGCAAGTTGGAGGAGAAAGAAGGTGAAGGAACAAGAAGGCTGTTGATGGCCATGATGGAATAGATTAACAACCTCGAGTTGGGGAAGAATTTGGTTGGAGAGCATGCAGCAGAGAATGATAGAGTAGACCAGCCATGTGGACAGCAAGAGGTAGCCAATTACATGGGAGGTCCGTATTACAATCAGAATGGCTACCAAGGAGGAAATCAGTTTGGAAGACCTTCTTATGGCCAACCATTTGTACCTCCAGGTCCTCAGCCACCTCAAAATCAATGGAGGAACACACAAGGATTTCAAGGAGGCCAGCAGTCTCCTCAAAACACATGAAGGAAGAATGAGAACTTCTCATATGCTAACCCCGAAGGCGGGTATTACAGTTCCTCCGGGTGTTGACCCAGGTTCAAAGCCTCTGGGTGGAGAAGGCGGTGCATCGACTGAGGAGATGTTGAGAGCGATTCTACAGAAGGTGGAGGAAGGAAGTAAGAGGTTGTCATCCTTGGAGTACGATGTGAAAGAGTTGCATAAAAAGGGTGATCAACGTAATCAAGAGCTCCAGAAGATGAACGTTGAGTGGACTAGAACTCAACAAGAGAATAATAGGCGGTTCACTTCTATAGAGTTCCAGATGAGCCAGATTGCAAAGTCGTTGAATAGAGAGCCGGGAAAATATCCTTCCATGCCGGAGGGGAACCCGAAAGAGCATTGCAAGGCTATCCAGTTAAGAAGAGGAACCAACTATGAAGGTCCTCAGATGCCTACTGATTCTGAGACGCCTCAAGATAGAGATGAGATTGAAGAGGTGATAGTTGAGAAGAAGGTTGAGGGTGAAAGCACTCAAGCGAGCAAAGAGCTTGAAGAGGAAGGCATTGAGAAGGGTGAGAGAGTTCCTAAGTGGAAGAAGGCAAAGGAAGCAAGGGAGAAAGTGAAAGAGACCGAGAAAGATGAATGGGGGGTACCCAAATCTGTGATACCCATCCCATATCCACAACGCTTCATGAAAAAGAAGCTTGATGAGAAATTCGCTAAGTTCCTTGATGTGTTTAAACAATTGCATATTAATATCCCTTTTTATGATGCTTTGGAACAGATGTCCAATTATGCAAAGTTTTTGAAGGACTTGATCGCAAAAAGACGGCGAGTGGATGAGCCGAAGTTGGTGCAGCTGAACCACGAGGTGAGTACATTAGTGCACAAGGCGCTTCCTCCAAAGCTAAAGGATCCCGGGAGCTTCACCATTCTTTGTGATATTGGGAACAGGATCAAGAAGGGAGCATTGTGCGACCTCGGAGCGAGCATTAATTTGATGCCATTGTCGCTTTTCAAGAAGTTGGAAGGTGGTGAACTTCAACCCACAATGATGACGCTTCAACTTGCCGATCGGTCTATTACTAGACCTCAAGGTGTGGTTGAAGACGTCCTAGTGAGAGTTGGAGATCACATTTTTCCAGCCGACTTTGTAGTGCTAGAGATGGAGAAAGATGAGCATGTGCCCCTGATCTTGGGAAGACCGTTCTTAGCTACGGCGGGGATGGTGCTAGACGTGGCAAATGGGAAGATTACATTGAAGGTTGATGATCAAGAAGTGAAGATTTCCCTATATGAAGCCATGAAGCACCCGAAGGAGAATGAGAGTTTGTATTGCATGGATGCCATTGATCCTAGTGTTGAAGACACACCTCCTATCCCTAATCCTTCTCATATTCATGAATTTTATAATCCTTCACTTGATAATTTAACCCATGAGCATTATGTTCTTGATTATGTTGATAGGGATAAAGTGAAGAAGTTGAAGGATGAAGAGGTGAAAAGTGTGTACGTGATCCAGTTGGAAGGAAAGGGAGGAGTTAATAAGAAAAAGTCCAAATTCAAGAAACTTTTTGGTAAGACGCCTCCAGATAAAGGTGAGAAGAAGTTGAGACCCATAACACTTGGGGATGAGAAGGAAGCAAAAGAGTTCATGATGGAAAGGCATCAAGGAAAGGAATGCAACCATCACTCTTATGAGAGTAAGGGAGGTAAATTTGAGTATGATGTCCCATAAGCTCCTTTGAGCTTGGTCCGCCATGAGGACCTTAAAAATAGCGCTGAATGGGAGGTAACCCATTTCTATTTGCTTTCATTTATTTTTAGTATCTTATTATGTTATTAGGGTGTTGTTGAATCGTAAGTTTTAACCTCGTACTTGAGAGTTTATTTTGTAGGCTTGTCTCGAGAGAATAGAGGAATCATGGAGTACTCGAAAGGGAGTAACTCAAGCAAGGGAGTGTGCAACGCTGTTGAGAGAAACTGAATTGTTTGGTTGAGGTAACCCACAACCCCAAACTTAGACCTCTTCGCAAGGTCAAAGTTTGGGGGGTGGAGTTTTTTTTTTATGTTTCTTGTCATATTGCACCGGAGCACCCCTTATCTTTGAATGTGTTTAGTTATTTGGTGCCTTGAGATGCTCCTTGGGGTGATTTTGATCTGAGTCGCTATTGCATATTTCGTGCTTGTTAACCCTCTCTACTTGTTAGTTGTCATTCTTGAGTATGAAGTGATGAGTAGGGTGATTTGTGGATTTGAGTTAGGGACTTTTTTGTGTGAGTGTTTGAGTTAGAGTGGATTTGAGAGAGAACTAGTATGCTTGCAAGTTTTTCTTTTGAGTACTTGTGTGATAAGAGTGAGAATTCACTAGGACTAGCATGGATGTGAAAGCCGAGAGACTTAAGCCTTATAAGATTTCGATATATGAATGAATCTCTTCGTTTGTGGGTGAATCGTCACCTTAGAGGATGCTAGAACTTGTGTGTGCTCTTGCTTTTTTATTGTGTCCAGTTTGATATGCCGAATAGGATCTTAGGCCATTTTTTTTTAATTGAGTCACTTAGCCAAAATTGTCCTTACCAATGACATTGATCCCTTGTTAGCCCCTTTGAGTCTAAAGCCTATTTTATTTGCTAGCACATATGAACACTATTCCAATTCCTAAGCCTTTTTGTCCCAATTTGAGTGGAGAATAGGAAAGTGTGAATGTGAAGGGAGTGAATTGAGTTGAAAAATGAAAAGGTTGTTTGTTGAGTGAATATGAGAAGAAGGAGTGATGAAGTTATGAGTGTGGGAAAAAGAGAAAAAAAAATTGAGAATGAGCAAAAAAAAAAATGAGCTCATGTGTTTGTGCGAAAAAAGAGAAAAAAAAAATGAAGTGATTGAAAAAAAAATGAAAAGAGTGAGAAAGAAAAAAAAATTGAAGTATTGAGAGTATGGAATTGAAAGGGTGTTGATTGAACATGTTTGAAGTATTCTGTTCCTAATCTCGAAGTGCCAAAGTTTGATTTTCTATTCTCCATTCACTTTAGTCACTTTACCCTATATTGTTATCCAACCCCGTCCAAAGAGCCTACATTACAACCTTGAGAAAAGTCCTTTTTGATTCGGCATTGATTTCTAGAGTACGGTTGAAGTTAAGAGCACTTACAAGCCTATGGCTGCCAATTTGTGTGATTGATTGTTTGAGTGAGTCCCTTGATCATTGTTATACACTTGTGAGGGAGTGAAACACATCGTTGAGTGCACATCCATGTTTGATCTTGATGGTTCTTGCTGTTGTTTCATGAGTATGATGAAGGAAAGTGAGTGAGTATATGTGTGATCGATCGTTGAAGCTCGAGTTCATTTGCTTGCATGATTTGATTCTTTGACTCATTCCTAATAATTTCACTTGACTTATTATTTCGTTGCTTGAGGACAAGCAACATGGTAAGTTTGGGGGGGTTGATTAGGCTTGAAATTGTCATGATTCGTCGCTCGAAATGCCCTTGTTTTGATTGATTTATATGAGTATTTAGAGTCATTTGAGTATCATTTTCATAAACTAATGAATTTGTCTCCTCGATGCTTATAGATGGATAGAGGGCGAAAAGAGGATTCGTAGGACTTTGAATCGACTCAAACGGATGCTCGGATGAGAAGATATGGAAGAAATACGAAAAGTATTAGTTCGAGCGAGCAAAAGTGTCACTGGAGTACGCAAGCTGAAGGTGCTCGAGTAAACACTACTCAAGCACTCGAGAAGAGCACTCGATCCATGCCTGGTCGAGTAGACACTACTCGAGCACTCGAGTAGTGCACTCGAGCTGAGGGTGGTCGAGTAGATCTACTCGAGCTATGGGGCTCGAGTACTTTTCGGGTTCTGGACAATTTCAACAGTCGAGCTTGCATTGCTCGAGCACTATTTACTCGAGCTCTACTCGAGCAAGTCTTGGATTTTGGCCCGTGAAAGTCCGATTCGACCCGTTGCCTATTTATACCCCTTCCGAACACGTTTTTAGAGACCACTTGATACCATACTACGTTTGGAGACTGGGTTTTGAGAGGAAGAGGAGAAGAGACGAGCAAGCTTACTTTTACGTTTTCGTTAAGGTTTTCTTACGAGTTCACGTCACGATTTTACTCTTTAGTTTCGTTTCTTCCTATCTTTTGTTCTTAAATACGTGGAGACTTCGTTTTGTTTAATTAATTTCAGTTTCTTCTTTTATATCTTAAAACCCTAGTTTATGTTCGATCTTTTCTTTGTTATAATTACCATGTTCATGTTCGTTACTTGTTTAATTGTTCTTGTTTACGTAAAACATATGTCTAGCTAAAACCCTTGCATGCTTGGGTTAGGATGAACTCGTAGAAGTAGGTTGTGGGTACGTAATTAGGGTAACTTGTGACGTTAGGTTTTAATTCTCTTGATTAATGAATTCTTAAAATCAATCTTGACTTTGCCTTTGAATTTCGTTCGAAAAGTGTTAGAGAGAGGACGACCGTATCACTCTTTAACAACGAGTAGACTTAACTAGAGGGTTTAGGAAGGGTTAATTCATCTACCAGTTTAGCGAAGGAGGACGACCGCATCACCTTATTTAAATTAGGGTCTCATTAATTAAGCACAATCTATTAACTTGTTAGTGGATTAGTGAAGTCGAGTGTTAGGGTAAAGTATTAGGGTTTATGTTGGGATATGTTTTAGTTTTGATGATTTTCCAAAACAACATGTAATAGGTTTGAAAGCAGCTAGGATTGTATCTTTTGTTTCAGGTCAGGCTAGGTTATTTCTTAGTAGAATAGGCTGTCAGTTAAGAAGAACTCAGTTGAGGGAACACTCAGTTGAGGGGGAACTCAGCAACACAGCCTGAGGATATCAAGATGACACCAAGAAGAACTAACTGAAGTCATGCTGTAACCTGAACCAGAAGAGAAGCCTGAAGGATGTCCCACTGAGTGTAAACCGGGCTGATCTAAGCTAAGTCAGGTGGACCACTCAGTGAAGAGCATGATCAGGAGGATCAGTGCTGCACCAAGTAGGCCCTGAAGGAGTCAAGCTACTGTGGTCAGGGAAGCTTGTCATTCAACCTTATGACAAACTTCTTGGAGTGATCTTCAAACAGTCTCTAAAGGACAACTACACTGAAGACGTTCAGTCCACTGAAGATCATCAGTCAGTGAAGGAGGAAGCTACCTAAAGTTAGTGAGTCTTAGTCAAACCCACTGAGTCAAAGATCCGTGAATCCAGGCCACGTGGACCAATCAGAACGAGGCAGCAACTCTGACACTGACAAGGCCGCATTCCAAGAAAAGTGGTTGAAACCATTAATTGTATAGATTCAAATGTAATTTCCTCCAACGGTTACATTTGAATCCACACTATAAATACAAGCTCATAGCTGCGTGTTGTATTGTGTGTGAAGTAAGAAAAAAATCAACACCTACGAGTTGTGAAGGTGTGAGTGTTTAGTGCATTGTAAGGGAGTTATAAGGAGGCACGTTCCACTCCTTGTACACTGAACTTTAGAGTTCATAGATATACACAAATGAGTGTTCAGCTTGTAACTCATAGCTTAGAGAGGTTTTCCTAATCTTAGCTTAAGGCTAACACATTGTAAAGGAAAACCTCACCTAGTTGGAGAAACCCAACTGAAACCAAAACCCTCTAGTTAGGTTTGTTGGTGGAAGTTAGTCAGTGAGGAGGGGCAGCCCAGGGAGTGGCGTGAGTCCAGTTGTAAGTGCACCTTGGCACGTTAAAAACAAGAATCCAATGTAGTGGATTTCTTGTTAAATCAGGTCGTGGATGTAAGAGCTTGAGTCTCTGAACCACGTTAAACTGAGCGTACTTATTCTTTAAAGTATTTACCAAAGTATTGTAAAAGTCAGCTCACTGAGCTTTGTTATAAGAAAACTTTGGTTAAGCAATCGGGTCAGGGAGATTCCTCTCACTGACCAGATCAAGCAACACGCTCGAGAGTTCAGTCTCTCGAGTCACTGTGTTGCTAAGAGCATGAGCCTTCAAGTCTCACTGACTTGGTAGCTCAGCCTCTTAGCAATGCAGTGACTTGAGTGTTTCCTCACTGATCTCTTTCAGAGCGCAACGCAGGTTTAAAAAAAATTGCTCCTGAATTCCCATTTTGGTTTTCAAAAACGGGACCATCAGTTTAGAATCTTGAGCTTTCATCTTGCATTCTTTTACTTAGGTTATTTCTTGCGCGTCACAGTTATTTTGATTATGTACCTGCTCCGTTAGTATACGTAGGGATTCCTATCCTGAGCATCACCATCTTTTATTTGAACATAAATCTTAGTTAATTCGTCTTCTTTAGTCTTTTTGCTTACTTAGTTTATTTAAGTTTTAATTAATCTTTTCAAAAAATCCAAAAACATTACACTCATATTAGCTACGACGCGTAGATCTTCAGGGATCTGTTCGCATACACTCCATCTCGTGGGTTCGATAATACTTGGTCATTATACTTGCTCATACTACAGTGAACCCGTACTCTTGCGGGGAAGCTACTAGTAGAAGCTAGTATCATCGCTTCAAGTCAGTAATATGTGAACGTTAAGCCATAATATGAATGTTTAATTGGGAGTATCAATTTTTTTATCAGAAGTAACATTGATCTTGATAATTAAAAAAGTGTTACAATTTTTTTTTTAAATTGTAGTTATTTAGTTTTATAATTATAATTGAGTTATTATTAAAGTTGAAAAATTGTAATAAATTCCGTCCGTGTGAAGCACGGGTAGGACGACCACTACTTAAAGTAAAGCAGCCAAAAGATTTGTTTTTTTAGAGGTCCTTTCATTTGGTGTCGTGGATATTACAGGCTTCATAGTCAACCATTTGTGAAAGGATCTAGTTGACTTTTCTTATAAGCAGATTTTTCTACTATAGTAAAAACTAACAATCTAAACAATTATATATCCTATAATTGAAGGGATCTAGCTAAAATTTCTGCACATAAGAATTCTTGTATCGAAATACAACAAATAGGAGCCCGTTTGTTTGCCTGGAAAAGAAGGGCTATTGATTGTTTTCCCACGAATTCCACTGTTTGTTAAGATAGATTTTATTTACCAAAGGCCCGGTAAAATTGACAAGCCCACACTTTTATTACCCAATTTCAGGAGGCGCTTGGTTAGCAATTCATCAATGGTAATGGGAATGGAAATTATTTTCCATCTATACCCCCATAATAAAAATGACATGTTGAGGGAAGAATTGTTACAATTGTGATTCTATTGTTAATGTCATGACCCAATTTTGGAATAGGAGTGGACAACAAATGGTTGTTGATAGAGGAAGAGGGGAGTGATTGAGGAGGAGGGTTGTAGAAAAAGAATAGGGTAATCAAAATGGAGTAGTGATTACCTTATTTAGGAGAGGAGGTAGTGATTTTGTTCTCATTAACCATCATAATTACACTAATTTTCTATGTCATTCTCATTACCATTGAAGAGTTCTTAACCAAGCGCCCCCTCAATTGATTATGCATACCACTTGGGAGGTGGTATTTGTAATACTCCTCCTTATCCCACATATGAGGTAAAATATATCACATGATTTATTATCCCATATCCCCAAATAAACGGGCTCTAGGGGAAATAAAAGTAAAGATTCATTTAAAATGCACAAAAAATACAAGAATTTAAAGCTTGAATGGTTAATGTCAAAGTCAATTATAAATCATCAAAGTCACATTTTACTTAAATTAACTTTCATATTTTGGTTATATTTGATTGCAATTTTAGTTTCATATTTTCAGTCAAGTTTAACCTACATGTATGCCTAAATTATATTAGTATCCACATTTCAATTATATTAACCGGTATTTTTTATCCTTAGGCTGCACTTGGTAGTCTATATAAGCCCATATAAAGTCCATATTATGGCTTTGAATTTTCATAATGGGCAGCTTGGTAGGTCATATTAAATTAGTACTGAACCGAATTTATTATCTCCCCAAATCAATACAAAGTTGTACCGGCTCCCCCGTGGTACTAATTTATTATAGGCTACAAACAAATAACTTTGTCATTTTTACCCTATTTCTCCTTCTTTTTACACACAGACATCTTCTTCCTATCACACCACCGTAGATCTGCTAGTGTCTGCTACCACCGTCGGCATCTCATAGCCTCTACTCACGCCATTGAACGATTTCACCGCCGGCGCTACTCTCACTACCTCCACTTCTCGCGCCGCCTTACCCGTTGCCATTGAGTCGCCATCTTCTCTTCCATGTTCTCAATTTTGCTACAATACAGTTTATGGATCTCAATTACTGCAAATGAACCAACCCAGGTTCTTCATTCAATTCAATTCAATTATTGGAATGAATTGTTAAAATTGATTTATGGATTTACGAGTGCAAATCAATGGGGTTGAGTTTCTAGGTTTCTTCGATGGGTTGAGTTTCAATTAGAGAATAGGGGTAATTGTTCTGCAATTTGTCAATTATTAGAACAAATTTTCTGCAATTTTGCCACTCTTGCTTTTCTTAATCTCTCTTGGTTCCATTCTAGGATTCAATGATTTCTAAAATATTGTTGTTGGTTTCTATTCACGAGGAAATCAATTTTGCATATGGAATGTATGGTTGTTTCTGGGTTTCATTACTGGGTATTATGATTGTTGTGGTTCAATTGAGTTGTGCCCATGGTGGGGACGGGCGGGCGGTGGAGGAGTTGATTTTTATTGTAAATCTAGAAGATTTATTATACCAAATCTAGAAGATTTGATGTGGACATTACTAATGGACTTATAACCTAAACGGGCTTTAGGTTTAGACTAGGTCTTTATTCTTATAAATAGATCATTGTACTCAGAATTGTATACACTCATACACACACATATTAGTGAAACTTCTAGCTTGGTACGCCCCCAGACGTAGTCGTTATCGACGAACTGGGTGAACAAATCTGGCGCCTTTACTTACGCTCTCAATTTACAACATGTTATCAGCACGAGACTCTGCCCAAGACTAATCGGTATGATCTAAATTAAATTCCTCAATAGCATGTGAATTAATTGTTGTATCGAGTTGTTTGATCCATGCATATTATACTGTGTATGCACTTGAATTATTGCTTCGATTTTTAATTCATTTTTGCAATTAATTGGATCGAATTGAATTGAAAAAAAAATTGACGATCGTACGGCCGCCGCCCGCCAAACACCGCAGGTCGCCACCGCGCGTGACTCCAGGCCGAGTGTCACCCACCGCGTGCTGCTCTAGGCCGAGTGTCGCGCCCACGCGCCACCACGCACTGCTCCAGGCCGTGCACCGCCATCGCACGCCACCGCGCAGCGCTCCATGCAGCCGCTCCGCGACAGCCCGCCATCACGCTTGTAAGTCGCGATCATCCGCGGCTATCACACATGCAGGACGCGACCGCCAGTCGCCGCCAGTCCCTACCCCCTGCTCTCACTGCGTGCCCTATTACTCTATGGGCCATACTCAGCCCAAATTATTTGGGCCGATCCCATATAGAAAAAAAAAATCTTTCTAATTTTGGGCCTGAAGCCTGATTTTTTAAAAAATTAAAATTGGGTAATTAAATTTTACTCTTTTTGGGCCTCAAATTATTTTTATCCCAAATTAGTTACATTTTTAAATACTTGAAAATTAAGTGGTAATAATCTTTGCATATAAATTAAGTCCGAAAATTTTAGAATTAATTTAAATATTAGTTCTCAATAAATTGTCTTATATGCTTAATTGATATATGTGCATGCTTTTATAATTTAATTATCTTACATGCATTATTACTTTTGCATATAATATATTATTTATAGTCCGCATAAATTATCCGGGTAGGCAGCGTCTGATTAGGCGTGAAATTGTCATGTTTCGTAGCTAGGAACGCCCTAGTTTTGGTCGATTTTATTGAATTTTTAGAGCCAAATGAGTACTAATTCTATACATTGATGAATTTGTCTCTTTGATACTCATAGGTGAATCGAGGATGAAAAACGGATTTCGTAGGACTTTGAATCGACTCAAACGGATGCCCGGATGAGAAGATATCGAAGAAATACGATTGGTATTAGTACGTGAGAAGAAAAGTGTTAGTTGCAAGGAAGGAAGGCCCATTCAAGCACCATCACTGGAGCACCATCGCTCGAGCAACGTAGGTCGAGCGCTCTGGACTTACAGAACATTTTTGCCGCTCGAGGGGCATAGCTCGAGCGCCCCGCTCGACCTCTTGAACCATTCGAGCAACGCAGCTCGAGCGCCACGCTCTACTGGGACGGCTCGAGCGCTTCCGAGGTTTATTTTCCAAAGTTCATTTTTCGGCCCATGAGATCCCGTTTCGACCCGGTGCCTATATATACCTCTTCCAAACACGTTTTGAAGACCCCCCGAACTTTAGAAATCACTTTTAGACTTAGTTTTTAGAGAGAGGAAGAGGAGAAGAACGAGCAAGCTTTACTTACTTTTGTTGAGGTTTTTCGTACGAATTCTTAGTTTCTTTTTGTTTCTTAGTTTCTTTTCATTAGCTTGATTACTTTAACGCTTTAAACTTCATTTTTATCAATTCAAATTCAGTTCTTAGTATTTATTTCTTTAAACCCTAGTTCATGTTTCTTATTTTCTTCGTTCAATTCATTATGTTTATGTTCGTTGTTTCTTCTATTGCTTTTATATTTGCTAAAACCATGTTAGGATAAAACCCTTGCATGCTTAGGGTAGGATGAACTCGTAGAAGTAGGATGTGGGTACGTAATTAGGGTAACTTGTGACGTTAGGTTGTAATTCTCTTGGTTAATGAATTCTTAAAATTAATCTAGAATTCGCTTTTGAATTTTGTTCGAGAGGTGTTAGAGAGAGGACGACCGTATCACTCTTTAACAACGAGTAGACTAAACGAGAAGGTTTAGGAAGGGTTAATTCATCTACCAGTTTAGCGAAGGAGGACGACCGCATCACCTTAGTTAAATTAGGGTCTCATTAATTAAGCACAATCTATTAACTTGTTAGTAGATTAGTGAAGTCGAGTGTTAGGGTAAAGTATTAGGGTTTAGAATCTTGAGCTTTCACCTTGCATTCTTAGACTTAGGTTATTTCTTGTGTGTCACAGTTATTCTGATTATGTACCTGCTCCGTTAGTATACGTAGGGATTCCTATCCTGAGCATCACCATCTCTCATTAGAACACAACCCTTAGTTAATTTGATTTCTTTAGTATTTTAGTTTACTTAGTTTATTTTAGTCTTTCAATTAATCTTTCCAAAAATCCAAAAACAACACACTCATATTAACTACGACGCGTAGATCTTCAGGGATCTATTCGCATACACTCCATCTCGTGGGATCGATAATACTTGGCCATTATACTTGCTCATACTACAGTGAACCCGTACTCTTGCGGGGAAGCTACTAGTAAAAGCTAGTATCATTCGCTTCAAGTCAATGGCGTCGTTGCCGGGGATGGCGTTGTATGTTTTTTTGAATAGGACTTATCGATAGCTTAGTAGTTAGTAGTGAGTGCTTTCTTTTCTGTTTTATTTTTATTTTTATTTATTCGGCAGTTGCATTTTGATCCTTCTGCTAGTGTGTCAGGTTTATGAAAACACGCTCACAAGGCAATACGAGCGAAGAGAGAATACCGTTGGACCCTGAGACAATAGCTAGAAGGAACCGAGCTTTCTTGAGGAGGATGAACGCTGCCGACTTAGGGAAAGAACCAATGGACATCACTAATGAGTTGGAAGATGCCGAGAATGAGTTTAACCAGGGGTTGAACCGGGTTGACGGCACTGATGGCAACACCAGTAAGAACCAAGATCCGTTAGGGGATAGTCAGAGCCAAAACCCGGGTGCACAAAACGTTATCAATCCAGCTCAGAATTTTGTCCATAATCCTCTGAACAACCCTGCTTACCCACAAAACCCAAATAACCCTTTCAACAACCCAGTATACCAACATTACCCATACCCACCATACCCTTATCCACCATACGCATATCATCCACCTCTTGTTTACAACCAACCACCTGTGTACCAACCACCTCCAGTTCAACAAGTACCAGCACCACCTGTTGTTCCTCAGCCTGTGCCCCAGAACGCAGATCAGAATATGGCAATTCGGGGCAGGTTCGCGGCACAACCGCAGAGGTACTACGATGGAGTGGCTTTACCACCTGTTGAGGCGAACAACTTCTCGATTTCCCCAGGAGTTCTAAAGCTGCTGACCGAGAATCAGTTCAAGGGGGTGATCGGGAAGGAGAATCCTCACACTCACCTGAGGAGTTTTCTCATGATAGCCTCCACATTCAATTACAATGGCATGTCTGAAGATGCCAAGAGGCTTAGGCTGTTCCCATTCTCACTTACGGGAATAGCTAAAGAGTGGTATGACAACACGCTCCCACGGGGAGGTATTACCACTTGGGCCGAGCTCGAGCATCTGTTCCTCGAGCGATTCTACCCTCCATCGAGAACGATTAAAGCGAGAATTGAGATCTCTTCCTTCTGTCAGAAGCAAGGAGAGGACCTACGTCAAGCGTAGGAAAGATACTCAAACATGTTGATTGAGTGCCCGCAGCATGGGTACAATGAGGGAGATATTATGGCATTTTTCTACAGTGGTGCCAACAAGGCGGGGCAAGACCATTTAGACGTCTGTGCGGGCGGAGCATTCCTGAATCAAGGCATAGAAAGGTGTCGAGAGATCGTAGATAACATAGTCACGAATGATGGGGCTTGGAATGAAGATCCAGATTTTCAGAGAGTTCATCAGGTTGAAGAGGGTGAAGGAACGAGAAGGCTATTGATGGCCATGATGGAGAAGATCAACAACCTCGAGTTGGGGAAGAATTTGGTTGGAGAACATGCAGCAGAGAATGAGAGAGTAGACCAGCCAAGTGGACAGTAAGAGGTAGCCAATTACATGGGAGGTCCGTATTACAATCAGAATGGCTATCAAGGTGGTAATCAATATGGAAGGCCTTCTTATGGCCAACCATTTGTACATCTAGGCCCACAGCCACCTCAAAATCAATGGAGGAACACACAAGGATATCAAGGAGGCCAGCAGCCTCCTCAAAACACATGGAGAAAGAACAAGAATTTCTCATATGCTAACCCGAAGGCGGGTGTTACAGTTCCTGCGGGTGTTGACCCAGGTTCTAAACCTCCTGGTGGAGAGGGCGGTGCATCAACCGAGGAGATGTTGAGAGCGATCCTTCAGAAGGTGGAGGAAGGTAGCAAGCGATTGTCCTCTTTGGAGTACGATGTGAAAGAGTTGCATAAAAAGGGTGATCAACGTGATCAAGAGCTCCAGAAGATGAACGTTGAGTGGACTAGAACTCAACAAGAGAACAATCGAAGGTTCACTTCTATAGAGTTCCAGATGAGCCAGATTGCAAAGTCGTTGAATAGAGAGCCGGGTAAGTATCCTTCCATACCGGAGGGAAACCTGAAAGAGCATTGCAAGGCGATCCAGCTTAGAAGTGGAACCAACTATGAAGGTCCCCAGATGCCTGCTGATTCTGAGACGCCCCAATATGGAAATGAGAGTGGGGAAGTAGGAGTTGAGAAGGGGATTGAAAGTGAAGGGATTGAGAAGCATAAAGATGTGGATGAGTCTCATCAGAGCAAAGTGCTTGAAGAGGAAGGCATTGAGAAGGGTGAGAGAGTTCCTAAGTGGAAGCAGGCAAAGGAAGCAAGGGATAAAGTGAAAGAAACAGAAAGAGAGTTCCCGTATCCACAGTGCTTCATGAAAAAGAAGCTTGATGAAAAGTTTGCTAAATTTCTTAACGTTTTTAAACAACTTCACATTAACATTCCTTTTTATGATGCTTTGGAACAGATGCCGCATTATGCAAAGTTTCTGAAGGACTTGATAGTGAAAAGACGGCGAGTGGATGAGCCGAAGTTGGTGCAGCTGAACCACGAGGTGAGTGCATTAGTGCACAAGGCACTTCCACCGAAGCTGAAGGATCCCGGGAGCTTCACGATCCTATGTGACATTGGGAACGGGATCAAGAAAGGAGCGCTATGTGATTTAGGGGCGAGCATCAATCTCATGCCCTTGTCGCTTTTCAAGAAGTTGGAAGGTGGTGAACTTCAACCCACAATGATGACGCTTCAACTAGCCGACCGGTCTATTACTCGACCTCAAGGTGTGGTTGAAGACGTCCTAGTGAGAGTTGGAGATCACATTTTTCCAGCCGACTTTGTAGTGCTAGAGATGGGGGAAGATGAGCATGTGCCCCTGATCTTGGGAAGACCGTTCTTAGCTATGGCGGGGATGGTGCTAGACGTGGCAAAGGGGATGATTACATTGAAGGTTGATGATCAAGAAGTGAAGATTTCCCTATATGAAGCCATGAAGCACCAGAAGGAGGATGAGAGTTTGTATTGCATGGATGCAATTGATCCTCGTGTTGAAGACACGCCTCCTACCTCTAATCCTTCTCATATTCATGATTTTGTTAGTCCTTCACGTGATTATTTAACCCATGAGCATTATGATCTTGATTATTTTGATAGGGATAAAGTGAAAAAGTTGAAGGATGAAGAGGTGAAGAAAGTGGACGTGGTCCAGTTAGAAGGGAAAGGAGGAGTTAGGAAGAAGAAGTCAAAATTCAAGAAATTGTTTAGTAAGACTCCTCCAGATAAAGGTGAGAAGGAGTTGAGACCTATACCACTTGAGGTGGGGAAGGAAGCAAAGGAGCTCATGATGGAGGGACAACAAGGAAAGAAATTCAAACACCACTCTTATGAGAGTGAGGGAGGTAAATTTGAGTATGATGTCCCATAAGCTCCTTTGAGCTTGGTCCGGCATGAGGACCTTAAAAATAGCGCTGAATGGGAGGCAGCCCATTATTTTTTATTTTCTTTGAGTTTTTTTTTTTAGGGAGTTATTTTGAGTCGTATGTTTAACCTCGTACTTGAGAGTTTTATTTTGTAGGCTTGTCTCTAAAGGAGTAAAGGTATCATGGAGTTATTCAGATTGAAGGAACCAACTTGAGATAAGGGAGTGTGCAAAGCTATTGAGAGAAATTGAATTATTTGGTTGAGGTAACCCACAACCCTAAACTTAGACCTCTAGCAAGGTCGAAGTTTGGGGGGTGGAGTTTTGTATTTGTTTTATGATTACATTGCACATGCATGCACGCCCTTATCTTTGAGTTGAGTTTGATTGATTATTGGTTTGTTGAAATACTCCTTGGGCTGATTTTGATTTGTTTTGTTACTCAATATTTCATGCCTATCAACTATCTTATGCTTGTTGATTGCTATCTTTGAGTACGATTTGATGAGTAGAGTTGAGTTGTGAGGTTGAGTAGGAGTTTTATTGTGTGAGTGTTTGAGTTAGAGTTGATTTGAGAGAGAACCCGTATGCTTACAAATTTTCCTTCTGAGTGCTTGTGTGATGATTGTGAGAATGCACTAGACTAGCATGGATGTGAAAGCCGTGAGATTTGAGCCTTATGAGATTTTGATGCATGAATGAATCTCTTCGTTTGTGAGTGGATCGTCACTTTAGAGGATGCTAGAACTTGTGCGTGCTCTTGCTTCTTGATTGTGTCTAGTTTGATATGCCGAATAGGATCTTAGGCCATCTTTGATTTAATTGAGTCACTTAGCCAAAATTTTCCTTACCAATGACATTGAATCCCTTGTTAGCCCCTTTGAGCCTAAAGCCTATTTTATTTGCTAGCACATATGAACACTATTCCAATTTCTAAGCCTTTTTGTCCCAATTTGAGTGGAGAATAGGAAAGTGTGAATGTGAAGGGAGTGAATTGAGTTGAAAAAGGAAAATGTTGTTTGTTGAGTGAGTATGAGAAGAAGGTGTGATGAAATATGAGTTGTGGGAAAGAACAAAAAAGGTTGAGAATGAGCAAAAGAAAAAAAAAGAGCTCATGTGTTTGTGTGAAAAAAAAAATGAAGTGATTGAAAAAAAGTGAAAAGAGTGAGAAAGAAAAAAAATTGAAGTGTTGAGAGAATTGAAATTGAAAGTTTTGATTGAATATGTTTGAAGTAGTTTGTTCCTCATCTCGAAATACCGAAGTTTGAGTTTCTATTCTCCATTCACTTGAGTCACTTTACCCTATATTGTTATCCCACCTGTCTAAAGAGCCTACATTACAACCTTGAGAAAAGTCCTTTTTGATTCGGCATTGATTTCTAGAGTACGGTCGGAGTTAAGAGCACTTACAAGCCTATGGCTGCCAATTTGTGTGATTGATTGTCTGAGTGAGTCCCTTGATCATTGATATACACTTGTGAGGGAGCGAAACACATCGTTGAGTGCACATCCATGCTTGATCTTGGTGTTTCTTGTTATTGTTGCATGAGTATGATAAAGGAAAGTGAGTGAGTATACGGGTGATTGATTTTTGAAGCTCGAGTTCATTAGCTTGCATGATTGATTCTTTGACTCATCCCTAACAATTTCACTTGACTTATCATTTCATTGCTTGAGGACAAGCAATATGGTAAGTTTGGGGGGGTTGATTAGGCGTGAAATTGTCATGATTCGTAGCTAGGAACGCCCTAGTTTTGGTCGATTTTATTGAGTTTTTAGAGCCAAATGAGTACTAATTCTATACATTGATGAATTTGTCTCTTTGATACTCATAGGTGAATCGAGGATGAAAAACGGAGTTCGTAGGACTTTGAATCGACTCAAACGGATGCCCGGATGAGAAGATATCGAAGAAATACGATTGGTATTAGTACGTGAGAAGAAAAGTGTTAGTTGCAAGGAAGGAAGGCCCATTCGAGCACCATAACTGGAGCACCATCGCTCGAGCAACGTAGGTCGAGCGCTCTGGACTTACAGAACGTTTTTGCCGCTCGAGGGGCACAGCTCGAGCGCCCCGCTCGACCTCTTGAACCATTCGAGCAACGCAGCTCGAGCGCCCCGCTCGACCGGGACGGCTCGAGCGCTTCCGAGGTTTATTTTCCAAAGTTCGTTTTTTGGCCCATGAGATCCCGTTTCGACCCGGTGCCTATATATACCTCTTCCAAACACGTTTTGAAGACCCCCCGAACTTTAGAAATCACTTTTAGACTTAGTTTTTAGAGAGAGGAAGAGGAGAAGAACGAGCAAGCTTTACTTACTTTTGTTGAGGTTTTTCGTACAAATTCTTAGTTTCTTTTTGTTTCTTAGTTTCTTTTCATTAGCTTGATTACTTTAACGCTTTAAACTTCATTTTTATCAATTCAAATTCAGTTCTTAGTATTTATTTCTTTAAACCCTAGTTCATGTTTCTTATTTTCTTCGTTCAATTCATTATGTTTATGTTCGTTGTTTCTTCTATTGCTTTTATATTTGCTAAAACCATGTTAGGCTAAAACCCTTGCATGCTTAGGGTAGGATGAACTCGTAGAAGTAGGATGTGGGTACGTAATTAGGGTAACTTGTGACGTTAGGTTGTAATTCTCTTGGTTAATGAATTCTTAAAATTAATCTAGACTTCGCTTTTGAATTTTGTTCGAAAGGTGTTAGAGAGAGGACGACTGTATCACTCTTTAACAACGAGTAGACTAAACGAGAAGGTTTAGGAAGGGTTAATTCATCTACCAGTTTAGCGAAGGAGGACGACCGCATCACCTTAGTTAAATTAGGGTCTCATTAATTAAGCACAATCTATTAACTTGTTAGTAGATTAGTGAAGTCGAGTGTTAGGGTAAAGTATTAGGGTTTAGAATCTTGAGCTTTCACCTTGCATTCTTAGACTTAGGTTATTTCTTGTGTGTCACAGTTATTCTGATTATGTACCTGCTCCGTTAGTATACGTAGGGATTCCTATCCTGAGCATCACCATCTCTCATTAGAACACAACCCTTAGTTAATTTGATTTCTTTAGTATTTTAGTTTACTTAGTTTATTTTTGTCTTTCAATTAATCTTTCCAAAAATCCAAAAATAACACACTCATATTAACTACGACGCGTAGATCTTCAGGGATCTATTCGCATACACTCCATCTCGTGGGATCGATAATACTTGGCCATTATACTTGCTCATACTATAGTGAACCCGTACTCTTGCGGGGAAGCTACTAGTAAAAGCTAGTATCATTCGCTTCAAGTCAGCGTCCAGCACCTGTCGGACCGTAATTTATGATTAGGGTAGACGGCGCCCAATTCTTGCTCCTATGTGCTCTAGAATAATTAAATAAATCCTTATTTCTCCGTTGTTAATGAAATTGGTCTCGTCCCTTACCATGTCACTTTAATAATTGTAGTGAATTATGTCTGATATTTCCAAAAGAGAATTCACTGAGCTTGCTCTTGATGGTAGAAACTACCTGACATGGGCGCTAGATGTTGAGATACATCTAGCCTCAATCAATCTTAGAGGTGTCATTGTCGATGATTCAAAATCAACTGACACCCAGAAGGCGAAAGCTTTGATTTTTCTCAGACGTCATTTTAGTCAGGACTTGAGAAATGAATATCTCACTGAGAGAGACCTCGGAACGTTGTGGAAGTCCCTGAAGGACCGTTTCCAACAACAAAATGACATACTCCTCCCTCAGGCTCAATACTATTGGTTGAACCGCCGTTTCCAAGACTTTAAGTCTGTAACGGAGTACAACTCAACCCTACATCATATTGTATCTCAGTTAAAGCTATGTAAGCAAGCTATAACTGAGGCCGAGTTGATCCAGAAGACTCTATCGACTTTTCACGCTAGCAACCTTGTACTCCAGCTGTTGATAGGCGAACAGCCGAGCAACAAGATTAGAAATAAAAAAATATTAAAATAATAAGATTAAGAGATCAAGAATGAAAATAAATGAAGAGGACGACCAGCAGGGACGACCTTAGGAGGCGAGCAGCTGGGTTTGTGGGTCAAAAATCAAGTAGGCGAGCAGCTGGTCATAGAGGCTAGGAGGCGAGCAGCTGGTCATGAAAGGCAGATACAGGTGGCGAACAGCCAGACCAAGAAGGCACAATGACCCAACCAGAGGCGAGCAGGCGAGTAAGAGGGCACCTCGGAAGATCATCAGAAATCCCAATAATTAGGCATTACATTATGAACAAACAAGTGTCTTAACACTTGTTATTGTGTAAAGATGTAATAGCTTAGGAGATGACAAGTGTCTTAGAACTTGTCACATTGAAAATAAGGATGATTAGGGAGATGACACCTCCTACTTGCTTGTACCTCTATAAATACCCCTTCATGGGACAGTAAGAATAAGTTCACTTAATTAAAAAATAGGCAAAACTCTTGCAAATTTCTCTCGCAATCCCTACTTATAAAAATCCAGCTTTAATCTTTGATTATATTCTTGTTTGATGATCTTATAAGAGCAAAACAGCCACTAATTATCGATTTGGATTAAGGTCATCAACAATTGGCACTAGAAGAAGGGTTCGAACCTCCGTCGGTTAAAGAATTGAAGGAATTTCTGGGAAAATTCGCCGGAAACTGCAAAAATCCGGCAATAAGTCGCCGAAAACTGGAATTGGGAAGAAGGTTTGAGTGTTTTTGGTGGTGTTATACAAGACCTACAAACTTGAATGCATGCATGTGTGGATAAAGGTGTGTAAACAACCAAATCCTTACATGCAAGGCTAGTTGTTTCTTGGTCAAAACATCCACAAGAACAACATCTTCATTAAAGAAATATCAAAATTCAGAAAATGGTACGATCACAAGATCATCAAGAATCAAGCAACCACCCGGCGAGCAAATCACGAACTAGGGTATCGTCAACGGGTGACCATGCAAGAACGGTGCGAGCCACGTCCCGGTGAAATGTACAAGTCACTATCGATGCTCTTCCCCCGAAAGTAGAAGCATTGGCTCAAAACCCAGAGGAGTTAGCAAAAACAATCGCCGTTTTGCAATCATTGCAATGGCGACAGGAAGTTGCCGGACCATCAAGAGCCCGGGAGGCGAGCAATCGGGCAGCAGGACACAAGTCCTCTAAGACCCCGGAGGCGAGCAACCGGGAAACGGAGTAAGGAGCTAAGCAAAGAGAAAACATAAGGGTAGAGGAGGTAGATAGTGGCCACGCAAGGAGAATCAAGGGCAAAACACCAATAAGTGAGCGACATGGGAGCCGAGGTGAGTCCACTCCAGGAGGGGACAGGGAGTCGAGCATCAGGGACATAAGGAACCAAAGTGAAATCAGGAGAGGAAGATCACAGAGTGAGGAGCGAGCATACCCTGCTGCTCGCCCCTCAGTACATGACAGATTGAGGAGGTCATCTTTTGGTCGTTTGGGTTCCAATGGGGCAAGCAATGTGGCCCGGCGGGTCACACAGGAGAAACGTCCCGTTAGCAAGGGACTGCATCGTGAAGAAGGCCTCGAGCCAAACCACGATGAACAGCCTTCTAATGGGGGAGCGCCTCCAAATGAGTGGCTTGACATCAAAAGAACGATTGAAGAAATGAAGAAGCAGTTGGATGCTCAGAACGGCGGAGGGACCACCATACTCCCATCATCGCCATTATCCCCGGCAATATTAAACGCGCCAGTTCAAAAGAAAGTACAGTTCCCAGCTGTTAGCTTATATGAAGGGACGTCAGACCCGAAAGTGAATTTGTCCAAATACACCGACTACATGATATCTGTAAAAGCATCTGATGCAACGCAGTGCCGTAACTTTCCGTTAATTTTGGGCGACGGCCCTCACAGATGGTTCTCTGCACTTGCTCCTGGCTCTATAAGCTCATTTGCACAACTCAGTAAGGAGTTCCTGTCACATTTCTCCACGGTCGGATCTTACTTAACACAGAGACATAGGCTGGCAGATCTGAAACAAGGAGACGAGGAGTCTGATAGAGCTTTCCTTGAAAGGTTCGATAAAGTCCTGTTAGAAGGAGAACCAGTGAGTGAAGACTCTAAGATAGTGGCAGTAATGGCAGGACTTAGGAAGGGAACAGATCTATGGAAGGAGATGCACCTAGTTTTCCCTAAAACTTATTCGAAATTCAGGCACAAGGCTCGAGTATACATTTCGATGTAAGAAACCCTGCAGAGAGAGTTAGGAGACAAGACTGATACCAAGAAGTCGGGAAAGAAGTCAGGAGGGGAATACAAAGCCCCTAAGAATATGAAAGCTTTCAATGAAGGTTCTGAGCTAAAAGATAAGTTAAACCACGTCTTGTCCACATAAATAGAGGTCGTATACAACAACGTAAAGGATAAAGACATGCTGTCAGAACCCAGAAAGATACGACAAGAGCGGGGAAAGATGAATCCCAACAAGTATTGTGCATATCATCAAACCATAGGTCACTTCACAAGTGAGTGCCGAGACCTCTTGAAGCAGATATGGAGGTTCTACGAAGAGGGAAAGCTGTCAGAGTTCGTGAAGCGACAGCCCGGAAAGAAACCAAGAGTGGTAATATCCTCCGGCTCGGAAGATGAAGAGAGTGACGAGCAGCCGAGCAGGAGGGATCAAAAGAGGAAGAAGACAATGACAGCGCCAACCGAACCCGTCTGAGAAATCCTAATGCTTGAACAATCTGGACCGGTAGGGGGCTGTTCTGACGGGAGGCCACCAGTATCCAAAAGAAAGAGAAAGGCAAACTTGAGGGCAGTAGCTCAGGTCAGAGAAGTCGGGGTTAACCAAGCAACTAAGAAGACGGGGGATCTGGTGTTCTCCGAGAAGGACCTAGATGGGGTACTCACTCCACACAACGATTCACTAATCATCTGTGCTAATATCATGGGAGCCCAAGTTCACCGTCTGCTTGTGGACACTGGCTCCTACACAAACATCATATTCAAAAGCACACTAGATCAATTAGGTGATTGTGAGGAGTATGTAAAGGAATGTGATCATAAGATAGTAGGGTTCGGAGATGCTGTAACCGTTCCCTTAGGTTTAGTTACGTTGCCGGTCGAACTTGTATCGACCGAGAATCCCGAAAGGAGACTGACTAGAATGATAGAATTCCTAGTTGTAAACCAGCAGTCTACTTACAACGGGTTTCTCGGTCGACCTTTCATAAATGAATTCAAAGCGGATGTTTCAACGTACTATTATCGTCTTAAATTCCCAACTTCGAAAGGTTCAGGTACAGTTAAAGGTGATCAGAAAAAAGCTCGAGAGTGCCTCCTGCAACTCCAACCTAAGGATAACAGTTTGTCTGTTGTGGACGAGCAGCCGAGCAGCAGGGCTGATGATGAACCTTCCGTGTTAGACGAAATCATGGAGTCCATCGATACGGAAATGATGGAGGTGGACGACCAGCAGGGCGAGGACGAGGAGGGTCTGGGCGAGCAACAGGGAAAAGAGGTTATACCTGAACCAAAGGGAGTAAATGATATTGAGCCAAGATTGGAAGCAGAACCTATGATCGAAGATGAACTCAACTTAGAAGGTCCGATAATTGATCCTCGATGGAAGAGCCAAAAGAGGAAAGTAACCCCGGTTGAGGAGTTGGAAACAATAAAAGTCGACCCGAATAGAGAAGACTTGGAACTACTCATTGGATCTGAGCTCCCAGAGCCATACATATCCAGAATGAGCGAGTTCCTTAAGTCCAATCTCGACGTATTCGCATGGTCGCATGCAGATATGGTAGGCATTAACCCTGAGCATGCTTGCCATAAGCTAAATATTGATCCAACTAGGAAACCGGTGAAGCAGAAGAGAAGGAAATTAAGACCTGACAAATATGAGGCACTTGACGTCGAAGTGAAGAAGTTACTTGATAATGATCTGATCAAAGAAGCTTTGTGTCCTCGATGGGTGGCAAATCCAGTGTTGGTGAAAAAGCCAAATGGCACGTGGAGGTTGTGCATTGATTTCACGGACCTGAATGCTGCATGTCCCAAAGACAACTTCCCGTTACCACATATTGATCAACTGGTGGATAACACAGCAGGACACGAACTTCTTACCTTCATGGATGCATTTGCTGGATATCACCAAATACCAATGCACCCCGACGACCAGGAAAGCACGGCGTTTTACACCAACAAGAACCTACTGTGTTGGAAAAGGATGTCGTTCAGGTTAATCAACGCAGGAGCCACGTACCAAAGGCTTGTCAATAAAATGTTCAATGATCACATCAGAAGGACAATGGAGGTGTACGTGGATGACATAGTCGTGAAAAGCCTAAGAAAAGAGGATCACTTGGAGCATTTGACACAGGCATTTGAGATTCTTCGGGCATATAACATGAAGCTAAACCCGAAGAAAAGCAGCTTTGGAGTACACTCATGGAAGTTCCTTGGGCACCTAGTTAGTCAACGAGGCATTGAAGCAAACCCATCGAAAGTCAAGGCAATCATGGACATGCAACCACCAAGGTCGGTTAGGGAAGTCCAGCGGCTAACCGGATGTTTGGCAGCTCTGAACAGATTCATTTCCAGGTCAGGAGACAAATGTCGACCTTTCTTTAACGCCATCAAGAAAGGACAGTTCCAGTGGACAAGTAATTGACAACAAGCATTTGAGCAATTGAAGGAGTATCTGAGTGACACTAAAATCCTATCAAAACTTGTCTCCGGAGAAAAACTATACCTGTACCTAACCGCGTCAGAGATGGCCATCAGCTCAGTCTTGGTTCGAGCAGAAGGAAAATTTCACCTGCCAATCTATTACGTAAGTCAGGCCTTACACGAGGCAGAGATTAAATATTCACCTATGGAAAAGTTGGCTTACGCATTGGTGATGAGTGTCAGAAAGCTACGGCCATATTTCTTTGATCACCAAGTGGAGGTTCTAACAACTTTCCCATTAAGACAAGTCTTGCAGAGGCCTGACACTGCTGGTCGCCTCCTCAAGTGGTCCCTCGAGATAAGCCAATTCGGAATATCCTATGCACCTCGAACAGCAATCAAGGGACAAGCGTTAGCCGACTTCATAGTTGAATTAACCTTCCCTCAGGATCCGACGAGAGGTCATAACCATCTGTGGCATATGTACGTAGACGGGTCATCAAATAACACAGTGGCAGGAGCTGGGATAGTGCTAATCAGTCCAGACAGACAAGTGTTCACCTCAGCGGTCAGGTTCGAGTTTATGGCAACAAACAACGAAGCTGAGTACGAGGCACTGATAGCTGGTCTGCGTCTGGCATTGGCCGTGGGGGTCCGAAGAGTCCAGATCTATGGAGATTCCCAGTTGATAGTCAATCAAGTCCGTGGGGAGTATGAAGCCAAAGATGAAAACATGGCATTGTACCAGAAGATTGTTGCTCACTTGGCTTCACTATTCGAACAAATTTACATCGAACAAGTGCCAAGGGATAACAATGCACAAGAAGATGCACTTGCTCGATTGGCTACCGGTACAGGACCGGCAGAGCTTACAGAAGTCACAATAACAAGAATTTCTAATCCATCCACCAGTGACTACAAGATCAACCAAGTTGAAGAAGAATTAACAGAAGACGATTGGAGAACGCCAATATACAAATATCTCAAGGACAACGAGACACCCGAAGACCCACAAGAAGCGACCAAGTTAGTCAAACGAGCAGCAAGATTTAAGATCATGGAGGGTCAACTTTACAAGAGAGGATTTTCACTTCCCCTACTAAAGTGTTTGGCAAGGGGGCAAGGCCAAGAAGTACTGAAAGAAATCCACGAAGGAGTTTGTGGAAATCACGCAGGAGGACGAGCACTGGCATACAAAACAGTAAGGCAAGGTTACTACTGGCCAACGCTGTTACAAGACGCGATCAGAATTGCAAAAACATGCCACAGGTGTCAGCTGTTCGCTCCCAATATCCATAAGCCACCAACAGAGCTGATCTCAGTAAATAGTCCATGGCCATTCGCAAAGAAGGGGATAGACATCATAGGACTTTTCCCAACGGGAAAGGGGAATGTAAGATTTGCAGTAGTGGCCGTAGACTATTACACAAAATGGGCTGAAGCTGAAGCACTAGTAACAATAACACAAGAAAAAATGATCAATTTTATCTGGAAGAGTATAGTGTGCCGATTCGGGGTTCCACAAGCAATATTGACAGATAATGGAAGACAGATCGAAGGAAAAAAGATAAGAGACTTCTGCAAAAAATGGGGAATCAAGAAGTATTTTTCGACACCCTATCACCCTCAGTCTAATGGCCAAGTCGAAGCAGTTAACAAGATAATCAAACATATCTTAAAAATTCGGCTGGTGGACAAAAAAGGCAAATGGTCAGAAGAACTACCTGAAGTGCTTTGGGCATATAGGATATCACATAGGACGAGCACGGGAGAAACACCGTTTGCTATGGCATTCGGTACAGAAGCAATCATACCTATATAGCTCAAAGTAACAACAAAAAGGATAGCCGAATTCAATGAACAAGAAAAAAACAAGGCACTAGCTGCAGAAATGGATCTGATCGACGAAAAAAGAATCTCGGCGGAAATAAAAAACGAGATATACAAAAGAAGGATCGCAAAGTACTACAACTCGCAAGTAAAAATCAGGGAACTTGAAGTCGGGGATCTGGTACTTCGAAAAATTCTAGCAACACCTCCAGGAGTATTTGGACCGACTTGGGAGGGCCCATTCAGGATAACCCACAAGTGGTACAATGGCACATACGATCTCGAAGATATGAAGGGCAACTCGGCCCAATACACCTGGAACGCGGCTTTATTGAAAAAATATTATCAGTAGCTAGGAGGCTAGTGTAAAAGTTTTTTTTATATAGATTATCCTGTATATCATTTATATTGTTGTATTGTAGTAAGATTGATAAAATTTTCAAACTTTTTTGACAAAATTTTGTAAAAGCAGAGACGATTATTCGTTGTATTGTATAACAAAGGAAACAAAAGGGCATTAAAGCCCAGTTGTTCGCCTAGCAGAAAAGCTGCTCGCCGGAGGACAAGCAAGTGCTATAAGCACAAGTCCAAAGGGAGGCGAGCAGCAGGGTTCTTGAAAACCAGAAGCCCAATTGATCGCCCCATAAAGTAAAGTTGCTCGCCCAAGACACTAAATGCATAAGCACAGATATGGTGGAGGCGAGCAACAGGGCATTAAAGATAAAAAAAAGGTCAAGTCCTGAAAGGCCAAAGTGACCCATGTATATAACTAATAAACAAAAGTTTGCAAGAAAAGTGTTGAACTTTCATTAATGAAAGAAAACACTTAAGCAAAAATAAAACAAAAGGCGAATAAAAGGCGAACGAATAAAAAAAGTATGATTCCATTCATTCAGAATATAAAGATACAAAGAAGAAAAGCATCGTCCTACTACATCAACTAAAACAGAAAAATAAAGGGTCTTCTATATCTCGGAGGTCGGAGGAGCTGGTGGTGCCGGGAAATCTTCAGTAGGAGGGGGAGGTGCATCCTGGTTGGTCGCCGCTGGTGCCTGCTGCTCGCCTACAGTAGCAGAAGTACTTGTTTCACCAAGGAGATTCGGAAGAATAGGGCTTAAGGCATCGAAAACGGTGGCATCCTTGCTCACCTCAACCTTCTCCCTGGGAGCTACAACTTGAACATCATCCTTAAAGATGCCCAAGTCTAACCCCATCTCTCCTAGGTCGGCAACAGGGATCTCGAAGCCAGCAGCAGGCGGGTTTTCGAGAACGTAATCCGCGAAGTCCTTGACGGTACTAGTCATTACATCAAGACCGTTGTCCAAGGCATACTTCACGGATCGGACACAATCTGCGTACGCACAGATATAACCGAAATTAGTGTTATCAGTCACATCTTGCATGTACGTGCTATAAGAAATGGCCCGTTTTTTCTCTTTCTCCAGCTGGTCAACATGAACCTTCAGAGACTCGACTCTCTCCACCAGACCCACCCTCTCCGTCTCCAGGACCTGCAGACGATCAGTAGCAACGCCCAAGTCCAATTTAAGCTTCTCCGAAGCATTGGACGCTACCATCTCCCGGTCCTCAGCAGCTTTCACCTCCCGCTCCCAAGTATGCTTGGCTCTCTCAAAGTCAGCCTTCAGCTTAGCCAGCTCTTCATCCTTCCTCCTCAGCTGAGCATCCCGGTCCGCCTCGAGCTGCTCTATTTTCCGGCCCAAGCCCTGATTGGTTCTCTCAAGCTCAATGGCTTGGTCAACGACTCGCTGGGCAGTAATAGTCTGGTGACTGGCGTTGTAACCCAGAAGGCGAACGTTGTTGCTGAGAGACTGGTTCTGCAGGATTTCTTCACCAGTTTTTATCCAAGAGCGGGGAACAAGCTCTGTAGCCCGCCGAACATGAGAATCCTTGAGGTCGGGGTAGGCAGGGGCCGACTTCACACAACTAAGTTGGTGAAGTACTCTAGAGCGACCGGGATAATCATCTCTCCGGTACCTGCAAAAGATGGAAAAACGTTAGAAAATATATCCAGGGAGGCGAGCAGCCGAGCAGGGGGGAAATTACTTACTCCCTCATTTTCACTGGGTCATAGCCCAGGTAGGAGCTGTCAGGTGAAGAGCCCCTTCGGCCGGCGACCATGGCGTCTATGACCTGTTGCTCGGTTACCTCCTCTACAGGCGAGGAGCGAGCAACAGATTTGCTCGCCTGGGAAGAACCTTGCCCCTTGGTCCGCTTGGAACGGTCATCTTCCTTTCTGGGGGCAGTTTCCTTGATTAACCTCTTCTTCCCCCGGGTGTCTCTAGGAGGCAAAGAACGAGGAGGTGGGCGAGGAACTGGAGCCGGTGCTGGAGGAGCATCCTCCTCATCATGATGTCCTGCCCTTAGTCTAATCAGAGAGGTGCAAGGGTCGAGCTTCTTCTTCTTCGAAGGTTGGTTGGCAGCCATCTGTTTAACCCGGCGTGCGAGTAGGTGGTAACTCTCAGGAATCTAGGGGACAGCAACCGTCACTCTTTGAGCTGAAAAAGTAAACACGCAAAATGAGTCAGAAGTCGGCGACCAACAAGTCACAGACGACCAACAGTACGTAGGCGATCAACGGGTCAAAAGACGAACAACAGGAAAAATTAAGAAATTAACAAGTAAGATTACCCTCGGGGATCTCCGCTTGTGCTTCCAAGTGGTGAGCGCTGGTGGTAAGTTGAGCAAGTCTCCGGCAGTGTGCCTGTGAAAGATGGTCTATGCTCCGGTCTTTAACGTTCCGCAATGAGATCAGGGCAAGAACGTACAAGAACTCTTCACTCAGCTCAGGATGTCCCCACTTCAGGATACGCAGACCTATAAAAAAAGAAGAGAGATTAAAATTAGTTCACCCTAGAAGTAATGAACTAAGAAACAAGACCTACGCCGAATTTCGCCAAAATGTGTAGGAGAATTTATACGCCCTGGCCCTCCTGAGAGATCAGAGGACGCCCGCCAATCGCCGCCGATGAAGAAAAATTGTTTGTGCCAACTTTTAACTTTGTTGGGCACTCCTTCAATCAGCTTCACGCCGCTGCGAGCCTTAAGATAGTACCACCCGAGACCCTCTTCGTGGACAGCCGAGGAGATCGTCATTGCATAATGAATCTCCACCGTGCTGATCTTGTTTTTGTAGCCTTCCAGTCCAAAGAGTGTGATGAAGGCTAATAGGGTACTCCATCCATTTGGGGTGATCTGGGTGATCGCCAGATTTATATCTTCAAAGAACCGCCTAATCACCGGATGCAAAGGAAGAGGGAGTCCCGCGTTGAGGATGTCTAAATTGATGGCAGTGTAGCCCAGAGGTGGGTTATCAGCTCTCTCTCCTGGTTAGGGGGCGTACAAATGGATATCATACGGGATACGATAGCGGGACCGTATCCGGACTAGATCTTTTTTCGTGACTACACTTGCCACCTTGCTTGCAGTATACGTAGATTCCCGGGCTTCCATGGTAGGCCTTGGCAGAGTAGGAAACTTGTTGTGATACTTATTGGCATAGTCAACCCAATCTTGTCTCCGGACTACGGCCTTAGGAATGAGGGATTCGGGAGTTGGCCTCGTAACAGGGAAGTTTATCTCCCGAAGAAATTCCCACGTAATTCCCAGCTGCTCGCTCCCTGGATGGGCCACCTGCTCGTCCCTAGCCTGGTGCCCACTGCTCGCTCCCACATCTCAGGGAGACTCATCTCCTCTATCTCAGCAGCAACGTCAGCAGAGTCTTAGCCCAAGTCTGAGGAGGTACCTTCAGGAGGCGAGGAGCGAGCAACAGGACCTTGGACGTCCTGCTCGCCCGAGCTGTCCATAGCATAGAATTCGTCAACGGAGCGAACAACAGAGCTCGTCTTGGAGCCTATGTCCTCGTCAACGAGCAGGGTCCTAGGGTTTTGCCCAACTACTCGCCGGAGCGAGCGGCGAGGAGCAGGGCCCGACGGTTTAGCTTCCAGTGGCCTTTTCCCTGGGTTTCGTCCAACAAATTCGATGGATAGGGTATTACTTGATGAAGGGGATGCCATTTCGGAAAATTTTTAGAATCAATAAAAAGGAAACACTCTAGAAACGGCGTCAATGGTGGCGTATTTCAAAAAGAAGAAAACGGCGGCGATGCGGCGGCGATACGACGGCGGCAAAGGCGGTAATGGCGACAAAGTAAAAATCGAAAGAAAAAAAATGTGAAATTGAAAGCACAATGCAATATCAAAACAAGAAAACTAAGGAATTAACCTTCTGATTTGAAGAAATCAACGGAAAAAGGAAGAAATCGAGAAGAAAAGCTCCGAAAGATTAGCTATGGAAGTTTCTCTGTGAGAATTCGTGAAAAAAAAAAGAAAGAAGAAGAAGAAGAGAGCTATTTATAGATATGGACTCGGGAGCGAAATTAAGAAAAGAAAAAAATTGAGGCCCCTATATGCAATTTTAGGAGCGCACGCGTGGGCGGCCACGTCATGTCGCTTCGTATTCTGCGCCTCGAGAAACGAAACGATGCTAGATCAAGCGTCGTTCCCTGTTGCTCGCCTACAGAAGTTCCCGCCCAAAAATTCAAAAACCTGTTGCTCGCTCCCTACAGAAATGAAGGACAATTTCCCTGTTGCTCGCCTCATGTTAAATAATATAGCCTATCCTATAGTTTGACAAAGAAGGATAAAATTTATCCTTATATGCCAAACTAGGGGGCATTGTTAATAGGCGAATAGCCGAGCAAAAAGATTAGAAATAAAAAATATTAAAATAATAAGATTAAGAGATCAAGAATGAAAATAAATGAAGAGGACGACCAGCAGGGACGACCTTAGGAGGCGAGCAGCTGGGTTTGTGGGTCAAAAATCAAGTAGGCGAGCAGCTGGTCATAGAGGCTAGGAGGCGAGCAGCTGGTCATGAAAGGCACATACAGGTGGCGAACAGCCAGACTAAGAAGGCAAAAAGACCCAACCAGAGGCGAGCAGGTGAGCAAGAGGGCACCTCGGAAGATCATCAGAAATCCCAATAATTAGGCATTACATTAGGAACAAACAAGTGTCTTAACACTTGTTATTGTGTAAAGATGTAATAGCTTAGGAGATGGCAAGTGTCTTAACACTTGTCACATTGAAAATAAGGATGATTAGGGAGATGACAACTCCTACTTGCTTGTACCTCTATAAATACCCCTTCATGGGACAATAAGAATAAGTTCACTTAATTCAAAAATAGGCAAAACTCTTGCAAATTTCTCTCTCAATCCCTACTTATAAAAATCCAGCTTTAATCTTTGATTATATTCTTGTTTGATGATTTTATAAGAGCAAAACAGCCACTAATTATCGATTTGGATTAAGGTCATCAACACCAGCAGCAGTACAGGGCTAAGAACTACACTGTACACTCTGAGCTAATTTCTGCACTTCTAGTGGCAGAAAAGCACAACCAACTCCTTATGCAAAATCATAACTTGAGACCGGTTGGCTCATAAGCCGTGCCCGAAGCACATACTATAGCTCAAGGTAGTACACGTGGTCGCAAGCGTGGAAGGGGAGATGAAGTAAACAAACTCATAACAAAGGCCGAGGTCGTATTAAGTCTGGTGGTCCAAGTACCTCGAAAGACAATCAAGCTCAGGCTCGTGGAAAGGTTGCATCTAACACGAATCCCGCTACTCAAAAATCTGGCAATCAAGATAAGGTTGAGTAATCCTGCTACAGATGCGGATGCAAATGCTATTGGTCTCGCACGTGTCGCACTCTCAAGCACTTAGTTGAGGCTTATCAAAAGCAGCAGAAGGACAATAAGGGGAAGGTTTCTAGAGTCGAATCTCACCATGCCAGCCTGCCCAGACCTTGACCATGACAACGACGATCCCCTGGGCATCGAACTCAAGTACTTTGGAGATGATGAGTGATTTGCGTATTTGATTATTTTAGTACTTTGTTTTGGATAAAACAATTTATATTTTTGGATCCTTTCTTTCGGATACTTTATTTTATGGTTGATATTATATTTTAGATTTGATTTGTTTACCTTGATTGATGTTCATTAAATTTATTTGGTTATTGTTGTTTCTTATACATGGCTTGTAAACATATCAGTTATTAGGTTTGGGTTATTTACTCTAGTATGATGGATGCAAATAGTGATTTATGTTTGGTAGATAGCGCCACCACTCATACAATCTTAAGAGATAGGAAGTATTTTCATAACTTGGTAGACCGTAAGGGGAGTGTAACTACGATAGCCAATGATAGTATGATGATAGTGGGTTCGGGAAGAGCTTCCATTGTCCTCCCCATGGGTACCGAACTCATAATCGATAATGTCTTATTGTTTCCACAATCTAAGCGTACCCTAATCAGTTTTAAAGATATCAGAACTAATGGTTATCACATTGAAACTGAAACTGAGAATAATAACGTATACCTTTTGATGACTATTACTCGAGGTAGCCGTAAATGAGTTATAGAAAAACTTCATTCCTTCTCCTCCGGATTGTACTATTCCTACATCCGACCCTCTACTCTCCATCTATCTATGAGTATGAAATTTCATAACCCAAACTCTTTTAAATTATGGCATCAGCAGTTAGGTCATCCAGGACAAACTATGATACATAGGATTCTATCTAATTCAATTGGTCATAATATTTCGAATAATAGAATCACTTTTGTTGATGAATTTATATGTGATGCATGTTCTAAGGGTAAGTTAATAGTGCGCCCGTCGCGCACTAAGGTTGGACTAGAGTCTCCGGTTTTCCTTGAACGGATTCAGGGAGACATTTGTGGACCGATTCACCCAGCATCAGGACCATTTCGGTATTTCATGGTCCTAATTGATGCCTCCACTAGGTGGACATATGTCTGTTTGTTGTCCACCCGCAATCAAACTTTTGCGAAGCTCATTGCGAAAACTATCGAGCTTAGAGCTTAATTCCCAGATTATCCAATTAAATCGATTCGCGTGGATAATGTTGTTGAGTTTAACTCAAAGGCCTTTACAGATTACTGTATGGCCCTGGGAATCAAAGTGGAGCATTCGGTCCCCTACGTCCATACCCAAAATGGTCTTGCTGAGGCGCTAATAAAACATACCAAACTTATCGCGAGACCATTACTTATGAACTCTAAACTACCCACTTCATGCTGGGGGCTTGCAGTCCTACATGCATCACACTTGATACAAATTCATCCAACTGCATATAATGATCATTCCCCCCTACAGCTAGTGCGTGAGGAAAGAACCTAGCGTTTCCTATCTGCGTATTTTTGGATGTGCGGTATATGTTTCGATAACATTACCAAAGCGGACCTCTATGGGCCCACAAAGGAAACTCGGTATTTACATCGGATTTGACTCTCCATCCATCGTAAAATATCTAGAGCCTTTGTCCGGAGATCAATTGACGGCCCGGTTTGCTAATTGCACATTCGACGAAGATCACTTTCCGGCATTTAGGGGAGATCTGAATTCGAAATTGAATATATGCCGGGAACTTACGTGGAACGTAAGTAATCTTCAGTATCTAGATTCACGCACTAGTCAATCTGAACTAGAAGTTCAGAAGATCATTAACTTGCAAAATTTAGCAAATAATCTGCCAGACGCGTTCACTGGCCATAGAGGTGTAACTAAATCGCATATACCTGCAGTAAATGTTCCTCAAAGGGTTGAGGTCCCAAGCAAATCAATTATACATGTCCCCACACGCCAGAAGCGTAAAGGACCCTCAAGAGATACTAGTACACCTAAAAGAAAAACTAGCAAAGCTGATCAGGCGAACGTAAAATCTCTAGAATAGATTCGTCTAGATAATTCAAAGTCTCTAGAACAGACTCGTCTAGAAGACGAGCGTCCTAGTGCTGAAGCACGTGCACAATATATTCAATGCACTAGGACCACGGAATGACCAGACCCAGATACACTGGGAAATGAAGAAGGTCTGGTTGACATAAACATTAAAGTCTCTATGAATTTTATAGATACGGGAGAAACATCTAATAGAAATATTACTGTCGTCGACGACACATTTGTAGCGACAATTGCACTTTCCCTTATAAATAACGATCTAGATCCAAAATCTAAAACTATCGATGAGTGTCGGAAGCGCTCCGATCGGGTAAAATGGAAAGAGGCAATTGAAGCAGAGCTCGCATCGCTTAACAAAAGAAAATATTTACCTCTATCGTTCATATACCAGCGCGCGCTATCCCTGTAGGATATAAATGGGTCTTTGTATGAAAATAAAATGAGAACAATATTGTGGAAAGGTATAAAGCGAGGCTGGTAGCTCAAGGGTTTTCAAAGAGACCCGGTATTGATTTCGATCAAACCTATTCTCCCGTAATAGATGCAATAATGTTACGTTACTTGATATCTTTGGCAGTTAAATTGAATCTCCGGATGAGATTAATGGACGTAGTAACCGCATACTTATACAGATCACTAGATGCCAACATTTATATGAAAATCCCCGATGGATTTGACATTCCTCATATGAGGAATTGTGAAAATCGCAGTATGTATAGCATAAAACTGCATAAGTCGTTGTACGGCCTAAAGCAATCAGGCCTAATGTGGTACAACCGACTTAGTGAATTTCTCCAGAAGAAGGGATACACATTCGATAAAGATTTCCCATGCATATTCACGAAGAAATCCGCAAAGTGGTTTTTGCATCATATACGTTTATTTTGATGACCTAAACATAATCGGAACATGCAAAGAGATTGAAGAAGTCAGTTCAATCTTGAGAGCTAAATTCGAAATGAAAGTCTTAGGTAAAACCAAGTATTGTCTCGGCCTGCAGATCGAGCATCTCCCAGAAGGAATTCTTATACATCGGTCAACCTACGTGAAAAAGGTATTGGAGAGATTTCACATGGATAAATCTCATCCACTTAGCACCCCTATGGTTGTTCGATCCCTCGAAGTGGATAAGGACTCATTTAGACCAAGAGAATATTTGGAAGAAATTTTGGGGCCAGAAGTCCATTATCTTAGTGTTGTTGGAGCATTACGCTATCTCGCAAATTACACTAGACCGGATATTGCATTTGCAGTTAATCTGCTTGCGAGATATAGCGCTTCTCCTACAAGGAGGCATTGGAATGGTGTTAAGCATGTTCTAATTTGTCTGATCCCCACAATGCCATATTCAAGACTGGTTACATTTTTCTCTGTGGTGGTACCGCGATCTCATGGAGATTGGTTAAACAAATCATGGTTACCACGTCTTCAAACCACTTAGAGATAATAGCTTTGTTTGAAGCCGCACGAGAATGTGTTTGGTTAAGGTCCTTGGTAAAACACATTGGTAACTCGTGGGGTATCGCTAAAGGCGATACATCCCCCACCATTATATTTGAAGACAACGCAGCTTGCATCGCACAAATGAGTAATGGGTACGTCAAGAGAAACTTGACGAAACATATTTCACCTAAGTTTTTCTACCCATACGAAGTCCAGAAGAGTGGTGTGATTACCGTTCAAAAGGTGCAATCTAGTGACAATCTAGCAGATCTGTTCACTAAGTCCTTACCTACGACTACTTTTGAAAAGTACGTTCGTGGTATTGGGATGCGAAAGCTCAAAGGGTTGTTGTCTTCAGGGGGGCGGTAACCCCGAAATAAATCTAGAAGATCTGATCTGGAAGATCGATTACATTCCTCCTTAACTTAATATTTGGTCGTTATCTAGCACGTGGAGTTTTTATGACATGTTATGTTGTAATGTCCAAGGGGGAGTGTTGTAAATCTAGAAGATTTATTATACCAAATCTAGAAGATTTGATGTGGACATTACTAATGGACTTATAACCTAAACAGGTTTTAGGTTTAAACTAGGTCTTTATTCTTATAAATAGATCATTGTACTCAGAATTATATACACTCATGCACACACATATTAGTGAAACTCCTGGCTTAATTTACAATAATTTTGAAGGGGCTAAAAATTACTCCTCAAAATTAAAGGGTATATTAGTAATTTAAATGTTATCCCTACCAATCAACATATTAAAATATAATATATATTTTATTAGATCTACCAAGCATCATATAAAATACTTATCTCAACTTTTCATAGTAAAATAGTATCAATATTATTATACCACTTTAGTGCACTAAGACTTGACTCATCAATAGCTGGTGTTTGATATGCATTTAAATTTGGAAATATAAAAACTCACTAATATCAGCCAGTTTAAGGTAAACAAGGAAAAAAACATATATTTATCAAAATCCACAAAAAATATATCAAGCCCTCATCATCTCCTTCAATAATGGCCACCTAAATTATCCAGGAATCCATCGATCAGATCAAATCAAGAAACCAGAAGCAAAAAATAGATGCCGCTTCCATAATTAAACTGATGTCACAAAAGAATAGTCATGAATTACTAATCCTCGATTAAAATTACCCATGAGTTCTAACTGAAATCATCGTAGTCGGAAAATGAAATGGCATGAGAATAAAAATCTTTAACTGATGTAGAGATAATAAAACCCTTACAAAAGCTGATCCCTATGGTGATCAGGTAAATTGTAACAAACCAACTAAATCTGATTGTTGGAAATATCCTAATTTGTTTTTGCTTTGGTCGTCTTCTTCTTTGATGATCTCCGTGGCATTGAGTTCTTCATGCCGATAAAGAACAACAGTGCCCCAAGTAATGCCAAACTCTGATAAAAAAAAAAATTAAAAAAAAACATTAGAGTATGATTAACATAGACTAATAAATAATCATTCACTAGTTCATCTGATGGTAAAAATAAAACATATTTCAGATTTAATAAGCACCTGTGTAAACTTGATAAAGAGCTGAGTGAACTCTTTCTTGTCAGCTTCGTAGTTGTAGAAATCGTACAAGATTGGGGATGCAATTGCTTGATGCAAAAGCTACGAGTACATGGGAAAGGAGTAAACCCATCAATAACAATAATAACTCTCCCATTTCAAAGATATAATTTAAAAAAAAAAAAAAATCACATCGGTAGATAAAGAATGGTTGAAATGACACACATACCAGGAGAAAAGCTCCGAAAGAGCTGCCAAAGACAAACAGAAGGCTTCCGAGAGCTTTTGTGATGATGGCACCCAATATCAAATGTTTCATCTGAAATAAATAATTTTATGAGTTACCAAAAATGACATAATAATGTGCTATATTAGATTAGGAAAATGTAAGTGCCTTACATCTACATGAGGCACAACAATCCCGGTTTGGGCTGTAACATGCTTGGAAAAAATGCTGAATTTTGGCTTCAAATTATTTGCAGCTGGTCCACCATCAACTCCGAATTCAGTGAACCTACAAATAAATAAATTTAGAATGCATAAGAATAAATGTGTAGCTGGTATTCCAGCTCAACTCTAATGGGAAAACAGAGAGCTCATTGGTCCAGAATGAATCTCGACAAATATTGTGAACAGATCATGGCATATGAGGATAGCAGTACAACACATATACCATATTATAACAGAGCAACCATTACAAAGTATTATGTATCCCTATTCAATATGTGCCGAATTAAATAGTTTTTTGGTTGCATAACTTGTCTACTGTCCATTTTATAGTCAAAAATAATTTAACATTTTCAATTTAGCCCAATATTCAAATATTTGTCCAATTTTGGGCCAAAATCGCCAGACTTTAAAAGTCCAAAAAAATCCTACAGACTCTATAACCAATACACCCCTCTAGGTATTCAACAGTCTATGGATTTTATTACTCCACGGATTTTCTTTGATTTCCCTTCCAAAATATGAATAGATTTCACTCTTCAAAATCTCTTCTAATAACCAGAGATTTCTACGGATTTTGTAAAGTCTTAAAAAATCTTTAGGTATTCAACAGTATATGGACTTTCTTTGATTCTTTTCCATTGGGATGTTAACGGGGCGGGAACGGGGGGTCATTCCCCGTCTCCGTCCCTGCAAAATAAATGGGAAAAAAAATTTCCCCATCCCCGTCTCAGCGGGGATCCCCGTCTCCCGGCAATTTCCCGTTCCCCGCCTACTTATTTTTTTTATCTCATTTTTAAAATATTAAAAAATATTTAAATTAAAAACTTTAAATATACACAACACAACAATTACTTTAAGTTGGTGTTCACGAGAATGTCCAATTTCAGCCCCATAACTTGTACAATATCTAATAAGGGGCTCAAATTAAATCCTCGTGTGACATAAAACGATGCCGTTTTCAAATTTACGGTCATTTAGTGGCAAAAATTGGACAAATTTTTTTAATATTGGGACTCAATCGAAAATTTTGACAAGTTATAGGACTGAAACACTTTAACTCAATAGATACCTCATCTTGTATTTTATTTTCTTTAATACACGTTGTGTTAAAAAGTGGGGGGGAGGTGAGGGGGTTATCTTGGAATACAAAATTGAACACCATTTGGTATAGGTGATATCATGTAAAAGGTTCATGCAATTGTCAAAGACTCTAATGCACATAAATTTTAAAAGGAAAGGAAATTGAAAAGGTGATATTACAATTTAATCAGTTCTAAATTTACAACCAGAACTTCGTTGAAACCGCCAACAAATCAGGACCCTCAGACTCTATGAAAATCATCAATTTCAAAAGGCAATTTGAGCAACTATGGAAAAATATAAAAAGCAGACTAATTCTATTCTTAGTTCATAATAATTAAATGAAGCACATTACTGATTATACAAAGAAAGAGATCCAAATCCAAATCAAGAACATGTGGTAGCCAAAAAGTAGTAATGGTGAACAGATTCAGGTGGCATTACTCCAACAAATTTAGATTGTCCTAGGATTAGATATATCGGGCCCAATCCTTAAGAACCTAAACAATTTTGGAATACAGAAATGCATCTAATTGTATATATCTCAACTTAAGAATCCTACTTTGAAGAACCACAGTCAGCTGAAACCCATAGCTAACAACGGAATTGAAACATAATTGCTCCACTCCACATAACTCATTGATATTACCAAATAACAATAGATACCTTAGAACAAGGGAAAGAGAAAGACTCAAAGAATAGATAGCCTGATTTTGAGTACAGAACATCAACTTAACTCAATTAAATCGAAAAGAAGGGCACTTTTCAAGCTTCAATCAAGCTCAACTAATGAGCATTGAAAAAATCATTGTGTCCCAGGTCCAATCAAACAAAGTAAATGAAATCTCAACCTAAATCCAAAATAACAAATCAACCCTATTTTTCAAGTTTCTCACACTTCACAAGGAACACACACAAGTAATTGAAAATCCAAATTAAAGAAGAAGCAATTATGACAATTGTACGCAGAAATACAGAGAAGCGTTAGTAGATGCGCAAAGAAGAGCAGATCTGAGCGAGAGAAAGAAGTAGCAGCACTCACTCTTGATACGCGGAGAGAACGAAGACAGAGACGAAAAGCAATCTACCGAGGAAGGATATGAACGCCATTGGAGTACGGAATAGCTCAAAAATGGAAACCCCTGCTCTCTCTCCCTAAAATCGAGTTAGGTTTCTCTCTCTAGATTTGGGGCAATTCAAAGACTGGGGGCGGCGAGAGAGATTCAAGGGACGTTGTGAATGCTCGGAAAGTGCGAAATATATATACCCAAGAATTCAAGTTTATTATTTTTATTTTATATATTTCTTTTTTGCGATTTTGTCTGATCCTGTGGGTTTTGGAAACATGCAGTGTTGAGTTGTACACTTGTACTTGTACTTGTACATTGTGATTTGTGAACTTTGATGCGGTTTCAATTTTAACCAGGGTAAATGTTGAGTTTGTGGCTTTCTGTTCGTTTAATTTGGAAATCTTGTGGTATTAAATAAGAAAATAAAATAAAGTGTAAAGTATCTGAACCGCTAATCCCAATAAATTTTATTAAAGATTTTCTTGAATACGATAGAATTGCATGTCCATATCGCGTATTAATTGAATTTATTTATGTTTTGGGGTGATGGATTTTATTTTAATTTAAGAAAATACGTCAACATTCATTTAGAAGGGGTGTATTCAATATGGATTTTATTAGGAGGGGTGTATTGGTTATAGAGTTTGTAGAATTTTTTTAAACTTTTAAAGTTCGGGGTATTCAATCTAGATTTTCAAAAGTCTTTAAAAATCCTGAGGTATTCAATACGAATTTTAAAAAGTCTTAAAAAATCTTTAGGTATTCAACAATCTATGAATTTTAATACTCCACGGATTTTCTTAGATTTCCCTTTCAAAATATGAATAGATTTCACTCTCCAAAATCTCTTCTAATAACCAGAGATTTCTACGGATTTTGAAAAGTCTTAAAAAAGTCTTTAGATATTCAACAGTCTATGGACTTTCTTTGATTCTTTTCCATTGAGATGTTAACGGGGCGGGGACGGGGGGTCATTCCCCATTTCCGTCCCTACAAAATAAATGGAAAAAAAATTTCCCTCATCCCCGCCTCACCGGGGATTCCCGTCTCGCGGTGATTCCCCATTCCTCGCCTACTTATTTTTTTTTATCTCATTTTTAAAATATAAAAAAATATTTAAATTAAAAATTTTAAACATACACAGCAATTACTTTAAGTTGGTGTTAAAAAAATTAATTTAAACAATTTGAAGAACCTCTAATTCTAATATTTTTAATTAACATATATATTAAAGTGAAAATAATATAATTTGAAACTAATAACATAACATTAAATAAAAAAATGTAATTTTTAATAAATAGTTAATTAAGTAAGAAACTATGAAATATTTATTTGTAATTTACTTTAACATTAAAATTATAAATAAATATATTAATTATATAAAAAATAATGCGAATCCCCGCGGGGAACGAGACGGGGATCCCCCGGGCTGAAAATACTATCCCGGTTCCCGCCTACGGGGCAAAAAAAATTTCGTCCCTGTTTGTTTTGGGGATTACCCGCCCCGTTGTCAAATCTACTCTTCAAAAAATATAAATAAATTTTACTCTCCAAAATCTCTTCTAACAGCCTGAGACTTCTAATGAGGGCGGGGTATAACGGTGATGGAAATGAAGATGCAATGATAATGTATTTTTTTAACTAATGTATTTTTTTTTCTAAATAATTTGGATAACTTTTTTTTATATACAAGTGTGTCCCATATATATTTGCATCAATGGTTCCAGCGCCGGAGTCTATGTAAATTGACTTGAATCGAATATACCAGCTTTCTACTAGTAGCTTCCCCGCAAGAGTACGGGTTCACTGTAGTATGGGCAAGTATAGGGACCAAGTATTATCGAACCCAAGGGAAAGTGTGTATGCAAATAGATCCCTGAAGATCTACGCGTCGTAGCTAATATGAGTGAATGTTTTTGGATTTTTGAAAAATTAATTCTAAACTAGAGTAAACTAATTAAACTAAAGAACGAAAGAAACGAATTAACAAAGAAAATTAAACTAAGTATCTAAGGTTTGTATGCAAGTATGTGATGGTGATGCTTAAGATAGGAATTCCTACGTATACTAACGGAGCAGGTACATACTCAAAATAACCGTGACGCGCAAGAATTAACCTAAGTAAAAGAATGCAAGATGAAAGCTCAAGATTTTAAACCCTAATACTTTATCCTAACACTCGACTTCACTAATCTACTAACAAGTTAATAGATCGTGCTTAATTAAAGAGGCCCTCATTTAACTAATGGTGATGCGGTCGTCCTCCATAGCTAAACCGACAAATTAATCAACTCCTTCTAAACCCTCTAATTAAGTCTACTAGTTGTTAAAGAGTGATGCGGTCGTCCTCTCCCTAACACGTTCGTACGAAATTCAAAGGAAAAGTTAAGATTGATTTTAAGAATTCATTAATTAAGAGAATTAAAACATAACGTCACGGATTACCCTAATTACGTACCCACAACCTACTTCTACGAGTTCATCCTACCCTAAGCATGCAAGGGTTCTAGCCTAACATGGTAATTGAAAGAACAAAAGCAATAACGATAATAAGAAACATAAACATGCTTGAATCAATAATTAAATCAAAGAACATAAACAAAGAATAAATTAAAGTCTAAAAAATAATCTTTTATAATCTGAAAAGCTAGGGTTTTTAATCTCCAAGAACAAAGAAAGAAAAAATTAATCTAAGAAGTTCGAAAGAAATAATTAAACTATGAATTTGTAAGCTAAAACCTCGATTACAACGTATAAAACTCTTCCAATCTCCCTCCCAAGCTTTCTCCTCGCTCAAAATATGTAAAAATATGTGTTGGTATGTGGTTATATGCTTGGAAAAGGGTATAAATAGGCTTGGGATCGAATTTGGGTGTTCATGGGCCAAAATACGCATCAAGATCGAGTATAGGTCGAGTAAAACTACTTGACCTGTTGCAGCTCGAGTGCACTACTCGAGTGCCCGAGTAGTGACTACTCGAGCGACTCAGCTCGAGTACTTTTCGGCAGCTGTACACATGTTCGTAAAATCTTCATATCTCCTCAACCGGGAGTCCGTTTTGGCCGATTCAAAGTCCTACGAACTCCTCTTTTCACCCTCTATCCATCTATGAAAACCAAAGAGACAAATTCATCAGTTTATAAAAATGATACTCAGATGACTCCAAACTCTCATAAAAAACACTCAAAACATGGGCAAATCGGGCACCAAAACATAACAATTTCACGTCTAATCATAAATCCATGTAAATCAATAAAAAAAATGTATTCCACAATCCTGTAAAGTCTATGAAAATCCAAATAAATCAATAAAAAAATTCAGTCAAACTCTGCATGGAGTCTATAGATTTTCTAAATCTACAGACTTTTTAAAGTCCAAAAAAATCCGATAGAATCTCAATTGAATACACCCCTCTAAATTTTCTTGGACTTTAAAAAATCAGTGGATTTAAAAAATTCATAGACTCCATGTAGAGTCTGACTGACTTTTTATAATTGATTTACATGGATTTTTATAAACTTGACAGGATTGTAGAATACATTTTTTTATTATTGATTTACATGAATTTCCATATACTCCGGCATTGGAACCATTGATGCAAATGTATATAGAACACATTTGCATATAAAAAAAATCCAAATTATTTAGAAAAAATATAAAAAATATATTATTATTCTCATTTTCATTTCCATCAACGTTATACCACGGTCTCATTAGAAGTCTCTGATGTTATAAGAGATTTGGACAGTAGAATCTATTTATATTTTTTTATCCGCGTCGAACGGGGCGAGGAATCCCCGTAGCAAACGGGAACGAGGATGGAGAATTTTTTTTGCCTCGTAGGCAGGGACGGGGATGGTATTCCCCGCCCCGCGGGGACCCCCATTATTTTTATATAATTATATATATATAATTTAAAAGTAAATTACGAATAAATATTCATAATTTCCTACTCAATTAACTATATATTCAAAATTACATCTATATTTTATTTAATAATATGTTATTAGTTCCAAATTATATAATTTTCACTTTAATATATATGTTAACTAAAAATATTAGAATTAAAGGTTCTTCAAATTGTTTAAATTAGTTTTTTTATGTCAACTTAAAGTAATTGTTGTGAATGAAAATTTTTAATTTAGATATTTTTTTATATTTTAAAAATGAGATAAGAAAAATAATTAGGCAAGGAATGGGGAATTCCCGCGAAGACAGAAATCCCCGATGGGCCGGGATGGGGGGAGGAATTTTCCATTTGTTTCGTGTGGACGGGGACGGTGAATCGTCAATTTCGCAAGATGGGGATGAGGAATGACCGCTCATCCCCGCCCCACCCTGTCCCGTTGACATCCCCATGAAAAAAAATCAAAGAAAATTTATAGAGTATAAAATTCATAGACTGTTGAATACCGAGAGATTTTTTTAAGACTTTTTAAAATTCATATAATTATCTGGTTATTAGTAGGGGTGGCAATTCGTGCTAACGGATCGTGTTTCGTGTCGACACGATAGTGACACGACACGATAAGCCCCGACACTAACACGACACGATAAGCATCCGTGCCGACACGACACGAACACGATAAAATCTGTGTCGACACGACACGATATTTTTCATGTTAGTGTCGACACGACACGATTCATTCCATGTCGACACGACACTATAATGACACGATTCATTCCGTGTCGACACGAACACGATATAAACCTGATAAAAAAGATAGCTAAATTTAAATTTTCAACACAAAAAACTTCAAATGTTCATAGAAAACATATTCTATCCAAAACGATTACAAACCAAAAGTAATTTTTATACTTAATTTGGTCCTTATAGTATACTTAGTTTATAAATTGATGGGCCTGGGAGTTGGGCTTCCTCTGCCTATTTTTTAGTCAGGGATAAGAATTTGAGACTAAATTTTTAATGTGCTTGAAAAGATAATGTTATATATTATTGTTTTTGTAAAAATATAATTAAAATATATTTTGTGTCACTATCGTGTTATGTGTTATTTCGTGTCACTATCGTGTTCGTGCATAACGGGTTGTTAACAGGTTAATGGGTTATCCGTTAATTTTATCGTGTTTAACGTGTTGACACTAATCCGACACTAACTCGCCACGAAATTTTCGTGTTCCTATCGTGTCGACCCGATAAGGATACTAACCCAATAAGATCAACACTAACCCATAATTTTCGTGTCGGATTCGTATTGTGCTATCGTGTCGTGTTCGCAGTTGCCACCCCTAGTTATTAGAAGAGATTTTTGAGAGTGAAATCTATTTTTATTTTTAGAAGAGAATCAAAGAAAATCGATAGAGTATTAAAATTCATAGACTGTTGAATACCTAGATGGGTGTATTGGTTATAGAGTCTGTAGGATTTTTTTTAGACTTTTAAAGTCTGGGGGTATTCAATCTAGATTTTCAAAAGTCTTTAAAAATCCTGAGGTATTCAATACAGATTTTAAAAAGTCTTAAAAAATCTTTAGGTATTCAACAGTCAATGGATTTTAATACTCCACGAATTTTCTTAGATTTCCCTTCCAAAATATGAATAGATTTCACTCTTCAAAAATCTCTTCTAACAACCAGAGATTTATACGGATTTTGAAAAGTCTTAAAAAATATTTAGGTATTCAACAGTATATGGACTTTCTTTGATTCTTTTCCATTGGGATGTTAACGGGGCGGGGACGGGGGGTCATTCCCCGTCTCCGTCCCTGCAAAATAAATAGGAAAAAAAATTCCCCCATCCCCGTCTCACCGGGGATCCCCGTCTCGCGGCGATTTCTCGTTCCCCGCCTACTTATTTTTTTATCTCATTTTTAAAATATAAAAAAATATTTAAATTAAAAACTTTAAATATACACAGCAATTACTTTAAGTTTGTGTTAAAAAAATATTAATTTAAACAATTTGAAGAACCTCTAATTCTAATATTTTTAATTAACATATATACTAAAGCGAAAATAATATAATTTGGAACTAATAACATAACATTAAATAAAAAAATATAATTTTTAATAAATAGTTAATTGAGTAGAAAACTATGAAATATTTATTTGTAATGTACTTTAACATTAAAATTATATATAAATATATTAATTATATAAAAAATAATGCGGCTCTCCGTCCCTGTTTGCTTTGAGGATTACCCGCCCCGTTGTCAAGTCTACTCTTCAAAAAATATAAATAAATTTTACTCTCTAAAATCTCTTCTAACAACCTGAGATTTCTAATGAGGGCGAGGTATAACGGTGATGGAAATGAAGATGAAATAACAATGTATTTTTTTAACTAATATTTTTTTTAAAAATAATTTGGATAATTTTTTTTTATATACAAGTGTGTCTCATATATATTTGCATCAATGGTTCCAGCGCCGGAGTCTATGTAAATCCATGTAAATCAATAAAAAAAATGTATTCCACAATCCTGTAAAGTCTATGAAAATCCAAATAAATCAATAAAAAAAGTCAGTCAAACTCTGCATGGAGTCTATAGATTTTCTAAACCCACATACTTTTTAAAGTCCAAAAAAATCCGATAGAATCCCAATTGAATACACCCCTCCTAAAGATTTTTTAAGACTTTTAAAAATCTGTATTGAATACCCCAAAATTTTTAAAAGTCGGACTTTTAAAAATCCAGATTGAATACCCCAGACTTTGAAAGTCTAAAAAAATCTCACAAAGTGCATAACCAATACACTCCCTTTAGTTTGAGAGCATGCATGAGTAAAAGTTGGTTCTTCAAATGATTCATGTATGAATCATTTTCACTTTATATTTTATCTTAGATTGAATAATAAGTAAAATTGGTTAAATAAATGAATAAATTGATTCAACACATCTTTTCAACTTTGAACTTTTAGGTGAGTTGAAATTATTTTATGGTATTAGAATTTTAGGCTCGTCTAAGTACTATGATCAATTCCTGCTAACTTACACCCCACAAAAATAAGAGTATGTATAGAGTGAAATTGGTTTATATGTAAATCACTGAAGGGTATTAGTTGTTTTCACTGAAGAGTATTAGTTGTTCTTACTGAAGAGTATTACTGGTTTACACTGAAGAGTTTTAGTTCATTTTTACCGAACAACTAAGACTCTTTAGTGTAAATAAGTAATACTCTTCAGTAAAAACAACTAATACCTTTCAGTTAAAACAACTAATACTTTTCAGTGAAAACAACTAATACCTTTCACAAATTTATGTATAAATTAGTTTCACTCTATACTTTTTCAAAATAATATAACTACACATGATTTTCACCCCTCTCTTACAGATGATTTGGAATCCTCCAATCTTTGGGTTGAGGACAGAATCTTTCAATTTGATTCTAAGGAGAAAAAATTACCGTATCTTTTTTCGTTATGTAACAAAATTTGAATTTATGCCGTGTCACACACAATTTTGTAATATTTAACGTAATATGCAATGATTGCTTAAACAACATTTATTTTGGGTTAATTATAATGGTTTTTGAATCTTATATTTTTTATTTTGAGAATTTTAAAATTTTAATGAATAGTAAGGTGTGTTTGTTATGAATTTTAAGTAGGATGAAATTTAAATTTAGGTTCGATCTTGTTTAAGAGCGAATGAAGTAATAATTTTTTTTAATGTGTTTTGAGTGTGACTCTATTGAATGGATGATGCAATTAGTATTTAAATATATAAAGAAAAAAAAAAGTTGATTATATTAAAAAAAATGTGATACTCACTGAATAAGTGTTATAGTGGCAATTTTTTATAGTTGAATTTTAAATCTCGAAGTAAATTATACTACCTTCATTTTGAAATTACTTTCATAGTTATTATTTTTTCATAGGGATGGCAATGGGGTGGGGCGGGGCAGGGCGGGTACCTAAGTACCCAGACCCGCCCCGCGCCTATCCCCAACGGCCTCGTCCCGCCCCGTGTCCCGCTGCACAGGGCAGGTCCGCTCCACTCCGCCCCATTCTTATCCCAAAAAAATATATGACGGACTCTGATGTGTGTCGTGCCGTCTACTTGTAGGTGGTGGGCGGGGAAAAGCTGCGAGCCATCAAACCACAAATTCATCACAAACTCATGTAAAAAATGACAATAAGTCTAATTAACAAATTCAAGATAATTACGAGTCCAGAATTAACAAAAAATATATGTGAATGACATAATTAATTGTAAGCATAGGGTTTAATATATATTAATAAAAAATATATTAATTTATGGGTGTGATTATGTTAATTTGAATGATAGAATTAAATCAATTGGATCAATAATTAATGTGCTCGTTTGTTGATATATTTAAAAGAGATCCTTATATATATATATATATATATATATATATATATATATATATATATATATATATATATATATAATATTTAATAGAGATATATTTACATGTATGTATTAAACAGAATGCGGGGCGGGGCAGGGCGGGGCAATATACATACCCATACCCGATCTGCCTCACGTGCGGGGCGGGGCGGACCTGCCCCATTTCTATGACGGGACAGGGCTGACTTGACCCAACTGGAGCAGGGCGGGCCGTTTTGCCATTCTTATTTTCTCGTGTTTAAACGAACGAGTTTTTTATTAATATTTAAAATGATAAAGTAATTTTTAAAGAAAAATATATAATAGAGGGGAGATGCATATATTATATCCTTTTCTTAAAAGTCAATTTATCAATTTAAATACGAATAAACATCTCGCTTGTTAAAATACGAGAAGAAATGTAGTGTGAAAGTACTCATGGGACGAAGGTAGTACAAATTCTAACAGTTTATTGAAACCTAAAATGCACATTGCCTTAGATTTCTTGAAGAATTCGTTGAATAACTTTGGAATTAGTAATTAGGGTCTTCCACTTTGTATAAATGTTATTGGTACAATGGTATTTCACATTTTCTATTAATGTGTTCCATATGACGTCAATTATTTTTACAAGTAAACACCTACACGAAATAAACCCCTGTTATATGACACACTAAACTATAAATTGTTACTTCCATCACAAAAATATAATAAAACTACTTTAGAAGATTACACGTAAATTCTTTAAAGATGGCATTTTCCACCACTTCACAACAAACAAAATGGAGGAAATTAATGGTCGAGTAGTTACAAAGAAATGGCATACTTCAGGGTTAAGTCAATGCACTTATAAAATAAGTTAGAAAATCCAAGTTGCACAATGCCACCATTATTACGCAGAATACTTTTCCAAATACAAAGTATATGCCCTCCACGGGACACTTCGACACCTGTTAAGGCGCGACCGGGAACCGGAAGGATACCGGCCATTTTAACTCAACTCCCACCTTTATATAGTAATAGATAGTTATGCAAAACTCTTTTTTTTTTTTTTTTGGGTTTACGGAATATGCAAAACCAGTTTCATAATAAATAAATGTTTGCATTTTGTGTGTATTTTTAAATTATTAGTATTAATTATTTTATTAAAATAAATTAATAATATTATATAATAAAAATAATTAATATTATTTTAAATTATATGATAAAATTGGTTTACAACGCTTACCCAGTAAAAAAGACTCGTGTGTTTTTTGTTACGGATAACTTGTAAAAAGTTTGACTATTTATTTTAGAGTAGGACCGTCTCATGGCATGAGAAAATAAAAGTAGATATAACTAGAAAATTGACTCATTAATATTTTGGTAAGGGTACGTGTTAATTTATGTGGTCTCATGTCATATGACGTTCTCATACAAGTTTTTGCCTTTATTTTAAGATTTTTCTTGTTTTAATATACACATATATACATGAGTAGATTTTATATGAAAATGGTTCATGATAAGTTTATCATGAAACTGTTTTAAAGTATTGAATATTTTACCAAAAGTATCATTAATTTGGGTTCAAAAAAATTTACAACAAGTACAATTAATGTCATTGACTCAAATTAATGATATTTCTGGTGAAATTATCGATACTCCTGATGAAATATTCAATATTTTAAAACAATTTTATGATAAACTATTTTTATATAATACTTTGAATATAATTAATGAATATATACAAACGGAAAAGGGAAGAAAAATGGGTATCATTTATCATTCTGATCACTTTAATCGATTTAAAACCCCAAAATTATAAAACTAAGATCAAAAGCATTGCATGTGATCCCACGCTAGTGGTAGTGAGACAGATCATAGATCTTGATCTTGGTAAGGTTTGGTGCATTAATTAGTATATATAGTTATTTTATTGGAATAATAATTGCAGAATGATCAAGTTTGTGTCATCTTAAGCACGTTGCCATTTGCCTAAAAAGCTGTTTATTCTAATTTCAAGAATGGTTGGCTTATGATCAAAACGTGATGTTTGAATTAAAGCAACCAACATATTATATAGTTTTTTTTTTTATATAAAAAGCAAGGATGCCCTTCATTAAAATAATAACAGATATAAATAATTTTGTACATTAGATATTATATATAGCTAAATCATATAAAAAAATCGTTTGGTCAAATATAGCTAAACCATAATAGATAAATAAAAAATTACAAAGTCCAAATAGGTGACCCTTTTCTTTATGAAAAAGTTGATTGATTTATTTATTTGATAAAATATAATACCTATAAAAGAAAACAAATTATTTTAAGAACAAGTGAAATAAAATTTGTTTAAAAAATATTAATTATTTTATTAAAAATATTAATGATTTTATTAAAAAATATTAATTATTTTTATTTAAGAATATTAATTATTTTTATTTAAGAATATAAATTATTTTTATTTAAGAATATTAATTGTTCTATTAAAAAATTTTAGTTTTAAATTATGTTCATAAAAGAATTAGGGAGAAGAAATTTTGTAGCAAGTATACAACAATTAAGCGTGTTTTAGTGAGTTTAACTTATGAATCATTTTCTTAGTTGAATTTAATTACTTCATCAAAAAATTTGAAGTGTTTTATTTTTATTGGTTGATTGATTACACATGTTTAATTTGGATAATGATCCATATTGAATTAAGACATTATCAATTTAGGAGAATGTCTCTTCACACAATTATAACATTCACCAATTCTTTTCTACCCATGAAAGTACGTGTTTTTTTTTTATATCATGTTATAGATTTTATTAATCGTAAATTTTAGTTTGTATGCATTTAAAAATTATTTAAACAAATAAACTATTTGATAGGAACTTATATATTGAAAAAAAATATACAATAGGAAATGTAATACTCCCTCCACCCCATAAAAACTTTTATATTTTTCTTTTCCGTCCATTCCATAAAAAATTTCCACCCCAAAATGGAAAACTTTCAATAAATTATAGTCTCACAATATTCATAAATTACACAAAATGCCTTTTTTTTTTTTTAATTCACACACACATATATAGTCCAACCATTGGTTTTTTTATTCATAAAGAGTTACAAAATTACTCCTCAAAATTATAATCATTATTCATTTGTTCTAATTTTGTGTGAAGTCCTTCCTCTTATAATTTTTTTTTATGGGACGGAGGGAATATTATTTTTAATTTATTGTATATGTTGCAATACACTATTTCTAAGTGCTAGTATAGCACATGGGACATGAGTGTTTATTGCGTGGATTCAAATATATAGCATGTACTTGAATTTTGAATTTAATTTTAAAATAATTTTGATTTTCCAAAGTGCAATTTATTTAATGAATTTTAAAAAGTTAAAATTTATTCAAAATTAAATTTAAAATTTAAATGTATATTATGTATTCGAATGAAAAAAATTGTAAAGGGACCTATACTAATTTCTGGTAATTTAGTTTATGTTTTGGGAGAAACTTTGGGGAAAAAACCAAAAGAATATCCATGAGTCTTGTGTATTAAAATTCTACTAGAATATAAAGTAAATATAGCCTGTCGATCGACAGAAGGAGCCAAAAATTCCAATTGACCGACGGAGTACCAATTACCAAATACACAAAATTCAACGATGGCCTCATTTTGCATTTATAATATCGATTTGTCTTGATCAAGTGGGACCCGCCATAATTTCTCTTGCACTTCCATTCTTCAATTTTTTTGCAATAGACCCGCTTGATCATAAAGTCGTTTATGTTGCCGCGTTGGCTTAGGTTGTACCTAGTTCTTTTTTCTTATACCCCATGTTTTCTCCAGGGGAATGTATGGATTGAAACATACTCAAGCATAAATTATTTTTTAATAAAACAATCCATTTATTTTAGTATAAATAATTAATATTATTTAGTTAGATAATTCACACACTTCGTAAACTCTTATTTTTTAGTGAAGATAATTTATATCCTTCTTCAAAATAATATTTTTCAGTGAAAACAATTGATACTCTTTAGTGATAACAATTAATATCTTTCAAATAATATTTTTTCATTCTATTACCATTCTTTTCTCTCAAAAGTATCCAACCAAGAATGTGATTCATACTATTTCATTTTGATACTTGAGTTCTTGATATTTTAAACATATTTTTGAAAATGACAATGTATATAGTGAAAATAGTTCACACATGAATCACTGAATGATATTAATGATTTTCACTAAAGAGTATTAATTATTTTCATTGGAGGGTATTAGTTATTTTCACTGAAAAATATTAGTTGTTTACTGAAAATAAACTAATTAGTGAAGACAACTAATATTTTTCACTGAAAACAATACTCTTTTAGTGAAAACAATTAATACCCTTCAATGATTCATGTGAACCAATTTCACTTTATACATACTATTTGAAAACTTAATATTTTAACCTTAAATATTACTTTCTTCATACTCATCTCGATTGTCTTGTCTTAAAGGTCTGTTCCGATCTCGATTGTCTATTTCTATAAATAGACCATTTTTATTTATCAAAATGTCACAAAAGCAATTTTATTCTCTTTTATCTACCATGATGTCACTAATTTTTTTTATCATTATAAATACTATTATAACTACCACATTAAACTCGTGCCAAAAGCAAAGAGACAATCGAGATAGGGATGAAGGGAGTATAATACTTTATTTTTTGTATTAAATATAAAAAATTAATTGTTGTTAATAATCCTGAACAATAATGTGATATTCCTGACTCCGATTCTTGGGATGTTTGATACTTGTAATCATATATTTGATACTTAAAACTTTTTCATATAATAGTTTGTCTTGCAAAAATTACATTATTTTTGCACTCAATCCAACCAATTTATAATAAAAGATAAAAAAAATTTGTTTATGAACATTCCACTTTGTAAACAACAAAATTTTCACATTTCAAATATAATTAAACACGAGAAATAATTACAAAGAATATTTCTTAATCAAACGAGTAGTTGAGTACAATCTCTAGTGATTCCTTGGATTCTTCTCTTCGGGTTGACTTTGATTGAATTTTTTAATTTCTCGTAGACAGGTCCGTAGCCGAATATTGTCCGAGGTTGAGATTGATATTAATTCGAAGGTGTTTCCAGACTAAGTGTTGACTTGTGGAGGTTTCATGGAGGAAGACACTGAGTCATTGGGTCCACAAAGAACTTGAGCTTGACGAACATCGGTCGGAGAGGCTTAACATCGTAATCTCAGATTGAATACCATTTTTATTGACTTCGGCGAAAATTTTGAAGAGTTTCCTTGAGAAAGTTGAAGGGCTTCAGAGGGACAATGCAGATCGGAGGGGCTAACACTGTGATTCAAATAAAACATCGAGGTTGATGAAAAATTTAGAGAACTTCGAAGGAAAAACACCGATTGGAGAGTTTAGCAATGACTAGATTAAGACCCCTATTTTGAACTCATGAATCTTCTGACTTCTTGATGTTTATTGATGTGTAGAATGATTATAATGGGACCCCTATTTATAAGTGTAGAATTTTAGGTTTGATGGGTTGGGAGATATGATTTTTTTTATAGAATTCTAGTTCATAGATCAGATTCGATGAACCAAGAAAATATTGGTTGTTATTCAAAAAGATTTATTAGGTTTTTATGATTTATTTACCAGCTTGACTTCTTGATGAACTTCAAAGATCTGAAAAATATATAACTTTATGATTTGATGTGCTTAGTTTTAGAGGTTTGATCTGGAGTTGTTAGACTTTAGAGCACTACAAGAAAATGAATTTTTCGTAACGAATTTATTTGTAACCAATGTTTAAATGGTTACAAAAGGATGACTTATTGTAACGAAAATAAATTTTCGTTACAAAAAGATGACTTACTGTAACGAAATAAATTTTCGTTACAAAAAGATGACTTACTGTAACGAAATAAATTTTCGTTACAAAAAGATAACTTACTGTAACGAAAATTTATTTTTGTTACAAAAAGATGACTTACTGTAACGAAAATAAATTTTCGTTACAAAAAGATTGACTTACTGTAACGAAAATAAATTTTCGTCACAAAAAGTCATATTTTAAATAACATTAGGTAATTATCGTTACAAATAGTAAATATGATATATTGTAACCAATATATAAAATAATTTTATAAAAATTGAATTGCCAATATCGTATATATTTGTTATATGTATATATATATATATATATTAAAAATAATAATAACATTACCATTATTCATAATATTAATTAGAAATGAGTAGAATTCGGAACAGAAAAGATCAATAGAACCACAATAAAAAAATGGTTAGATTATATTATTGGGGTTCAGAATCTATAACTATATAATAACAAAATGTTATGCCATTTTTGGAAACTTTATTTTTCATCCCAAAACCCAATTACTAAATCTGTCAATAAAACTATAATAAACTCTATATTAAATAAAACGTGTAAATTTATTGAATTCTTTACTTTAATTCATTAATATCATGGACCATTCATTTTCTACATATTCAATTACGATATATAGTATGTAAATGAAACTGTTAAAATCATTGACCATTCCCTTTTCCCCGATCCTTACAAACTTGATGAACTTAAAATAATTGACGATTCACTTTCAAATTAAAATTACTCACCCTCCATCCAAACTGCAATTACACATAAATAAATAAATATACAGTTACATTTACATACTAATCCATCCATCTACCCCACTATCTAAAACTAATTATCATAAAAAAAAGTTGTTACGCCTTATTACAATTATCCCTAAATATAATTACACCTCATTACTTACCATTAGTTTTTCTACATGTTCCGCTTAATAACCCCAGTAACCAGTTTTACACATACATAAATAAATAGATTACATTTGCAGTGCTAACAAATAACATCACCTTTCTTCTGCAGGTTTTATAATAACTACATCTCAATGGAAAAATCTAATCAGTAGACTGAGAAAGCAAGCCTCACAGGTAAATTAGAAGAACTACCCTCTTCTTAACTCCTTTTTTTTTTAACAACACCTGCAAAGGAAAAACACCCAGGAATGAGATGATGGGTGAGACATTTTTTTTTAATTCGGGATGTTTGTTATATTTCAGCAAAACATCACCTATGACCTTACAACATTTACAAAATTGACGATATTGAAAGGCGGGAGAAAACAAGAGAAAGATAAATTTGAATCACGATCGAAAGCAGCGTCAAAAGATTCAAAACAGTCTCAAAGGTATGTATACATATCAATTGATCTTCACGATATTGTTCCCTGTCACTTTTATAAATATAATTTTATATACTATACCACTTTCGGAAATTAATCTTTTGTGTGTTGTATTTTAAAAACCATCCTAGGCATCTAAATATAAAAGTGAAATATGTGAATATACTCCAAATTGGATATGGATTTACACCACCATAAACTATACTGATATGTGAATCTATAATTATAAAACCAAAAGTGAACCCTACTAATAAAAATGTAGAATTTTTATTGTTTTTATTATTGGTATGAGAATGACAAAACGGGTCATGGTAGGGAGGGCAACATTTTCAGATTAATTCTATTACTTATCAGCTCAATAAACCTCATAACCTGAGTTAACTAAGATTAAAAAGTTATATACATGTAGATTATAAACATAAATATATTGTATGTAGCATGAAACCAAAAATGTTAAAGAAGAAATGTTTAACTAAAAGATAAGAAAAACCAAAGGAAAAAAATAACCTTTCGAGTTGGATCTCCAAAAAAAAAAAAAAGAGTCGATGCATATGCATTCCTGAACAAAATTCAAAACCATCAAACTAGCCATATAATGGAAAGGTGGGTGGCAACGAGATGGGTTGGGTGGATGGTCAGAGTTACAAGAGTTAGGTCAGAGACCTCACATCCTCTTCAAGAGAGCTTAAAACGTCTTTAAAGTCTAAACGTGTCAGTTAGCAAGAAGAAATATTTTTAGGAAGAAAATAGTAAACCTGTATAGAGTGGACTATCATAAGAATTCTATAAGCATTTCTTAAAAACAAAGTGTGTGAAATTATCATAAAAATTCCACAAGCAATCATGGGTTCATATTTTCCTTCTATTTGGATATAATTCTCAACTTCTCATCATATTTCAGTTTTTAATTTACATTCTTCACATGCAAATAAACCCAAGACATTGTAATCAGAGACATGGTCTTTAACTCAGATGCTCAAAAGTCATACCAAACATATTTATGATGATTCTCTTTGGTAAGTTCTCGATTTGTAGAATCAATTCCAAGTCATCCTTAACGGAATACAACTTAGAATCATAAGGTCTATACGAGCAAGAGCTTCCCAATGGAATTGCATAAATAATGGAACATGCTATGATATATAACTAAAAAACATGTTATTCCAAATAACAAAACAACTCCCTCTATCAAACCCTCAGACATATCAAATAGATAATTGTAGATACACAAAATTAGTGTCATGGGAAAAAAATCCTTGAAAGAAATACAATGAGAAACTATCGATGTATTCAATTCAAGAAAAATTAACCCAAAAAGTTGAAAAGAACATCTCAAAGAAACTAATCTAATCGTTTCACAAACTATTGTTACCTAATTATTTGTCCAAACAAACCCCTGCTTAAATGCAGTTGATTTGATCTTCCATTACCTTAAGGCCTTAATATATAATAAAAGAATCCTAACTCCGAAAACCAAATTCACAACTAAAAAAGAAAACAATAGTCGAAAATGTGTACCTTGGACCCTCTCGGAGATCTGGAGGAGCCGATCTGGTGGTCGGTAGAAGAATCTTCGCCATCAATTTTCCCCAAAACCCTTTAACAAAAATGAAGGAGTATTGTGGGTGCATACAGTACGAATTTAAGATTGAAGAGCTCTTTTCTAAAAAAAAATGGGGATACAATGGGCTAGGTTTTTTTTTTTTTTTTTTTTTAAATACGAATGGGTTGAAATTGGTTCATACATGAATCATAGAAGTGTATTAGTTGTTTCCACTGAACAATACTACTAATAGTTATTTTCGCTAAAGAATATAAATTATTTTCACTGAAGAGTCTTAGTTTGTTTTCATTGAACAACTAATACTCTTCAGTGAAAACAACTAATGTCCTTTAGTGAAAACAACTAATACTTTTTAGTGAAAACAACTAATATCCTTCATCAATGATTCATATATGAACTATTTTTACTCTATACTTTATTTTTTTAAGTAGAAGACAGTGCTAACCTTTTATTTAAGAGTTTTATTGGTCGATTTAAAATTCTCTATTATACTTATCCCTAACTTGGAATTGGGACGTATATCAAGAGGTTTGATACTTCATATCTTTTTTTTTCCACTGAAGTGCGGAATAATATTTTATGTTGGGTTCAAAAAAAAAATATATATATTATGTCAATCCACTTTTGAATTTGCATATTTAATTTCAGTTATCCTTAACATAACTTTTGTAATATAAAATTCCCAGAATTCTTATAAAATCATAATCACATGTATTCTTTTAGGAAACAAATCAAACAAATATTAATCTTCAAATTAAAAAAAGTTTAAATTCAATGAGTTTTAATATAGTTAGCAATTTCACAATACATATTTAAAACAATATAAAAAATTGTATGAAATGGTATTAATTATGTGTGAGATAATTTTTTTTAATTATATTCTATTATTACATTTATCAGTTAGTATGATGAAAGTTTGTCTCATACATAAGATTATTTTGCACACAAAAATTTCAAAATGATAATATTGAAAGCAAGCTATCGCATACTCCCTCCTTTCCATAATACTTTTCGCACTTTCTTTTTCCGATTGTCCCATAATATATATTTCAGACCTTTAAATTAAAAATCTTCCATAACTTCGTCTTCACAATATTCAATATTTTATATTAAACATCATTATTTTTTGAATCCATACATATACACAATTCAACTTTGTTCTCATTCTTTTACTTTATAGATTTATAGATAAATATTTATGAAATTTCTCCTCAAAATTGTATTCTTTCTTTCACTTTTGAAATTTGTGCGTTCTCCCATTTGTGAAAGTTTTTATGAGATCAAAAAAAGAATAATCCAGCTATTACATTTGATCTTGAGGACTGCAATTAAAGTTGGTGTTAGTAGAGATAAATGAAAAAAAGAAAAAGAAGTGTAAGGTCATTATTACGTTATAGTATTCAATGTAAGTACATTAAATTATAAATTTGAATATTATTTTATTATATATGTCATATAATATTTATAACTCTAAGAGATAATCATACAGTTGTTTTTATCTTATGTTGCTAATATACATTCATATGTTATAAGAGTTTCTTCATATACAATTTAAAAAATATAAATACCACCGTGCATCGCACGGGTATAATACTAGTATATATTAAAGATGGTTGTTCTTGCCTTAGGTCAATGGTCATAGTGGGAATTATCATAATGCCTAATTAAATGGTTTTGGGTATATATAGAGTGATATTGGTTCATACATGAATTAATGAAGGTATTAGTTATTTTCACTGAAAGGTATTAGTTGTTTTCACTGAAGAGTCTTAGTTTGTTTTCACTGAACAACTAAGACTCTTCAATGTAAATAATATTTTTCAGTGAAAATAACTAACACTCTCTAGTGAAAATAATCAATACCCTTCAATAATTCATATATGAACCAGTTCCACTCTATAAACAAAGTATAGAGTGAAAATGGTTCATACATGTATCATTGAAGAGTATTAGTTGTTTAATCTAAAGAGTATTAGTTATTTTCACTGAAGGGTATTAATTATTTTCATTGAAGCGTATTAGTTGTTTAATCTAAAGAGTATTAGTCATTTTCATTGAAGATTATTAGTTATTTTCATTGAAGAGTATTAGTTTTTCAGTGAAAACAAACTAAGACTCTTATGTGAAAACAACTAGTACTTTTTAATAAAAACAGGTAGTACCCTTAAATGATTCATGTATGAACCAATTTTTACTCTATATATACTCTTATTTTGTCTATTCAAATGTTTATTTTATTTAATCATTGTTACAATTTTCTATTTGATAAGATATGAGTATCATAACCTTGCATCTTATTTATTTTATTTGTCATACAACTTATCCACTATATCATCTACGAGTTAGATTTGACGTTTATACATTATATATATGACAAAGTATATAGTGAAAATGGTTCATACATAAATTATTGAAGGATATTAGTTATTTTCATTAAAGAGTATTAGTAGTTTTCACTGAAATGTATTAATTTGTTAATGAAAACGAACTAAGACTCTTCAGTGAAAACAACTAATACTCTTAAGTGAAAACAATCAATACTCTTTAGTGAATACAACTAATACACTTTAATGATTCGTGTATGAACTAATTTCACTTTATGCATACTCTATATATATATATATATTTTTTTTTTTTACAGTAATTATTACTCCCTCCGTCTCAGGGGAATTTGCACTCCTGAATTTTCACGTGGATTAATAAAAGGGGGTAAAATAATGATATATGAGTAAATATGCGTATATTTGTGTGAGAGTGCACACAAATCAATATTTTCTTTTTAGGTAGTGTGCTAATTTATGTGGAACGTCAAAATAATAAAAAAAAATTGTAAATTTTTCTGGGACGGAGGGATTATTATTATTATTATTATTATTATTATTAAAAATATGCGAATGAAATTTAAAAAGGTAGGGAAGTATGGAGGAATACTAATTCTTAAATCTAGGAGTTGATTTCAAATCAAAAAATTAAAAAGCCCTTCCGCGCTAACTTGCAGAGCACTAAATTCATAACTTCCCTATGCTAATTTCATCACACCGCTGATTTCATAATCTTCCGCTGAATTTCCTACCATGAACAACGCCTCCTTCCTCTCGTACCACCCGCCTTTTGTGGTCGCGCCGCTCACCCCTTTTTCTCACAAAGTCTGTTGCAGGCACTGCTTCCTCTTTGCCGTCGAGACACCGGCGACAACCTTTCACTTCGAGTTTGTCCCAATCCTCATTTATGTCTCTCCTCTTAGGTATCTAATTCGTTAAATTTTGGATAATGTTATTGACTAAGTTTATGGTATTTCTTGAATTTCTGTGATTTATGCATTTATATCTCCATCTTTGAATTATAAGCATTAGTGATTTAAAACTTAATTGGCGTTGATGATTTCCCCATTGATAGCAAGGTATACATTTCAATATATGTATCTACAATCTTGGGGAGTATACCCCAAGTCTAATACAGAATCTGGATTTTTTAGATTTAAGAAAATATGAAATAATACCTCAATTCATATTGTTTACTGATGAAATCCACATTATAGTTGACTAGTTGGTGCAAGTTTTAAAATTTTATGTTGTTGGATCTTTCTTTTATAAATTTTATTGGCCAAAGAGAATTATATTACTCAAGGGTATAAGGAATACCCTTTATACAGAAAATATATGCACTGAACAGAGTAAATCATTGTTGTTTAAGAAGGCTGAAATATACTCGTACGTAGACCTAAAGAAATTGGGTGAAAAGAGCATCACTTGTAAATGGATGATGATCCCTGTAGATTTTTTTTGTGAGGAATTATAGATTCATGTTTCTATGATGCCAGTAGGATAGTTTAGTTCCTGAGATTATAATATTATTGTCTTTTCCACTATTAGCTAATGGAGTCCTTTCTAGTTTTTATCTAGAAGTTTAGTGCTACTATCCTTAATAATATAAGTTTTCATTAATAAGGATGTTATAATATGTTGGAGAGTGTGGTTGATAGGGGCAGAGGAGTGTATTTTTTATGCTTTATAGGTGTTCGACGAAATGCCTCTTAAGAAAGTGAATGAACATAAATTACATCTTTGCAATTGTATCTTATTTTATAAAGTGAAAAGTTCAATTGGAAAGTGATAATATTTTCTCCTAAATGTGATTATCACTTTCGCTAAACCATCATCACTTTTTATTTAAATCATTAACACTTTTCAAATGTTTTTTTTTTCTTAATAATTCTCTACAAGAACATATAAAGATTAACAAGGAGTAGCGCCAAAGTCAAGATGAAGAGATATCGAAGCAAAATGCTAGATAGATAACCTGAAAGAAAGTCTAAATGGAATAAAGCAAATGATGTTGAACTTGTGCACTAAAAAAGTTATCATGGACTAAAACCAACTCCGAGACGTTGTCAGGTTCTTGTCATTGCTCTTTCTTACTTTTATTGCTTTTTACGCTTTTCTTTTTAGATGTCTTATTAGCTAGTATATTTTGTGTCTTCACTTATGTTGGTAACCAATTGTAACGATTTATTTGATTAATAGTAGTTTTTCATGAATTTTTCTTGATAATTGCAAATACATTTCATGCTTGCAATTTTTTTATTTTAAATTCATTTTTTCAAGACACTCATCTTTTGTTTTATTTTTTTGGGATCACAATCAATTGATGCATTTGTATTGTCCAGATATATTCACTTGTGATCTTTAGCTTAATTGACGTGTCAAAGCGTGCTAATAACTTTAATGTGCTATATATTGCTCGCGTAATTGCATTTGAATAATAATATATTTTGAAATCATGTATCATAATTGTGTTATCCAATTCCTAAGTTGAATATCATACTTTATCTATATAGTAAATTTATATTTGTGCGTTATAAATTGTTAATCTTATGGTATCTTTTGTTCTGTATTTTTTTATAGGACAATGAAGTTTGAACTCGATCATGGATAAGAAGACAAATCAAGACTTCAAGTTCAACTCAAGACTTTTGATTGATTTTTTTTTAATTCATATTATTATACACATTTAAGTGTTCAAACAAATTGATAGTTTCTCTCACGAATATGTTGACATTGTTGACTCAAATGTATGAGAATGATTATTTTCTTGAAATTTTTTTATCGCATTATGACTATTTACTTTTAAGGTTTAATTCTCATATTACTATTTGCATTATGGTTCTTTGTTATTGTAAACGAAATGAGATATTAAATGTAACAAAAAATTAGTGACAAACTAAATATATAAACACCAAATATATGACTTTAGGTAACAATTTATTCGTAACAAAATTACTTTTTAGTAACGAAACTTTGGCTATCACCACTAAAGTTTTTGTAACGAATTTTTTTTCGTTACAATTGTATTGGTAACGAAATTGAATTTTTTTTGTTACAAAAACTATTTGCGACGGACTTTAAATGACCAACTTTTGTAACGAATATTTCGTTACAAAAAGTTTTCGTAACCATAAATGGACTTTTTGTAACCAATTTTTTTGTTACAAATAATGCATTTTCTTGTAGTGGAGATTTAATTTGATTCAATGAACTTTAGAGACTGAACTTGATTTATTAGGTTTTAGAGACTCAATCAAATATAATGGACTTTGGCGGCCCAATTTTATTTGCAACATTGAACTTTAGAGGTACAATCAATATATTGGACTCTAGAGGCTCAATCGACTTATTAAAGTTTAGAGGTCCAATTTTAATTTATCAACTATTTATTTATTTACTTAGGAATCAAATTCGCCTAACACTACAAGAAAACATAAAATTGCCTACAGAAATTGTCAATACGGCTACGAAATTTTCAACAACAAAAATTCGTAGGGGAATTACCTACGAATTACCTACAAAAATTTATAATCGTATAGACATCTTCCTTCCCCACCTGCAAAAAAAAAAAAAAAAACAAATTGTCTACGGAAATTCCGTAGGCAAATTGTGTTGTAGGTAAAATTTTGTAGGCAAATGACTTGTAGGTAAGCAAACCATCTTTATCCATGCCCGGCCACAACCGGATCATCAAATATAAAATTTATTTCTCACTCCTCCACCTATACATTTTACACCACAACCCAAACTCATCTTTTTTCATACTTTATCCATAACCACCACAACCACATCCAACATTTAATCAATTATTTCTTTTATAATTTAATAATTATATCTATTATTAATTTCTTATAATATTTACATAATATTAAAAAAATTAATAACTATAATAAAAAATTACCATACACTTAAAAAAATTACAACATTCAATAATAAAATTAAAATTACAAAAATTGAAATACAACTGAAAATAAATCAACTGAATTACAAATAAATGCATAAATTACAAAATGAGGATAATTAACACAATTTAGAAGAGAAAAAAAATTAGGAGAAGAGAAAAGGGAGTGTATGAAATTGTGATCCAAAATATATCAAGATTGATCTCTATTTATAGAGAATTTAATTTTATGAATTTTGGTTTGTATATATATATATATATTTTAAGTAGATAAGTGAAAATCGAAAATTATCTAAATAAAATATGACCGACGAATAAAAATTTGACATGTGGTATGCATAGATTTTTTTGGGATAAAAAATACCCCACTAAAAACATGATTGTTCATGGTTGTTGCTCAACCATGGTCATGGGATTAATTGCCATTTTTTTTTTTACTTTTTTTGTCAATTGCCCCACGCCCAGGGCGTATCACCACCGATAAAGGTGGTCTTATACCTAGGGAGTGATTTTATTTCGTAGGCAAATTAATTCCTAAGGCAAATTTTTTCTAGGTTGAGAAATGTAGAACTTTCATAATTAGAAAATATTGTAGGTAAATCGTAGGCAATTGTAACTATGAAATGCAATTCTTTATTTTCTTGTAGTGTAAAAGCCGTAAAATCAGTGATGCGGAAATTGGGATAGACGGTTTCTTTCTAACCTTATTTTTGCAAATGCGATTGCCCTAGGCATTTCCAGGCCTAGGTGCCGCCTGGTCGGCCCTAGACAGTTCAGCCATAGGTGGCCCTAGGATGTTTGTTTATACAAAAAAATTGTGATTTTACAAAAAAAAAAAAAAAAAAAAAAAAAAAAAAAAAAAAAAACTCTAAGCGTCGCCTAGGAGCTAGGCGGCCTGAAAACGTCCAATTACCGATTTTTAATTTTTGTACCATTATGTAAAATAAACAATAAATTTAATTGATACTTAATACGTAATTTTCTCGTGTCGTGATTAATTTGCAATTCATTTTGCTCGCTTACACATTCATTACATTTTCTCTAAATGTGTAAAAAACAAAAAGTCAAAATTAATGTAAAACAGGAAAAATGTTAGATTTCTATTTCCCTTTGTTTTTTCTCAATCCACCATTTATTTATTTTTCCTAATAAACTCGTTACTTTCATTTACATTTACTGTGGAATGAAATTTGCATATAACACTCAAATTTGACTGTAAAAGTACACATTAACTTCAAATAGATATCTATCTATCTATATATAATAACAAAATGGTCTGAATATAGAAACTATTTTTCAATCCAAAATTTCTATATATAGAACCTTTTTTTCAATAACCCTAAAAGTTACTACCCTTCTACTCAACCGCCATTCTACTCAGCCGCCGCAAGTCCGAAACCGTTGAGCATCCCACTATTCAAAAATAAATAAATTATATATGTTAAATAAATTACACTCTAAATATCTTAAACCCTAATAATATTTTTTTATATTATTTTACATTCAATTACGTATTTTTTTATTTTTTTTTTTGGCTAAGCCTTTTTTAAACATCTTATAAATCGTGAAATGTTATATGTTATATTAAGAGATTATAATAAACTCCCTCAATCCATTTTTAGAATGCTCACATGAAATAATGCAAATTTTCATGAAAAAATTATTTATTAGTATTAAAAATTATAAAGTTGAGGATATATTTGTCATTTCTATTGTATTAAAAAAAATTAGTTTATTGTTTAAGGGCATATTGAAAAATATTGTGACATAAAATATAAATAAGAGATGTTTGTAAGTGGTTAGTTTTAGAGGTAAAATTATTTTTCCGTAGTTTTGAGCAATTTAAAAGGGACGGGGGAAATATAATTTTTAAGTTGCTTATAAATGCTAAAATATTTGGTTAATACAACTTATAAATTATTTGATAGTTTATCACAAATATAAGAAAATTAATTTTAACATAAACTAATTATTTTCTAATTTTATTGTTGAGGTACGGGCGGATGACGAGGGTTGGGGGGAGGGGTGGGTAGAGATGGTTAGAAAAATAAGTTGGGATATCCCAACCTTATTTTTGGAGCTTATAAATTGTGAAAAGCTTATTTTAAGATCTTATAAGCTATTTAACTTTTTTTTTTTTAACCAAACATTTGTATAGACTTAAGCTCCTAAAAAACTTATAAGTTTTTTTAAAGAGCTTATAAGCTCAGTTGAATGGGCTCCACACCTTTTATATATAATTTAATTATGCAAATTAAATAAGGTTTTATATAGAATATAGAGAATACCTCTCCATTTTTTTCATATTCGGCCCAAACTCTGTTGTGGTTCTATGATTAAATTGTATATACTTCTCCAATAACTTCATAATTTGTCTTAAAGTAATTTTACATATATCAGTCGTAGTATTAAGCGGAATCACTCAAACTAATTAAAAGTATTAGTCATGATACTCGATGGTATCACTTAAACTACTTGAAGCTATTAGTCACTTAAAAGTATTAGTCGCAATATAAAAGGGTATCATCTAAACTACAAAAGGCATTAGTCGTAATTCTAAGAGGTATCACTTAAACTACTTAAATATGTTTGTCGTAATAGTAGAAGGTAACATTTATACTATTGAAATGTATTAGTTGTAAAATCGTAATACTAAAAGGCGTCACTTAAACTAATGAAAAAAAAATCAATTCTCTTACCAAAAGGATAAAAATAATAATTTTGATAAACAAGATAAATATAAAAAATGGCAAATCAACAACGAATATATCGTAAAAAGAAACATATAAAAGAATACAAATAAACTAATTGTTTATACTTCATTTAACATCAAATCCAATATATATTAGATCATTATTCATTCTAAATTTATAAATCGTGCAACGCACGGGTAATATACTAGTTATATAAATAAAGAAATACTTGTGTAAATAAGTTACATTGTGCAAAATTTCAGTGAAAATGTTATTTTTGTGGCATTTATGTATCAGTAAAATATGAAGAAATAGATGTGTCTCTCTCGCATTATGCAGAATGTTCGTATACATGTAGTATAGATGTGTACTTGCGCTTAGCTGGCAACCGAAACTGCCTCTAAAGTCATGTCACATCAAATGTCCTCTTTATAGAATGCCATCAAATATTTTGTTATTTAAATGAGTTAATCTTGTGTGATTCAGTTTTACCATGAAATTGGCTTACATTTACTACTTTATAGTAAAACAACTAATATCTTTTAATGAAACAACTAATAACTTTCATTCAATACTATTTAATAAAATAACTAATATTATTTGTGGCGTGTGGAGCATGTCTTTGGTGACGACTCTGGCTGCCACGTAAACATAAGTGTAGCAAAAAATTTACACTGTGCATCAAATTGCAACAGTAAATTAGTTCGTGTATCAAATTGCAAACTTTAAAAGTTCATGTTGTAATTGATAAAAACTGTAAAATTCATGAATTATTTTACAATTAATCCTTAAATTAATGTATTTTGCAAAATGTATGGATAAAGACAAAACATAGAGCTAAAATGGTTTATATATGAACTATTAAATTATACTAGTTGTTTTCATTGAAGGGTATTACTTGTTTTCACTGAAAAATATTGACTCTTTAATAAAAACAACTAACATTTTCTGATGATTTATGTGTAAACTAATTTTACTATATATATTCATGGATATATATTTATATATGTGAAAAATGAAACAAATAAAAGAGAATATCTCAAAATTTTAGGGAATAGGAAATGATAATAAATTAAGGGTCAATTACATTGGGGTACAAAATTGGAGTCTTAATTGCAATGAGAACACTGCCTTTTTTTATAATTACACACCAATACATGTCAAATCATTTTACTTTTCACTTTATACTATTCATCACTTTATAATTCACGTAGGTTGACTGATGTATAAGGATACCTTTTAGGAGATGCTCGATCTGCAAGCCGAGTCAATACTTGGTTTTACCCAAGATTTTCATTTCAAATTCAGCTTTCAAGATTGAACTGACTTCTTCCATCTCTTTGTATGTTCCAATTATTTTTAGATCATCAACATATATAGATATGATGCAAGAACCATCTTGCGATTTCTTCATGAATACGCATGGGAAAGCTATATCATTTGTGTATCCCTTCTTCTGAAGGAATTCACTAAGTCGGTTGTACCACATAAGACCTGATTGCTTTAGGCAATACAACGACTTTTGCAGTTTTATGTTATACATACTGCGATTTTCACTATTCCTCATCTGGGGAATCTTAAATTCATCCGAGATTTTCATATAGATGTCGGCATCTAGTGATTCGTATAAATATGCAATTACAATGTCCATCAATCTCATCTGGAGATTTAGTTTAACTGTCAAAAATATTAAATAGCGGAACTGACTTGAACTGAAAATATTAACGTTCTACTAGTAGTTTCCCTGCAAGCGTACGGGTTCACTGTAGTATAAGTAAGTATAGCGACCAAGTATATCGTACCCAAGGGAAAGAGTGTATGTGAATAGATCCCTGAAGATCTACACGTTGTAGCTAATATGAATGTATGTTTTTGGATTTTTCAAAGAATTAATTCTAAACTAAAGGAAACTAATTAAACTAAAGAATAAATTAAATGAATTAACTAAGGTGTGTTTTCAAATAAGTGATGGTGATGCTCAGGATAGGAATCCCTACGTATACTAGTGGAGCAGATACATAATCAAGATAATTGTGGCGCACAAGGAATAACCTAAGTTACAGATTGAAAGATGAAAGCTCAAGAATTAAAACCCTAATACTTTATCCTAGCAATCGACTTCACTAATCCACTAACGAGTTAATAGATAGTGCTTAATTAACGAGACCCTAATTTAAACTAAGGTGATGCAGTCGTCCTCCTTAGATAAACCGATAGATTAATTAACCCTTTCTAAACCCTCTCATTAAGTCTACTCATTGTTAAAGAGTGATAAGACCGTCCTCTCTCTAACACTTTTCGAACGAAATTCAAGAATAAAGTTAAGATTGATTTTAAGAATTCATTAATTAAGAGAATTTAAAACTAAACGTCACAAATTACCCTAATTACATACCCACAACCTACTTCTACGAGTTCATCCCATCCCAAGCATGCAAGAGTTTTAGCTAGACATGGGTTTTACGTAAACGAAAATAATTGAAGAAGTAACGAACATGAACATAACGATTATAACGAATAAATTATCACACATAAACTAGGGTTTCAAGAAATCAATGCTAAGAACCCAAATTAAATTGAATAAACAAAGTCTCAAAGTATTTAAGAACAAAAGTCTAAAGAAACGAAACTAAAAAGCAAAACCGTACTATGAATTCGTAAAGAAAACCTCGAAAACGTAAATCTAAAGCTTGCTCGTCTCCTCTTCTCTAAAATCTATCTCTCCAAGTGATGTGGTATGTGTTCTCCCAAAAATGAGTTTGGAATGAGTATATATAAGCGTCGGACCGATTGGGAACTCATGGGCCAAAAAACGCATTCGGAGGCAAAAATGGGATAGTGCTCGAGCAAGCACGCTCGAGCGGTGGCGCTCGAGCTCAATAGGTCGAATGGTGCAAGTGCTCGAGCTGGTCGAGTGTCGGAATTTCTCTGCATGTTTTGGGGCGCTCGAGCAACACGCTTGAGTGCTAGTGCTCGAGTTAGCCCACTCGAATGACTCCAAAATTGCTCCAACTAATACTTTTCTTCTTCCGGACTAATACCAATTGTATTTCTTCGATATCTTCTCATTCGGGCATCCGTTTGAGTCGATTCAAAGTCCTACGAACTCCATTTTTTGCCCTCGATTCACCTATGAGCATCAAAGAGACAAATTTATCAATGTGTAGAAATGATACTCAATTGACTCTAAATACTCGACAAAATCGACCAAAACTAAGGTATTTCTAACGATGAATCATGACAATTTCACGCCTATTCAACCCCCCAAACTTACCATATTGCTTGTCCTCAAGCAATGAAATAATAACTCAAGTGAAATTGTTAGGAATGAGTCAAAAAATCACATCATGCAAGCAAATGAACTCGAGCTTCAAAGATCGATCACACGTATACCCACTCACCTTCCTTCATCATACTCATGCAACAACAACAAGAAACACCAAGATCAAACATGGATGTGCACTCAACGATGTGTTTCACTCCCTCACAAGTGTATATCAATGATAAAGGGACTCACTCAAACAATCAATCACACATATCAGCAGCCATAGGCTTGTATACACTCTCAACTTCGACCATACTCTAGAAATCAATGCCGAATCAAAAAAGACTTTTCACAAGGTTGTAATGTAGGTTCTTTGGACAGGTGGGATAACAATATGGGTAAGTGACTTAAGTGAATGGAGAATAGAAAATCAAACTTTGATACTTCGAGGTTAGGAACAGAATACTTCAAACATTTTCAATCAACACACTTTCAATTCCAATACTCTCAACACTCCAATTTTGTTTCTAACTCTTTTCACTTTTCTCAATCACTTCACTTTTTTTTTTTCGTACAAACACATGAGCTCATTTTTTTTTCTTTTGCTCATTCTCAACCTTTTTTGTTCTTTCCCACAACTAAAACTTCATCACACCTCCTTCTCATAATCACTCATGCAATCACATTTTCCTTTTTCAACTCAAATCAATCCCTTCACATTCACACTTTTCCTATTCTCCACTCAAATTGGGACAAAAAGGCTTAGGAACTTGGAATAGTGTTTAAATGTGCTAGCAAATGAAATAGGCTTAAGGCTCAAACTGGCTATCAAGGATAAATATCAATGGTAAGGAAAAATTTGGCTAAGTGACTCATTCAAAACAAAGATGGCCTAAGATCACATTCGACATATCAAATTAGACACAATCAAGAAGCAAGAGCACACACAAGTTCTAGCATCCTCTAAGGTGACGACTCACTCACAAACGAAGAGATCATTTCATGCATCAAAATCTCAAAAGGCTCAAATCTCATGGCTTTCACATCCATGCTAGTCCTAGTGAATTCTCACTCTCATCACACAAGTACTAAAAAATAAAACTTGTAAGTATACTAGTTCTCTCTCAAATCAACTTTCACTCTTACACTCACACAAGAAAATTCCTAACTCAACTTCACAATTCACCCTACTCATCAAATCATACTCAAAGATAGCAATCAACAAGCAAAAGATGATTGATAGGCATGAAATATGTAGCACATCAAAGCAATAACAGCTCAAGGAGCATCTCAAAATACCAAATAACCAAACTCAACTCAAATAAAGGACGTGCGCCTGTGCAATGTAACCATAAAACATAAAAAGCTCCACCCCCCCCCCCAAACTTCGACCTTGTGAAGAGGTCTAAGTTTGGGGTTGTGGGTTACCTCATCCAAACAATTCAGTTTCTCTTAACGCAGCACACTCCATTGCTTGAGTTCCTCCCTTTTGAATAACTCCATGATTCCTCTACTCCCTCGAGACAAGTCTACAAAATAAAACTCTCAAGTACGAGGTTAAAAATTATGATTCAACAACACCCTAATAACATAAAACTCTCAAAAGCAAATAACAAAAATGGGTTGCCTCCCATTCAGCGCTATTTTTAAGGTCCTAATGCCGGACCGAGCTCAAAAGAGCTTATGGGACATGATACTCAAAAATTACCTCCCTTACTCTCATAAGAGTGGTGGTTGAATTCCTTTCCTTGATGCCCCTCCATCATGAGCTCCTTCGCTTCCTTCTCATCCCCAAGTGGTAGGGGTCTCAACTTTTTCTCACCTTTATCTGGAGGAGTCTTACTAAGCAATTTCTTGAGTTTAGACTTTTTCTTCTTAACTCCTCATTTCTTCTCCAACTGGACCACGTCCTCACCTTTCACTTCTTCATCCTTCAACTTCTTCCCTTTATCCCTATCAAAATAATCAAGATCGTAATGCTCATGAGTTAAATCATCAAGTGAAGGATCATCAAAATCATGACTAAACGAAAGATTAGGGATAGGAGGTGTGTCTTCAACATGAGGATCAATTGCATCCATGCAATAACAACTTTCATCCTCCTTCGGGTACTTCATGGCCTCATATAGGGAAATCTTTTTCTCTTGATCGTGAACTTTCAACGTGATCTTCCCATTTGCCACATCTAGCACCATCTCGGCCGTTGCTAAGAACGGTCTTCCCAAGATCAATAGAGCGTGCTCATCTTCTTCTATGTCAAGTACTACAAAATCGGCTGGAAATATATGATCCCCAACCTTCACGAGGACGTCTTCAACTACACCTTGAGGTCGAGTAATAGTCTGGTCGGCAAGTTGAAGCGTCATCATTGTCGGTTGAAGTTCTCCACCCTCCAACTTCTTGAATAACGACAAGGGCATAAGATTGATGCTCGCCCCAAGGTCGCACAACGCTCCCTTCTTAACTCCATTCTTGATATCACATAAGATCGTGAAACTCCCTGGATCCTTCAACTTCGGTGGAAGCGCTTTGTGCACTAATGCACTCACCTCATGGTTCAGCTGCACCAACTTGGGCTCATCTACTCGTCGTCTCTTCGCTATCAAATCCTTCAGGAACTTGACATAATTCGGCATCTGTTCCAAAGCATCATAAAAAGGAATGTTAATATGCAATTTCTTAAAAACATCAAGGAATTTAGCGAATTTCTCATCAAGCTTTTTCTTCATGAAGCGTTGTGGATACGAGACGGGTATCACTGATTTGGGTACCCCCCATTCATCACGCTCGGTCTCTTTCACTTTCTCCCTTGCTTCCTTTGCCTTCTTCCACTTAGGGACTCTCTCAATCTTCTCAATGCCTTCCTCTTTAGGCTCTTTGCTCTCTATCTCAATTTCTTCCTCAACTGTCTCACCTCCATCTTTCTTATGTTCTTGTCCCTCCATCTCAATCTCTTCTTGGGGCGTCTCAGAATCATCAGGCATCTGAGGACCATCATAGTTGATCCCACTTCTAAGTTGTATCGTCTTGCAATGCTCTTTCGTGTTCCCCTCCGGCATGGAAGGATATTTAACCGGCTCTCTACCCAATGATTTCACAATCTGGCTAATCTGGTACTCCATAGAAGTGAACCGCCTATTGTTCTCTTGCTGAAATCGGTTCAGCTCTACATCTCTCTTCTGGAGTTCTTAATCACGTTGATCATCTTTCTTATGCAACTCTTTAACATCATACTCCAAATAGGACAATCTCTTGCTTTCTTCCTCCACCTTTTGAAGGATAGCTCTCAACATTTCCTCAGTCGAGGAACCGCCTTCTCCACCCGGAGGTTTTGAACCTGGATCAACACCTGGAGGGACTGTGATACCGGCCTTCAGATTCGCATATGAAAAATTCTCATTCTTCCTCCATGTGTTTTGAGGAGGCTGCTGGCCTCCTTGATACCCTTGTGTGTTCCTCCATTAATTTTGAGGCGGCTGTGGACCTAGAGGTACAAAAGGTTGGCCATAAGAAGACCTTCCAAATTGATTGCCACCTTGTGGATACCCCCCTTGTGGATAGTTAGGCCTTCCCATATAGTTGACCTCTTCTTGTTGGCCCATGAGTGGGTCCACTTTCTCGCTCACTGCTACATTCCCTCCAACCAGATTCTGCCCCATCTTGAGGTTACTGATTTTCTCCATTATTGCCATCAACAGCTTTCTCGTACCCTCATTCTCCTCCAACTTACACGCTCTCTGAAATTCTGGGTCCTCGTTCCATACCTCGGCATTCGTGACAATGTTGTCGATGATTTCTCTACATCTCGCTATCCCTTGGTTCAGAAAAGCTCCACTGGCACATACATCAAGATGGGCTTGACCAGCCTTGCTGGCTCCACTATAGAAGAAATCCATAATATCCCCCTCATTGTACCCGTGCTGTGGGCACTCAATCAACATATTCAAGTATCTCTCCCATGCCTAGCGTAAGTCCTCGCCTGACTTCTGGCGGAAAGAAGAGATCTCTATCCTTGCTTTAATGGTTCTCGATGGAGGGTAGAATCGCTCGAGGAACAGACGCTCGAGCTCGGCCCATATGGTTACATCTCTCCGTGGGAGCGTGTTATCGTACCACTCCTTGGCTATTCCCGTCAAAGAGAATGGGAAAAGCCTGAGCCTCTTGGCATCTTCAGATATGCCATTATAATTGAACGTGGATGCGATCATCAGAAAACTCCTCAGATGAGTATGAGGATTCTCCTTCCCAACCTCCCCTTTGAATTGATTCTCGGTAATCAGCTTTAGAATTCCAGGGGAAATTGAGAAGTTATTTGCCTCTACAGGGGGCAATGCCACTCCATCATAGTACCTCTGCTGTTGTGCCGCGAACCTTCCTCGAATAGCCATGTTCTGATCTGCGTTCTGAGGAACGTGCTGAGGATTAGCAGGTGGTACAGGTACTTGTTGGGGTGGTGGTGGTTGATAAGCTAGTGGTTGGTTGTAAACAGGAGGTGGAGGGTATGGGTATGGTGGATATGGATATGGTGGGTATGGGTAGGGATAAGGTAAGTTGTTTTGTGGGAAGTTGTTATGTGGGTATGCAGGGTTGTTTTGAGGATGTTGGACAAGGTTATGAGCTGGATTGTTTACGTTCTGTGTACCCAGGTTTTGGCTCTGGTTGTCCCCTAACGGGACTTGATTCTGGCTACCACTCACTCCAGTGCCGTCAACTCGGTCCACTACCTGATTAAACTCATTTGCAACATCATCCAACTCATTACTAATGTCCATGTTTACGTTCTCGTTCTCTCCTCCGGCGGCATTCATCCTTCTTAGGAAGGCTCGGTTTCTTCTTGCTATTGTCTCAGGATCCAACTGTAATCTCTCTTCGCTCGTATCACCTTGCGAGCGTGTTCTCATAAACCTGAAACACTAACAAAAGAATAAAAACGCAACTGCCGAATACGTACGAAATAAAATAGAAAAGTAAATCAATCACTACTAACTACTAAGCTATCTACAAGTCCTATTCAAAAGACATACAACGTCATCCCCAACAACGACGCCATTGACTTGAACCGAAAATACTAACGTTCTACTAGTAGTTTCCCCACAAGCGTACGAGTTCACTGTAGTATAAGTAAGTATAGCGACCAAGTATATCGTACCCAAGGGAAAGAGTGTATGCGAATAGATCCCTGAAGATCTACGCGTCGTAGCTAATATGAATGTATGTTTTTGGATTTTTCAAAGAATTAATTCTAAACTAAAGGAAACTAATTAAACTAAAGAATAAATTAAACGAATTAACTAAGGTGTGTTTTCAAATAAGCGATGGTGATGCTCAGGATAGGAATCCCTACGTATACTAACGGAGCAGGTACATAATCAAGATAATCGTGACGCACAAGGAATAACCTAAGTTACAGATTGAAAGATGAAAGCTCAAGAATTAAAACCCTAATACTTTATCCTAGCAATCGACTTCAATAATCCACTAATGAGTTAATAGATAGTGCTTAATTAACGAGACCCTAATTTAAACTAAGGTGATGTGGTCGTCCTCCTTAGATAAACCGGTAGATTAATTAACCCTTTCTAAACCCTCTCATTAAGACTACTCGTTGTTAAAGAGTGATAAGATTGTCCTCTCTCTAACACTTTTCGAACGAAATTCAAGAATAAAGTTAAGATTGATTTTAAGAATTCATTAATTAAGAGAATTAAAACTAAGTCACGAATTACCCTAATTACATACCCACAACCTACTTCTACGAGTTCATCCCATCCCAAGCATGCAAGGGTTTTAGCTAGACATGGGTTTTACGGAAATGAAAATAATTGAAGAAGTAACGAACATGAACATAACGATTATAACGAATAAATTATCACACATAAACTAGGATTTCAAGAAATCAATGCTAAGAACTCAAATTAAATTGAATAAACGAAGTCTCAAAGTATTTCAGAACAAAAGTCTAAAGAAACGAAACTAAAAAGTAAAACTGTACTATGAATTCGTAAAGAAAACCTTGAAAACGTAAATCTAAAGCTTGCTCGTCTTCTCTTCTCCAAAATCTATCTCTCCAAGTGATGTGGTATGTGTTCTCCAAAAAACGAGTTTGGAATGAGTATATATAAGCGTCGGGCCGAATCGGAAACTCATGGGCCAGAAAATCGCATTCGGAGGCAAAAATAGGATAGTGCTCGAGCAAGCACGCTCGACCGGTGGCGCTCGAGCTCAATAGGTCGAATGGTACAAGTGCTCGAGCGGTCTCGCTCGAGCTGGTCGAGCACCGGAATTTCTCTGCATGTTTTGGGGCGCTCGAGCGACACGCTCGAGCGGTGGCACTCGAGCTGCTCGAATGCAAGAAATCTTCTGTATATTTTGGGCGCTCGAGCACTAGTGCTCGAGTTAGCCCACTCGAATGACTCCAAAATTGCTCCAACTAATACTTTTCTTCTTCCGCACTAATACCAATCGTATTTCTTCAATATCTTCTCATCCGGACATCCGTTTGAGTCGATTCAAAGTCCTACGAACTCCATTTTTCGCCCTCAATTCACCTATGAGCATCAAAGAGACAAATTCATCAATGTGTAGAAATGATACTCAATTGACTCTAAATACTCGACAAAATCGACCAAAACTATGGTATTTCTAACGACGAATCATGACAATTTCACGCCTAATCAGGAACTTTATTGTGTATATTACAGAAGAATAGATTTGATTAGAATCAATATCGGGTCTCTGCAAAAATCCTTAAGTTACCAGCCTCGCTTTGTATCTCTCCACGATATTGTTCTCATTTCGTTTTTGTACAAAAACGTATTTATATCCTACAGGGATAGTGCACGCGGGTGTATGAACAATAGAGCAAAATACTTTTCTTTTATTTAGTTATGCGAGCTCTGCTTCAATTGCCTCTTTCTATTTTACCCAATCGGAGCACTTCTGACACTTAGCTATTGTTTTGGGTTCTGGATCTAGATCGTTATTTATAACGGAAAGAGCAATTATCGCTGCAAATGTGTCGTCGATAATAGTAATATTTCTATTATAAATTTCTCCCGTATCAATGAAATTTGTAGAGACTTCAACGTTTATGTCAATCAGACCTTCTTCATTTCCCAGTGTATCTAGGTCTGGTCGTTCTGCAGTCCTAGTGCGTTGAATATTTTGTGCACATACTTCATTACTAGGACGCTCGTCTTCTGGACTAATCTCTTCTGGAGACTTCAAGTTTTCTAGACGAATCTCTTTTGGAGATTTCACGTTTGACTGATCAGTTTTTCTAGCTTTCGTTTTAGTTGTATTTGTATCGTTTATATGTCCTTTATGCTTCTGGCGTGTGGGGGCATGTACACTTGATTTACTTGGGATCTCAACCCTTTGAGGTGCATTTACTGCAGGTATATGCGATTTAGTTACACCTTTATGGTCAGTGAACGCGTCTGACAACTTGTTTGCTAAATTTTGCAAGTTAATGATCTTCTGAACTTCTAATTCAGATTGACTAGTGCGTGGATCTAGATACTGAAGATCACTTACGTTCCACGTAAGTTCCCGGCATTCATTTGAATTCGGATCTCCCCCTAATGCCGGGAAGTGATCTTCATCGAATGTTCAGTCAGTGAATCGGGTTGTTAATTGATCTCTGGACAAAGATTCTAGGTATTTCAGGATGGATGGAGAGTCAAATTCAACGTAAATACCTAGCTTCCTTTGTGGACCCATAGAGGTACGCTTCGGTAATGTTATTGGAATATACACCGCACATCCTAATATACGCAGATGGGAAATATTTGGTTCTTTCCCACGCACTAGCTGTAGGGGGAAATGATCATTATATGCGGTTGGACGGATTTGTATCAGATGTGATGCATGTAGGACTGCATGCCCCCAACATAAAGTGGGTAATTTAGAGTTTATAAGTAATGATCTAGCGATAAGTTTGATACGTTTTATTAGCGCTTCAGCAAGACCATTTTAGGTATGGACGTAAGGAACCGAATGCTCCATTTTAATTCCCAGAGCCATACAGTAATCTATAAAGGCTTTTGATGTAAACTCAGCAGCATTATCCATACGAATTGATTTTATTAGATAATCTGGGAACTGAGCTCGAAGCTCAATAGTTTTCGCAATAAGCTTTGCAAAAGATTGATTACGGGTAGACAATAAACAAGCATATGTCCACCTAGTGGAGGCATCAATTAAGACCATGAAATACCAGAATGGTCCTGATGCTGGGTGAATCGGTCCACAAATCTCTCCCTAAATCCATTCAAGGAGAACCGCAGACTCGAGTCCCACCTTGGTGTGCGATGGGCGCACTATTAATTTACCCTTAGAGCATGCACCATGGATAAATTCATTGACAGGAGGGATTCTATTATCTGTAATATTATGACCAATGGAATTAGATAGAATCCTATGTATCATTGTTTGTCCTGGATGACCTAACAGTTGATGCCATAATTTAAAAGTGTTCGGATCGTGAAATTTCATACTCATGGTTAGATGGAGATTAGATGGCCGGATGTAGGAATAGTACAATCCGGAAGAGAAGGATGGAAGTTTTTTAATAACTTGTTTACGGCTACCTCGAGTAATAATCATCAAAAGGTATTCATTATTATTCTCAGTTTCAGTTTCAATGTGATAACCATTAGTTCTTATGTCTTTAAAACAGAGAAGGGTACATTTCGATTGTGGAAACAACAAAGCATTGTCAAGTATGAGTTCGGTACCCATATGGAGGATGGTGGAGGCTCTTCCGAAGCCCATTATCATAATGTTATCATTGGCTGTCGTAGTTACACTCCCCTTTCTTTCTACCAAGATATGAAAATACTTCCTATCTCTTAAGATTGTGTGTGTGGTGGCGCTATCTACCAAACATAAATCTCAATTTGAATCCATCATGCCAGAGGAAAAAACCCAAACCTAATAGTTGATATGTTTATAAGCCATATATAAGAATAACAATATCCAAATAAATTTAACGGATAACATATATTAAGGTAAATATATCAAAACTAAATCATAAATGTCATATCAATCATGAAAATAAAATATCCTAAAGATAGGATCCAAATAAAAGGCTTTAACAAAAAATAAAGTACTAAAATGATCAAATATTCTAATCACTTATTATCTACATAGTCTTTGAGCTCTATGCCCAAGAGATCATCGTTGTCATGGTCGAATTCTGCTTCAGGCAGGCTGGCATGGTGAAATTCAACTTTAGGGGCCTTCCCCTTGTCGTTCTTCTGTTGCTTTTGATAAGCCTCAATCAAATGCTTGGGAGTGCGACACGTGCGAGACCAATGGTCTTTGCATCTACATCTATAGCAGGACTACTCAACCTTGTCTTGAGAGCCAGATTTTTGTGGAGAGGAATTCATGTTGGGTACAGCCTTTCCACAAATTTGAGCTTGATTGTCTTTCAAGGTACCTGGACCACCGGATTTACTACGACCTCGGTCTTTGCTACGAGTTTGTTTACTTCCTTTCCCCCTTCCACGCTTGCAACCACTTGTATTTCCCTGAGCTATAGCGTGTGCATCGGGCACTGCTTGTGAGCCAACCGGTCTAGAGTTATGATTTTTCATAAGAATTGGTTGTGTTTTTCTGCCACTAGAATTGCAGAAATTAGCTCAGAGTGTACAGTGTAATTCTTGGCTCTATACTGCTGCTGGAGTACAAGGTTGCTAGCGTGGAACGTTGACATAGTTTTCTATATCAACTCGACCTCAATTATAGCTTGCTTGCATAGCTTTAACTGGGATACAATACGATGCAAGGCTGAGTTATACTCCGTCACAGACTTAAAGTCTTGGAAATGGAGATTCGGACAATCGTATTGTGCCTGAGGGAGGAGTATATCATTTTGTTGTTGGAAACGGTCCTTCAGGGACTTCCACAACGTTCTGGGAGCTTTTCTCAGTGAGATATTCATTTTTCAGGTCCTAATTCAAGTGATGTCTGAGGAAAATCAATGTCTTCGTCTTCTGGGCGTTAGATAATTTCGAATAATTGACAATAGCTCCACTCAACTGAGTTGAGAATAGATGAATCTCGATATCTAGCGCCCATGTTAGGTAATTACTACCATCAAGAGCAAGCTCAACGAATTCTCTTTTGATAATATCAGACATTCTCACTACAATATTTCAAGTGACATGGTGAGTTTTGTGACTTCATGTTGACAACAAAGAAATAAGAATTTATTTGATCACTTTCAAGCACATAGAAACAAGAATTGGGTGTCGTTTACCCAAAACATAATTTACGGTCCGACAAGTACCGGGCGCCGCCTACCCAGACAATATATACAGACTATAAAATAAGGATTATGTGCAAAAGTAATGATGCATGCAAGAGAATTAATCATAAAAGCATGCACATATAGAAATTAAGCAAATAAAATAATAATTTATTGAGAACTAATTTTAAAATTAATTAAAAAAAAATTTAGCTTAATTATTATGCAAAGAATTATTACTTTTTATTTTTTCAAGTATTTTTGGAACTTGATGAGTTAAAATTGAGGGCACAAAGTGTATTAAGAAAAATTAATAAGAGACCCAAATAAATAGTAAGGTCTAATTTTTAAAACAATAGCCCTTTTAAAAAAAAATAGTTCCAGCCCATGAAGAGGGCTGCAGGCAAATATTTTTTTTTGTTTCAGATCGGCCCAAAGGTGGGGAGGGCTACGCGGAACAGGGCAGGAAGAAGGAGGGTCGCGGCGGAACTCCAGGGCGGTGGCGCGAGGCTTGCGCTGCGCCGCCGTCGCCCGGCGGTGCGCGGCCTTCAGCCGTCGCTCAATGCCGTGGCGGAAAAGGAGGCGTGCTTATGGTGGAGCTCAGGAGGTCCACGGCGGCTTGCACACAGTGGCCTTCGAGGCCCGCAGCGGCTTCGCGCGATGGCATGGACGTTCGGGGCGGCGCTGCGTGTGGCGGCCTAGTGGTTCGCAGCGGTGCACACATGAGTCTCGATGGCCCACTGCGGCGGCGACGACGGTCGTCCGGCCGTGGGCATAAATAATTTTTTTCTCGATCCGATTAAAATTAATTGCAAATAAATAATACAGATGCAATGGATAATTTATTTGCACGGTAAAATCATAGCACATATGGATCTAAAATTTGATATAATAATTAATTATCATGCTATTGAACATTAAATTGAGATTCATAACGATTAGCTTCGGGCAAAGACTCGTGCTGATAACGTGTTGTAAATCGTAAGCGTAAAATAGAAACACAGGTTTGTTTACCCAGTTCGTCGATAACGTCTACGTCTGGGGGAGTACCAAGCCAGAAGTTTCACTAATATTTCCGATGTATGCGTGTATGCAATACTGAGTATATAGATCTATTTATAATAGAGAAACCCTAATTTAAGCCTAAAGTCTATTTAGGTTATAATCCCATTAGTAATGTCCACATCAAATCTTCTTGATTTGGTATAATAAATCTACTGGATTTATAACAATACTAACAAGACATTTAATTTGTCCACTTTCTCATTTTGAATTTTGAGTCATTGTCTTTGACGGGGGATGATTTGAATTCATGTATGTAATTTTTGTTTATACGCTTTTAAAAAATACAATAAGTAAAACAATAGTACAACGATAAATACTATAGTACAATGACTTTTTTTTTTGTCAGAAAAACAATTTCATAGCAGAAAACGGGTACAAGTAGTACCAGGAAGTTACAAAGTTTATACAAGATAAATTCACCCTCTCAAAGTCATTCTTGGATTATCTAGCCACTGTCTAAAAGTACAATTAGACACACCTTGATCCCTAACAACAAGACAAATCCATAGTCTTGCTTTGATTTCTTCCACAGTTTGTGAACACGGTTTCACCACATTTCTAAAAATGATCTCGTTTCTCCACTTCCATATGACCCAAGTAACTCCTAGCCATATTGTTGCAGTAAACCTTTTACATCTTTTCCCACTCAAAATGCTCCCAAAACCAGCAAAGTGTTTACATGGATTAGAGTGCCAAGCTATGGGTTCATTGAACCACTTAGCAATCTCCATCCAAATGACATACACTTTGCTACACTCGAAAAACGCATGTTTACATGATTCCTCCACATCATTGTAAAATATACACCTTAAAATATTGCTCGGGTCCAAAATATTACGTCTTCTTAAATTCTCCTTTGTAGGCAAACGGTTATGCAGCAGCCTCCATCCGTGAACAATGACTTTTGGTGGAGCCTAACTCTTCCATATTGACTTGAAACACTTCTCCTTCACTCTAGGTTCGTCAATAAAACGGGTGTCGGAATGTAAGATTTTGTATACCTCCTTGGTTGAGTATCTACCCATCTGAGCTCTATTCCATTTCCAATGATCAACAACACCCTCCTGTATTTGGAACGTGTCAAGAAAGTTTTCAAATAAATTAAGCAAAGTAGACTCTGTATCAAACAGAGGATGTCTCCACCTCCACTTCCACTTTCAGTTCCCCCCGCTCATTCTCCCATATTGCCCACTTTACCATGTCAAGACTGAGATTGAACAATTTATGGAACTTCACTCTAAGTAACTCCCCCCATGCTATACATCTTCACAAAACAAAGTTAGCCTACTATCGCCTACTATCCTCTCCAAACCCCCATGAAACCATTCCCCATCCAGCCCCGACGTAATTTTGACAATATTTCTCCACCACCCCTACATACTTCCACTCACACCCCTGGAAAAATATCTAACCCCCTCCCCCTCCCCTCTCCATATTTAGACTCGATAACTCTAATCCATAGACTATTTTTTCTCTCTAAAAAACCTCCACCTCCACTTTCCCAAAAGCGCTTTGTTAAAAGACACTGTAAGCAAATAAATTTTACACCAAATTAAATGATGACACGTGTACAAATTAAATATTAATAGCAAATTAAATTTACTATTTTATTTTGAGAATTTAATTAAACTAATTCTTGAATTAAATAGTTAAATTGATATTAAATGTACACGGTACAAATCGGTCGAATTAAATGAGTGTTCGATACTCATATTGGGTAATAAATATGCTTTATTTACCATAAGAACGAGAATTAAATGATATCTCGTAAAAAATGGAAGCGAACTAAATTAATTCACAAATCACGCCAATCAAATGACATTGGCCAACCAGGACGTTCCACGTGGCACGACAAGGAATGGAAAGCTTTCCACCCTCCACCCTATAAATAGACCTCTTCATCATTAATTTGAACACACACAACCGAAGCGAACGAGCATTCAGACGATCAACAAGTGAATCCTCTGCAACCGTTTTTGAAGGTTCAAAGCATTCTTCGCTGTTCTTCATGCAAACCTGCCAGAAATAGATCCAGATTAGAGATTAATGCTCAAAACCCCTCCGATCCGATATTTCTTTTCGAAGATTCGAAGAAACTCCAAGAACGTTCTTCAAGGCCTTTGAAGATTTAAAGGTGTTCTTCACTGTTCTTCGTCGTTCTTCGTGCAAGTCCGTTAGAAATAGCGTTCGATCCGGAATCAAGGTCCTAAAACCCTCCGATTCGGCATTTATATCTGCAGACATTCGAAGATTCAAGCCGTTCTTCGCAGACTCTAGAACGTTCTCCGAAGAACACACTCAAATAGTTCCACGTCAGAGATCAAGGCTCAAAACCCCTCCAATTCGGTGTTTCTCTTCTGAGGCATTCCTCATTCAACCGTTGAAGATTCAAGGATCTTCATCAAACATTCAAGGCGTTCTTCATCTCCGTCGAAGAAGTTCGTCCAAAACCACATTTGATTCAACACAAGACATCGAGTCTTCGAATCAATGTTTTTTTCAAATCTCCAACTTCAACTCTAGACAAGACTAAGACAAAGACCGTTACAAGAGTCGTCCAAGTCAAAGTCTTTGAAGAGAAGAATCAGAGGATCAAATCCAGAGTTGGTCAAACCTGCACAATTCCTATATCAAATTCATAGAAATTCAAGTTGTAATATTTTCGTGTTTTCACAAAATTTGTATTTACAAATTTGGCACGCCCGGTGGAACCGACTTTGCCTCTCATCTCTTCTCTTCTCAAGCAAGCTTAACCACCATGATGACAAACACCTCAACTATCGAGGAACGACTCGCCAATCTACTCAAGGTTGTTGAAGGTCTCACCCAACACGTCAAGAATCAAGATGCTCCAATCTCCAACCTGATGAATAAGGTGGACATTGTCGATGCAAGCCACACTAAAGGGAAGCAAGTTGAGGGCCACAGCGATGAGAAGACCTCAACCAAACATCCTGAAGCAACTGCTAAGGAGCTGCAGATCTCATCTAATGGAGGGATCCAAGTCGATCAACTCAAGGAGCTCATACTAGAGACAGTAAAGAGCAAGTTCGACGATGGCTCCAAATCATCCTTCACTTACACCAAGCCTTATACCAAAATGATTGACGACTTGAGGATGTCAGCTGGCTACCCACCCCCGAAGTTCCAACAATTTGATGGCAAAGGGAACCCAAAGCAACACGTAGCTCACTTTGTCAAAACTTACAACAACGCCGGAACCTATGGAGATCATCTGGTCAAATAATTTATTCGCTCCTTGAAAGGAAATGCATTCGACTGGTACATCGACTTGGAGACCAACTCCATCGACAGTTGGGATCAAATGGAGTACGAGTTCTTAAACCGCTTCTCAGCACAAGGAGGACAGTTAGCATGATCAAGCTAACCAACACTCGTCAGAGGATAAATGAGCCCGTGATCGATTACATCAATAGATGGAGGAACTTGAGCTTGAATTGCAAGGACCGACTTTCTGAGGCTTCTACAATCGAGATGTGCATCCCTTTGAAGATTTGGCTACAAGAGCTCATGACATGGAGCTAAGCATGGCCACAAGTGGAGTTGAAGAACTATCAAGTCAAAAACATCGTGACATGACATATGTTAAGCCTTCAAGTAAGGAATACCTAACGGACCTTCCTCGCGACAGGGGGCAAAGCAGGTTGACTCTGAAAGAGTTGCGATGAAAACAATATCATTTCTTAGACTCTGACGTCTCAGGGATATTTGGTGACTTGCTCGATGCAAAGCTCATTGAGTTGCCTAGAATAAAACGGCCAGAAGAAGCTAGACACACTAACGACCCAAAATTCTGAAAGTACCACCGCTTAGTGGGCCACTCAATTGAGGATTGTTTTATCTTCAAGGAAAAAATCATGCAATTGATCGAGCAAGGAGATATAGTGCTCGAAGAGACTTTCTGAAGTTCCCCAAAGTCAAATCAAAGCTCTTTAACAAGAGCGTAAACTGTCTGTGAAGCTCCTTGATATGAGTGAAAACTATCTCAAAATCTCTCAAATAAAATGAAGCTCCTTGATACGAGCAAAAAACTATCTACAAATTCAAAATTGTGTTGTTCCTTGATATGAGCATAAACTGTCTATGAAGCTCCACTGATACGAGCATAAACTGTCTGTGAAGCTCCATTGATACGAGCATAAACTGTCTAAAATTATCCTTGATAAGAGACAAAACTGTTTGAAACTCTCAAGCTGGAGATCAAACTGAAGCCTCTCCGAACTAAGCGAAACTCTTTGATACGAGCAAAAACTATCTCAAAGTCCATCTCCCCAACAAGAGACTAAACTGTCTGAAGTTCTCAAGTCGATGAACAAATTGAAACATCTCTCCAAATTAAATGATGCTCCTAGATACAAGTACAAAGTATCTACAAGTTTGAAATGGGATGCTCCTTGATAAGAGTCAAAACTATCTATAAATCAAAATTGAATGCTTCTTGATATGAGCAAAAACTATCAAACAAATTCAAACTAAATCTCTTTGACACACGAGTTTAAACTGTATATCACTCCTAGCCTACATGAGTATAAACTGTTTATGGCACCCCTTCGAACTACATTATGACTTGATCCTCTTTAAAGGGGTACGTAGGCAGCTTAGACATCCTCTAAGTTCAGTCATGATTCAAAAGTCCAAAAGAAAATGAGAGCGTAAAAGACTTTCGTGCTTCATTCACTCCAAGAGACACGTCCGTGAACAAAGCACGAGGGGGTATTTGTAAGCAAATAAATTTTGCACCCAATTAAATTATGACACGTGTACAAATTAAATATTAATATCAAATTAAATTTACTATTTTATTTTGAGAATTTAATTAAATTAATTATTGAATTAAATAGTTAAATTGATATTAAATGTACACGGTACAAATCGGTCGAATTAAATGAGTGTTCGATACTCATATTGGGTAATAAATACACTTTATTTACCATAAGAATGAGAATTAAATGATATCTCGTCAAAAATGGAAGCGAACTAAATTAATTTGTAAATCACGTCAATCAAATGACATTGCCCAACCAGGACGTGCCACATGGCACGACAAGAATGTAAAATTTTCCACCCTCCACCCTATAAATAGACCTCTTCATCATTCATTTGAACACACACAACCGAAGCGAACAAGCATTCAGACGATCAACAAGCAAATCCTCTACAACCGTTCTTGAAGGCTCAAAACGTTCTTCGTGCAAACCCGCCAGAAACAACTCCATGTCAGATATTAAGGCTCAAAACCCCTCCGATCCGATATTTCTCTTCGAAGATTCGAAGAAACTCCAAGAACGTTCTTCAAGGCCTTTGAAGATTCAAAGGTGTTCTTCGCCGTTCTTTGTGCTAGTCTGTCAGAAACAACGTTCGATCCGGAATCAAGGTCCTAAAACCCTCCAATTCGGTATTTATATCTGAAGACATTCGAAGATTCAAGCAGTTCTTCGCAGACTCAAGAACGTTCTCCGAAGAACACACTCAAACAGTTCCACGTCAGAGATCAAGGCTTAAAACCCCTCCGATTCGGCATTTCTCTTCCGAGGCATTCCTCATTCAATTGTTGAAGATTCAAGGATCTTCATCAAACATTCAAGGCATTCTTCATCTCCGTCGAAGAAGTTCATCCAAAACCACGTTTGATTCAACACAAGACATCAAGTCTTCGAATCAACGTTTTTTTCAAATCTCTAACTTCAACTCTAGAAAAGACTAAGGCAAAGACCGTTACAAGAGTCGTCCAAGTCAAAGTCAAAGTCTTTAAAGAGAAGAATCGGATGATCAAATCTAGAGTTGGTTAAACCCGCACAATTCCTAAATCGAATTCACAGAAATTCAAGTTGTAATATTTTCGTGTTTTCACGAAATTTGTATTTACAGACACCACATCCCTCACCCCGAGCCCCCCATTGATATGGGATTGCATATCACTTTCCACTCAACCCACATAATTTTCTTAACACTCTCCCCTCCCCCTTTTCCACAAGGATTTATGCTGTAGGCTAACAATTTCACTCACGATTTTCTTCGGCATTTTGTAGAAGGATAGGTAGAGCTGAGAGAACCAAGTTCAATAAGGTAATTCTGCCACCGAACGAGAGATTTTGATCTTCCCAACAACTGAGTCTCTTCCTTATCTTTTGCACAACACTTGTCCACTTCGACACCTGGCCATGGCCTCTGCCTATTCAAATTCCAAAGTACGAGAAAGGTAATTTCTCTATCTTGCACCCAAAAATATCAGCCAACTCTTTCAATTTCGTATCCTCAACATTGACCCCAATTAGACTGCATTTCTCGTAATTCACTTTAAGTCCAGAAGTAATCTCCATAATTATGAGGACCCTCTTCAAAGTGCGTACATTCTCAACACTTGTTGCACTCATCATGATCGTATCGTCCGCAAATTGTAGATGTGATACACGAACTTTCTCCTTTCCAATCTCCACAACTTCAAACTAGCCCACATCATTCGCTTTCTTCATGAGTATACTCGGGCATTCGACTCTAATAAGAAAGAGAAAGGGGGATAAGAGGTCCCCCTGTCTCAGACCTCTCTCTAATCGGAATTCCTCGGTTGGGCTGCCATTCACCAACTAACCATAGTACAACACATAATACTTTGGTACAACACATGATACCTTGGTATAACACACTCATATGCACTTTGGTTCACATATAATATCATGGTACAACACATGACAAACTCAGAAAATGATTCTAATAGAGAATACAATTATATTCATGAAAGTCACATATCTTCTCCCTCCCATATTTTCCACCTCCAACTTATCTTACAAAAATAAAATCGGGGCTAAAAGAGAATACAGTTACAACCATCAAGAGAATACAATTAGCATGGAAAACTAAAAAAACATTCTAAAAGAGAATACAACAACTGCAATAAAAATGAATACATATAAGAACTTAAAGTGAATACATGAGTATTATTGAAGGACATAAATGCTCACTCCCATTGAATGCAGTACCAGTTATAAGGAAAATCATCTACATTTACAACCGAAAAAAAGCCTCATCCAATTACTACATACAATTGTTTTCTACCTAGAAAATGGCACCAAACTAGGCAACTATTTCAATAATCTCATTTCTAATTCTTCAGATTAACAATTTTAGATCAGTATATGTGTGACATTAGGGCTTAGGGTTTGACTAGCCCCTATTAGCTCGTATAACAACAATTAACTAAATTTTCGTTCCAATTAGCTCGTGAATACAAATAACCGGAGTGATATAGCTAAATACCTTGTAACTGACAGCAAGGCAAGCCAATTCATGTGCAGCATCGAGATCGGGAACTCCAGCTCTTACACTGAAATCTTCCCAGGGAAGCGTTTGTGAATTATGGAAGAAAAGATAACATTTCACATGTGAACAGTGACGGGTTAGGGTGAAGGCTTTGGGCTTCTTTGGTCGCAGCCAAACGACTCTCTGCCATCGTCAAGAACCTCCGCACCATCTTGGGTGCCAACAGATGGTGGTGGTAGCACCACCGTTATGATCTCCGGAAACGCTGTCGTTGTACCACCGTGCTGTTGGTCTTGACCCCGATATCTATTGAAAGCCCTTGACGAGGAGAACAAAACCCCTCAAATAATATGTCGATCGGACTCTGGGAGAGCCTCTGATTTTTTGTTAGAGAGTTTCCCCATCTATCCTGAACGATCAGCGTTCGACGGTGCGCGGTGATTAGGCGTGAAATTGTCATGATTTGTCACTTGAAATACCCTAATTTTGGCCGATTTTATCGAGTATTTGGAGTCAATTGAGCATTATTTCTCTACATTGATGAATTTGTCTCTTTGATGCTCGTAGGTGAATCGAGGGCGAAGAACGGAGTTCGTAGGACTTTGAATCGTCTCAAACGGATGCCCGGAGGAGAAGATATCGAAGAAATACGATTGGTGTTTGTGTTTAAGAAGAAAAGTGCTACTTGGTGAAAATTTGGGAGCACTCGAGTAAAACACTCGAGCACTAGCGCTCGAGCACGTTGCTCGAGCGCCCAAAACATGCAGAAGATTTTGAGCGCTCGAGCGCCACCGCTCGAGCGTGTTGCTCGAGCGCCCCAAAACATGCAGTGAAGATTCACCATTCGAGCACATGTATCATTCGAGCTCCATGCTCGAGCGCGACCGCTCGAGCAGGCCTGCTCGAGCGCCTTCAACTTTTGCGTTTTCAAAGGCGTTTTTCGGCCCATGAGTTCACGATTCGGCCCGTTGCATATATATATTCGTCTCAAGTACGTTTTTGGAGGAGAACACACTTCACTTGATATTTTTTAGAGTTTTAGAGTTCATTTTTGGAGAGGAAGGAGAGAAGCAAGTTTACGTTTATGGTTTTGAGGTTTTCATTACGAATTCATACTACGATCTTGTTAGTTTCGTTTCTTTAGATTTTTGTGCTAGAATACGTTGAGACCTATTTTATTGAGTTAATTCCAGTTCACTTTTATTTCGTTAAACCCTAGTTTATGTTTGATCTCTTCTTCGTCTTAATTATCATGTTCATGTGCGTTGCTTATTTAATTGCTATTATTTACGTTAAACCTATGTCTAGCTAAAACCCTTGCATGCTTGGGGTAGGATGAACTCGTAGAAGTAGGTTGTGGGTACGTAATTAGGGTAACTTGTGACGTTAGGTTTTAATTCTCTTGATTAATGAATGCTTAAAATTAATCTTAACTTTGCTTTTGAATTTCGTTCGAAAAGTGTTAGAGAGAGGACGACCGTATCACTCTTTAACAACGAGTAGACTTAACTAGAGGGTTTAGAAAGGGTTAATTCATCTACCAGTTTAGCGAAGGAGGACGACCGCATCACCTTAGTTAAATTAGGGTCTCATTAATTAAGCACTATCTATTAACTTGTTAGTGGATTAGTGAAGTCGAGTGTTAGGGTAAAGTATTAGGGTTTAGAATCTTGAGCTTTCACTTTGCATTCTTTTACTTAGGTTATTTCTTGCGCGTCACAGTTATTTTGATTATGTACCTGCTCCGTTAGTATACGTAGGGATTCCTATCCTAAGCATCACCATCTCTCATTTGAAAACAACCCGTAGTTAAATCGTCTTCTTAAATTCTTTAGTTTAATGAGTTTATTTCAGTCTTTTAGTTAATCTCTAAAAAACCAAAAAAAACATTACACACATATTAGCTACGACGCGTAGATCTTTAGGGATCTGTTCGCATACATTCCATCTTGTGGGTTCGATATACTTGGCCATTATACTTACTAATACTACAGTGAACCCGTCCGCTTGCGGGTGAGCGATTAGTAGAAGTTAGTATTTTCGCTAGCAAGTCAATGGTGCCGTTGTCGGGGATGGCGTTGTATGCTTTTTGAATAGGACTTGTCGATAGCTTAGTAGTTAGTAGTGAGTGATTTTATTTTCTATTTTTTATTTCGTACATATTCGGCAGTTGCGTTTTGATTGTTTTGGTTAGTGTTTCAGGTTTATGAGAACACGCTCGCAAGGCAATACGAGCGAAGAGAGGTTACCGTCAGATCCTGAGACAATAGCAAGAAGAAACTGAGCCCTCTTACGAAGGATAAATGCTGCCGGAGGGAAAGAACCGATGGACATCACTAATGAGTTGGACGATGTCGAGAATGAGTTCAATCAGGCATTGAACCGGGTTGACGGCACTAATGGCAACACCAGCAAGAATCAAGATCCGTTAGGAGAAAGCCAGAGCCAAAACCCGGGTACTCAGAACCAAAATAGCCCAGCTCATAACATGGTCCAAAATCCTCATAACAACTCTGCTTACCCACATCCTAACTTACCACAAAATAACTTACCGTATCCACCCTACCCATACCCACCTTATCCTTACCCACCATACCCGTATCCTCCACCTCCAGTTTATAATCAACCACCTGTTTACCAACCACCACCCCAACAAGTACCCGTACCAGCTGCTAATCCTCAACATGTTCCGCAGAACGTAGATCAAAATCTGGCTATTCGAGGGAGGTTTGCAGCACAGCCACAAAGGTACCATGATGGAGTGGCATTGCCTCCAGTTGAGGCAAATAACTTCTCAATTTCCCCGGGAATTCTTAAGCTGCTTACCGAGAACCAGTTCAAAGGGGAAGTTGGGAAGGAGAATCCTCATACTCACCTGAGGAGTTTCCTCATGATAGCCTCCACATTCAATTATAACGCCATGTCTGAAGATGCCAAGAGGCTTAGGTTGTTCCCATTCTCACTGACGGGAATAGCTAAAGAGTGGTATGACAACACGCTCCCACGGGGAGGTGTAACCACATGGGCCGAGCTCGAGCGTCTGTTCCTCGAGCGATTCTACCCTCCATCGAGAACTATTAAAGCAAGAATTGAGATCTCGTCCTTTCGCCAGAAATCAGGAGAGGATTTACGCCAAGCATGGGAGAGATACTCAAATATGTTGATCGAGTGCCCGCAACACGGGTACAATGAGGGAGACATTATGGCGTTCTTCTATAGTGGAGCCAGCAAGGCTGGCCAAGCCCATTTAGATGCATGTGCGAGTGGAGCTTTTCTGAACCAAGGGATAGCGAGATGTAGAGAGATCGTGGACAACATTATCACGAATGCAGGTGCATGGAACGAGGATCCTGAGTTTCAGAGAGTTTGCAAGTTGGAGGAGAATGAGGGCACTAGGAAGCTGTTGATGGCAATGATGGAGAAGATCAGCAACCTTGAGATGGGGCAGAATCTGGTTGGAGGGAATGTAGCGGTGAGTGAGAAAGTGGACCCACCCACGAGTCAGCAAGAAGAGGCCAACTATATGGGAAGGCCTAACTATCCACAAGGTGGAAATCAGTATGGAAGGCCTCCTTATGGCCAACCATTTGTACCTCCAGGCCCTCAGCCACCTCAAAATCAATGGAGGAACACACAAGGGTATCAAGGAGGCCAGCAGCCTCCTCAAAACACATGGAGAAAGAATGAAAATTTCTCATATGCTAACCCAAAAGCTGGTATTACAGTTCCTGCAGGTGTTGATCCGGGGTCTAAACCTCCTGGTGGAGAAGGCGGTGCATCAACCGAGGAGATGTTGAGAGCTATCCTTCAGAAGGTGGAGGAAGATGGCAAGAGATTGCCCTCTTTGGAGTACGATATGAAGGAGTTGCATAAGTAAGACGATCATCGAGATCAAGAACTCCAAAAGAGAGACATTGAGTGGAATCGAGTTCAGCAAGAGAACAACAGAAGGTTCAATTCTATCGAGTACCAAATTAGTCAGATTGCAATGTCTCATCTGAGAGAGCCTGGCAAGTATCCTTCAATGCCCGAGGATAACCCAAAGAAACATTGCAAGGCTATTGAGTTGAGAAGTGGGACCAAGTATGATGGTACTGAGATGCCTGCTGATTCTGAGACGCCCAAGGGAGAGGTTGAGATAGAAGGAAAAGAGCCTGAGGAAGTTATAGATGAGATTGAGGAGGTAGGAGTTGAGAAGGGGATTGAAAGTGAAGGGATTGAGAAGAGGAAAGAGATGGATGAGTCCCATGAGAGCAAAGAGCCTGAAGAGGAGATAGAGGAGATCGAGAGAATTCCAAAGTGGAAGAAGGCAAAGGAAACAAGGAAGAATGCAAAAGAGACTGAGAAAGACGAATGAGGGGTACCCAAATCTGTGATACCCGTCCCATATCCACAACGCTTCATGAAAAAGAAGCTTGATGAAAAGTTTGCTAAATTCCTTGATGTTTTTAAAAAGCTACATATTAACATTCCTTTTTATGATGCTTTGGAACAGATACCTAATTACGCCAAGTTCCTGAAGGACTTGATAGTGAAGAGACGGAGAGTAGACGGACCTGAGTTAGTGCACTTGAACTACGAGGTGAGTGCGATGGTGCACAAGGCACTTCCTCCAAAGATGAAGGATCCCGGGAGCTTCACCATTCTTTGCGATATCGGGAATGGGATCAAGAAAGGAGTCTTGTATGATCTCGGGGCGAGCATTAATTTGATGCTTATTTCGTTGTTCAAGAAGTTAGAGGTGGGCGAACTTCAACCCACGATGATGACGCTCCAGCTTGCTGATGGGTCCATCACGAGACCTCAAGGAGTAGTGGAGGATGTTCTAGTGACGGTGGAGAATCACATTTTTCCCGCCGACTTCGTAGTACTCGAGATGGAAGAGGATGAGCATGTCCCGCTGATTTTAGGGAGGCCGTTTCTAGCTACTACCGGGATGGTGCTTGACGTAGCGAATGGAAAGATCACGGTCAAAGTTGATGATCAAGAAGTGAAGATAGCTATTTACGAAGCTATGAAATACCCCATGGGAGATGAGAGTTGCCACTTCATTGACATCACGGACACTTGTGTTGAAGACACACTTTTAGATCCTTGCTCTTTCTATGTGCATCAGTTTGATTATCCTGTCTTTGATGATCTATCTTATGATTCTTATGATCTTTACTATTTTGACAGCTTGGAAGACAATGAAGATGTCAAGTTCTTGGAGATGAAGAAAGTAGAGGATGAGGACGACTTGGAAGCCGAGGAGTCAACCTTTGAGAAGATGTTCGATAAAGCACCACCATTGGAGGCGAAAAAGGAGTTGAAGCCACTTCCTGACCACCTCAAGTACGCTTACTTGGATGAGACCGACAAATATCTGGTAATTGTATCTGTCCTTTTATCTGATGATCAGTTAGAGAGACTTTTAGTGGTGCTTCGTAAGCACAAATCTGCTATAGGATGGTCGATCGCGGATATTAAGGGAATTAGCCATTCGATTTGCATGCATAAGATTAGATTAGAAGAGGGTAGAAAACCGATAGTGCAAAATCAGCGTAGAGTTAATCCGGTAATTCAAGAGGTGATTCATAAGGAAGTTTTGAAGTTGTTAGATAGCAACATGATTTTTGCCATTTCTGATAGTCCATGGGTGAGTCCGTTACACGTAGTTGCTAAGAAGAGGGGTACCACTGTGATTAAGACGGAGTCTAATGAATTGGTAGCCACTAGATTAGTGACGGGTTGGCGTGTGTGTGTGGATTATAGGGAGTTGAACAAGGCAACGTGTAAGGATCACTTTCCTCTACCGTTCCTTGATCAAATGATTGATAGATTAGGTGGTTTTGAGTATTACTGTTTCTTAGATGGGTACTCGGGGTATAATCAGATCATGATAGCCCCCGAGGATCAAGAGAAAACCATCTTCACCTGCTACTATGGGACTTTTGCTTTAGGAGGATGCCGTTTGGGTTGTGTAATGCACCCGCCACCTTTCAAAGGTGTATGATGGCGATTTTTCATGGTTTGATTGAGAGGATTATGGAGGTTTTCATGGATACTTCTCCGTCTACGGGGAGTCGTTTGATAAATGTCTAATCAATCTTGAAGTTGTGTTGAGCAGGTGTGAAGAGATGGACTTAGTGCTTAATTGGGAGAAGTGCCACTTCATGGTGAGAGAGGGTATTGTTCTTGGACATCATGTGTCCTCGAAAGGTATCCAAGTTGACAAGGCGAAAGTGATTGCTATTGAGAAGCTTCCACCACTTTCGACCGAGAAGGGAATTCGGTCATTCTTGGGACACGCGGGTTTTTATAGACATTTCATCAAAGACTTTTCACAAATAGCTAAACCGCTTTCGCGGCTTCTTGAAAAAAAAGTCGCCTTTGAGTTTACTAATGAGTGTTTAGTGTCTTTTAATAGGTTGAAAGAAGCGTTGGTGAATGCCCCAATACTTGTGACACCGGATTGGTCTAGCCCGTTCGTGTTGATGTGTGATGCTAGTGATTATGTGATGGGGGTTGCTTTGGGGTAAATTCGTGAGAAGCGTTTTCACGCTATTTACTATGCCTCGAAGATGCTGAATTCTGCTCAAGTGAATTACACTACGACAGAAAAGGAGCTGTTGGCGGTCGTGTATGCCTTTGATAAATTTTGACCCTACCTAGTAGGGACGAAAACAATTGTATATACGGACCACGCAGCGATTCGGTATCTTATGAGTAAGAAGGATGCAAAACCCCGTCTCATTCAATGGATTTTGCTACTCTAGGAGTTTGATGTAGAGATTCGAGACAAGAAGGGATGCGAGAATGTGATAGCAGATCACCTTTCGAGATTGGAGCTCACAAAGGAAAACACCATGGAGGATCGAGAGGTGAACGATGAATTTCCGGATGAGAAGCTCTTTGGCTTATGAGACATTCCTGTGTATCGAGTTGAAGGGAAGGCGCCTTGGTTTGCAGATTATGCTAACTATTTAGCAAGTGGAGAGTTGCCCGTTGAGATAGACTCGGTGCATCGGAAGGCATTTTTGAAGAAAGTTCGGGAGTTTATTTGGGATGATCCCTACTTGTTCAAAAGAGGGATTGATCATGTGTTGAGAAGGTGCGTGCTCGAAGAGGAGTGGAATAATATCATAAGGCATTGCCACGCCTTGCCATGTGGAGGACATTTGGGTGGAGAAAAGACCGGAAGGAAGGTGCTTCAATCTGGTTTTTATTGGCCAACGCTTTTGAGAGATTACATGGAATAGGTAAAGAGGTGTGAGAAGTGCCAACGTTTTGGCTCCATTACTAAGACAGACGAGATGCCGATGCACGTGTTCATGGAAGTTGAGATATTCGACGTATGGGGGATTGATTTCATGGGTCCATTTCCTCCTAGCAATGGATTCTTGTACATTCTCGTATGCGTTGATTACGTCTCAAAGTGGATTGAAGCTGTCCCGACTCGAGTGAATGATTCCCGAGTGGTTATCGAGTTCTTGAGGAAGAACATCTTTGCAAGATACGGAGTTCCAAGAGCTTTGGTTAGTGATGGGAGAAGTCATTTCGTGAACAAATGGATGGAAAAGCTGCTGTCAAAATATGAGGTAAGTCATCGAATCTCTACTGCTTATCATCCTCAATCTAACGGACTTGCAGAGGTTTCAAACCGTCAAATCAAGGAGATCCTTGAGAAGACGGTGAGCATCAGTAGGAAAGATTGGGCGATGAAGCTTGATGATGCACTTTGGGCGTATATGACAGCTTTCAAAACTCCTCTTGGTATGTCACCATATCAATTGGTTTTTGGAAAGGCATGTCACTTGCCCGTGGAGTTGGAACATAAGGCATATTGGGAGATAAAGATGCTGAATTTTGATAGTGCCTTGGTTGGTGAGAAGAGATTACTCCAATTGCATGAGTTGGAGGAGTTTCGAGACAGTGCCTACGAGAATGCCCGAATTTTCAAGGAGAAGACCAAAAAGTGGCATGATGCACGATTGAGGAAAAAGGAGTTCAAAGTAGGTGATCAAGTCCTCGTATTCAATTCGAGGATGAAGCTGTTTGGTGGAAAGCTTAAGTCCAAGTGGAACGGGCCGTACATTGTGAGGGGAGTGCACAAGAGTGGATTCCTTGAAGTCGAGAAGGATGACGGACAGAGATTCATGGTGAACGGGCATCGAGTGAAGAAATTCTTTAACTTCTCTTATGATAATAAGGGAGGTATTTTAGATTCTCAAGTCCCGTGAGCTCCTTCGAGCTCGGTCCGGCATTAGGACCGTAAAACTAGCGCTTAATGGGAGGCAACCCATTTTTACTTATTATTATGTGTTTTCTTGTTTTTCGTAGTTTTTGTGAATCGTAAGTGTTAACCTCGTGTATAAGAGTTTATTTGGTGTAGGCCTGCTTAGTGAAGATTGATCGGAGCAAGAGAGCTTAAGGAAGAAAGTCATGAAGTTGAACACGTTTTGAGTAGGAAAGCATTCGATTTTTTGGAGTTGAGGTAAACCGAACCCCAAACGTAGACCTCTTTGCGAAGTCGAAGTTTGGGGGGTGATGTTTCTTTTCGTTCGTTACTTTACATTGATAGTGAGTCGAGTTCATAAGAATTTGGTGTACTTACTCGTACGTACTCATTCTTTTCAAACTTTGTTATTGCGTAGCAAGAACAAAGTTTGGGGGGTGTGTATTCGTACTTCGGGTTCATACACGAAATTCTAATGAAAAATTGGTCAAATTTTTCGAAAATATCGATGTTTGAGTGTGGATGGATCGAATTAATTGTGGTCGCGTAAGTTCGGTGTGAATTGGATTGGTGATTTGCACGTTTGGAAGAGACCCCAACTCCTCGGTCGAATGAGCGACCTAGCTTAAATCGAGGAGTTCTCAGGTTAGTTTATGCTTTGGAAAAGTGTTTTGGTTGTTCGAGTGTGGTTCATTGGGAAATTTCGAGTCTTGAGCATTGGATTTGGAAGTTTAATTTTGGATGCGCTTGAGCAGCTCGAGCGCCACCGCTCGAGTGTGTTGCTCGAGCGCCCAAAATTGTACAGAAGAATCCGCACGCTCGAGCACTTGCGCCATTCGAGCTACATGCTCGAGCGGGTCTGCTCGAGCGGGTCGCGGGTTTCGCCCAGGTTTTGCCCACTTTATAAATAGCCCATTTCACACGATTTCACACACTCACACACACTTGGAGGGGCAATTTTGGGCGAATTCGTGCGATTTCGAACGAGTCCAACGATTTACTCCCGAATTCAGTCGATTTCTTCACGTATTTCACTTGAATCCTCAAGAAAGGTATGTGTTTTCTAACTTTTATCTTTCAATTCGTTGTTTGAAGCTTGATTTAGGCATGAATTGAAGAACTAGGTTTCTTGAGTTCGAAAATTTTGGGGATTTTTGCAAGTACTCATTGATTCTTGATTCCTTGTTCATGAATGTGGATAATATGCTATGGGTTTGCTAATTTTGCTTTCAATTTCATGCTTGAATGTGTAGAATGAGTGAATTTCTAGAGTGAGAAAGTTGGAATTTGAGGAAATGATATGGGTTTTGCATTTTGAGATGAAATTATTGTGAATTGAGATTGATTGAGCATGTATAGGGAGAAATTGAGTCTTGAGCATGTAAATTACACAATTTTGAGGTAATGTTACTTCATGATAGACTCGATTGTAGGCATTGTTGAGTTGTGAATCATGAATTGTTTGGAATTTACTTGAGAACTTTGAGATTAAGGCATGTGGTTTGAATTGAATTGAGTAAACTCAAGTTGAGATTGAGAGAAAAGGGAATTGAGAGTACTACTTGAGATGTGTGGAATTGAATGATATGAATGAATTTGAATTGCTCTATGTTGTCTCAGGTACTATGGCACCGAAAAAGAACGAGGATAGAATATTGAGCATGGCCGAGTTGGAGGAACTCACGAATGATCTGAGAAGGAAGAGTTTGTTGCCCTCAAGGTGGAACAACCTGGACTACCAAGGTAGTTGGAGGTACATCGCCTATAGATGGAGCTTGATCACGGGAAAGGTAGAAAAAACTCGGAGACCGAGTGTTAGTTTCATGAGAGAGTTGGGGATAGAGGAAGAGATAAGGAGGATTTTCGTGAGGAACAACATGGCTGAATTCTTCGACATGCTGCTATATATGGAAACAAACGCAGACTTGGTTGAACAGTTTCTCACCACGGTCGAGAAGACGGACGAGAACTCGTTCAAATTCAAGTATCAGAATGTCTGGCAGTATTGCGAGGTTGGAGCTGTTAACCTCGCATTTGGGCTCCCAGCTCTACCTCGCCCGAACCGTGTGTCGAAGTCGTACAGTGCTAATGGCTTTTGGAAGGACATCACGGGAGGAATGGCGGGGGATTATAGAGGCCAGTATGCACGAGCATCAGCGATAAGAAATCCAGTCATTAGGTACCTCGAGCGAATTCTGGGAAACACTATCTACGCCCGCTCTGAGACGGGGACAGTGACGAGCAAGCAGCTGTATGGGATTTGGTGCCTCTTGTACACCAAGGACCATGATTTTGGAAGAGACTTCCTAGAACACCACTACGAGGCCCTATTCAAACTCGGCTCTAGGACTTCGAAGGTTCGAGGAGGAGGGTTGATTTCAGTATTCATGAAGAGCCTTGGTTTGGAGCCTTGTTCGGGTCCTTTGCCAGGTATGGATTTAGTGTTCGAACAGATGAACAACACTCTAATGTTCGAATATTGGCTTGGCAGCTACTGCATAAGATTTAAGGATGACAACCTCTTCCCGTTGCCGAACAAAAAGCTCGTGACTCTGGTTGGAAAGAAGAAGCAAAACATAGGCATGAATGGAGAGCAGCACCTCGCCATTAGTGGTAAGTTTACGGTGGAGGTTGAAAGCCGAGGACTTCGAGAGGTGAGGCCGGTGAAGAGAAATCGAAGTGAAGGAACGAGTGGTGCCGGCACAAGCGGAGCGGGAGCAAGTGGAGTAGCTGATTTGCAAGAAGAGGAGGAACAAGAGTACGAAGCGGGACCGGCTGAGGAAGAAGAAGCAGCGGGTGAAGGCCCGCACAAGATGGAGATGGAAATGAGCCACCTCACGTGGCTACTCCGGAGTTGTGGTACCCGACCCAGAGTGAGTGGGATGGTATGAGGACCGACATTCGGGACCTGCAAAACGAAGTCACGGATCTTCGTACTACCCAAAACCAGTGGTACACGGAAGCGATGAGTGTACGAGGAGAATTTCAGGAAGTTCGATCCGAGGTTTCAGATTTGAGAAGATGGATGGAGGCACTCTTTGTCTCCCATTTAGGATCGGACCACCCTAGCTATCGCCCACTACCGCCTCCTGATGCTTGAGGGTCACGGGGAGTTCCCCCAGTTTCTGCTCCTTTGTTTTTCTTTTCCTTTATTTTATTTCCTTTTCTTCTTTTTTCTTAAGTGAGCTTAATTGTTTGAGTGATTTGAATTGATATAGGGCTTGTGATGAATTGTATTCAGAATTTTGGGTTGTGCTTGATTGTTGAATTCAGTGAGATGTCTAATTTATTTTGTGCTTATTGACCCCTTCTACTTATCAGTTGTTATTCTTGAGCATGTTTGATGAGTAGAGTAGAATTGCGAGGTTGAGTTAAGAATTGTTTTGTGTGAGTAGTTGAGTTAGAGTGGATTTGAGAGAGAACTAGTATACTTACAAGTTTTCTTTTTGAGTGCTTGTGTGATAAGAGTAAGAATTCACTAGGACTAGCATGGATGTGAAAGCCGAGAGACTTGAGCCTTATGAGATTTTGATATATGAATTAATCTCTTCGTTTGTGAGTGGATCGTCACCTTAGAGGATGCTAGAACTTGGGTGTGCTCTTGCTTCTTGATTGTGTCTAGTTTGATATGCCGAATAGGATCTTAGGCCATCTTTGATTTTATTGAATCACTTAGCCAAAATTTTCCTTACCAATGACATTGAATCCCTTGTTAGCCCCTTTGAGCCTAAAGCCTATTTTATTTGCTAGCACATATGGACACTATTCCAATTCCTAAGCCTTTTTGTCCAAATTTGAGTGGAGAATAGGAAAGTGTGAATGTGAAAGGATCGATTTGAGTTGAAAAAGGAAAAGGTTATTTGTTGAGTGAATATGAGAAGAAGGTGTGATGAAGTTATGAGATGTGGGAAAAAGAGAAAAAAAATTGAGAATGAGCAAAAGAAAAAATGAGCTCATGTGTTTGTGTGAAAAAGAAAAAAAGTGAAGTGATTGAAAAAAAAAAGTGAAAGAGTGAGAAAGAGAAAAAAAAAATTGAAGTGTTGAGAGAATTGGAATTGAAAGTTTGTTGATTGAATATGTTTGAAGTAGTCTGTTCCTTATCTCGAAGTACCGAAGTTTGATTTTCTATTATCCATTCACTTTAGTCACTTTACCATATTGTTATCCCACTTGTCCAAAGAGCCTACATTACAACCTTGAGAAAGTCCTTTTTGATTCGGCATTGATTTCTAGAGTATGGTCGAAGTTAAGAGCACTTACAAGCCTATGGCTGCCAATTTGAGTGATTGATTGTTTGAGTGAGTCCCTTGATCATTGATATACACTTGTGAGGGAGCGAAACACATCGTTGAGTGCACATCCATGCTTGATCTTGGTGTTTCTTATTATTGTTGCATGAGTATGATGAAGGAAAGTGGGTGAGTATACGCGTGATTGGTCTTTGAAGCTCGAGTTCATTTGCTTGCATGATTGATTCTTTGACTCATTCCTAACAATTTCACTTGACTTGTTATTTCGTTGCTTGAGGACAAGCAACATGGTAAGTTTGGGGGGGTTGATTAGGCGTGAAATTGTCATGATTCGTCACTTGAAATACTCTAATTTTGGCCGATTTTATCGAGTATTTGGAGTCAATTGAGCATTATTTCTCTACATTGATGAATTTGTCTCTTTGATGCTCGTAGGTGAATCGAGGGAGAAGAACGGAGTTCATAGGACTTTGAATCGTCTCAAACGGATGCCCGGAGGAGAAGATATCGAAGAAATACGATTGGTGTTTGTGTTGAAGAAGAAAAGTGCTACTTGGTGAAAATTTGGGAGCACTCGAGTAAAACACTCGAGCACTAGCGCTCGAGCACGTTGCTCGAGCGCCCAAAACATACAGAAGATTTCGAGCGCTCGAGCGCCACCGCTCGAGCGTGTTGCTCGAGCGCCCCAAAACATGCAGTGAAGATTCACCATTCGAGCACATGTATCATTCGAGCTCCATGCTCGAGCGCGACCGCTCGAGCAGGCCTGCTCGAGCGCCTTCAACTTTTGCATTTTCAAAGGCGTTTTTCGGCCCATGAGTTCACGATTCGGCCCGTTGCATATATATATTCGTCTCAAGCACGTGTTTGGAGGAGAACACACTTCACTTGATATTTTTGAGAGTTTTAGAGTTCGTTTTTGGAGAGGAAGGAGAGAAGCAAGTTTACGTTTACGGTTTTGAGGTTTTCATTACGAATTCATACTACGATCTTGTTTTTAGTTTCGTTTCTTTAGATTTTTGTGCTAGAATACGTTGAGACCTATTTTATTGAGTTAATTCCAGTTCACTTTTATTTCGTTAAACCCTAGTTTATGTTTGATCTCTTCTTCGTCTTAATTATCATGTTCATGTGCCTTGCTTATTTAATTACTATTATTTACGTTAAACCTATGTCTAGCTAAAACCCTTGCATGCATGGGGTAGGATGAACTCGTAGAAGTAGGTTGTGGGTACGTAATTAGGGTAACTTGTGAAGTTAGGTTTTAATTCTCTTGATTAATGAATGCTTAAAATTAATCTTAACTTTGCTTTTGAATTTCGTTCGAAAAGTGTTAGAGAGAGGACGACCGTATCACTCTTTAACAACGAGTAGACTTAACTAGAGGATTTAGAAAGGGTTAATTCATCTACCAGTTTAGCGAAGGAGGATGACCGCATCACCTTAGTTAAATTAGGGTCTCATTAATTAAGCACTATCTATTAACTTGTTAGTGGATTAGTGAAGTCGAGTGTTAGGGTAAAGTATTAGGGTTTAGAATCTTTAGCTTTCACCTTGCATTCTTTTACTTAGGTTATTTCTTGCGCGTCACAGTTTTTTTGATTATGTACCTGCTCCGTTAGTATACGTAGGGATTCCTATCCTAAGCATCACCATCTCTCATTTGAAAACAACCCGTAGTTAAATCGTCTTCTTAAATTCTTTAGTTTAATGAGTTTATTTCAGTCTTTTAATTAATCTCTAAAAAACCAAAAAAACATTACACTCATATTAGCTACGACGCGTAGATCTTCTTGGATCTGTTCGCATACATTCCATCCCGTGGGTTCGATATACTTGGCCATTATACTTACTAATACTACAGTGAACTCGTCCGCTTGCGGGTGAGCGATTAGTAGAAGTTAGTATTTTCGCTAGCAAGTCACGCGGTCGTCGGCGGTGCGCTGTGGTGTTGACGCCCATCATCGAATCCCTGGTGGCGCGCGGTCGTCGGTTGTGCCAATTTGAGGGAAGGAGCGGTGGCGCGGCAACATAGATCAAAATGAGAGGAGATATTTGATTTTCAGATAGAAATAGAGAGAGAGAAGGGACTAGAGAAAGAGGAATGATGATTTGAAATAGAGAAATGTAATTTGAAAAGTTGAATAGGGCAGATTTCTAACTAAAATGCCAACTAATGCATCCCTTTGTATTTTTCTCTTTTTTACTGACCCCATTGTAATTTAGTACCCAATAGTGTATCCCAGTGTAATTAATCCATAAATTAACTTATTTAAATTTGATCATATTCACAGATAAAACTTCTCACAAGACATAGATAAATGAAGCATCACACAAAAATAGTTATATTTGATTTTATTAAAGAGTATTAGTTGTTTTCAATTAATACTCCACAATATAAATAACTCATACCATTTAGTGAAAATAACTAATACCCTTCACTGATTAATGTATAAACCAATTTCACTCTATACATACTCATTAGTAATATTAGAAGTTGCATGAAAAACTTACGAATACTCCCTCCATCCCAAACTCGTTTGCTACATTGTCAAAAAGGTCTGTCTCGTACTCGTATGCTACATCTACTTTTGGCAAAAAGTAACAATACTTTTTAATATTATATTTTCCATACACTAATAACCAAAAGCATATACTTTATCACTTTAAATACTATAAACAACTCTTTTCTTAAAACCAGTGCAAACAGTAAATGAGAAATTGAGTTTGAGACGGAGGGAGTAACATTTACAATGTCTTCTTAATTTAAACAAGTCTCTTGTGCATTAGGTATACCGTGTAATTCAATTGCATTTTTCAATAATATCATTTTTTATATTGTAACAACTAAAATTGTTTTAACTTTATCAACGGTAGTTGTTTAGTGAAAACAACTGCATTATTCAATAATAACAATTCAATAACACAAACTCTCATATGCATCTGGTGCATGGTGGACTCACTCAATAGTTGAGGTTGCTTATACTAAAAAATGTAGTATGATTACACTGAAAAGTGTGATTAGATTATACTAAAAATTGATTTTCAATATAATATAACCACATTTTTAGTATACTCTGTTGACAGCGATTTCCTGAGGAACTCGCCGTCGGATTCCTAGCGGGTAGGAATTACGAACTATGATAACTAGAAAGCAATAAATGTTATAATCAATGAGCTCTCAAGGGAGTTCTTGTAATAAATGTGATGTCTGTTACAAATGGGCATTTATTGCCCTATTTATAGAGTACATGGTGGGTTTACCCACTTGATCTGATCTGCCCGCGGGCCCCACTAAATCATAGCTGCCCAGTCATGATTGACTATAACCCCCTCTATGGACCAATGGGGGTGCGCCACGTGGCACTGTTGACCTCTAATGATGAGACCCCTCCTACTGACCATACTCTGACCCTGTCATATCTGCACGTCCGATGGGATTGGTCAGACCAAGTAGCTGGCGTTGTCTCCAAACGGGTACCCGGGTAGGCGGGTAGTGATTCTTCAATGGGCATCCAGGGGCGGATATCTGCGGGTATCGGGCAGAAGGTCCAACGGGATGGCCGGATGCCTACCCGCTGGCCGACGGGCCTCCGCGGACTCGTCAACAGGAACCTCCTCGCTACCCTCCAGGAGTTCGCCGCCGCAGTCGTTCTAGCTCTCTGCTCGACGATTCGTCTGTGCTTTTCGACGTCTCTATTCCCCTACTTCGTCTTGATCGGTTAGCCTGCTTACCCGATGGTCGGGTAGTATTACCGGGTGTAACATACTCAAAACATACTTTTAATGTAAACAATCTCAATTGATGAGTAAATGCACGCACCAATTGCATTGCAGGAGATAGTTGCACATTTAGTAAAACTAGTTATTTGCCCGTGCGATGAACGGGCTGTTCTGATTTTTTCGATTATGTAAATTTTTCTGATTCAGTAATTTTAATGTCTATTTCTGCTGTCATAGGGTTAATTGCCTTTTAAGATGGTGTTTTGTGGCGATAGATAGTTTAGTTTTTGGAAAAAAATTATTTAATAGTGAAAATGATAAGCATTTGCAAAATTTATAAGTAGTAAATATTGGGTGTTTTGATAATTTATTTTAATCGTAATATATTTATAAAAATGTTTAATCAAGCAAAAGCATACACCTCTCAACTTTTAGATTACAAATTATAGGTGATTAATTTAAATATAAGCATTCAGCTACAAAAAACTTAAAAAAAAAAAATTGCACATAATTTATTGGAATTATAATCACTTTTAATCTATTGAAAACACATCTTATATTTACAAATTGTTTAATTATTTGAATATGCGTATCAATTAGATTATTGGTTCAAAAGCATGATATCATTGTCAGTTTGATTCATTGTATTACATTTCTTCATCATTAGCATCAACCTTATAACAATTAATCAAAATTGTCAAATTAAGCTCAAAGACATTCTATAATGGTAATTTGATGGTTTTATATATATATATATATATATATATATATATATATATATATATATTCTTCTCTCATATTTTACACCTCTCATTCTTCTCCCAAACATCAGCAACAACGAAGGTACCCACTCCTCTAACCTCAAATCCTTCGAAAAGGTTTTTTCTAATCACCATCACACTCACACCTATCTTATAGGGAAAAAAACCATTCGTGTTATCAATTACATCCCTTGAATATGGCTAGTTGGATGAGATAAATTGTGGTATTTATATTACGTGCTCTAGAAAATAAAATAAATGCAACAAAAAATTTGTACAAAATTTAAACAACCCCCAACTCATAGATACCATTTTAGATTATTTGCAACTCTATTGTATTTCTGTTTCTTATAACCTCTTTATCTCTCACACACATGTTCAAAATACACGAAAACACACCCATGCAATGCAAGCATTCAGATGCTCAAGAATCAACCTATGTTCTTCGTGCAATCTCTTCTAAACAATTTGACAATATATATTTTTCTTTCACCTTCTAAAAAGTTATAGAAAATTACTTTCAAAAGAATACAAGTTTAATATTGTTATTTTGACAAATCAACATGCTCATATGATACCATATCAAGTTATATTTGCCACATACATGTCACAACATTTAGATAGAGAAAACTTCAAGATATTCAAAAGAAATTAAATTTCTCTCGGAGTGTAATCCTTCTTCTATGTCAATGTTTGGGCACCTATGAAGATACTTTGGAGTCAGATAACCCTCAATCTTTGTTCCTAAACTCTAGCAATGTCTTGGTTACTCATCGTTGCCTTGACTACGGAAAAATTATGAAGCTGTAGACTTGCCTCGCAAAGTAAAGACAATAACTTATTTAAGAAATGTTGAATTGTACAAAAAACCAAAATACTAAGAATAAAAATATAAAGGGAAATGGTCTCCGCATGAACACAACTTTTTCATTTTTTGTGGAACAATCATAAAACTTTAAGTAATTAATTACCCTGAGGTACAAAAATTAATTTTTTTAGTAATATGAATGTTGCGTGCGTGCGTGCTAATGTAATATGGATGTTGTGTCACTAAATTAAACACCAAAAATTTGAACACACAACACTAAGGAGAACAATTCCTAACATGCAATGAATTTGCTTCAAAGTATCAAATGTGTAATTTCTATCGCCAACAACAAGTGAATCATTTAATACTTTGTGTACACAATATATATTTTAGAAATCTGATTGTCTATAATTGGGAGCGATATTGAATCCAATAAAATTCTAAAAGATCCCTCTACTATAAAAAGCTTAATCCAATAACAAAAATAAAGCAAAAGCTCACAATACTAAAAAGCTCAAACCAATAATTTAATGCCCAAAAAATCCCAAATCATCAAACACCAATAATTCACAAACTTACCATACTCACATCTTCAAAAAGAATCACTTATAATCCATCCTCCCAGCTATTAAAATTTATATAAGAAAATAAAAATTATGGTAAAGGAAAAAAATCAATAAAAAAAGATCAACATAACTCACCTATTTTTCTGGCGTGCATGTTTACTTGAGCTCTACATAAACCTGTCATTTTATTTCATATTTGTATTCCGATTAAGAAAATTTAACAATTACGAAAAGTTGTATGCTTTCCTAAATTTCCTTAACCAAATAGTTTATTTTCTTAAAATTGTACCATAATATCATGGCTTCGATTGATGGTGTGAGAAGTGTGCTCAAATGGAAAACTACATCAACCCTTTTATGTAGCAAATCAATGGGTGATTGCATTTGGCTTGACTTACAATCTTTCCATTGCGTGTGTTTTAGCTATTTTCTTGCTATTTTCTCATACTGAAACACGGCCGGAAAATATGAGCTGAAGACCACTTCAGTTAATCCAACTTTTCTACCAATAGAAGGAAATCGAAAGATGAAATGGAAATAATTTAAGCGCGTTCTATCTAAAAGTAGACTAATAAGATATATAGTTAGATGACTTACCAACTTCCCGGGAAGTCACGAAGAATGGAAATAAGTTTAGAGGTGGAGAGCACACAAATTAAATTCACAACCTAAATCAAATCCACTTGTTTTAGTAAGATATTCAAATTAATGGGTTTCAGACACTTAGTTTTGGTCCTAGTTCAAATTGAGGTAGTTTAAAATACTCTTTAAAACCATGTCTTTTGAAATCTAAACATAACCCAAAGGAGTGGCATGCAATCAAGTTAAGCCACAACTTTTAGTCTGCCTTGCTCTTATTGATACAATTATTGAACCTCTCTCAGTCTAAAGCTGATCGTAGATTAACTTCATTTAGTATTTAATGTCTCCAAAAATAAAATATTAACAATTAATTAACCTGCAGCCATTTTTAAGCTAGACTTTAAGCAAGAATATAATTTATTAGCATTATACACATGCACTTACCAGATGGTATAATGTGAAGATTGTGAACAAATTTTTGTGACCATAAACATCAGACAAATTTCCAATCAATAGCATCATCATCACAGAACCTAGCTAACCCCCGTATCTCCATATTATAAACATTAATTGGCATCAGAATTCATTGTCTCACATTATACTAATTATGACCCAACTTATTTGATTGTTGCGTACATCAGATTTTCGTTTAGAATTATTTCATTTTTATTAAGTTTCAGGCCAAAACCACACACTGAAATCAAAATTAGGAGCAGTAACACAACAAAATCAGTACACATAAGAAGTCTACAATACTATAAAGCTTTATCACTTGCAAGATGGATTTAAATCAATTCAGAGCAGTGATACTGATTGTTTTACATAAACCCTTAGACAATAAATGCAAACGTATGCAAAAATTCCAAGCAACTTCATAATCTAGCTTACAGTTAATCAAGAAAAGAGCTGAAACCTTTCATATTTTTAACTGTATTTGAATTAATATTTATATTAGATGTAAACTATTATGTATACAATGCTTGTTCTGACTAATCAAGGCCTGCAAAAAAAAAAAAAAAATACAGTTCAAAGTATTTGAAATTGTTAGCAAAACAGCTTCTAAACTTTATCTTCATCTTACCAAATTAAATGGTTGGGGTAGGTTTGTAGCAAGGTACTGAGAAAAATTTAAATTTTCAGAAAAGTCTGTCTGGCCCATTCTCAACACCCAACCCACCTTTTATTCATAGAATAAAACACAAAACAATATGCAATGGACATACATTAATTTTGACATATTCATCAGAAATTGACCAAGTAATAATAATAATTAATAAAACCTGAGTCTCCCTCGGCCTTCGGATTTTGGGTGGAAGCGAATCCATCACATGCTAATATATAAGCCTACAAAGTTGAAGTAAAGAACAATACATTAGTGCCCAAATGTAGCAAGAAACCCAAAATAGTAATGGAAAAAGGGGAAACCTTAAGGGCAGTTACTAAACCCGCACAATCCTCTGCACTCAATGCTACAAATAAATTAAAAAAAAGTAGAACAATCAAAATTGATTACTGATTAGGACATAAGAAGTAGGGGCTTACCGGCGACAGCGGCAGTGCTTGAGAGGTCGGTGTAAGACATATCGGAGTTGTCTTCATCGGGGTTGCAGATCCACGATAACGTTTTTGAAAATCGAAGAGAAATAAGGGAAATATTGTATGATCAACCGTAGAGAGAGAACTGGAGTGGTAAATGTTTTGATGGCGTGGTCTGGAAATTTCTCCGGCCGAAAATTAGAACTCCAACAGACTCGGAGATGGTTAACGAAACAATTTAATTTTTATTTTCAATCAGTCGCTTCACTTGCTTAGAACTTAGGAGGGAAGGATTAAATGTCAGGGGAACGTTTCTGGAAGAAGAATAATACAATTAAAATTACAATTAATAATTAGAAGATTTGCGAAGGTGGATTTTTAGGATATAAAATAAAAAGTTGGGATTATTTAAATTCCAAATACACATGGCAGCATATTAGAAGTGACATGTGGCAGCATTTTAGAGGGGTACATCCTCCTATTATATTGTTTTTTGTCGAACTTATTCTAATGGTAGAAATTGATAATAATGTATAGATTGAATGCACATAATTGCTAGAGACAGAGCTCCACCTAATTCCTCCCCAATAGAAACATTAACAAAATCCATGATTAATCTTAAAATCTAATTTCGTTCGCCCCATAATAAATCCAAATTTAATGGAAAAACCCTCAGAATTAAATACCATTAACAATCACCTACCCCTAAACAGTGGAGTACTACATAACACAATCCTACTCGATTTTCCTTCGTCCCTTCTCCTCCTTCTCCACATTTGAGCAAAATCCATCCGTGAAGAAGTCGCAAAGGCGAAGGGCGAAAAATGGGTTTCTTTTCGTTTCTTGGAAGAGTACTCTTCGCGTCCATCTTCATCCTCTCTGCATGGCAAATGTAAGCCCAAACCACTCAACTCTCTCTTTCTGTCTGTTTATTTTCGCTCTTTAATCAGATCTGGTTTGTTTTTGCTTGTGTTTGTGGAAATTTCGATGCTTCTTTCCGTGCTCAAGTGATACAGAGCTATAGCGAAGTTCAGATCTAGCTCAGTTGAGTAGCTGGGTTTTGAATTTTCTCATTCCGTGAACTTCCGATTTTGTACTTGTTTTGAATTTTGTTGTTGTTGATATTTGATTCAGTATATTCTAGCTCTGGGTTGACTTTATATTAGCATCTATATGTTTTATTCTCCTTTCTCTGTCAGTGGTAGGTTGGGGGAGGGGGAGAGGGAGAGAGATGTTAGAAACTAATAAGCAATTATGGATAGGTAATAGAAACGAAAATGAAAAGAATACAGATTTGTTTACCAGTTGAATTAGTAAAGGAGAGAGAATTGAGATAGAACACTTTGAACATTGAAAGTTGGGTGTAACCCTGTTTACGTACAGAGTTTCCCACTAGTTAATTTTGTGAAGAAATTTACGTTTTGAGTAATCGTGAGACTCTATTGATTGCAGCTTCCACTTTCTATTTTCTCCTTTCATTCATTGTGGCAGAAATAAGGACATTTCTCTACTGAAAATTTAAAAAAAAAAAAAAAAAAGGAAAAACTAAATATGCGTAATCGTGAGACTTTACTGATTGCAGCTTCTACTTTCTATTCTCTCCTTTTATTCATTGTGGAAGAAATAAGGATATTTATCTAATGAAAATGTAACAGAGAACATTGTTACATTTGTTAAAGGAAAAAAAAAAAAAAAAACTAGATAGGTCACATAACTAAAATGTAAATGGGGTGCCAATCAAGTCGTATAAAATTTAAGATTTCATATTGCCTGGTAAAGTGGTATTACTAGAAATCTGTGGATTAAGTTCAAACTTTTTGGAAACTTAAACACTCTTGTTTGAGAAGCATTGATACCTTCATTCAGAAAGGGTTCTATTATTGGTCAAGCCCCAACTCAATACTTAATGTGTTGTGTTAACTATTTATGTGAAAAATATTACTTTTTGCCTTGCCTTGGGGAAAGTAGAAAGATGCTAGATAATAAGGTGAGTGTGAGATAGATTTATATAAATACGCAACAATTTGCTTTTTCCTATGTAATTTGGTGTTCGGATGATGAGAATGTTATATATCAAACATCATAGTTGTAGGGGAGTCTAGAAAATTCATAAGTAATTTACATTGATTGCTTCTCTTCACGGTTGTGGAATCTGAGTCTAAGCTACATATCATTTTAAAGATGTTTATGTGATGCAAAACTGTATTCATCATTCGGGTGGAAACAAGTGCTATCAGAAAGTTCTGCATCCATTATAAAGAGTCATTATTTCAAATTTTGAAATGGGCAGAACTCATGTTTTTGGCTAAGCTTGTAATAGTATAAGTATATAAGACATTATACTTAAAAGCCTTATAGTCAAATTACCAGAAGCAAAGACTGATTCTGGACTATAATCCATGACCCAACTAAATAAAGGATATCAAGGCACTATTTTGTTTATCTTATTTTTGGAATTTTATAATGGCTTACAAATCAGCTTTTGCAGAAAGCCAGAAACAGTGTAGTAGATAATGTCTGGAATAGAAACTTTTCTTGGGTACTTATTTTCATCTATTTTTGGAAATGCTACAATGTCTTTTTGGAAATGCAACAATATCTTGATAATTAAATTCTAAATGTGTGAACTGATGACCTATGTCCCTCGTAGAGTTGATGTACTAAACATAGTTGCTTGATGTGTCTGCTAAGTTTGTGATTTTTTGACGAAGTGGTATAGCTCAAGTGGTTAGAGCTCATTACCTATGACCAAAAGGTCATGGGTTTGAGTCACAACTTTATCAATCCAAAAAAAAAAGTTGGTGATTTTTTGGGTGCCATTAAATATAAAAGAAAACCTCTAAGTTATGCTAAACCACCTTCAGAGTCTGTTGTTGTGACTTGTGAACCCTCATGTTATCTGCAAGTCAAAACCTTTTGATCATTATTTTTTTCTGGCTGATTATGTTGTTTGTAGTTGCATATTGATCTTTAATAAGAGATGAAAGTGGAGAAGCTGCTCAAAAAAAAAAAAAAACAAGAGATGAAAGTGGAGAAAATTAATCATTAAAATTCCTTATTTACAATAAAAAATCGAAATTTCCAGCAATTCTTGAAATTTCTCATCTTGCATTCACTCAGCCTATAATTTACTCTTCTTCAGGTTCAATGATTTTGGAGAGGATGGTGGACCAGCAGCAAAAGAGTGGGCCCCCAAATTGAATCGTGTCAAGAAGTTCATCGATGGAATAATTGGGAAAACCAATTTGCGCATTGATGTATAGCTCCAAAAAAAGTTGATATGACTTCCGTTTTCTTACAAAATAGTGTCTTCTTCTAATGCTGTATGCGATATTACAAATTTGCAGGCTAGGACTTTTGTTGCCGCTTGTATCTTCTTGAAGGGGTTGGGTGGTCTTCTATTTGTGCTTGGCAGCAGTTTTGGGGCTTATCTTCTGGTAAGCAACTCATATACATTATACTCAGAACTTTCCATTCATTCAACTTTATGTAGCGCAAAATTTATAAAATAAAATAGAGTAGCGCTTGTATGAACTTTAGTTCACTTGAATTCCATCCCTTTTTTTGACCCATTTACAAAGTGGATCTAACTGAAACTTGTATATAGAATCAAATTTAAGGTTTATTGGTTTGGATGAATAGAGTTCACTTATCTAGAATTATGAACTAGGTTCATACAAGTTTTTGTCAATAAAAGAATAACACTTGTATGAACTTAATTCACGTGAATTTCATCTCACCCATTTACAAAATGGATCCAATGTATAAGATCAATTTAAGGTTTACTGGTTCGGATCAATGGAGTTCACTTATCTAAATTTATGAACCAGGTTCATACAAGTTTCTGTCAATAAAAGGAGTAACACTTGTGTGAACTTAATTCATGTAAAGTTCATCTCATTTTGACCCATCTTCAAATGAGTCTAACTAAACCTGTAGTATATAGGATCAAATTTAGGTTTATTTGATGGGATCAATGAAATCCGCAGATCACTGGACCAGATTCATACTACTTTTAGTCAATAAAATAATGCTCTTCTCCCCTGGTTATGCAGTCATATTACTTGATATTGACCACTCCATTGCTGTACGACTTCTACAACTACACTGCTGGAACACCACAATTTTTCAGACTCCTAAATGAGTTCCTTCAGTGTGCGGCACTTGGTGGTGCATTGCTGTTTTTCCTGGGGATGAAGAACTCTCTTTCGAGGAAGCAGCCCAAGAAAAAGACGTCTAAACCCAAGGCAGCTTAATGGCATCAATAAACGAGCCTCTCGGAGACTGTTTGAACACGAGGTTGGTTGTTGTGGGACTAAAAAGATTAGGATTTAAATTAAACTAGGCAGAGTTTATTATTATCAGGTTGCCCAATATTTGGTGTTGTGTTTTAGTCAATTTTTAGCCCATCAAACATGGCTGTCAATTGAGGAGGGTGTTTGGGATTCTATACAAAAGATTCTTGTTTATTCGGAATATATATCAGACTCGGTAGGAATTTTTGTATCACTTATTATGTTTCTTTATCATGATATCTGGACTGATAGTGATGCAATGATGATTCGTCCCGTTTTATTCATCTTTTCATAGATGAATCTTTGTCCCAAGATGATTGTCATTTTCTATTAATCTATAAGAATTAAATATCATATTTTGATTTGTACTACTTATTTTTTGTGATTGTATACGTTAATAAAGCAAAGTGTACTTTATTGATTAAACAAAATGATAAAAATATCACAATAAAAGACTATTAATATGAACCACGGTATTGAAAGATTCTGATGGAGTGGATGAGAAATTAAGAATCCACTTGGAAACATGCTTATAAGTTTGTCTATTTGTTTCAATATTTTTCATATTTTCAAAAAAAAAGAAAAAAAAATATATATTAATTTCATGTGAAACAAATAAGAAAAAAATAACAATAATTTATATAAAAAGTATGTATAGAGTGAAATTGGTTTATATATGAATTACTGAAGGGTATTAGTTATTTTCATTTAAGAGTATTAGTTGTCTTTACTGAAGAGTATTACTGGTTTACACTGAAGAGTCTTAGTTCATTTTCACTGAACAACTAAGACTCTTTAATGTAAATCAGTAATACTCTTCAATAAATACAACTAATACTTTTTAATGAGAACTAATATCCTTTCGTGATTCATGTATAAACCAATTTCACTCTATACTTTGTCATAAATAAATAGTCATAAATTGCTAATATTTTACCTTTCAAATCATGAATCGATAGAAATAGTTTTTAAGTTTTAATATGATAATTTTACTTGTCTTTGAAATCTTATTGATAATTTTACTTCTCTTTGAAAAATTAAAGAGTATGTGTAGAGTAAAATTGGTTTATATATGAACCACTGAAGGGTATTAGTTGTTTTCACTGAAGAGTATTACTGGTTTACACTGAAGAGTTTTAGTTCATTTTCACTGAACAACTAAGACTCTTTAGTGTAAATCAGTAATACTATTCAGTAAATATAACTAATACTCTTCAGTGAAAACATCTAATACCCTTCAGTGATTCATGTATAAACCAATTTCACTATATACTTTGTCAATTTTAAATTGACATTATTTCTATAGAGGAAATACTGCAAGTGCGAATTTTTACCAAAAATTGGAAGATACTTTGACTGTAAGTCTGTAAGTATGTATTCTGCCATCAACCTTGCCTTAATTACTACTCCATCTGATTCAAAATAAATGTTGTTCTAGAAATTTTAGGACATATTAAAAATTATAAATTTTGATATATATACCCCACCTAAATCTCTAAAATGTCTATTATATTTTGATAATATCTAACGGTAAAGTATTATATGAAAATAGTTCATGATAAGCTTATCATGAAAATATTTTAAAGTATCATTAATCTCATCAGGAGTATCATTAATCTCATCAGGAGTATCATTAGTCTGAGTTCAAACAATTTTCTTGAACTCAGACTAATGATACCCCTGACAGGTTTAATGATACTCCAAAACTATTTCATGTTAAGTTTATTATGAAGCGTTTTCATATAAAACCTACTCATATCTAACAGATTTGTTATATTTTAATATAATCCTTAAAATATCTCTTATATTTTGAATTTGAATACGGGGTAAATCGGGAAAACACGTGAAAAAATAGTTAAAACGACACTTATTTCGAAATAAATTGTAACCTTTAAAACGACACTTATTTTGAATCGGAGAGAGTATAATCATAGTAGAATCGAGACATCAATTTAGAAATTAACTAAGGTTGTTTCAGGAAAAATAAATTAAAATACAATTGATGAATGAAGAAATGACGAACTAGAGTTGCAATGACGAGAAATTAAAGCATGCCCTATTCATGCGAAACAAAATATCCACTATGGTGTCTTCATCTTCTCTGCTAAATTGGGTTTAAATTCGATCCGTTAAACCTGCAAAAGACACGTCGAGGAGCTCCGACTCGGGACTGTGACGCTCAGATTAGTTTGATCTCATTGACAATGTAAAATATTACTTCCTCATATAAAGTATCACTAGAAAAATAGATGCGGAGAAGATAAGTGAATAAAGTTACCATAGGTCCATAGCATTATGAATATAGAATAATACATTTATATACACCTCATACTTGCGGTATTAAAGTAATTTCCTGTGCAATTAGGACATCTTTGATGTTAAACTTGCAATGACTTTGATACTTGAGAGCCTAATCCACTTTTGATTATTTATTATTCACGCGGGCTAAAATTAAGAGGGTGTTTGGAAATAAGCTACTAACATCTTATAAGCTGTAAAAAAAATAAGTTGGAATTTTCCAACTTATTTTTCTAACCACCTCCACCCCAACCACCCATCCCACCCTGGAACCATCCCACCCCTCTCCAACCCCCACCTACCCCACCTCAAGATAAAAAATAGAAAAAAAATTATTTTTTATAAATTTAAAAAATGTTTGTTATAAATTATCAAAAATCTTATAAGTTGTATTAGCCAAACACTTTAACAACTTATAAGCTACTTAAAAATTACATCTTATAAACTCTTAAAACAACTTATAAGATGTTAGAGCTTATAAGATGTTTCAAATAAGCTTAGCCAAACACCCTCTAAATCTAATTTGGATCGAACTCCTTTACAAAATGAAGATTTAGAGGGGTATATTGGTTATAGAGTCTGTAGGATTTTTTTAGACTTTTAAAGTCTGGGGATATTCAATCTAAATTTTCAAAAGTCTTTAAAAATCCTGAGGTATTCAATACAAATTTTAAAAAGTCTTAAAAAATCTTTAGGTATTCAACAGTCTATGGATTTTAATACTCCACGGATTTTCTTAGATTTCCCTTCCAAAATATGAATAGATTCCACTCTTCAAAATCTCTTCTAATAGCCAGAAATTTCTACGGATTTTGAAAAGTCTTAAAAAATCTTTAGGTATTCAACAGTTTATGGACTTTCTTTGATTCTTTTACATTGGGATGTTAACGGGGCGGGGACGGGGGGTCATTCCCCATCTCCGTCCCTGCAAAATAAATGGGGAAAATTTTTCCCCATCCCCGCCTCACCGGGGATCCCCGTCTCGCGGCGATTCCCCGTTCCCCGCCTACTTATTTTTTTATCTCATTTTTAAAATATAAAAAAATATTTAAATTAAAAAATTTAATCATACACAACAATTATTTTAAGTTGGTGTTAAAAGAAATTAATTTAAACAATTTGAAGAACCTCTAATTCTAATATTTTTAATTGACATATATACTAAAGTGAAAATAATATAATTTGGAACTAATAACATAACATAAATAAAAAAAATATAATTTTTAATAAATAGTTAATTGAGTAGGAAACTATGAAATATTTATTTGTAATTTACTTTAACATTAAAATCATATTGTAACTGCAAAATTCATTTTATTAATATAATAAACATGAATATCGTTTACAACTTGAATTTAATCGGATCGAACCGAGAAACTTAGCGGGTTCTTGATTCTAAACTTTGACCTCTGATTCTTCTCTTCAGTTGACTTTGACCTTGATCGAACTTTGACTTCGATCTTCGGACTTGAATGTTTGTAACGTTAATCCAAGGGTGAAAACACCTTATTTTGGATTAAACGTGGCTTCTGGATGAACGCTCTTGAATTTGGTGAAGAACGCTATTTGAAGCTTCGAATGCAAACGCCGGATCGACGGGACTTCGAGCCTTGATCTTCGATCTGAAACTGCTTTGGGCGAAGAACACTGAAGACCGCTCTTGGAGTTTTCTTCAAATCTTCAACGGTAAACGCCGGATTGAAGGGGTTCTGGACCTTGATCTTCAATCTGGAACTGCTTCTGGCGGATTTGAGGCGAAGAACAGCGAAGAACGGCGAAGAACGATCTTGAAGAATCTTCAAATCTTCAATGAGAAAACGCCGGATCGGAGGGGCTTCGAGCCTTGATCTTCGATCTGGAGCTGCTTCCAGTTGATTTCCACGAAGAACGGCGATGAACGCTTTGAGTCTTCAAGAACGGTTGCAGAAGATTCGCTGGTTGATCTGGATGCTCCTTCGCTTCGGTTGCTTGTTCGTCTTCGCTCGTGCTTGTCTTGGTCCGTTCGTCTTCGCTCGTCTTGGTTGTCGTTCAAATGAATGAGCAGAAGACCCTATTTATAGGGTGAAGGTTTGAGAAACCTTCCTTTCTTGTCATGCCACGTGGCACCACCTGATTGACCCACAACATTTGATTGACGTGATTTACGAATTAGTTTAATTCGCTTCCATTTTGACGAGATATCATTTAATTCTCGTTTTAATGGTGAATAAAGCGTATTTATTACCCAATTTGAGTATCGAACACTCATTTAATTTGTCTGACTTGTACCGTGTACATTTAATATCAAGTTAACTATTTAATTCAAGAATTAATTTAATTAAATTCTTAAAATAAAATAGTAAATTTTATTTGATATTAATATTTGATTTGCACACGTGTCATAATTTAATTGGGTGCAAATTTTATTTGCTTACAAATGCCCCCTCGTGCTTTGTTCACAGTCATTTTTGGACTTGATGTGAATGAAACACGAAATTTATTTCTCCATATTTCTCATTTTGGAGAAGGCTCAAACAAATTCGTTTATTTTATTTGGCCCAAGGATTTTTTATTTCGCGGACTTTATATAAAAATCCAACAAGTTAAAGGAAGTGGGCTGCCCTTTTATTTATTTGGCTCAAATAAAATCTTCCTTTTATTTGAAGTTGGCAAGTTAGATAGTGGCCCAGAGCCCTCTTATTAATTAGCCCAAGTTTGATGCTAGCTTAATTCTTAACTTCTGTAATATTGGCCCAATAAAGAAGGCTTCCTTTTTTTCTTCACGGCAGTTTTGTAGATTTTGCATGAATTTTCCCAGATTTTCTACAATTTTCTCTTTTCAAACTTGCATATATCAAGCAGGAAAACATTGATTAGCAGATATTCAGCAAATCAAGGAACCAATTTGCTCCAATCATCATGCTATTTTTCCATTCACAAGCGTTGCATTGTACCTATAAAAGGCTCCCCTGTTCTTCCCTTTTATCATCCACGCAGTGAACAACACAACAGCAAAACAGTCTTATTCTCTTTAATTCCAAACACACAGCAAACAAGAAAGGGTAAAACATTATAACTTGCAAATAAATTTTATATACAATATGTATTTGTACTCTTTGCAAATTAACATGTCTAAAATTTCTTGTCAATAGATAAGTGCAATCCTCAATTTGACAAGCAGGAACGATTTATCGCGAGCCTTCAAAGGTAAATTCTGCCTTAATTTCATTTCATACACTGCTCTTTATCATCTTGTGTGTTTAACTGGGAATTAAAGGGAAGGATACAAGATGTGAATCAATCCTGTTGCACCGGCCTCGTTTAATTCATCCCAAAGTGTCGTTGCAACACCATTACAACTACTTTGAATGGATAGCCTGCTCATCCATTAGTGCTGCTACAACTACCACTAGAGCACCATCGACTTTTCTCTCAGACATTTCATCGAGCATGCAGTATGCGGCAGCGGCGACCCTTGCTGGCATCAGATTTAGGAGACAGTATTTCTGACAGAGGTGCGACTTCAGGCGTGACGGCTTCAGACGGACGGCGATGTAGGCTCGGTGAGGCAGCGGACAACGAGGCCTGGACGACGGTGGCCATCGCAAGGCAACGGACTTGGCAAAATGATTTGACTCAGAAGCGGCAGCGATCATGAAATAACGGGGCTCCGAGCAACAAGGCGACACTGGCGTTCGGGCAGAGGCTTTGCGCGTGGAGGCTTCAAGCGAGACTCGATGTGGTAGTCTTCGGGCGAGCAGCGGCAACAAATTCGGCCTTATACCTTGGTGGCTCTCGATTCAGACAAGACGGGATATCGTGATGGTTTCAGGCTCGACGGCTACTCCGATCCCCCTGCGCGGCGGTCAATTCAAGCAAGGCGGAGCAGTGAGACGGCGCGATGTGGATTCCGGACAGAGGCGTTGCGCGTGGAGATCTCAGACACAGCGACTTCAGGCGGGATGCGAGGCGGTACCTGAATGCGGTGTTGATGGTGGCTTGCGACCGGACGGCAGCATTCGTGTATGGCGGAGGCGCATTTTCTGACGAGCCTCCATGGCGGTGTTCCGCGTTTGCAGCAGCGGCGATTCGCAACAACCCGAAGGTGACTCGTGATTTGACAGTCTCCCGAAGGTATCAGATCGGCGGCGGTGCAAAGCGTCGGCAATTCAAGCGCGAGCGGCCGATTTCTGGGGAGGATAGGCTTCACGGGCGGTGGCATTTCGCACGGCAGCTTCGACCTTTAACGGACTCGACGGGCGTTGAGCAGAGAGGCCGTGTTCGGACGGGTAGTGAGGCTCGATGAGACCGGCAACTGGCGTGGCGGTGCACGGGCAGTGGCGTTTTACACAGAGGCTTCAGGTGGATGATGTTGTATATGGCAGCGTTGCGACTCGGCGAGAGAGCCACAAGCTCGGACAGCGGGCGGCCATCGCGAAGCGACGACGGCGACTGTGCAAGGAGAGGAGATCGATGGTGGTTTTTGGCGGCTTCTCTTTCACGTTCGTGGCGGCGAAACGGCGATTCCTGCCCGCGGCGGTTTCAGGCGCGGTCACACGGCGGCTCACGAATGGGGCATTTTTTGCTGCAGCTTCACTCACGGCGTTGTGGCGTGAGACAATTTCAGACGAGGCAGGAGGCGCAACGTCGGCTTTGACCGGACTCCAGGCAGCGGTTTCGATTGGCAACGAGAAGGCTCGCGAATCTCGGAATTTGGCGAGTGGAGGCGGTTTTGTAAATTGGTGGATTTAGCTCTGTTGCTTTGCGGCGAAGGACTTGGTGGCGAGAGCAGAGCTCGCAAAAGGAACTGTGGCCTTGAGGATCTGAACGGCCGTGAGACTGAGAGGTGCTCGACCTGTGGGATTTCTGGCCATCGGCGATTTTATGGCGATTCGCACCAGACCTTGAACGGCGGCGAGAAGACTCGTGAGTCGGTGAAATTTGGCATCAAATCTGTTTGCAATAGCGACAGTGAAACATGGCGAAAAACTCGGCAATGGTGCTTCATCCTTAGCAGTGGCCTGAAGGGTTCGATCGATCAAGGGCAAGTTGAAGCGGCGATTTCTCCAAGAGGCAAATTTGGTTTCCGGCGGCTTAGGCAGCTCTGCATCGAATTCGGCGAGGCAACGGTGTGGTGATGCGATGCTTGCACGAAACGGTGGTTCTCATCCTCTCTATAATATGAGCACGTTTAAGGATTTCAAGGGATTATGCTTCAGTGGGCCTTCTCCAAGGATTTGTATATGTGGACTTCTTGATATCCATTACAACTTGGGCCTCCATCATATATTTTTTTTTGAACAGTGATAGCCTCTTTGTTAAATACCCTACCCGGATGAATACACTATCAATTTTTCCAAAAAATTGAAACATTTTCGGCAAAAAATTCCGAAAATAAACATAAAATTCGAATTTTTTTTTCCGAAATATTGTGAATTTAGTTATTTTCGGAAAAAAAGTTCGAAAAAATGAAAAAATTTCGAAAAAAAAGTTCGAAAAAAACAGTGTATTCATCCGGAAGTGTTTTTAACAAAGGGGCTAGTGCAAATAACCTGCGCCATTTTTTTTTTGCCGGATTTAATTACAAGAGTTTTATTGGGCCTTGTTTTTATTCAAAGGCTCAATGAACAAATGTTAATGCTAATGATACAAGTATATGAATTTTATTTCAACAAATGTGTTTTGGAGAAATAATAATTTCATGTCCTTAAATCATTTAGCAAACTTGCCCCCATTATTTTGCACTCTTTCCTTCATGTAATAGATCTCCATTTATTTTGCACTCTTTCCTTCATGTAATAGATCTCCATTACTTATCAATAAAATTGATCAATTTTTTTTTTAATATCTCATTAAGCATATAAACTTAAATAAGATAATTGAATTATGACTTGGTTTAAGAGGATCAAGTCATAACGTAGTTCAAAAAGGGTATGATTTGATTTGTGGGGGCCGTACACAATTTAACCTCATGCGGGTCAGGAGGGGCTATTCTTTAACCACTATAGACAAAGTGGGGTATTTGATTATTTAACCACTAGAAACACCCTTAGTGGGGTGAATTAACAGTTTAACCACATGTTTACCTTTGGTGGTTGTCGTTCACAGTTTATCTTCATGCGGAGCAGGAGCGACTGACAGTTTAGGCTAGTGCGTCATGGAGCGTTGATTTTGGATTTGTTTACGCGTAGTAGCGTTTCAGGAATTTCCCATTTATAGGGCCAATGCTTACACCATCTTCAGAGATCAGCTTGTAAGTACCATTTGTATAAACTTCGGTCACAACATATGGACCATCCCATCTGGGCAAGAATTTGTTTTCGACACGATGAGTGACGACAGTGGGCCTTCTCACTGCCAACACCAAGTCGCCAACCTGGAAAGATCGTGTCTTCACCTTTTTGTTAAAAGTTCTGGCAAGACGAGACTGATAACACTCAAGTCTCTGTTGTGCTTCCAGCCTTTTCTCATCTAAGGCTTCTAACTTTTCGAGACGCAGGCGTGCATTCTCTTCTTCTATCAGAGCTTCTTGTATAGCCATCCTCAGAGAAGGAATTTGTTTCTCAAGAGGTAACACTGCTTCAACACCATACACCAACGATTATGGAGTAGCTTGTGTAGGCGTTCTGTAAGTGGTTCGGTACGCCCATAGAGCTTCATTTATCTGCTCATGCCAATCCCACTTGGACTTCGAAACAACTTTCTTCAGCAGACTGCAAAGAGTTTTGTTGAAGGCTTCAGCCAGACCGTTGGCAGCTGTATTATAAATTGAAGACTTTCTTTGTTTGAAATTGAACTTCTCACATAGTTTGTTAATGTGACTGTTGGAGAACGATCTTCCATTATCAGTCATAATGTAGCGCGGGACTCCGTATCTGAAAATGATGTTGACACGGATGAAGTCGGCGACATTCTCTTTCTTTACTTCCCTTAAAGGTACAGCTTTAGCCCACTTGGAGAAATAGTCGGTTGCAGCTAGAATGTAGAAATGACCACCAGAGGACTTTGTCAATGGCCCCACAACATCTAGACCCCAAGCATCAAAGGGCCATGAAGCAACAGTCGGATGTAAAGGCTCAGGTTGATGAATCAAATTTGCATGAAACTGGCATGCTTGACATCTCCGTGCAAAGTCTATGCAATCTTTCACCATTGTCGGCCAATAGTAGCCCATCCTCTTTATCCGGAAGTGTAATTTGGGTCCTGACTGGTGGGCACCACAAACTCCAGAGTGAGCTTCCTCCATAGCTTGAATAGCTTCTTCATCTCCTAAACACCTCAAGAAGACACCATCAAATGATCTTCTATAAAGGGTTCCTTGGTAGTAAATGAATCGAGGTGCACGACGCCGAATGTCAACTCTTCGTCGTGGATCATGGGGTAACTTAGCATGTTGTAAGTAATCCACAAAAGGTTGACGCCAATCCTCGTTTTCGATTTCGAAGACTTCAATGGCATGATTTTCAACTTCTTCATTATCTTCATCGTCAAAGATAGGAGGTACAACCCAACTTCTACATACAGGTATTCGTACATGGGTTCCTGGCATAGCTATAGTTGATGCTAACTTAGCTAAGGCGTCGGCTTGCTTATTCTCACTTCTTGGCACATGCTCGACTTCCACATCTCCAAGCCATCCTATCATTCTTCGGGCATAGTTGTAGTATGGAAGCAGTTCGGGCTTCTTGACTTCATATAATCCACGGAGTTGATTTACAACTAGCAAGGAATCTCCATACACCCTGAGATGCAACTGCTTTATGTCCACTGTCATCTCTAGCCCAAGTATGAGCGCTTGATACTCGGCCACATTGTTGGAGCAGTTTTCCGTCAAGGAGAATGAATAAGGCAAGACTTCATCTTCGGATGTGATGAACACCACTCCAGCACCAGCTCCTTCTCTATGGGAGGCTCCATCAAAATACATCTTCCAATGAGGAGAAACTTCCACTGCTAAGACATCTTCATCTGGGAGATCATCAGATAACTCCCATTCAACGGGAATCGGGTGGTCTGCCAAGAAATCTGCCAACACTTGCCCCTTCACAGCTTTTTGCGGGACGTATATGATCTCGAACTGTTGCAGCTGGAGATACCACCTTGCAAGTCGGTCAGAGAGAACTGGCTTTGACATGACAAACTTCAATGGATTTGCCTTCGAGATAAGACGAACTGTGTGAGCCTGGAAATAGTGCTTCAATTTCTGAATTACGAAGATGAGTGCCAAACATATCTTCTCGATTGGGGAGTAATTCAGCTCATTCGGAACCATCATCCTGCTCAAATAGTAAAGAGCATTTTCTTTACCCTCGTCATTTTCTTGTGCCAACAACGCTCCAACAGACCGTTCTTGAGCAGCTATGTAAAGTATCAACGGTCTTTCGGGTACTGGGGCGACTAGCACAGGCGGCCTCATCAGATATTCCTTGATGCCCTTAAAAGCATTCTTGCAAGCTTTGTCCCACTGGAATGGGTTTCATTTCTTCATCAAATGACTGAAGGGTTGACATCTGCCAGCCAAGTTTGAGATGAATCTCCTCAGATACGCCAACTTCCCTTGTAAGCTTTTAAGCTCATGGATGTTACGTGGTTCAGGCATCTTCAGAATCGCATCGATCTTTGCTTGTTCAATCTCAATACCTCGTTGACGGACAATGAATCCAAGGAATTTTCCCGAAGAGACTCCAAAGGCACACTTCAAAGGATTTATCCTAAGTTGATATCGTCTGAGACGTTCAAAGACTTGCCTCAAATCTTGCAAATGATCTTCCTTCCTTTTCGATTTCACCACCAGGTCGTCCACATAACACTCAATTTTTTTGTGGAGCATATCATCGAAGATCTTCTGCATCGCACGCTGATATGTGGCACCAACATTCTTCAAGCCAAATGGCATCACTTTATAACAATATATCCCTTTTGGTGTGCGAAAAGCGGTAAGCTCTTCATCATTAGGCGACATGCGGATTTGATTGTATCCTGATGAGCCATCCATGAAAGACAAAGCTTCATGACCCGTAGTAGCATCGATCATTAGTTCGGTGATAGGCAAAGGAAAGTCATCCTTGGGACATACGAGGTTAAGATCGCGAAAGTCCACACACACCTGAATCTGACCATTCTTTTTTCTTACTGGGACAATGCTGGAGATCCATGTAGGATACTTTACTTCTCGAATGAAACCCACCTCAATGAGCTTGTTCACTTCATTCTCAATTTGCGGGATCAACTCTGGTCGAAATCGGCGTTGGCCTTGCTTGACCGGTTTAGTCCCTTCTTTTATTGAAAGTTGATGAACAGCAACTTTCAGGTCTAACCCTGGCATTTCCTTGTACGACCAAGCAAACACATCCCTGAACTCCTTCAAGAGTGTAATATACGCCTCTTCTTCTTCAGACGTCAACAAAGCGCTTATGTAGGTTGGCCGTGGATCGTTGGGCATCTCCCAAGTTGATTTCTTTCAACTTATCAACAGTGGCTTTAACACCTCCTTCAAGTTCTGGAGGGGCCTCATAAGCATCCTCTTCCACTGTAAAAGCCTCATCATACGCGGTTATGTGATTTACAGTTGTTGCATCTTCATCGACTTCCTCTTGCCTTCTAATATCAACAACTGCCCTCACTCGACCATCCCTTCTTCTAACTAGGACCGTCCATGAAATACTAACGGTGTCAGTGATGAATCCATTTCTGATCATCGCAGCAACTCTCATTTGTAAGGCTTCTTCACTTTCTTGAGGAGTCTGCCTTTGGACAATTGAGCTGTTGACAAAGTTTGACGATACAACACTTTCTTTATCATCGTCTTCCTCTTTGGTGTAGATGATCGTTCTTAACCTCGCGGTTAATGCTTCTCCACATGATTCAACTAATGTGGTTTGTCGCTTCATACGAGAGGGGATTAAACTTTGAATTCTGTGGGAGTGTGCAGGTTTAGAAATCCTTCCTTCCAGGCACTCAATTCTTTTATGCGGCTCTAATCTTCCAAAGACGGATCTGGACTTTTTTCCAAGTGATCCCAATCTGTTGAAGACTGACCCATGCTTCAGGCGGTTGCCTCCTTCAAATGTTCCCAACCTCTCAAAGATAGAAGCTTTCTTTACTTTCTCACCGTTCTCATCAAATACATCTTCTGTGGATGAGAATGCCCCTTCAGAGATATGATTTGTGCTCGTACTTGCTCTTTTGATTGCGATACGAACTGGACTCGGTGCCACATATCCCAAACCCATCCTGGGATTCTTGATCGGGGTGTAAGTGCTTTTATTTGATGGCTTTTGAATGAAGTTAACCCCGTGCTTTGGTTGTTTGATAACCTCTTGGGGCGATCTCTTCAATGCAGACTTTTCTTGTGGGTCATATCCAGCCCGAACAAGGAGTCTGAAGGCTTTAGGGCCATAAGACTTCGACATCACAACTTCAGCTATTTTGCCATGTTCAGTCTTGGCTCCATGGGTAGGACGAGCGAATCCTTTAAGCGGTTGTGGGAAGGTCTTGTTGAATCAAGCTTGGTTAGAGGTAATGTCAGTCCCTCTAATGCTTCAACAATTTCGAGAGGCCGTTTACCTTTATCAACACGGGATGAAGGAGCAGTCTTCTCTTTCTCTGCAGTTTGCTCATCCTTAGCTATCTCTTGTGATGAGTTAGCCTCAGCTTTAGTTGTACTCTGAAAGTAGTACCTGGCGTCAGCAAAATATGACTCAGCATCCGTGAAAGGCTTGGCATCGGCAAATACTCTCTTTACTTCACCATCTTTATAGTATTTGAAGCATTGGTGCATCGTAGAAGGTATCACATTGTTCTCGTACAGCCACGGACGTCCTAGTAGCATGTTGTACGAAGTCCTGGCGTCTATCACATGAAATAACACAGTTGAAGCCATCTCATCGATTAGCAGATCCAACATCATCGTTCCAAGGGCCCTTTGACCTTCTTGATTGAATCCTTGGATCATCAGTCGGTTGTGGCCGAGTTCATCAACTGTAATGCCCAACTTTCTCATCACTCTCAAAGGCAGGATATTTACTCCAGACCCTCCGTCAATCAGCATACGGTTGATCTTTTGTCCTTTGGCGTAGCCTGTCACGAACAAAGGTCGGTTATGAAGCTGCGACCTGAGCAATAAGTCATCTTCCGTAAAGCTCATAGCGGGCGCACAATCAACAGCTTTGTCACAAGGCTCTCTTTCAAATGAAGAGGTTTCTTCTATGTCCGCCATATAACATGAAGTGTTACAACTGCCATCATGCTCAGCAGTGACGAAATTTGCAGATGCTTCTTCTTCTAGTAGGATTGTCCCTTGCTCCACTAGCTGCATGACTTTATCCTTGAAGACAAAGCAGTCTTGGATTGGGTGACCCACAAGCCTGTGGTACTTGCAGTATTTTGGGTCATTAACACGTCCGACTTCTTCTGGGCGCTTCATTTCTGGCAATTCGATGAGTTTGCTTTTCATCAGATCATCGAATATTCCTGAGACGTCAGAGTCTAGGAATGGATATTGCATTTGCTGCATTTCTTTCAGAGTCTTTCTTCTTTGCCCCCTTTCCGGAGCAACATCAACAATTTTTCCTTTGTCATTTCTTTCTTCTCGCTCCTTCTGATACTTGACAGTCTTTGCATTTGTTTGCATGAATTCTTTGTGAGGAGTTCGGACAAAGGTCTTGCTTCCCTTCTTAACTTCTTGTTTGTCCTTGAACTTTCGAGGTTCTTGGACAGGTGGTCCATTGGATTCACTTGCTGCCATGCTCAACTCCATATCGTGAGCTCTTGTAGCCAACTCTTCAAAGGTTCGCGGCTGGATACCTTGGAGAATGTATCAGAGACCCCACTTCATCCCTTGGATGCACATTTCGATCGCGGAAGTCTCGGACAGTCTAACTTTGCAATTCAGACTTAAATTTCTCCATCGATTAATGTAATCGATGACAGGCTCTTCCTTCCATTGGTGTGAATTTGTCAGCTCGATCATGCTAACCGTTCTTCTCGTACTGTAGAAACGGTTGAGGAACTCTTGCTCCATTTGATCCCAGCTGTTGATGGAGTTAGCCTCCAGATCAATGTACCAGTCGAAGGCATTTCCTTTGAGTGAGCGGACGAACTGCTTGACAAGATAATCTCTGTAAGTCCCGGCGTTGTTGCACGTCTCAACAAAATGGGCCACGTGCTGCTTTGGATTGCCCTTTCCGTCAAACTGTTGGAACTTTGGAGGTTGGTAGCCTGCTGGCATCCGCAAGTTGTCAATCCTCTTTGTGTATGGTTTGGTGTAGGTGAAGGTGGACTTGGAGCCATCTTCAAATTTCCCTTTCACCGTCTCCAGAATGAGCTCCTTGAGCTGATCAATCTGGATCGCTCCATCAGCTGAGACTTGCAGTTCTTTAGTAGTCTCCTCAGTTTCAGCTGCTTGTCGCCTAGTTGAGGTTTCCTCTACTCCTTGATCTTCAACTTGCTTTCCGTGAGCGTGACTTGCATCACTATTCTCCACCTTGTTCATCAAGTTGGCAATCTGAATGTCTTGCCTTTTAACATGATCTGCAAGCCCTTCAATAGCATTGAGGATGCTGTTGAATCGTTCCTCAATAGTTGAGGAGTTTGTCATCATGACTGGAGCAACGCTTGAGTCTGACAGTGAGTTTGAGGATGAATGTGTAGTGGAGTGCGGAGAGTTGACCTCTTCATCTTCGGCAGTGTAGACTGGCTTCTTAGTCGTTGCCTCCACTGATGGATTGGCCTTTGTGAAGGTCTCAGTCAGCGATCGCTTCGCCATACTTCTTGTCACAACCTGGCCTTCAGAAGCTTTCGATGAGTTGGCTTTTTGCACAATGACTTTGCTAGGAGCCATCCTAGTGTTCTTGAACTTTACTTGAGGAGAGAAGGGATGAGAGGTAGAGTCTGTCTTACTGGGCGTGCTAAATTTGTAACTGCAAAATTCGTTTTATTAATATAATAAGCACGAATATCGTTTACAACTTGAATTTAATCGGATCGAACCGAGAAACTTAGCGGGTTCTTGACTCTAAACTTTGACCTCTGATTCTTCTCTTCAGTTGACTTTGACCTTGATCGAACTTTGACTTCGATCTTCGGACTTGAATGTTTATAACGTTAATCCAAGGGTGAAAACACCTTATTTTGGATTAAACGTGGCTTCTGGATGAACGCTCTTGAATTTGGTGAAGAACGCTCTTTGAAGCTTCGAATGCAAACGCCGGATCGACGGGACTTCGAGCCTTGATCTTCGATCTGGAACTGCTTTGGGCGAAGAACACTGAAGAAAGCTCTTGGAGTTTTCTTCAAATCTTCAACGGTAAACGCCGGATTGAAGGGGTTCTGGACCTTGATCTTCAATCTGGAACTGCTTCTGGCGGATTTGAGGCGAAGAACGGCGAAGAACGGTGAAGAACGATCTTGAAGAATCTTCAAATCTTCAATGAGAAAACGCCGGATCGGAGGGGCTTCGAGCCTTGATCTTCGATCTGGAGCTGCTTTCGGTTGATTTCCACGAAGAACGGCGATGAACGCTTTGAGTCTTCAAGAACGGTTGCAGAAGATTCGCTGGTTGATCGTCTGGATGCTCATTTGCTTCGGTTGCTTGTTCGTCTTCGCTCGTGCTCGTCTTGGTTCGTTTGTCTTTGCTCGTCTTGGTTGTCGTTCAAATGAATGAGCAGAAGACCCTATTTATAGGGTGAAGGTTTGAGAAACCTTCCTTTCTTGTCATGCCACGTGGCACCACCTGATTGACCCACAACATTTGATTGGCGTGATTTACGAATTAGTTTAATTCGCTTCCATTTTGACGAGATATCATTTAATTCTCGTTTTAATGGTGAATAAGGCGTATTTATTACCCAATTTGAGTATCGAACACTCATTTAATTTGTCTGACTTGTACCGTGTACATTTAATATCAAATTAACTATTTAATTCAAGAATTAATTTAATTAAATTCTTAAAATAAAATAGTAAATTTGATTTGATATTAATATTTGATTTGCACACGTGTCACAATTTAATTGGGTGCAAATTTTATTTGCTTACACATATATAAATATATTAATTATATAAAAAATAATGTGGCTCCCCTCGGGAAATGAGACGGGGATCCCCCGGGCTGAGAATACTATCCCAGTCCCCGCCTACGGGGCAAAAAAATTCTCCGTTCTTATTTGCTTTGGGGATTACCCGCCCCATTGTCAAGTCTACTATTCAAAAAATATAAATAAATTTTACTCTCCAAAATCTCTTCTAACAACCTGAGACTTTTAATGAGGGCGAGGTATAACGGTGATGGAAATGAAGATGAAATAATAATGTATTTTTTTTTCTAAATAATTTGGATAACTTTTTTTATATACAAGTGTGTCTCATATATATTTGCATCAATGGTTCCAGCGCCGGAGTCTATGTAAATCCATGTAAATTAATAAATAAAAAATGCATTCCACAATTCCGTAAAGTCTATGAAAATTCAAATAAATCAATAAAAGAAGTCGGTCAAACTCTGCATGGAGTCTATAGATTTTCTAAATCCACAAACTTTTTAAAGTCCAAAAAAATCCGATAGAATCTCAATTGAATACACGCCTCTTAAATTAATTTAGAAATGAATCGTGTTTTATTTTAAAACTGAATTACACTCAATTATGCGTACTTTAGTGTAGGCTGAATTTGACGCAATAGGTCTCTTCTGACCTAACCCACATCACCTTTGATATCGAATGTGCATTGGTAGAAATACACCCAACTTTTGCCCAGGAATTGTCCTTAGCATTTTTTTTTTTTTAACAAAATAAAAATTTCAGTACTTATCCTGCAATAGTCGAAAATTGAGTCGTAAAAATGCAATTAGCGACAAAAGATATAAGTCATTTAAAAAGAAAAGGAAAAGGTAAGAGATAGGGAGAGATGTAACACGATCTTTAGGTGAAGAAGCACGACTTAAATATTCGAAGCAACAAAACTGGCAGACTCTGAGTTTCTGCTCTAAGCTTCTAATATGGTGAGCACAAAATCTCACTCATCACACACTAAAAATTTCTCAAAATCATCTAATTTTCAGTTTTGTTTGGCTGCACGCAGGATTACCTAAAAACAGTAGTCCCTTCTCAACTCCTCGCCGAACGCGGTTCCCATCTCGTCGTCATCAACCCAGGTTTCCATATACACACTAACTTAATTTACTTTTTCCCCCAATCTTCAACTTTTTAGGGTTTATAATGTTCTTAATTTGCATTTTAAATTCCTTTTCGTTTGTTGTGGTTAACCAATTTAGGTTCAGCGAATATAAGAATAGGACTAGCGCAGCACGATGCTCCTGTTAGCATTCCGCATTGCATTTCCAGACGCACGTCTCAAGTGCCGAAAAGGAATGTTCAAGATCAGGTTAATCTCTTTCGAAATATCTTGCAATTTTGGTATAATTTGGTGCTGTATTTGTATTCATTTGCACAAAATTTACTGGTAGCATTTATTAGAGCTCTTAGTTATAAAGTTTTCTTTTATTTATATTGAATTAGGTCTCATCTGATTATTCCTGTTTTTCAATTTATTTTGCAGTTTCTTAATTCTCAGGTTACCACAACGCAGCACATGGAGCGCGAAAGGGCTTATGACATTGTTAGTTTGTACAACATTTAAAAAGCTGAATAATTGATTGAACATTGAATGCATGCACAGTTGCACACCATTTTATGCTTTCTTGCCTAATTAAATCTTATATAATTTACTTAATTCATTTATGTGCTAATCATCAGATTGCGTCGTTGTTGAAAATTCGGTTTTTAGATGAGGAGGTGACGGACAATCAGTACTCACAAAAGGTATGTTTTGGGTTGTGAGCTCAGAGGACTGTAAGGACTTATAATACCATCTTCGATCTAGCAGTGGGTGCAGATTCTTATGTTCTATTACGTGATTGTGACGATAGTTTGGGATTTGTTTGGCAGATGGGTCGTGTGGATGCATTTCCTCCTCAAAGTAACAACAAGAAGGAGGTTATTATTCCGTGGACCAATGTGTTTGAGAAAATATCATCGCCTTCAGAGCAAGGTGTGTAATATTTCATGTTGCTTTATTATACTAAACTCCTGTATGATAGTTCTCATACATATTTCACTGGTTTAAGTCTTTGATCCTAATTTCAAAAATTGGTATTATTGTTTTATTTAGTATCTTAAATGATTGTGTTTGTACTGCTTCAGGTAGTCAGTATGTGCATGGTAATTTACTTCAATATCGTAAATATTTCCATTTTATTCTATATATGTCTTAGTGAAGTTGCAAGTATTAATATGTTTTTACTCTGCCGTAAAATTTAATCATCTTAACCATTATTGTTTTGTATTAGTTGCATCACAGGATAATATTACTCTTATCTTTTCTTAAATGTGTTAAAAGAAACTAGGCTCATTCCATTTTAATTGTTGAATAAACGGCTGTTCAATTTATCTTCAAGTTAATTCTTACCCTAATTCTGTAGATACACTTGCATATTTTGTTGTCACGTTTGCTACCGTGAGTTATGGACTAATATATTGGCTCCGCCCCCATGTTTGGCTACAGTTTAGTGTCATTTGATGTTGTTCTGTAACAAATATGGATGCAATCCGATGTTTCTCTTAGCTATCAATTTATGTGATTGGCAATCATCTTTATATAGTTTTGAAGTACCAATAACAGTGTTGTTACAGGAAGTTCACTGAGACCTGGCGATTCTTCAGTCCCTGAGGAAGGTAATGTAAATGATAATGAAGAGCCCAGTTCAAATGAACCTAAATATAGGGAGTATATTTGTGGTGAGGAAGCTCTCAGGATATCTCCAACTGAACCGTATTGCTTGCGACGACCTATTCGCAGAGGCCACCTAAATATTTCTCTGCATTATCCCATGCAACAGGTACTCCCTCCGTCCCAAACGAATTTGCACACTTTCCTTTTTTGGATGTCCCAAACCAATTTGCACACTACCTAAAAAGGAAACATCGATTTACGTGCACACTCACATAAATATACACATATTTACCCATATGCCACTACTTTATCACTTTTCTTAATATGTGTGCCACCCAAGGGGTGCAAATTCCCTTGGGACGGAGGGAGTACTATTTATTATTTCCATTCCCTTCTTTTGCCTGATATATTATACTTCTACTGCTCAATCAACTTCTTTTGGTGACAACATAGTTTTTAGTTCTTCCATTCTTTAATGCACGATTGCATGGAGGAAGGATTAGTTGATGTGATGGTTAGGGCTCTAAGCCCCCATGTCTGCTAGATCATCAGAGTCTTTTCTATTTTTTCTTCCGATTTACTGATTTCGACTCTTCAATTTTTTTTTTTTTAAATTGTTAATCCAAATCCATGCTAAATTGTAGGTGTAATTTGTTTGAATCTTTAGAAGAGAAGTTGATTGAAGTTCTTTGGAATTTAGTATAAGCTCTAAGTATCTAAATACATTATTTTTTCAGGTAATTGAGGACATACATGCTATCTGGGATTGGATTTTGATTGAAAAGCTAAATATTCCTCACAGTGAAAGGCATATGTATTCTGCTGTTCTTGTTGTCCCTGAGACTTTTGATAACCGAGGTAGATAACATCTCTCATAGTTTACTCCACTTTGCTCACCATTTTCCAAATTTATTAATGCTTTTATTACTTTCATTCTTCTTAAAATCTTTTAAAACATAAACTGCTATTGGCATAGAGCTCTTCTAGGATGGTGTGTTGGCACATACTTTATGTTATTGGAAGTAGATAAGTTACACGAAGGACGAACCTCCGGTTATATAGGAATCGACATGCACTTGACATGTCAACTAGAGTAGAGATAACCCATGTGGAACTCTCAGGGGAACTCCCTTGACCCAGAGGCGACGCGATAGCGGTCATAAATATATGTAATACTGTCAAGTCTTCTATAATGTTTACTTGCAATTACTTAAAGAGGTCAGGCTATGCTATATTTGCTTCATACATTGTCTCCCTAAAAACAAAATAATAGGAAATGGCAACAGAAAAAGGAAAAGGTTGCTATAGTCCCAATAAGCTGCATGGCAGATTCGAATTCTTGGTATTTTTTGGAACCTGAAGGTTTTTTTTTTTTCCGAATGCTTTGTGGTACTTGTAACTTCATATAAGAAGCTTTCCGGTGCTGCTTATTGGTATTTGGTCTTCAACATCTTGAAGAGTGGTAATTTTTCATCTATATATAAGCAATTAAGCATTTTTATCAGCACATAATGTTTTGATCTCTCTCTCTCTCTCAACTTAAATTTTTTATGTGGTTGGCCTGGCCTCTAATTTTGAGTATCGTAGCCCATTTTTCATGTGGTTACTTATCTCTAACCTGTAATCAAGTGTTTGCAATTAGTCAAGTAGTCAATATGTTTACTGCATATAGTAATCTCTGTGCAGAAATAAAGGAACTTCTATCTATTGTACTTCGAGACTTGCGATTCAGCACAGCAGTAGTCCATCAGGTAGTATTTCACATCTTCTGCCAAAACTTCTATAATATTTTAAGATGTTACTAAACCTTACTGATTTCACCAAGGAGCTACGTCTCTTGCTCACACATGAAAATGTCACTTGAATTCTTAGATGTCATTTCATATTTGGCACATACCGTACCACTGATGACAGAACATCTCTTTGTTCAGTCTAATGGGTTATTTACTTTTTCTTTCTCCTTTATTTGACACATAACACAGGAAGGCCTTGCTGCAGTTTTCGGAAATGGCTTATCAACGGCATGTGTAGTGAATATTGGTGCCCAAGTGACATCTGTTATCTGCATTGAGGTGCGCTTTATTTATGTCTGTTATGCAGTTTTGTTATGCAGGTGATTATAATCCTCAGGGGGATGATATAGTCACTGGCAACAATTAGGACACTCTTTGTATAAGCATGTTGTGTTTGCCGGTCTGTGCTTCCATCTTTAGGAATTGAAGTTATTTGATTTTGGTCTAGTTCTTAGTTACCTCATAGAGGTCATCAAACTTTAATATCTTTCTCTCGTTTAATTTCTTTTGGGAATGAGAAATACAGTATTTCATCAATGTAATGTAACCGATCCTCAAAATGTAATAGCATTTCATATCATATTCAAACTCAAAATATCATCAATGCCTTAGGACTATTATATAATTTCCACCTTCACTCTTATCAAATTACTGCTGCTGTTCTGCATTAACCACTGAAGGTCGCACAGTTGCCTTTTCAGGACTACAGTTCTGTAGCTTGATCCCTTTTATTTTCTCGTTTATTTATACTCACCATACCGTGACAACTTATCACCCTTACATGGGACCAGAGCTATCATTTGCAAACTCCATTGCTCCTGCTGATGCTTCAACACAAGTACAAAGAACAAGCTTTGTTTCTGCTTTTTCCCAGTTTCCATAATATGCCCATAGCTATCTAAATATGCAGTTTTGCTTCTGGCATATGACAAATGTGAACTTGCATATCCTGATTGAAATCTTAGACAACAGATACTATATACCTCATCCTGATGGTCTTTCTGGTGATGTTTAGGATGGAGTTGCTCTACCGACTACTCAGATCACTCTACGGTATGGTGGAGAGGTAAGGATTAGGATGCTTCTATTACACAACTATTTTACTTAAAAAAAGTAATATAACAGGAGCGTAAAAACATATTCAGCATGCGCATGTCTGATTATATTATGTTGTTTAATTGATGCAAATGATTTTTTCACACCAAATTGAAGCCAGCTTACTTACAAAAGGTTGTAGGAGACTTGGTTGTTTCTTATAGTCTTTTCTTTCTCCTTGATCATCTTTCTTTAATCTCCCAGAAAGTTCTTGAAATTCCATCTTTAGATGAACAATTGCATGCGATGATAATACTCCAATTGGTCTGATCTGGAAATCCAAACAAAGCCTAAATTACATGTATAACTGTTTCAGGATATATCAAGATGTCTTCTTTGGACTCAGCGACATCATCAAACATGGCCGAAAATTCGTACTGATGCTCTGACAAAACCCATAGACTTGTTGATGCTAAATAGACTTAAAGAGTCTCACTGCCAGTTGAGAGTAAGTTCCCTACAAATTCTCCTTGTGGTTTTCATTCATCCGATGCTAATAAGTACATGTTTTCTTACACTGGTATTAGTGCTGTATGTTTTTTTTTGTTTGGTGTTCTTTAACTTTCTCGGAAAGGTACATGGAAGTTTTTTTTTTTTTTTTTTTTGGTTTTTTTGTTTTTTCCATCTGAATCCATACGATTGATTTTGCCACTGTAACATATGAGATTGTAGTATTCTGTTTTGGAGAATTTTTTTAAATTTTGTTCTATTATCTTTGGTCATATAAATCTCTAAAAGCTTATCAAATTCGGAAAGGAAATCTAGTTAATACTTAATACTTGTAAATTTTTGAAAGCATCTGGTGTTATTAAGGTTCTTGTTAGACTATCAAATATATGGATTGCCAATTGAGACCATATTTGGGTGCTGGAATTGCCTGAAATATATTGTTTAAACTAACAAAAGAAATATCATTTCCTGCTGTAGCCAACCTTGCGTACTAGGTATAAAAGCTCGATTAGGGGATTACTTTTTAATATCTACACCAATTTGTAAGTGGTCAAGATGACTTTTTACATAGAAGGCAGTAAAATCCAAATTATAGTGGTTTGTGGAAAAGGACTCATGGTGCTTCAGTGCTTGAACTCTGAGCCCTTAGTGTTAGAAAGGACCTTGGAAGAGCGTGGTTTGAAACCGAGATATCATTATTCACGTGATACCTTGAAAAAAAAAGTAATAGTAAATGGTGACGTTTGAAACTCACTTGGGGACGGATGTTTCAGTTGTATCTATATATATGTGTGTATATATATATATATATATGCGGTTTTGATATGGAGCCCAAGTGGCTTCTTATGGAACCCACCATCAGTATAAACAACTTGTACCATGCCTAGTGTACAAGTGTTTTATGCAGGACTTGGGCTCCATTGGAAATCCCCCTTCGGGTTCCATATCATTACTCTAAATATATTATATATATTCTTTTCTGTAATTTTCCATCTTAACATTTCGAACAGCTGGCTGAATTCTAGTCTTTCGCCGTTACACATGAATTATCTTATTGTTTGGTCTCATGGAAAAGTTCTTTACTTTTAACTATAGTTGGCTCACATTGATAAATAAGAAAATTGCAACCTAGATGGAAAAGCTACAAAAACTGTGAAAGATGTTAAGATTCAGATTTCACTTTCAAACTTGATTTCCATGATTTGTATTTGACTGCCTATATTACGTTAATTCAATGATGACCACTATCTCACTTCTGTAAAACTGAGTCTTGATTTTGTAAGGTTGGACTCACTTAAACAATAACTCTGTTTCTCTTGTCGTTTGAGTGAATGGTGGTTTGTCCAATGCTTTGCTATTTGTAAATATGCAGAGTATCTTAGCCCGTATTGCTTTACAACCTTTACTAATAAATACCTTCCATATAACAGTTGACACCGCCTCTAAATTCACATTTGGGTTTTAAGGCATTCAATATCCAATACTTACTGTGAGCATATGATTTATGTTACTCTGTGTTCAGGAAGGAGAAGTCGAAGCTGTTGCTGTAGTTCACTCATATGAAGAAGGTGTACCACCTGGGTCTCACAAGACAAGACTGACTGCTCTTAATGTATGTGAGCCAAAATTGGCACTGAATGGTATCTAATGAGATGAAATGTTGCTTCAGTTGGTAATTATGCCTTATAGAGTAGCATATTGAGATTTTCTCCTGCAAATTACAATGTTGGCTTAGCTCCTCATAAATCAGGTTTAAAAAGCTTCATGACATTTTGAAAATTTAGCTGAATGCTATACGTGATAGGTGGTGCTCATTGAGTTTTGAGTCTTCTGACACAAACATCAGACACTATGATGGGAACTGAAGTTGCTAATTATATCAGAGCTATCATGACATATTGAGATTTTCTCCTGCAAATTACAATGTTGGCTTAGCTCCTCATAAATCAGGTTTAAAAAGCTTCATGACATTTTGAAAATTTAGCTGAATGCTATACGTGATAGGTGGTGCTCATTGAGTTTTGAGTCTTCTGACACAAACATCAGACACTATGATGGGAACTGAAGTTGCTAATTATATCAGAGCTATTATGTTGGAGTTGAGTCGTATCGCTTCCCATTTGTTATGGCTTGGTCCTTTTATGGCAGATATCGGGGCGCAGACTCCTTTCTTCTATATTTTTCGAGAACGAGAATTGATTTTATGAGTGTTTCAGTTGAATAAAGTAGTTATGTCATGTTAAAAGGTAGTTTATGCTATTCCTAATTAGACAATAATGCAATAAATTTTATGACTTTTTGATGTGGAAACAGGTTCCTCCTATGGGTTTGTTCTACCCAATGCTGTTGGCTCCAGATGTTTACCCTCCACCACCCCGGACTTGGTTAGTATAGTTTGTCAGTCATATTTGTTTTTTTCCGAATAATTTCTTCTAATACTCTAGTCCATCTTGAACTCTTAATGAAAGAAGCATATGCCCTCAGGTTCAGTGATAATGAGGATATGCTGGAAGATACTTGGGACTTCCCCAGAAGACCTGACATGTCAGATGGTTACTATGCTGGTAGTGGTGGTTATTTCCCCATGTGGGAAAACTACCCTATATTTCAAGCGAAGCCAAAGAAACAGGATTCTATTGGTCTTGCTGATGCTATAAGTAAAAGTATTCTATCAACAGGTACATATTGCATTCACCTTTGCTAAGATGATATATATTGGGTTTGCTTCAGCTTTTCTTACTTGAATATAAAAAAATTTAGGGCGTATAGACCTGCAGAGAAAGTTGTTCTGTAGCATGCAACTGGTGAGTTGAGTTCTACCCCTGCTAATTTTTTCAGAATTATGATTTAAGTTTTCATTCACAAACTGGCGTTTACATGCTCTTTTTCTTCAGATAGGTGGAGTAGCTATGACTAATGGTCTCATTTCTGCGGTGGAAGAGAGGTTTGTTTACATTCTAGCTTGAAAATGGGTTTTCTACTAGCATTGCCCTTGTTTTATGAAAGAGAAATACCTCGCCCATTATGTAAATGCTTTTTCATATTCTCTAGCCATGAATTATCAGCATTCATTTTCTCAACCCAAGGCATTTGCTTATTTTATCAGCATATACCATAGTGCTATATTAGTTGTCTGAACTACATGGAACTTAACTTTATTTCCCTGTGTCCTATTGCAGAGTATTGCATGCAATTCCTTCTCATGAAGCCATTGATACGGTGGAGGTTGGATTGATTTTTCATTTTTTAAAAATATAATCATAAACTATTATGTCTATCTGGCTGTTTTAACTTATGTACTTTTTTGGACCGGCTGACTATCAATTTCTTGCCTTCATGGTCATCCTGAAAATTTGGATATCTTTTGTTATAGAATGTTGTCGATCAAATGAATTGTCTCTAATTTACTTAACTCACCATGCGAATTATATGCTTCCTTTTCATAGCATTACATGATATATGGTGCAGAACAAGCATCTAATAAGCTTTAAATTTGTACTTTGTTATGAAGCCAAGAAATGGTGGATCCTTGTTTTAACTTGAATGGGACGAAAATGTTTCTTTTTCCTTCACAATTTTATACTAAATGCTATATTGTGTATTCATGTTTATCCAGAAGTATCTCTTGGTTTGTTGGATCCCTTTAACTGAAAAGGTTTCTACTGTTAATCACAACTACAACCAATGCTACACTGTAATTTCTTGATTATAATTTTTACTCAATGCTATGTTCCTTATGTAACCCCAGAGTTGGCCTTGGTTTGTATCTCATTCGAACTTAACATATAAACAGGACTTCCATTGTCAATCATTAGTTTATGCCAAGAACATGATTATTCTTTCTTGTTTATCTAAATATAGCTCTCTTATTATTTCCATTTTACTTGTGCTATATGATCTTCGTTGTTTAAGTTCTAATTTTCCACTGTGCATCAATTCTTTCCTATTGCACTTCTCATTGGTTCCTATTAGCAGTTATATACCGTAGTAATGTTACTTGTCAAATGTTGCAGGTTCTGCAGTCTAGAACAAACACAGCCTCTGTCACTTGGAAAGGTGGAGCTGTAAGTATTTTTCTTTTGAAGCAACTTCATTTGATCCAAAAAGTGTTTTGTTGCAGTGAACACACATAATGATTACCCGACTCCCCCCCCCCCCCTCCTCCCCACCCAAGTACAAAAAAATAAATATTTATTAAATTTTTGCAAGTCCTCTTCCACATACCACTGGGTGGAAGCTGGTAAGGGGAAGGGGGAAGAAGTGGAGTTGTTTGCAGCTTTTAGAAGATATTAATGCATGAATTGAATATATTTTATCATTGTTCTCGCTCAAACAAGTTGATCTTTATTCACTTGGGAATTCAGTTTTTATATACTTGAGTAATTACAATGGTATCCTTTCCTTTTTACTTTCTCCCCTTATTTGGAGGAATATCCTAATTTTGCCCTGTCATGGAGTTGGTCACATACGAAGTTACTTTCATATGTCCTGTATTGCTATCATAATTTTGCTTAGATATAGTAGGCTAAGGATAAACTAAAGAAAGTCTAAGATGGTTGTTCAAATACAGATTTGGAAGAATCTATGTAAATTTATCTTTCACCAAGTAGTTATCACAGTACAAGCCAATATTCTAACTTATCCTCGTTGTTATTGTATGTTTCTTTTGGGCTGTAGGATGATTGGGAAAATCCTGAAATAGTAAAAAAATTGAATTTGACTTCTGTGTATGTTCGGTTGATTAGATGTAGAGTAAGATTGAGAAAAAGATAGTGAAAAAGTAAGTTAAAGCGTGTTTGGGAAAATAAAAAGTATGAAAGAGAATGTAAGAGAGTGTAGATATGGCGGATTTTGAAATCTAGCTTGCATAATCCTACAAACAAACTTTTTTAGGAATTTGAAAGTTAAATCTTGCTTTGCTAATCCAGAAACAAACAAGGTTATAAGTATTCACTTTCCATAAATTTGCTGCAGTTGCTTGGTATCCTAGATTTCACACGTGATGCATGGATACATCGCGAGGACTGGATCAGGAACGGGATTCACATTGGTAGTGGTAGAAAGTACAAGGATTCTTATTTTCTTCAAGCACAAGCTATGTGTTACATGAACTCCTAGGTATGAACAAGTTCTACCTCACTTTTTCTTATTATGGATGTGATATTTTTTGCATTATGTAGATTAGCTCTATTTTAACTCTTTTATTACTTAGGGTTCTTGTCTGATTAGTAGCAGCATCACAAACCTTTAGACTGTAGGTTCTGTTAAATCAGCTAGAAATATGTAATTTCAAATATATTGTGTTTCTTTATCATACTTGGATCCTTCTAACTAGTTAATGAAGTTGTGGTCGCTATTTTTCACATCACGATTGACAGAATATACCTACATCTGACTTCGGTTACTTTTGAATTGATTATAAATTTTATTAGTCAAATACTTTTTCAACTTATAAGCTACATAAAAGTTGCATCTTATGCGATGTCTAAAAGAAACTTAGCCAAACGGGCAATTAAGCCATCAAAGGAAGACATTGATGTTTTATTAGTGGAGAAGCTTAATTTGCTTTCTCTTCTAATGTACGCAGGCTGCATCCTGGTGATTATGAATGGAGAAACGGAAGATTCGTAGAAAAAGAAAATTGCATTGCAAATTTCAAAGAATAGAATGTGAATATGGTGAGGATGCTTGGAAGCACAAGGGAACCAAGAATTAGATGTGTGTGTATATATTCTCTCTATCCGAACAATTACATTCACATTGTTTTGATGAATTATCTCTCATTTTTAGATAACTTTTATGTTCTCCCAAAACAAATCACTTTATCAGATTGGGTAGATATCATGTAGCTCACTTTTTTGGACGAAAATATGAAGTCATTTTTGAATTACAATTACCTAACCGGTGCTTTTCATTATATGCATCATCACTGAACTCTAATTTTTTATTTATTTATTTATTTTTTACAGGAAACTCTAATTTACTTTTGATTATTATTTTTGTTAACTAACCTTATTAAAATCGGAATGTGATTGTACGTATTGTTAAGGCACAATACATTAAAAGGTACCTGAACTATCACATTTTGTTTAAAAAAGTCCCTAAATTATATTTTGTTTTAAAAAAGCTCCTGAACTATTAATTCTTATTTCACGAGGTCCCTTATAACAAAAATATGAATTTTGTTAAGTTATTCTAATGTTTTTCATTAAAATATGACAATTCTATTAAATTCAATATTAAAGAAGATCGAATTCCTACAAAAAAAATGTGTCTTTAACGAATTTTCAGTAAGGGCCTTATCAAATAAAAAAATGGGGCCATTACACTGGGAACATAACTTTATTAAAAATACATAACAATACATTATGACACTGGTACCCCTATCTTTTGGCTTGCCAGCAAAATTTAAGATTTGGCGTCTGCAGCCTATTAGTTGAGATGATGTACTAGCTTCCGCCTTGCACATGTACCTACGTTGCTAGCTGTTCGAACTAATTTTTGAAATTGGGGAAATACATTTCAAACGCAGAAGCTCGAGAAGTCGAAGCATTTCTTCCTTCCAAATGCAAGATGGATTTCGGCTATTTTCGGTGATTTAACCAGGTGATATCATTGTGCTTTTTTTTTTTATTTGTGTTTATTGATTTTGTACATACTTGGCTAGGGGTTTTTTTAAGAAGGCACCCAACACAACACCACAGAATTTGAAATTCTCATTATTTGTTCATTTGCGACATTTTGTTTGGAATTTCAGTTAATATTTGGAATTCTAATCAGTTGTATTTACTTGGGGAACCCTGTTTGTTTTTTTGTTGGGGTACCCTGTTCGGAGAATTGTATAGTAACTCAGAATAGGTATAATAAGTTGTGGTATTATGGGCCCTTGAGATTCCTTGTGTTGATGGTGCACTAAGATATTACGTTAATACATGATTAAAGTGGTCGATGATGGGGGGCAGAAGGAGGCTTGCGCTAGATTCCAATTCTGAGGAGGATCCTGAAAGTATTGGGCCGCCCAGTGTCTCTGGTACAACTGCTGATGATAAAGGTATGTAATTTTATTGTTTGTAATGCCGATTTTCATAGAATGTAGTTTGGCATAGAGAAAAATAATTGTTTACATTTTTTTATTGCAAAAAAATGTTCTGAAAATTCAAGTTAGATTAATGTACATTTTGTAGCTGGTTCAATCTGCGATGTATGCTAATCCCTCCGTCCCACAATAAACTTCACACTACTTTTAGTTTCGTGTTTTAGCGAGCGAGTTGTTTATTAGTATTTAAAATGATAAAGTGAATTTTTAAGAAAGAGTGTGATATATCTATCACTCCTCTATTATAAAATATTTTAAAAATTACTTTATCATTTTAATTATTAATAAAAACCGGACTCGCAAAAATACGAGAAAATAGTAACTATGAAGTTTATTAAGGGACGGAGGGAGTATTAAATAATGTTATTAGGTTAGTAGGATTTGGAGATCAGTTTTGTACTACTCAATAGTTCTTGTACCACCTATAAAATGTAGTTGTATGTGGGATACTTATTATTTTTTTTCCAATTTGTTTGTTCCTTGGTCAATGTAATCAGTCCGTTATGCTAACTTAGTATATGTTAATTAAAATTGGTTGTGTTGTAGGGTTGCCTAAAGAATGTGGTGGACAATCTAGTAATAAAAAGAGCAAAATAGGTATTGGAATACGTGGTTGTTTGCCCTGTGAATGCAAAGTTTTTTTTTTTTTTTGCAAGTGTGCACCCCTAATCTCTGTGTTATTTGTTTCCCAGGAATTGACACAATAGATTTGTTGTTGGAAGGGTCAACCATAGATTCAAGTGACAACGGTTGTGTAGAAAAGCAATTGTTCAACTTTTCCTCATGATACGTCTTTGTTAGTACTTTTGTAATGAATGTGTTTTGGCTGATTCATCAGGTGGGCAATTGGGGAAAGATAGAAGAACCTTATACAAGAGTAACATGGTGACCAGTATGCGGGAACTGCAGGCTTTGCAATACAATGATGAGTAGCTTGCCGAAATTCAGAATACGCCGTTCAGGTTGTTATTCAATGCTCCGAGAAATGCCAACTATGATTAGTACAAAAATGCTTGGTGGAAATATGAGGATGATATTAAGAAGATCTTGTTGACCTTCGATAAAAGTACAAAAACATTCAAGTGGTGGGTGGGAGGGGGGGTGTATAGTGTTAGACTTTCCAGGGAAGATGTTCAGTTAATACTAGGAGTTATCGGTGGGTCAGAGGAAATACCATCTAAGATGAATGAGTTCGGGGATCCGGTTTGGGTTAAAAGGGTGTTTAGAGATAAGACTAAGAAGAGTAGATGGGGAAATCTGAAGAAAAAAATGGATATATGGTACGTTAGTAAATGTAGTGAACTCAACGAGCGAAAGGTATTTAATATCTGATGCTGCGAGATTAACACACTTGTACCTGGTGGCCTCGTTGCTCGCTCCGAGGTGAAATTCGTCTGTTCCAGGGTATTATATGGTGTATCTGGAGAAGGTGTTAGCTATACAGACGTATGACTGGTGCACGCTAATCATAGATTTTTTAGTTGACCAAATACAAACAAGTACATAGGGGTGTGCAAAATACGGTTTGAACCGAAAAAACCGATCAAACCAAACCGAAATATAAATTTTGGTTCGGTTTTTGGTTTATGGTTCGGTTTACGGTTTTGAAATTTGAATTTTTTTTATTTCGGTTCAGTTTACGGATTTTACGAATTAAAAACCATATAAACCGAACCAAACCGATTTTTTTTTGTAATAATAATAATATATTATATAAATAATAATATTCACTATATTAATATTTAGTAGCTTATATTCTAATATAATAATATTAATATTAGATAATTTAGATTCATGCATAAAAGACTTGAGTTGATTTGTGTTTTGCATAAAATACTTGAGGAGTGGTGATTTGTGTTGATTATATTTTTCAAATTGTTGCTTAGATTTTGAAAACTATTATGTTGATGATTTTTATTGGATTATGTAGTAGATTTATTGATGAATCTTTCCTTAAATTAGTATTTAGATGTTGGCATGTTGCAAATAATTGAATGAGATATGTGTATTGATGTTAAAAAAATTAAACTGATTTTAAAAAAGAAAAGTGTAAAAAGATTTCGGTTTGTACGGTTTGGAACCGAACCAAACCGAAATATTTCGGTTTGAGACCGAACGGTTTTTTAAAATATGGTTCGATTTTTGGTTTGTAAAATTTTTTTGGTTTGGTGTTCGGTTTGGCTAATACGGTTCGGTTTGGTGACCAAACCGACCGTTGCACACCCCTACAAGTACAAGCCTGAAAGTAGTTGGATGTGCTATTCTACTTCCGATATATATGAATGATATAATGTTAATTTATTATCCATTTATTTCTAGTAAATTTTTTACTGTCCTACTTTATTTGTTGTATGTAGTTTTGGATCTGTGAGCATACATCCTTGATTAAAACAACTATGGGCGTTGCAATACCACAAATTTTAAAGTGAGATCTTAGGTTGTTGAACCTAAATTTGAACAAGATAAATTTAAACAAGCTGAAGAAAGAGATTGTGAGTTATATGATCTTTGAACATCTATATTTAATTTTTTGCCACTCAGTTATGTGTGGAAGTTCTTATATCTGTGTCAATGTGCAAGTAAGGAGGTTAAATCTTAAAGCAACCTCTAGCGAAAAGGGAGTTTTGAGGAAACTAAAGTCTGAGTGGATTAAAAAATGTGTTGATGATGGTATAAAGCATGGAAGGGAGACTGATTCTAGCAGAATGGATGATGATGGTGATAAACATAAAAGTGAAAACGATAACAAGTCAGATTCGTGTGAGGATATGGAAATGGGTACTTATACACAACACGTTGAATGCGGTAACAAGTCTGATGTGTGTGAGGATCTTGTTAGGGCGTTGGTTTTATTCGATAGCGGGAGAAGGGGGTAGAAATTGTGACTATGTTGGGTTGTTCTGGCCGGGCATTAGTACGGGTGGTACTAATAGAGAAGTGTATGATAGGTGTGAGACTCTAGGGATAAAAGATTTGCGAGAGTTTGATACAGTGGATGAGGATAAGGGTGTAGTGGGTACTAGTGAGAGGTATGCAGAGGAGAATATGTGGGAAAGAACAATGCAAGAGCGATTACAACGGTGGGTGCATTGAAGCTGCTGTGATGGAGGAAGAATATATGATGGAGATGGATGGTGAGAATGTGGAAGTATATATGGGTAGGTCGAGCTTAGATGACTTCAATCGTGCTGAAGAAGCCAACGAGGTGGAAAAGAGTCCTGATACAATTTGCAAGGAGAATATTACCTTGGTAGAACGACTGCAAATATACAAGTTGAAATTGGATTGAAAAAGAGGAAGAGATCAAATGAATCAGGATGAAAGAGTTGGTTTGCAACGAGAGTTGTTAGATTGGGAAAATAGGTATAAAAGTGTCACTGAACCATCTGCTACACAAATTCTGGAAGACACAAAGATAATACAACATATAGAAACTTTAACGGAGCTGACTATAATGCGTAAGGAGGATGAAGCATTGAAGATTTTGAATGTGGATCTTGAGGAAACCTTAAAGTATGTAGGAGTGGAAGAGGTACATGTTAGTGGCAATAGTTTGGGTACCCCCATAGAGAGTAAAAGAAAAAAAAATTAAAAGAGGTGTAAGACCAAGTACGCTAACAAGGAGTGTGAAGGCTAGGACACTTATTGATGACAGGAGACATGTGCAGATCACACCACAACCTAGCACAACAGAGATATAATTTTTTTGGAAGATGGTAAACCTGTGGTTGGTCTTAGGTAGGATGAGTCAAAAGATGGTAAACCTGTGGTTGGTATTAGCAGTTCTACACGTCGAGAGCATCTCAAATGCGGTAATGGTATATTATATTTCATGTGTGGTTTGCTCAACAAAATCATTGGGTGAGCCTGAGTTATATAAGACATAAATTTAATGCATGTGATTGATTCATGGGGAGAAATTTTATTGAGCAAGCTAGGGTCCAAGTACGATTGCATCAAGAATGTATGTGTATTTTTAACAATGAGTTGGGTATGTTAATTGAATGTCATTTAATTTATTCTACTGCTCATTTAAGTAGGTTCACTAAATGGATTTGAATAGTGTTGCTGACTTTATTTTTTATTTTTTATTGGTGGTAGCATTTGATAACGAGATACAAGAAGAATACAATTGACAAGAATCTTAAAGCTAATGTGGACAATAGGCTCAATGGTCGGGATACATAACATATTGTTGTTTCCTTTACTAACAGACAGTTGGAGATGGGTTGGTGATCACTGAACATTACTGAAGATGGATTTAAAGATGTGTACCTGGAGTTTTTGTTGGACTACCAATGAAGAGTTCTTTATTGGACGGTGACCCATACATCGATTTCTTGTGCAACTGTAATGGGTTGGTTGTGTATTGGAACTTAGTTGATGAGTTCTATGTCTGGAACCTTGTCACAGATGAAAACGTTGGTATACCCACAACGCATATCGATTCTGCTCTTTATTGTGTTGGTGCATCTGTATTCTTCGGATTGGGGTATGCTCCGGAAGCAGATGAGTATAAGCTTGTGAGGATTGCTGTTCAGTGCACCCATCTCTGTGACGGAAGTGAAGGTCCTTTCCTTCACGACAAAGGAATGGAGTAGGGTTGATGATTCCTCCTATAAGTATCCCGTGGCAAATCCAGGGGTTTTTGCTGGAGAGTGTTTGAATTTCTGGGTGACGGAGCCAGACAAACTATTGGGGATTGCTACATTCTCATGTAGGTTAGAGGAGTATGGGTTCATTACTTTACCAACATGTCTGGATAGCGTGCAATTCTACAGGGAACTCAGTGCACTTGACGACGAGCGTATAGTACTGTACTCCAACATGTGCATGACATTCGATGGGTTCGAGATGTAGGTACTTGAGGAGCACATGGGGCCGGATACGTGGAGGTGCATTCGCTTTTCACCAAATTGCCCGATAGTTTACAACGACTGTGTCATTAGCCTGCAACCGCTACGCCTCTTGAAACCAGGTAATGATAAGTTACTTATGAAGGTCGAACCGTTGGGGTTGATATTTATCTATGACATTGTGATTGGATCATACCTCATTATCGGTGGGCCAATGGCAGACGAGGAATACTTCACGGTTTTCCTGTATGTTCAGAGCGTTGAGTGTCCAAGGATGCTTGTTGGATGAGGATAACGAAGCATTATGTTAATCAACCGTGTGAAACTTTTTGCAACTCTTTTGGTCTGAGTTTTACTAGGGTGATTGACACTAATAGTATTCTAGAGTAGTTAAGTATCTTATATTATGAATATTTTGAAGTTGTATGTCCTCAACCACAGTCTATTTCTCAAAGGGTGACATAGGTATTGTAAGGGGGGTTGGTGTGTGTTGATGGGATTGGACATTCATTTATATTATTCTAGATTGAATATTAATATTGAAGGGTATTTCTGCTATTTTGTTCTAACAAAAATTGTTCTTGATTGGTGGAGTATGAATGTTGGTTGTTTAGTTTGGTAAGGGGGGTCGGGCTGCGCACCACATAATTGTTTTAATTTTTGAGTTGTACACTACTTTGAAAAAATGCGTACTTCTCTTTTTCCTGTGTACTTTACAGTCATGGTGTACCATAGCTTTATATGAATACTTTGTAATATTTAAATGTACCGTTGTTGTTATAGTGTACTATGGTTTCCCTTTTGTACCAATGTTAGGAAACATGACTGTTTGTTGTCGTGTAGTACAATGTGACGTATATATAATTAAAGAGGAGTTGGTCTTGTATGAGACCGTCTCATGACATGAGACAATATGAATTTGTATAATTAGAACATTGGCTCATTAAGACTTTAGTAGGGATAGATGTTAATTTGTGTTGTCTCATGCCATGAGACGGTCTCATACAAGTTTTTGCCATTAAAGAGCTGAATGGTAGTATTGCTAGCATGATTTTACAATGTCTAACACTAATTGGACAGTTTGGGATATACCCGAATATGATAAATTTGCTGGGCAACAAAGAAAGAATTCTAATGTATTGCAAAATGAGAAAATGTAGTGCATGATTAAAATTTATTATAATTAGCATGTGCGGACCCCCTCCCCTTATAATTGACACGATCCTAAAATAAAATAGCTGAGTCTACACCACATTAGACAATTGGACCGTTATATTTGAAAAAATGACCGTTAAATTGGTGTATGGAGGGTTAACACTTATAAGTAATGGCTGCATGTTGAATTACAAAGTGGAGGACGTTCAAATGCAGAAGGGTGAAAAAAGTCCAACTCAAGCCAGAATACGGGGGCTGTGTCGTATCCCAGATACGAGAAGGCGTTGTGTGGTGTATGTCGGTGATATACGTGGATCCGAATCAGCAGCACAACAAAAATCCCAGGAAGGCTATCCTACCACTGTGATGAACATTGGTTTTCACATTGGTGTTTGCCGTGCGTTTGGGGGGAGAGAGATGATGGGCTTGAAAGTCGAACAAAAGCTCCAACCACCGTAAAAGTGATGTATAAAATCAAGCTACCAACCCTTGTCATCGAAAACATAGTATTGGTTGCTGTAGTGCTGCTGCTCGTGGGCATTTTAACGTGAAGCCGAGCCGTGGTTATTGTAACTAAATTGGTGTGATATATGAAGGATCCACCGGTTTTTTCTTTTATCAAATTGTTGTAGTTCTTATATGTATTGAACGTGCGGGCACTATGTATCCTATGATTCATGAACCTGTTTTTTTGCGGAAAAAAAGAATATAAAATGTTTTAGTATGTTGCAGTTGTTTCTGATCAAGAAAAAACTTATTATATGTGGAGTAGATATAATCTATATTGTAAAAGCCATTGCAAAAGGAGAATTAGTTAAAAAAAGATACCACAAAGAATATATAAGACAAAAATTTCATATAAAAGTAGAAATACGTACCCTGAGCAGGTAGAAAGTACAAAATTGGAAAAGGTCGGTAACCAAACCATGAAAGATTTATATGATAGGGAAGATAGACATTGTGTGCCAAGAAAGAGGAATCATTAATTAAGAGAAGACTGATTTTTTCTTCTTGTTTCTTCCATGCTCACCGAATGACTTCATTCGTGTTTTCTTTGAACTACCAGGCATACATTTTAGTACAAGTGACAGTATCTTCGGACCACTAACCATTGACTGGGAATCATATCTTTCGTTACCGACTATCGGGTGAATATCACTTGTGTAACATTCCGGGTATGTGGACGACAGGAAACAATCATCAACATATGCAGAGACCGGTGGTCCATGATAGTTTATAACCACCGTTGCGTGAGGGCATGGAAATCCAGATAACTGTTATTTGGAGCATGAGCACGTTATACGTTCAAGGTTTACAGATGTAGTGGGAGAGGACATAACTCCGAACTCAACGAGGTTGTGCTGTTGTACCTTCCATGAACGAGATATGCTTGAATCATTCTTCCATACTATGCCCCATGCACTAAAAACCCATTGACTAGTCTCTGGAAGATAACAAAATTCAAAGTTTTTCAAACGGTAGTATTAACGTACAATAAATAGAACATGAAAAGAAAAGGAGTTATACTACTAAAGAAAAACCACCTGAACAGATGTGATCCAACATGTTAGTAATTGGTAGTCCGCGCGATTTCTTAACCCACGAGTTGAGTGATTCCGCTGCATTTGATGTCATCTCACCATACTTTGTGATTTCAGGAGAATATGCAACTACCCATTTTTGAAGGGTAATTGGGACAAAAACTCCACAACTAATGAGCCTCTAGCCGTCTTAAATATTTCAAGGTGCTCCGCAAAGATACGATCATCTGGAGCATATGCACATGCCTAGAACAAATCTAGCAGTTTGGCACCTTTTGAATTCTTTGAACCCTCACTATATCGATCTTACAAATTTGTTACCAGATGAAACAAGTAGAAGAAGTGCAAGAATTTGTTAAATACTAAGGGGAATGTGGACATTAGTCCACAATTCCTATCGGAGATGTAGAAAGTTTGTTTAGGGTGAACGTAAATACTGCTAACTTTTTTAGGAACCAAACCCAATTGTCGGTATTCTCGACGGCCACAACTACAAAAGCAACCGGGGAAAAATCTAAAATTACATAAGAAATTAGAAGATAGTTTAATCAAATAAATATGCAAAATCACGTGCAGATGGAAGAAACGAGTGAAAAATTACCATTGTTTCCATCTTTTGATGTGGCTATTAGGAGTATCCCTTTAGCACGCCCATATATGAACATGCCATCTATGAACATCATAAGACGACAACTCTTAAACCCTACTATGCAACCATTGAATACAATGAACAACCGTTCAAAATGGCGTGTCTCAAGATTATACTCTAAGTCCGCTACACTACCTAGGACACAAAAAAGAATTTGTAAACAAGACATGAAATTGAAAATAACTATAATGCAATTAGAGAGAAATAGAACGGAAACATGCCTAGGTTTGTGCGCTTAACGACATGAAATCAGCATAAGTACCAAATAAATGGTCCCTGGCCTACTCAGCTGTACGCCAATCCTTATAATATGGAACAGTTATACCATAGTTAAGTTGAAGGATGTCAACTATTCTTTTCCCCGTTATGTTTGGGTTATCTCTAACCTTATGGATAACAAGCTTCCCAATAATCTTTGGACTAAGACGAGCATGGTGTCGAGCTATTCCCCTGCCTAAATATTTGTGACTGAAGTGTCCATTATATATCTCAAAGTTCAATGTAATGTCTTGTAACCTAGTATTGATGTATCATTCACATTGACAGCTTGAGAATTTACTACACTGTATATGAATATAATCAAACAAATTCCTCAAGTAATTGGAGTTGTAATCCAATATGGCGGAGTGTTTGATTAGTTCAGTTCTAAATCCATCGGCACCATCAACAAAGACAAAACCCACGCCATCCTTAAATATATCTCCCAGAGGTTAGACAACAGGGGTTGTTCAACAATAGCAGGGCAAATGTTAAATATTGGCAAAAACCCCATTTTGCTAAACTCTTCATATTGGTCATCATCTCGAAATACCATAGCACTCATAAATGGTAGCTTACTCTGACGATAATGCTTTCGTTTCAAATGTGTAAATTCATTGCTAATAGACGTGTTGCTGCCAATACATGATCAAAATAATCATCATTTAAAGGAATACATTGTTTAGTCACAATATAAGGATAGTCGGGATCACATGATTTTCGAGACATCTTACAACTACTGCTACTTCCCATGAAAACCGAGTCAATCGAAACTACTACACCAACAAACACTATCTTCTGACACATATGGTGGTAAACCAACATTATATTCTTTGTATCATCGTGACATCGTCGGAACTCAATATACAATTAGAAATACTACCGACGGTGTACCTGAATGATGTACAATCTGGCTTCAAATCAGGCCACATAACAAATACATTGTCGGCAAAGTCGACGAACAATTGACCACCAAAAAAATTGATGATCTTGCATTTTTCCTTGTGGTTCACAGAGCATAGCATCGGTGGACATTCTTTCTGATAATTTTTTTAAAGAATGGGTTTATCAAATGGAGGTATGAAAAACGTAAACATCTTAATTATGTGGATCATATTTGGAAAATTTTAATTTTGAATACCTCAATTGAAGGTATATAGGCTTTTTAGAACAATTTACGATGAAGAATAGGGATACTAAGTGTAGAATAGACTCTGCGCTTGGAAGAAACTTTGGGGAAAAAATATAATATAAAATTACACCAGTACAATGTCATGTCATCAAACTTATAGCCAACTAATGTATTTGACTACTTTAAAATGTGTATATTGTTATGAGATAACAAACGAAAACTGTATTTCAATTGTATAGATTTTAATGTACTTGGAAGTAATTAATCTATAAAAATTTTTAAGGGGTTTTTAAAACAATAAAATAGTTTAGGGACCTAATGAAATAAAAATAAATATTTTACGGGTTTTTTTTAAAATAAAAATTAGTTTAAGGGTCTTTTAAAATAAAATTTGATAGTTTGGAGGTCTTTTGATACATTATGTCATTTTGAAACAAAATGAAAATGAGTATTTTGGAAGTCATATCCAAACATATCTTCAAGATTAGGATTAATTGCAAATAAAATCACAACCTTTTCGCAAATTGCAATCTAATCTAAACTTTTGAATCGTTGCAAATAAAACCTCAACTTAACATTTGTTTGCAAATAAACTAACTAACAAATTTTTTATTGTCCGAAAATGATGTTTCACTTACCTGACAATGAATAATTAACTGTATTAATATGTTTAGATTGGTTCGGTTGACAACACACAATTAATCATAATTTTCAGGCTGATTGAAATTTGCCTTTTTCTTAGAATTGCAACCAAATGCTAAATTTGAGTTTTTTTTTTTTTTGCAAAGATTCAAAAGTTTAGATTAGATTGCAATTTGCGAAAAGGTTGTGAGTTTATTTGCAATTAACCCTCAAAATTAAGGATAAGATAATCTAAATAAAAATATCTCTCTGGTGGAGACCACTCAGAGGTTACATCTCTTCTTGATATGTATTGCAGATTTGCATAAATCTAAGCTGAGAACAATAACTGCAACAAACCTATTAAGAATGCAAGAAGGGACCACCCCTTTATTTCACAATGAAGCAGCATCACATTAATGACAATTTCCAAGAGAAAGACAACACTCACTTGCTATAACAATTTCCAAGAGAGAGCCAACATTCAGGGGTGGCCCTGAGGAGGGGCGGGAGGGGTGACCGCCCCGGGGCCCCTAGGTTAGGGGGGCCGACTTAATATATATATATATGCGTGCATGTGTGTGTGTATATATATAATTTTATAAAAAAATTAAAAGATTGAAAAATATATATGGATAAGAGTGAATGGAGAACCGTAATATTGTATTGAAATTTGGAAAGATAACAATTCATGCCTTAAAATTCTCAACCGCCCAACTCTGAATTATTTCTTTTTTCGAAAGAAACTCTTAATTATTTCTTCCTGCGCATTATTAATGCATTTCACAAATCACAAGATATTGCACTATATATTCTCTATTTGGTTGACACGACCACTCTCACACGACTCAACTATATTTGTGAACGGAAAATAATTTCACAAACAACGACTCGTGCGCACGTGCGACTTTTTTTTATGCTTGACCAAAAATGAACTAGTTTAACACTTCATAAATGACGACTCCTCATAATATAATATAATTAAAAAAACTACAAATAGTACACAACTCAAAATACAAGCCCACGATCCGGCCCACAGGTCGTCATCTATGTACACATCCACTCAAAACCCCGCAGGAGCTGCACAACTTGCCCAGTAGAATCACTACATCGCTACTCATCAGGATTACCTACAATGCATAAACCATGTGAGATTTATAAATCCCAGTAAGCAGAAATTATGCATGATGTGATGTTCATCTCAAAAGCCTCACTATGCACAATGCACTCTCGTTCAAAATCACCAATTTAATTTTGAAATACTCGTTAAGGGCCTCTGACTCACTATTATGCACCGGCACAATCATCAAGATCAATAAGATATAATCAAGTGGCCACAATAAGTATGATCCGACGGGGGTCCATCCTCTTGTGGCCATCGAGGGCCCCCCCCATCGCGCCTCTCATGTCCACCAAGAAGTAATCCCCTACATATCGACTTACACGGTGAGGATCCATCCCTCTAACGGCCTAGCGAGGTCCATCACCAAACTTGACCCCCTATCGGTTCAGTAGTCCCATCTACAAACATACACACAACATAACGTATAAGATGGTGGCCCACTCTGGGTAGCATACGCCAGGGCTCTCCCCTGTCGCCTAAACTCCCAGGTCGCCCCTTCCGCCCTCGGTGCATAATCAGTGGTCAAGCACACCAATTTATAAAAATATACTTTCATTTCAGTGCATGATATGCATGATGTAGTGCAGCCAACGATATTTCTCAAAATTCACAGACTGTTGAACTCACAGGTTCAATCCACATCAAATACTGAATTCACAAGCTCGAACCACAACAATAACTGAATAACAATAAATTTCATGTGCAATTCACGTATTGACATTTAAACATAAGTAATTCACAAAATACTATGTTTATGCATTGTAGTTGCAAATGTATTTCTACTTACCTCAAACCCGACAAGTGATGATACTCGAACTCGTAACTCACCTTAGTTGATCCAACTACCCAATCTATTAAAATTCAACTCTTTATCACTCAAATCTATATAATGCAATTAAATCAATTATAGTTCATAAAGAAAATTAAATCATTTATATTATTTATTAATTAAACCATACAATCTTTATGTATATATATATATATATATATATATATATATATATATATATATATATATATATATATATATATATATATTTAAGTGTTTATTATACTATCAAAATCATATGACATGGATGTACTCCCTACTTTTAAATCACCAGCTTTATAAATTTCATATACACCACAAATAACATTAAAACCATCAAGTTTTATTCACTTCTGTAAGAAAATTTGATCCCTTACTTCACACATACCAGTAAAATTATCTATTGAAACTATATATAGACCATATAATCACATCCATGTTTCAAACTACATATATCACACTTAACTATACAATGCAAACTATAAAGGTAAATTATTCGCTAAACGAATAATTATTACTCAATTATCAAACAACTGAAATTTGACACTACATAAATTTTAACTACGATCATTAGGCCAAAAATACGGCATATATTTTAATATCTGAAAAATGTCTCTCAACTCTCATCATAATCATTATCACTAAAATTTAATTAATAAAAAAATGACCATATCTACACCTCCAATTTTCTAGTAACTAATCTAAGAATGAGTTATGAACACAAGTAAATATGTCCGATTCAATTTCAGTAGTTTATTCCAATTTAAGATACAAGTATAAATTATCGCTTCTCGTAGTCCACACTAAAATCCCACACTCATAATTATTGAACGAATAACATAATTTGAAAGAATATCGTCTCATCTAAAAGTTTGAACTTATAACCTAACATTAAATTAATTAATTTAATTATTATTATTTTTTTTCTTTTTACAGCAATCACAAGCACCAAGTAAAATTGTATAATCGTAATTAATTATTTAGCCAAATTATTAGACATAGTGGAAGAGGCAAGTAAAGCTCAATATACGCAAATATATTTTATATACTTAATATAAATTGAATACAAAGTCCAAAACATATTATGTGTTCTTCTGACATTAATGCATATAATTTTAAGGTAATTAACACCACTTTATATTGACTTTACTAAATAAAAACATTAGATTTCCATTATATTATATAATAACCCTATATAGAGTACTTATGCTAATCCATATAATTACCTAATTATCTAAATCTAAATAATATAATAGCACTAACCCTTCCAAAAATAGTTTTGGCGGGAGTGCGTTATAGCCGCAGATCATTTTATGATCTTGCATGATGGCAGTTCAATTTTTTTGTGTTTATTTTTAGAATATAGTTAAGGAGTAAATTTTATGACCTTTATTGCTCATTATTGTAGCCAATTTTGGTCCATTAACGTAGCTAATATGTGTGTTTGTTATCCTATATATATTCAATGATTTCATCTTTCTCATCACACATCGGCTTGAAATTTGTTCTTTGTTTTTGGTATATTCTCAACATCATTTTTTTTTCTTTTTGTTTGTGTGTATACACAATGTTATTTTGTACTTCTGTTCACCGACATGGTTTATTGTTTTGTCGAACTGTTTCTTTGGTTGTGTTCACTAATATATTTCCTTTTTGCAGAGTTATCAATTGCATTTTATGGATCGTGTCATGGCTTTTAGGTGATGAAGGCGAAGTGAAGTCCGTGTTTTTTCAAGTTCCACTGGCGTGAAAATAGCCATTTTTTTTCTTCTGATAATAGTGTTTTCAGTGTATTAGTTCCTCAATCCGTAGAATGTATTGTTGTACATTTGATTTTTCATTCTTATATGAAAGGCGATGTTTGTGAAAAATGATGTATCCATTATTATTTATCAAATAATAGATTGAGATTATTGATTATCGGTGTTCTTCTGTTTTAAATTATTTATGAATTATTTATCAATTTCTAGAACTCAATAATAGAATACTCAGAGTAATATGTCTAGCAAAAGTAATCAGTAATCAAGTGTAGTGATATCGTGACATTATGAATATCCTGACAGCATGACCTCCCGATAAAAAAAGGAAAATCGAAAGGGACAAATAGAAAAAGCAAAATGGAATTATATTATTGGTCAATGAAGATTTTTTAAAATAAAAATAAAAATCATAGATACAAATAAGAACAGATTCAGAAACAACATCCCATGACCCTCGCCCATACAAAGCACCCAAGCATTTCAAGTAAACATGCTGCAAAATCTAGAAGTCTTGCAACCCTTTCACCCGAAAAAGAAGTCGGATGCTCTCATTATGCAGCAAGGAAATCCTTGATAGTGGCTTATAGCCTTGATTTCTCCTGTATAGCATAACAAAGAAATAATATACAGTAGTTTTGATAATAAATTTGAATGCCTTGAAATTAATTGTATGCAACCCACCTCCCACCCTATCCCACCAAAACCGCCCCTCAAATATGCAATTTAACTTCATTTCCTCCTTCCTTCACCGCATGCGAAATGCGTGTAACAGAAAATCTAATTATGTAAATATAGAATGTTTTATAATGTAAACATAGAATGTTATTTTATCTTCAAGCTCATTGATAACATATTAGATTACATTTAGTATTATGGGTCTTCAATTCCAGCCCTTAATTAAGATTACAAAAATTATATAGTGTTAAAAAGTATGAAAATTTAGAGCGCGTAATTAAGATTTCATATCCTTCGTGTAGTAAATATGCCAAAAATTCCATATAGTTAACCATATTTAAATTTCTTTCTTAAAATATTTAGCTAATGATAAAGAAAATGTAACGTTCAATTTTACTTTATATTTAAAAATACATTATTACTGTATTTACACACTATATTGAAGTTAATTCATTGTTTCCTGTAATAACTATGCAGTGAATTTCTCCCTTATTTTATGTGATAAAATACTTGTGTTTTTTTTTTTTCAAAAGGAAAATACTTGTGTGTTAAATAATACAAATATTTAACACATTTAGTAATCATTATATGTACTTTTTTTCTTTTTTCAAAAATATTTTGATAATAGAGTTATTCGAATGCAATTACATTTATATATTATGTATTACCGTATAAATAAAATATTATGAAATTTTAAAAATAACATTGACTTAATTATTAGGTAAATTTTTTTGAAACAAGTTTCTTTTTATTATTTTTTTGTTAAAAACCAAATAATAAATTAAAAAATAATTCTCAATTTTTCATGAATCCAGTTTTATTGGTGAGATAGATCGTTGCATATTTCATCTCACTAGAGCTTAGTATATATTTGTTAGAAGTGTTGGATTTTTTAAATGATAAATTGTGTTAAAGATGTATAGTGGTATTGATATCAAATCAAGAATAATTTTCGTCTTTTGTGCACCAAGGTTGAGTACTTGATATTGATCAATATAATTAAGTTCATTTGTTGATTTTTTTTAATTGTTCAATTTCAGCAATGATTTAATATTTTGTTATTCTATCCAAGAGTTATAATTTTATGTGGATGTTAAAAGATTGCAGAGTTTGGTTACATATATTTGAATTTGTTGATTTGTACTATGACTTGTGGTGCTCATATTAATTTGTTCTATTGGTCTTAAATAATTTTTTTATTTAATTGTGTTTGTGTGTTTATTACAATTACTTATATAAACATGAATATATTAAAAATAAAATTTAATTTGTATTATGTAAATGTTTTAACAATTTAACAAGTTTTTTATTAAAAAATAAAAATTCTTAATTCTTAATCAAATTAAATTTTATTTTTCAAAAGATAAATTTATTACAGGGAGTGTCAATCTACCCCCACTATTTTAATAAGTTTGCTCGCTTCTTAAATTTACTCACCTCATTTTTTTGTTTACTACATTTTAAATTGTAATTTTATCCAACATATAATACTTACTACATTCATATCCTTAAAAATAGTTACTCACCAATTTCATCAATTTCAATATAACCACCCAACATACACATTCCCCACCCTTATTCCAGTGGTTAAAACACATGATTATTGTCTTTTTCAAATAGTGTTTAATTGATCAAGATAATGAGTGGATGTGAAAGAAATCGATAAAGCAAAATAATTCTCGCATGTTTGATCAGGCGTGAAATTGTCATGATTCGTCACTCGAAATATCCTAATTTTGGCCGATTTTGTCGAGTATTTGGAGTTAATTGAGCATTCTTTCTATACATTGATGAATTTGTCTCTTTAATGCTCGTAGGTGAATCGAGGGTGAAGAACGGAGTTCGTAGGACTTTGAATCGACTCAAATGGATGCCCGGATGAGAAGATATCGAAGGAATACGATTGGTGTTAGTGTTGAAGAGGAAAGGTACTACTTGGTGAAATTTTGGGAGCATTTGAGTAAAGCACTCGAGCACTAGCGCTCGAGCACGTTGCTCGAGCACCCAAAACATAGAGAAAAGTTCTAGCGCTCGAGCAGCTCGAGCGCCACCGCTCGAGCGTGTTGCTCGAGCGCCCTAAAACATGCAGAAGAATTCTACCACTCGAGCAGCTCGAGCGCGAGCGCTCGAGCACTTGTGTCATTCGACCTCCATACTCGAGCGCGACCGCTCGAGCAGGCCTGCTCGAGCACCTTCAATTTTCGCGTTTTCAAAGGTATTTTTCTGCCCATGAGTTCACGATTCGGCCCGTGGCTTATATATACGCGTCCAAAGCTTGTTTTTTAGGAGACCACTCATCACTTGATAGTCTTAGACTTTTAGAGTTCGTTTTTTGGAGAGGAAGGAGAGAAGCAAGCGTTACGTTTACGTTTTTTAGGTTTTCATTACGAATTCATATTACGATCTTAGTTTTTAGTTTTTTTCTTTATATTTTCGTTCTTGAACACGTTAAGACTTCTTTTCTTGAGTTAATTTCAGTTATTCTTTTATTTCGTTAAACCCTAGTTTATGTTTGATTTCTTCTTCGTCTTAATTATCATGTTCATGTTCGTTACTTATTCAATTGCTATTATTTACGTAAAACCTATGTCTAGCTAAAACCCTTGCATGCTTGGGGTAGGATGAACTCGTAGAAGTAGGTTGTGGGTACGTAATTAGGGTAACTTGTGACGTTAGGTTTTAATTCTCTTGATTAATGAATTCTTAAAATTAATCTTAACTTTACTTTTGAATTTCGTTCGAAAAGTGTTAGAGAGAGGACGACCGTATCACTCTTTAACAACGAGTAGACTTAACTAGAGGGTTTAGAAAGGGTTAATTCATTTACCAGTTTAGCGAAGGAGGACGACCGCATCACCTTAGTTAAATTAGGGTCTCATTAATTAAGCACAATCTATTAACTGGTTAGTGGATTAGTGAAGTCGAGTGTTAGGGTAAAGTATTAGGGTTTAGAATCTTGAGCTTTCACCTTGCATTCTTTTACTGAGGTTATTTCTTGTGCGTCACATTTATTTTGATTATGTACCTGCTCCGTTAGTATACGTAGGGATTCCTATCCTAAGCATCACCATCTCATATTTGAAAACAACCTTTAGATAATTAGTTTAGTTCTTTCTTTTACCTTAGTAGAGTAATTTAGTTTAGTTTATTTTAATCTTTTCAAAAAATCCAAAAATATTGCACTCATATTAACTACGACGCGTAGATCTTCAGGGATCTATTTGCATACACTCCATCCCTTGGGTTCGATACTACTTGGTCCCTATACTCGCCCATACTACAGTGAACCCGTACTCTTGCGGGGAAGCTACTAGTAGAAAACTGGTATTTTCGATTCAAGTCAATGTTGACTTTTTTTTTTTTAATATAATGTGATAGTCTTATTTTTATTACTTTATATTTGAACAATGATGAAAAGTGTCATTGGACCATGTACGCCAAAAGTAAAATTAACCATTTGGAAGATAATGGTAAAGGACCTAAGAACTAATGCATGTTGGTGAAATAATTAAGCTTTTTGTGAAATGTAATATTGTTGAATATAAATGTTGTTTGGTTAGATTTATATAATACTTTGGATCCATATCAATTTTTAAAAAATAAAAAATTCTTACTAAAACTATAAGTTTGACATGAATTCATCCTTTTTTTAGCATATACCAATGTTGGCTGTAAATATTTTAAAAGAAAAATAGAGTTTTATTGTATTGAATATGTTAGCATTAAAGAATTATTTTTTATTTACGATGAATCCATGATTATTTGTGGCACAAATCGTCGCTTGCTTTGTCTCATTGGAGCTTTTACAAAGTTCACTCACTTCTAAATTCCCCACCTTAGTTTTATAGTTATCATGTTAACGGGACTAGTGACTTCGTCTTTCCTTCATCACATCCATCCGATTTTTCGATAGAGGGAGACCTATAATACTAACTATACCAACTTTAAATTATACTTTTATGCAATATAATACCTGCTCACATATTCCTAAAAAACCGCCCACAATCTCATTCAATTTTAAATAATTAACAAGCATATTTACTCCTCCACCTCTTCATAATTTAGATGTGAAAAAACTTAATTAATATCTTTACACAAGAATATCTACTATACAGAGGGGTTTGGAACTGCGTATGAAAGAAACCATTAAAAAAATATTGTTAATGTGATAACCTTTTTTGTTTATATTATATTTTTTTATTACTTTTAATTTGAACAACAATGAAAATTGCAATTAAACCATGTATATACATATTTTGTTTTCCCTCGAACGTTTCGGTTGAAAGTCAAATTAATAATATTGAAGAAGATGCTAATTAAGAATATCAGAACCAGAGAATGCTGGTGAATATTTTGAGATTTTTGTGAAATGCGATAATGTTTAATTTACATGTTGTTTGGTGAGATTTATATTTCTTTGAATACATTTTTTTTTTTGCTGAAATTATAATTTAATATGTTTGTAATATTTTTTAAGCATATAGTAGTGTCATGTGTAAACTTGTTTTTTGTAAATCGGGTTATATTATATTGAATTGTGTTAGAACTGAATAATTATTCCCAATTTATCAATGATATAGATAGTCACATGATTCATCTCACTAGAGTTTGGTATAAATTTCTTATTGCGTAAAACTGATATAATTATTTTTTATGAAATATAATGGTATTGTTATTGGAGCAGGAATGATTTTCATTATTTGTTTACCAAATTTGAATACTTAATATTGATCTTTTTAATTAAGTTTATTTGTTGATTCTTTTATTTATATTGTTAAATTCAACATCGTTAAAAAACAGTGCTATTATATTGAAGATTTATTATATTATGCATATGTTATGGATTAGAAATAATTCCCTATTTGGATGTGGAGATTTAAATTTGGTGTTTTATTATGATATGATGTATTTATTTTTGTTATAAAATTTTGAAATAATTTGTCATTTAGCTTTGTTTATTTGGTTGTTAATGCTATTAATATAAAACTTTTTTTTAAAAGAATAACATTGATTTTTTTTTTCTTTTTTTTAATTGTTTTAAGAAAAAAAATTTGCTTTTGTTTTTTGTTTTAAATCAAATATGAAAATTACTAATTCTTATCAAATTAAATACAAAATAGTTTATTTATAAATTTATTAATAGATAAAATTATCTACACTCACTATTTTACTCAATTCTAAATTCAATACTCATTTTATAAATTTTACAATATATACTTAATAATCCCTCTGTCCCGCAAGTACATTCACACTTACTTCCTTTGGAAGCTTCACAATTACTTTCACACTCCAAAAAAAGAAGTAACTATCTCTTACAAAGTTAATAAAATATAAAGTTATCATTATTTTATTCAATCTCACACTCATATATCTTTTTTTTTTTCATAAAAAAAATGTCACTTTCAAGTGTGAAAGAAAAGTTGGGACATAGTGAGTATAATATTATTATTTTTCTAACATATAATACCCACCACATCCCTAGAAATACTCACCTTCAGTCTTATTTAATTTCAATACAACCACTAAACATATTCACTCTCACACCTCTATTGGTACTATGGATGATCACATTACTAATATTATTTATTGTATTCTTCCCGAATTCTCGATTTCAAAGCTCATATGTATGATCACAAATTCTTACAATACAAAGTTATTCTTGCACTCATACTTGATTCGGGGATATATCTATAAAACAATTACATGATTCCGGTTTTTCTAAGAAGTCACTTATTAAGTATTTCAGTTCCAATAGTGTTTGCAGGTCTGATTCAAATTTTAATGTTCTTGCTTGTGTATATGCACGTAAATTTCACAAAACTTTAAAGTTCTCTGGTGTGTCTAACCATGTTGGAACACCGGTTAGTTGATCATTCAAGTGGATTGTGTATTGGACTAGGTTAAAAAAAATTATATATGTATTTGAAATTTATTAGTCACTGACTTTTATTTTTGTATTATTATTATATATTTTTTAATTTATAGGTGGTTATATATAGGTTGAGTGATAGGGTACTTGAGGACAAAGATCTTACCAGTAGCAGCGTTAATAAATTAACATTGATAACTAGATTGCCACTACTCATTCTAATCCTAAATTACCAACTAATTTAGGCGTAAATAGTTCCCGCTGATTTTATTACATGTCATGTTAATCAATAAAAGTCAAGGTTAATCTGTTTATCATGTTGACATATTTCTATAAAAAAACATGATATAATAATGACCAATTGTATGTTTCGAGGATTACCACTCAAGTGGGTTTGAAAATATTATTGTGTTATAATGATTATCTTGAATGTAATACTAATAAATGAAGTATTTCAAGAAAATTTAAAAAATGTTAAGAATTTTATAATAACATGATTTTGTTTTTATTTTTTTATGTAGTTCATGTTATTTGAATGGATGAATGTTTTAATTCAACACTTGAAAGTCCTTTTATTTATTTAATTTATTTATAATATAACATAATAATGTGCATGTTTATTAATTTAGTCATAGATATATTGAATTTTTTAGATTTTATTATGTGTGTGTATGTTTAATAATTAATTTATAATTAGTGATATGAGATACAATGTATGTATTATATAAAAAGTATTATTAATTGTGTAAATTGATTGTAAAATTACTTGGGTATTTTGTATATTGTTATGCTATGTTGCACGGATGCGGAGATACAAGTGCAGGGGCGATATGATACGAGTTCGGTGATATTTTTAAAATATTTAGAATGCAATTCCTCAAGATTATGTCTGTTTATTTATATTTTATTATATATAACACCTAAAAATATTGTTGGGACAATGTCAGTTTTGATTGGATCCCATAGCCCCTGAAAAGATGTTTGCATATGTTTTTCAGACTAGTCTTGGTTAGGTTTTGTACTTAATCATTTTACACTTCACAGGTACTCAGTAAGAGGAGCACTTACTGATGACAATCAAGACCAGAGCCTGAAGACGATTTACCATCCTGAACTTATGACAGTCTTCTAAGCTGGCTGAGTAAGTCTCAGTGATGAAGAGTATGACCCTGAGGTCATTACTACTCATTCCTGAAGGGAACAGGATGATACTGAGTTTATGGGAAGACTTGGAGTAGAGCCAAGCAATGCAAAAGGAATGTCAGCGTTAGGACAAGACCGTTGAGCTCAAGACAAAAAGAACTTAATAAGACAAGCCTGAAGCCTAGGAATAAGTTCTGACATTCTCACCAACCTGATGACGTGGACCAATCCAGGAAGGACACGCACGTACGGAACCTGACAGAAGACTGACTTCAGACTGCATTTTCAACGGGCAAACATTTAATGTGCATTTAATGCGACTACCTAATTCCATGCAAAGGACGGCTGCTGCATGAAGATATGTCCATTTGAATCACTCTACATAGTTGACAAGAAAGTCTATCTCTCCAACGGGTAGTTTTTCAAATCACCTATAAATACAGAAGGCCTTGAACCCATTCAAGGTGACGGAAAATTTCCAAGCCAGAAATTACTCAAACTCTCAAGCACTCAAAGCATTCAGTCTTTAGAAGAAGCACTCGAAACACCTTAAATTTTCCAAGTGTTTCTTAGCAACCGAGAGTTAATTTGTATTCCAAGAGCGTACAAGCAATATCTTAAGATTAGAGAGATTATCCAACCCTTAGCATAACTTTATCTTGTAAGGATAATCTCAACCTAGTTGGAATCCAAACTGAAACCAAAGCCCTAAGTTAGGCTTGTTGGGAGTAAGTCAGTTAGTGAGTTAGTAAGAGAAGTTTGTATAGGTCAGTGAGGTAGCTGATCTTGGTGCACCTTGGCACGTTAAAAACAAGAATTCCTTGAGTGGATTTCCTGTTAAATCAGGTCGTGGACGTAGGAGCTTGAGACTCTGAACCACGTTAAACTTGCTGTGTTCTTATTACTTTGATATATTGCATACCTGTCACATTAACTGTTCATTCATTGCATAAGATTTATCAGGTCTGAATCAATCAGCCTGATCTATTAAAAAGAGCACTGCCCTTACTAAACACTATTCAGTTGAGTAATCAGTTTTCAGAAGTAAACTAATCAAGACTTTAAACTATCAGGGCTCACACATTTCCGCACTGAACTTAAACTGATAGTTAGCCAACTGACCCGCACCGAGTGTAGTCAGTAGGTGTATTATCAGTGCCGAGTTCTTTATCACTCTGAGTAAAAGGGACTCAGTAAGGTTTTATGTTTGAAAAATTGGTATACGTGTATTCCCCCCCCCCATGCACATATTCCTCAGTCTTGTACCGGGACCAACAAATATATATAAATTTTAAAAATTAGTAACCAAATGTATGTAAATTTACATTTTCTCTACCCTAAACTTAATTATATTTAATAATTTAATATAATTAAATAATAAATTATTAATTTAAGTTTCATTAGTCCAATACATAGGTTATAATAGTAAATTTAATCTAAAATGAGTGTCACATCTTCAATTTAAATTATATTTACGTAATAAAATTCAATTGAAAGTAGGATTTGTGAGGCGGATTCGAGAATTCATTAGTTGGATTTACCATTCGAATTTACCACATGGAGATTCAGATTAACAGGTTCAAGAATCGCATTCCTTTTAGGGGGTAGGTATGAATGCGATACTGCATTATGATAATTTTAGAAGAATATGTGCATCATAGTTGCTACATTTTACAAAAACAAGTTGTAACAATTTAAATAAATATTTATGTCATTTATGTAACTTTATTGGTAATTATCTTCCAATTTGTTCTATTAATATTATAATTATTGATTATATAAGAGACATGTTCAAATGTCTTCGGTAGTATCGAATACTATATAAATGATTTTAAATTGTTCAAGTTCATATTATATTTACGATTTATATCAGACACATCATTTAATTAAAATGAGTTGATGGTGGGAATTATTAATTATAAAATAAATCGTTATTCTTTATAAATATTTTTTCATGTTACACTTACATATGATTAGAAAAAGTCGTATTAAAATTTTTGTGGTAACTCATTGTGTAAAGAAATTGACACATTTGTAAAACATAAAAGATATAAATTAAATTATATTAAAATTTTATTTATGAAAAAATTTCTTTTTTATATCCTATTCTATAAATATCATTATTTATTAGTTGGATTAATATTTAAATACATGTAATAGTAATTAAAAATTTCATGTAATTTTTATTTTAAAAATGCAAATAGACCACATATATAATAAAATAAAGGTACACGATTTTTTTGTAAATTGTTTTTTGAATGTGTATTAAATTTAGGTATTTATTCAATTTCATTATAATTTGAATATTATATTCATTGTGTTGAATAGATATTACTTTTTTTTTGTTATATGTGATGAAGCTATTCTGTTGTGTATTGGGTACAATTGTTTAATTATTTATTAAACAATAGGTTTGTTAAATTGTACATGTTTAATTATTGAGTTTTTTTTTACTGTCAAATTTTTAGAGTTGAGGACGACGGACGATGAGATTAAAAATTGTTGCCTCTTGGAGATTGAAAATATGTTGCGTACTCTTGGTAAAAATTTGAATGATTTTGATGGAATGCCAATAGTTGTAGCTGATGATAACTTAAAATCCCGTAATAGGGTACTTTTGAGTGAGTTATCACACAATAGAATTGCATTGCGAATGAAATTTGAAGTTTTGGTATATCAAATTGAATGTAGAGCAGCATATTATTTTTTATAAAATAATTGAATCAATGTATTCAAATATTGGAAAAGTATATTTTGTATATGGCTATGGAGGTACTGGGAAAACTTTGTCTGCAAAATTGTGATCTGAAGGTAAAATTGTGTTGAATGTAACATCAAGTGGAATAACTTCACTTTTGCTTCATGGTGGATGTACAACTCATTATAGATTTTGCATTTCAATCAATTGCTTGGAGGATTATACGTGTAATATTAAGCAATGTAGTCACCTCCCTGAGCTTCTAATTAAATTCAAACTTATTGTATGGGATGAAGTCTCGATGGTTCACAGATATTGTATTGAGGCGTTACATACATCGTTAAAAGATATTATGCAGTTATTTAATCCATCACATTTTGCATTGCCATTTGGTGGGAAGACAATTGTTTTTTGTGGAGATTTTTGGCAAATTTTACCTGTCATTCCCAAAGAAAAAGGACGAGATATTGTGCCATCATCAATTCATCTAATTTTATGGAATGACTGCACTGTTTTAAGGTTAACAAAAAATATGAGATTGCTGCAGTCTGATTTTGTTGAATGGATGGATAAAATGAAGTTATATTCTAAGTGTATTAAATCGGTTGGTGATGAAATCATATGAACAAAAGTTAATTACAGTTCTGACATCATCATTCCACAAGATATTTTGTTAAATGGTGGTGGTGATATTGTTGCTTCTAGTGTGGATTGTATTTTATTCTGATTTTAAATCAAGGATGTATGGCCATAATTTTTTTTTTACAGGAATGAGTTATTCTTGAACCGACTCTTGATTCTGTCATAAATATTAATGATTATATAGCAAAGTTAAATAAAAACGAGTATCACAAGTATCTCAGTTCTGATAGTCTTTTCAAGTCTGATTCCAATCTCGATTCTCTTGCTGATGTTCATACTCACGAGTTCCTTAATACTTTAAAATTTTCTAGTGTTCCTTATCATAAACCAAATCTTAAAGTTGGAATTCCTGTTACGTTATTTAGAATATTGATCATTCTAGAGGATTATGTAATGAAACAATGTTAGTAAACCAAATCTTAATGTGTTCTGCATGTATGATAGATAGGTTTGTGTTATAATTGTTAAGAAAATGCACACACACAATCACGAAAGACAGAAGAACACGAAATTTGTTCACCCACTTCGTATCACGACTACGTCTGAGGGCGATGTCAAGCTAGAGTTTTTCACTATATTTTTTTAATACCGGATACAAGGAGAAAATATCTATTTATATAGATAGCAAATAGTCTTAACCCTAAACCATCAGGATTGACTGAGCCGAAAACATAGGTAAAAAAATAACTGAACTTAAACAAAAATTATTTCTTAAAAAAAAGTTAGAAATTGCAAAATTAGGATGAACATATTTTTTTTATATTAAACATAGTAATTTGTCCACAAAATTATGGTATATGGTGAGAATCTTTATTGAAAAATATACAATATATATATATATATATATATATATATATATATATATAGTTCAATTAATACAGTACAATAATATGATTTTTGTAACCAAAACAAATGGTTAAAATTTCTATAATATACCTATAAAACTAGCTTCCGTGCAACGCTCGTGTGGTCGAGTTACTAGTACCAAATAAGATAGTTAAGAAGAAAGAGTTTACCTCCACCGAATAATTCACCATCTCTTGTTTTTTTTTTCCTTCTTATTGAATTTGCTCTATTTTCACTTCCATGAAAATCTGCTAGGCTTATCAGCTTGTTTGGGAAATGAGAGAAAAGTAGATGGGTCTCATTCTCATCCTAATATATAAAAGCCCACTGCCTTATTAATTGCTTCTTTGTAAAGCTACTTTTTTTTTTCCTTTTTATTTGTTTATTATTACTTAATTATGTACTTAAATCAATACTAAAAATTATCAAATTTAGTTAGTCTCTTGTAAAATATTATCACTTGATTCTAATTTTCTTTCATTAATGTCTCGATGATCATAATAGAGTTTTCTCACCACTAAAAAATATAGGAACATGTAAATAACTCGATATTTAAAAGGCAAATAAATTACCAAGATCACAAATAACACATAAATAATATAAAATAAAGTAAATTATAAATAACACGCAATGTATAAACTATATTCGTTAACGAGTAGTGAATTTATTTCATATTCATTTAAATAGTACTACCAACCCTAAAATAATTTTCGAATTCAGAGCGAGAATGGGTTCTAGAGAGAGAGAGTGCAGAGCGGGTGAGGATGGGGCGTGGGGTAGAACACCTTCTTCCGAGTGGCAACTGGTGAGGCAGAAAAGAAAACCTAGGAACCCTTACCCCAGAGTTGGCAGCGAGTTGGCAAAGCAGTTGATCGACTGGAACAGGGTTTGGAAATCTCCAAACAGGGTCGTGACGTTCTTTTTTAAAAATTTCCCGGAGGATTGCAAGATTGAGACTCTTAACAGATGTTTCAAGGAGATCAATTTGGTCAGAGATATCTTTATACTAGAAAAGAGAGACAAGTCGGGGTTGAGGTACGGTTTTGTCAGATTTGGTGGCAATGTAGACTTAACAAGAGTGGAGGAGAGACTGAACAACATCTGGATCGGATCTTACAAACTGAGGGCCAATTTATCTAAGTTCGATTGCAAAGATAGTTCTCATTCTATTAGGGGGATTAGGGCGACTCCGAAAGCTGGTTTCCGTCCGCTTAGAGTGGAGAGGGCAAAACCAAAGGCCTCTTTGATTTCTAATATGGCTATCAGGAAGGATAACAAGTCGTACGCGGACGCTGTAGGTGGGAATGGAAGTAGGGTAGGAAAACCTAACTCACCTCCTTCTTCTGTCGCGGGTTTTAGATATTCATCAGAAAAAGAAGATAGGGATTTCGCCCAGAGATGCTTCATTGGCTTTCTTAAAGAGGAGTGTTCGTGGGTGACATGTGGAAACTTAATTAAGAATGCTCGAGAGGATTCAGTAAGAGCTTCCTTTTTGGGTGGTGATCTAGTTCTCTTTTAGGGGTGCGCTCAGTCGAAGGTCCAAACGAGTGAGTTAGAAAAGTTCCGCGAATGGTTTGATATAATTCGTCCTTGGAATGAAAACGATGTTAACAATAGGCGGTATGTCTGGACAAAATGGTACGAAGTTCCCTTACATGCTTGGAACGCGAAATTCTTTGGTTTAATTGCTTCTAAGTTTGGAATGATGATTCGCATGGATGCCTCAACTTCGAAGAAAACGAGCCTGCAAAGTGCCAAGATTCTTGTTAGAACCCCCCTCCATGAGATTCCCAGAGAACCGTTTCCGGTACTTATTGATAATAAGACCTTTTACATTAGGATCAAGGAAGTTTCAGAAGATTTTGATGATTTCGATGATTTTTTGTCGACATCATCGGAGGAGTTCGTTTGCGATTCGGAGGAGGAGGAAGATTCAATTTGGTCGGAGGATCAAGGTTTTGATCGGGATTTAGGTTTTCTAAGTTCACCGGTATTGGGGGACTCGAAGTCTAAAAGGGAGGACGTTTCATTTCCAAATTCGCCTGGGAATTTGGGTAAAGACGTTTTAGAAGTAAAGCCGCAATCTTCAAATCATTTTCGGGACATGGGAAAAAACGGTTCGGCCAGTACCTTACCCTTTACTGAACCTCGTTTTTTGGTGGCAAGTGGGGTCCCAAAGTTGGCGGTTAATGAGGGTATGGCCCACATTAAGTCAAACGGGCCTCTGGTTGAGATGGGGTCCATCTTTCCATCTACTGATGTTATTTTGGAAGACATTGAAGGGCCAAACAAATTGGGCCTCCTCGCACAACAGGAACATCTTAGGCCCAATACAACTATTTTGGTCAGGGGTGCTTCTCCCAATAGGCCCACTTCGCTAGCTAAGCCCGATTGTGAGTCGGAGAATACTGTTCACAGCCCAATAAACAATTCTGATTCAGGTGTTCTTGTTAAGGGGTCGATTTCCTCTCTCCCCTGTGAGATTGGAAATTCCCCAATTCCTTCTCGGGAGGAGTATGCCCAGGAGGAATGCTCTAGCCTTCTCGTGAGTCTCTCGGCGGCTAAGAAATTGGCTAGATTAGGCAAAAGGGTGGTACAAAATAAACCTTCGAACACTAGTACGGAGGAGCAAAAAAAGAATGCAAGGTCGGCGATTATGGAGGTATCAGATGAAACAAGGAGAGCGTGGGAGGTAGCCAAATGCCTAGGCCTGACGAGTAAAGTCTCAGACGAGAAAATGGTGATGCAATTTGAACAACTGGAGAGAGAAGATCGAAAGAAATTTAAAAGGGGCAAGAAGAATACCGGATTCAGAGTGTCGAGATCTTCCAGATGAAGATGTTCTCATTTAATTCGAGGGGTTTGGGGAAGAAAGCGAAAAGGAGAGAGATCAGAGAAATGTTGGGCAAACATAAGATCGATTTCTGTTGTCTGCAAGAGACAAAATTGGAAAAAATTAACGATAATTTGTGCAAGGCTTTGTGGTGGGATAGAAACTGTGATTGGGCGTGGATGGCTGCTGAAGGTCTTTCTGGGGGAATGCTATCTATTTGGAATGATAATCTGTTCTGCAAGACTAGTTCTTGGTACACGAGGGGCCTCTTGGTGGTCAACAGTTTTCTGAGAAACAATGGCAGACAAGTCAGTATTTTGAACGTTTATGCGCCGTGTATTTCTTCTGATAAAGTAGTTCTGTGGAATACAATTGTGGCAACCATCGAGCAGCTTGGAAATTTCTTAATTTGTGTTTGCGGAGACTTTAACGCAATTAGAGATCCGTCGGAGAGGGCTGGTAGTGGGTTGACGATTGATGCTAGAGATATTCACTTGTTCGATAATTTTATTTTGCAAGCAAATCTGTTGGAACTGCCGTCAAGAGGTCGCCATTTCACTTGGTATAGGAAGGATGGTTCTTGCAAGAGCAAATTAGATCGTATTTTGGTTAACGAAGATTGGTTAGAGATTTGGCCGAATTATTCTTTGAAAAACATTGGTCGCTCGTGTTCAGATCATTGCCCTTTGTATCTGGAAAGTTTGGAAAAGGACTGGGGACCCATTCCGTTTAAATTCTTTAACGGATGGATTCTACATCCGGAATACAGAAATTTTCTGAATGTTTGCTGGAACAAGCATGCGGTGGAAGGTTGGGCGGGTTTTTGGCTGCTGGAAAAGTTGAAAAGGGTAAAGGAGGACCTAAAGTTATGGAGACGCGAGGTTTTTGGTAATGTGGAAACAACAATTGAGGTAAAAAAGAAGGAGATTGAAACTCTGGATGCTTTGGACGATGCCTTGGGTCTCGATGAAGAGGAAGTAAGCAGAAGAAACCAACTTTTGGCTGAAGTGATGAGGGGTTTGATATGGAGGGATTCATTTCTTTCTCAAAAAGCTAAAACGAGGTGGCTCTCGGAAGGGGATGTGAACTCCCATTTTTTCCATAGATGGGTCTATAGGAGAAATAAATTTCATGGCGTGGAAGGCCTAATGGTGAATGGCTTATGGGTTGATTCTGTACATGAAGTTAAAGGTGCTATTCATTCACACTTCAAGCAACAATTCGAAGCAAGGCAGCGTGATAGGCCTATCTTTCCCGAAGATTTATTTCTCAAGAAGATTTCTGCCTGTGATAATGAATTCTTGGTGTCTAGGTTCTCTGAAGAGGAAGTGAAGGAGGTGATTTGGTCTTGCGATTCCAGCAAAAGCCCGGGCCCAGACGGGTTCACTTTTGCATTTTTTAAGGACATATGGCCCAACATGAAGTCAGAAATTTTGCAAATGATGGAGGACTTCCATGCAAATGGGAAATTGACAAAAGGTTTGAACTCCTCTTTTATTGTGTTAATCCCAAAGAAGGAGATATGTTCTTGCTTGGAGGACTATAGGCCTATTTCACTCATTGGGAGCCTATATAAAATCATTGCAAAAACTTTGGCCAATCGTTTGAGCAAGGTGTTGGATGAAGTTATCTCCTCAAATCAAACAACTTTCGTGGGAGGTAGACAGATTCTGGACGGGATCGTTATTCTGAATGAGCTGATCGATGAGGCCAAGAAGAAGAAATTGAAGAGGTTCCTTTTTAAAATCGATTTCACGAAAGCCTATGATTCGGTAAGCTGGGAATTCCTAGACGAGATGCTAAACGGGTTGAACTTTTCCGCTAAGTGGAGGCTTTGGATGATGGATTGTGTATCGAGTGCCACTACATCAGTGTTAGTAAATGGAAGTCCTTCTGGTTTCTTCAAACTAGAAAGAGGAATTCGACAAGGGGATCCTTTATCCCCATTTTTGTTCCTCATTATTGCTGAAGTTCTGAGTTTGTTAGTCAAAAGGGCAGTGGAGCGGAAAATTTTGGAACCGGTGGAAATTGGTATGAAGAAGATTCAAGTTTCGCATCTTCAATATGCAGATGATACCATCTTTGCTTGCTCGGGGAAGATCGAAAACGCTGCTGCCCTTAAGCACTTATTGCGGATTTTCGAACTTTGCTCGGGCCTCAAGGTGAATTTCCATAAGTGTAGTTTATTGGGGCTGAATTTGGAGCAAAATTCCATACTTGAAATGGCTGATTTGCTCAAATGCGATATCAACAAGGGTCACTTTTCGTACCTGGGGATCAATGTGGGTATTAACCACAGAGTGGCTGCTGCGTGGAGAAATCTGGAAATAAAATCAGAAAATGTCTTCATCTCTGGAATGGTAAATATCTGTCTTTTGGAGGTCGAATTACTTTGATTCAGGCGGTACTTTCTGCTTTGCCAACTTATTGCCTCTCTTTTTACAAACTTCCAAATAAAACCATTCGTGAGTTTACTAGCTTACAGCGTAAATTTCTTTGGGGGGGCTGTGAGGAAAAGAGCAGAATTCCTTGGGTCAAATGGAGTGAGGTGTGTAAGGAGAAAAAATTTGGGGGGTTAGGGATAAAGGATTTGGGGGAGTTTAATAAGTCTTTGTTGGGGAAGTGGGTTTGGAGAGTATTAGTTGAAGGGGATAGGCTGTGGGTTAAGGTTTTGAAGTCAAAATATGGTGAAAATCCTTTTGATATAGCAAATCCGGATAGGAGGGTAGGGGGAGAAGGATTAGGGGATTTTCTAAGATTTCGGGGTGGTGGAAAGATATTTGTGGATTGTATTGGGGTGAACATGGCGGTGGACTGAGAAATGAATTTGAGAGAAGGGTGGGTAGTGGAGATATGACATTTTTTTGGGAGGATAGGTGGATAGGAGAGGGGTCTCTAAAAGATAGATTTCCTAGGCTTTATAGAGTGAGTGCACAAAAAGAGGTGTTAATTAAAGATATGGGAAGTTGGGGGGATGAGGGGTGGGTATGGAGGTTAGAATGGAGGAGAACTTTGAGATCGGGGGAATATGAAATTCTTAATTTGCTATTGTCTTGCATTAACAGTTTCGTGCTAAACAGGGATGCAAAAGACTTCTGGAGCTGGAAACATTCTCAAAACGGTATCTACGTAACAGGTCTAGCGTACTCGAAGAATACAAATAACAATCACCATCCGAGCGTGTAGGACAGAGCGTTCAAAAGTCTGTGGAGATGCTACGCACCAAAAAGGTTTCAAGCGATCGTGTGGAAAATACTGAGACAAAGATTGCCTTTAAAAACAGGTCTTTGTGATCGGAGTATAATCCCGGCGATGGTGGATCCAAATTGCGTGTTTTGTGGAAAAGTGGAAAAGAATATTGCTCACATTTTTTTCACTTGTGAGTTTGCAAGGAAGGTGTGGGCGAGATGCTACGAATGGACGTCGATAAATATGGTGCCACACCACAACCCGACGGCCCATCTTCTTCAACACGGCGATTGGTTGGGCAAGGTAAAGAAAGGAAAGATCTCAGCAACACTTTGGACAACAGTCACATGGAGTTTATGGAAGGAGAGAAACGAAGTAATCCTCAGAGCTAAAACACCAAATGATTTTATATTATTTTCGGACATCAAAGCCAAGGTTTGGTCGTGGTTAGGAGTCAAGAATAATATATTATTTTCAAAGTCGTTTCTCGAGTGGAATAGAGATTCTAGAGTTTGTTTTTGAGAGCTTGTTGTGGGTTTTCTGGATTTATTGTAAGGGTTGGAGGACCCCTTGTTCTCCAATTTATTTATAATAAATCTGTCTTTTTTCTGTTAAAAAAAAAACCCTAAAACGATTTACATTATTACTTAAATCTTGATAATTTAAAGCTCTGTAACCAATAATTATGCAAAAGAATAAATATTTCTCAATTACAAATACAAAATAAAATAATTTGGAGTCCCCAATAGAACATAAATAATTAAAAAATATATTAACTATATTAATCTATGGGTTGCGAGAAGTTCGGGTCTCACATCCTCCCCTCCTTATAAAAATTTCGTCCTCGAAATTTAGTGTATTCACTACTTGCTATTCAACATATTTTATTAAACTTTACTCTTTAGTCAAGCATTTTGTATTATTACTATTTTTTTTAAGTGTAATCCTCGTGGTCGAGACATTTTATAAATTGGTGTCCTAATATATTCGAAACTGGTCCGATACGACAAATCATCATCTTATTCTTCTTTGTTTGATAAACACATACTCATTTTCTCTAAATCCTTTAACTTAATATTAAATAATGACAACATGTTTTGACCCTAGAGATCTCTATCATGTCTTTATAATTGATCAATAACTTTTAAATTTACGTAAACATATCTGCATTTGTCCAAGAGGTCTAAGAATGGGATACAGATCAAATAAATATTTTTCAAGAAACATATATCTAGGTGTTTCTTATAAACAAATTTCAATTTTTAAACAATTTCATAGATCTACACTTTATATCGTCAGTTCTCTATGTTCACTTTTATAAAATATATCAAACTATATATTTCAATTCCGATGCATCTTCATTCTTCTTAAATGTGTAAACATGTATGATGCCAAGAAACAATTTTTTTTTTCTTGAAATACGATCATATTATGAAAAGTTAGATACCGCACAATAGTGTTGTAAGGTATTGTAATTTAGGCAATACAAATATTTTCAAGAAGGCAAAAATCATAGAAATTTCAAGTGATTATATAATTATTTTATACATTCAATTGAACATGGCTAGAACACACAAGTCATATATAATTGCAAAATCTTAAAAGTTAATTTTTTTCCAACAAAAGGAACAAAATCCAAAAATATTATTTCTACTGCGTTATACGTATTTTACTAAGATCTGCCGCATGGGTGGTATCCTATGATAATTTATGAAGGCTCATCACTTATTTTCATCAAAATATTGTTGTAACAAATGACCAATTTTGTTCTTACTTTAATTTTTTTTTCCACCAAACTCTTATTTTAAGAATCTTTATTTTCATTTTTGGGGATTATGAATATTTAATTCTTCATCTATGATTACTGACTCATGTTAAAAAAAATTCTCTAAGTATGTTCTATAGAATGGAACCTATTTTAATGTTAAATAAGAATATTTCAAAATTAATAAATTGCTATATTGTGAGCTTGCTTAATTGTTCATTCTCTAGTACCTTGTCTTAAATGTCTGGTGAATTCTAGAATGACAAATATGGATTAGTAGCTTAAGTTTTTTCATAATTATTTCTCCTGTACTGGCAAATGTCAAATAGTGAACTATATAACAGTACAAACAGGATAAGACAAGAGAGCACAAAATAATGTACAAATCATACAAATATTTTTGGCAAACACTAGCATGAAATAATAACACAAGAAAGAATGTTATTAAGTTAAGCAAGTGATTACAATAAAGTCTTTATTTTATAACATTGAAGCAGTTATGCTTGTTATCACTAGGGTATTACCCCTAAATAACTCAATCTATCGCATAACATACACAAGTGAGATAGTGTGTCTCTATCATATCACATGTTCTACTATATCTACATCTTAGTGGTCTCACGGGCATAATATTTCACATTGAATTATACTTCATATAATAACAAATCATATGATAATTATTACTTTCAACTTTTAAAGCAAGCCTAAATCCCTGAATGCCAAGACTGCCACACACATTCCACGCACCAATACATGTGCTTGACCACACACGCTCACGAGCACACCCTGCTGCAGTCAACGGCTCAGTGGCGGCGATCAGACATAAGCACCTTAGACGCGGTGATGTTATGCAGTAGTAAAGTAATGGAGGTCATTCTATGATATAACATCCCTAAATATTTTATGCAGTCAAACGTAGTCCTGTATTAATATTCTTTGTAATTTATTCTCCCAATATTTCCATTATGACTATGATTTTTCTTTTCTACTTTGGAAAGAAAACACTAAACTTGACTCAATTTATGAAAGCAATAGTTTTTCAATTTCTGATAATTAAACCAAATATCTTTAGTGTCGAAATTAATTCAATTTTATCACCGTAAGATTCCTAAAGCATTAAAAGTTAAATTACATATGAGTTAGTTGTAAATATATTAATCAATCTTTTGGGAATCAATAGGCACGATTAACATTTATCGCTATGACAATCAATTATCTAGTCCTATAGTAACACTATCAAAACGTAATTTTTTTTTATTATATAGAGCCACGAGCCTTACAAGACCTACAATCTCATAGCTATCATAAAGTTATTCATTTGGTCTATTAACAACAATGTTAAAGTAACAAAAAAAATGTTAAATAGGAATTTTATAATGAAAACATACATTGTTACACAAAGCATACAACTTACTGGCACAGCTGGGCTCCCGAAGTTTTGAGCTTGTGTACACAGACAGTCTACAGAACCAAACCGTGCTCTGATATCACTCTGACACGACCACTCTCACACGACTCAACAATATTTGTGAATGGAAAATAATTTCACAAGCAACGACTCGTGCGCACGTGCGATTTTTTTTCTTTTTTTATATGCTTGACCAAAAATGAACTAGTTTAACACTTCATAAATGACGACTCCTCATAATATAATATAATTAAAAAAACTACAAATAGTACACGACTCAAAATACAAGCCCACGATCCGGCCCGCAGGTTGTCATCTATGTACACATCCACTCAAAATCCCGCAGGAGCTGCACAACTTGTCCAGTAGAATCACTACATCGCTACTCATCAGGATTACCTACAATGCATAAACCACGTGAGATTTACAAATCCCAGTAAGCAGAAATTATGCATGATGTGATGTTCATCTCAAAAGCCTCACTATGCACAATGCACTCTCGTTCAAAATCACCAATTTAATTTTGAAATACTCGTTAAGGGCCCCTGACTCACTATTATGCACCGGCACAATCATCAAGATCAATAAGATATAATCAAGTGGCCACAATAAGTATGATCCGATGGGGGTCCATCCTCTTGTGGCCATCGAGGGTCCCCCCCATCGCCCCCCTCATGTCCACCAAGAAGTAATCCCCTACACGTCGACTCACACGGTGAGGATCCATCCCTCTAACGGCCTAGCGAGGTCCATCACCAAACTTGACCCCCTGTCTGTTCAGTAGTCCCCTCTACAAACATGCACACAACATAACGTATAAGACGGTGGCCCACTCTGGGTAGCATATGCCAGGGCTCTCCCCTGTCGCCTTAACTCCCAGGTCGCCCTTCCGCCCTTGGTGCATAATCAGTGGGCAATCACACCAATTTATAAAAATATACTTTCATTTCAGTGCATGATATGCATGATGCAGTGCAGCCAACGATATTTCTCAAAATTCACAGACTGTTGAACTCACAGGTTCAATCCACATCAAATACTGAATTCACAAGCTCGAACCACAACAATCACTGAATAACAATAAATTTCATGTACAATTCAAGTATTGACATTTAAACATAAATAATTCACAAAAATACTATGTTTATGCATTGTAGTTGCAAATGTATTTCTACTTACCTCAAACCCGACAAGTGATGATACCCGAACTCGTAACTCACCTTAGTGGCTCCAACTACCCAATCTATTAAAATTCAACTCTTTATCACTCAAATCTATATAATGCAATTAAATCAATTATAGTTCATAAAGAAAATTAAATCATTTATAATATTTATTAATTAAACCATACAATCTTTATATATATATATATATATATATATATATATATATTTAAGTGTTTATTATACTATCAAAATCATATACATGGATGTACTCCTTACTTTTAAATCACCAGCTTTATAAATTTCATATACACCACAAATAACATTAAAACCATCAAGTTTTATTCGCTTCTGTAAGAAAATTTGATCCCTTACTTCACACATACCAGTAAAACTATCTATTGAAACTATATATAGACCATATAATCACATGCATGTTTCAAACTACATATATCACACTTAACTATACAATGCAAACTATAAAGGTAAATTATTCGCTAAACGAATAATTATTACTCAATTATCAAACAACTGGAATTCGACACTACATAAATTTTAACTACGATCATTAAGCCAAAAATACGGCGTATATTTTTAATATCTGAAAAATGCCTCTCATCTCTCATCATAATCATTATCACTAAAATTTAATTAATTAAAAAATGACCATATCTACACCTCCAATTTTCTATTAACTAATCTAAGAATGAGTTATGAACACAAGTAAATATGTCCGATTCAATTTCAATAGTTTATCCCAATTTAAGCTACAAGTATAAATTATCGCTTCTCGTAGTCCACACTTAAATCCCACACTCATAATTATTGAACGAATAACATAATTCATAGAATATCGTCTCATCTAAAAGTTTGAACTTATAACCTAACATTAAATTTATTTAGTTATTATTATTATTTTTTTTTCTTTTTACAGCAATCACAAGCAACAAGTAAAATTGTATAATCGTAATTAATTATTTAGCCAAATTATTAGACATAGTGGAAGGGGAAAGTAAAGCTCAATATGCACAAATATATTTTATATAATTAATATAAATTGAATACAAAGTCCAAAACATATTATGTTTTCTTCTGACATTAATGCATATAATTTTAAGGTAATTAACACCACTTTATATTGGCTTTACTAAATAAAAACATTAGATTTCCATTTTATTATTTAATAACCCTATATAGAGTACTTATGCTAATCCATATAATTATACCAACTAAGATAGTTAAGAAGAAAGAGCTTACCTCCACCAAATAATTCACCATCTCTTGTTTTTTTTCCTTCTTATTGAATTTGCTCTATTTTCACTTCCATGAAAACCTGCTAGGCTTATCAGCTTGTTTAGGAAATGAGAGAAAAGTAGATGGGTCTCATTCTCATCCTAATATATAAAATCCCACCGCCTTATTAATTGCTTCTTTGTGAAGCTACTTTTTTTTTGTTTATTATTACTTAATTATGTACTTAAATCAATACTAAAAATTATCAATTTTAGTTAGTCTCTTGTAAAATATTATCACTTGATTCTCATTTTCTTTCATTAATGCCTCGATGATCATAATAGAGTTTTCTCACCACTAAAAAATGTAGGAGCATGTAAATAACTTGATATTTAAAAGGCAAATAAATTACCAAGATCACAAATAACACATAAATAATATAAAATAAAGTAAAGTATAAATAACACGTAATGTATAAAGCATATTGGTAAACAAGTAGTGAATTTATTTCATATTCATTTAAATAGTACTACCAACCATAAAACGATTTACATTATTACTTAAATCTTGATAATTTAAAGCTCTGTACCAGTAATTATGCAAAAGAATAAATATTTCTCAATTACAAATACAAAATAAAATAATTTGGAGTCCCCAATAGAACATAAATAATACAAAAATATACTAACTATATTAATCTATGGGCTGCGAGAAGTTCGGGTCTCACATTGGTGGAGCAGTGGACTAATTCTTATAAGCTTAGAAATAATATTTTATTATATACATTTTATAAACGAAATCAAGAACAACGCGAGTGCCGAACACCATCACCGTTGTCCGCCGGTTCAGGCATTCAGCCGCTCAAAACAAGATTCACTGTTGATTGCCATTTGCCGATCAAATCCAGGCTGCTAGCGTCCTCTTTCACCAAATCACGGTTTCATCTTTTCAATTCTTTTTATTTATTAATTTGTGATTCTTTAATTTATCATTGTTATTTCTTTAAATAAATATGTTTTCTAAGAGGCATGAATCCGGTTGTGAGAAAAGGAAAAATGAAAAAAGCAGAATAATTAATCTCATCACAAAAAGGAGCATTAGATAAAAAATTGCAATTTTTTTTGGACAATCAAGTCATTTAGAAAACTTGAATGAAAATATTAATAGTGAACAAGAACCAAACAATATAGATGTAAATAATTTGAATGGGATATGGATGAATCAAATACTGTAGATATAAACGATAACGATTTGAATAAGGAAATGAATGGATCAAATATTGCAGAAAATAACATAGATGAAGGACATTTTACTTTGACATTAGGATTGGATATTTATGATCCTCCAATTTGGGATAATCTTGATGATAAAACAAGAGATATATTAGTGAGAAAGGTCCTAAAAGAAAAAATTGTGATAACTTACCCCTAGATAAAAAGTTTAGACATTTTTTACAAGCTCATTATACTAGAATATTTACCAAATGGAGAGAATCAAGATATAAAACGGTTAGTTTATTCAAAGAGTGTGGATAAAGTATATTATTTTTGTTGCAAGTTATTTAAATCATCACCTTTTAAAAGTGCTTTAGCAAGTGAAGGATATAATGATTGGAAGCATCTTAGTGATAGACTTAAACAACATGAAAATAGTATTGAGCATATCTCTAATATGAATACTTGAATTGAGTTTTAAATTAGATTAAGAAAAAATGAAACAATTGATAAAAAATTACAAGAACAAATTTCTAAAGAAAAAATGCACTGGAAACAAGTTATTTTGAGAATAATTGCTATATTAAAATGTCTTGCTAAGAATAATTTGGCATTTCTTGGAAAAAAAAAAGAGGGTTTATGAAGAAAATAATGGTAATTTTTTAGGTTTAGTTGAAATGGTTGCAGAATTTGAATTAGTGATGCAGGAACATGTTCGACGTATTAAGAATAATGAGATACATTATCATTATCTTAGTCATAAAATTCAAAATGAGTTGATTTCTAAATTACCTTTAAGACAAAGTATTAAAACTGCAATTATTCTAAAACCAAAGAAGCAAAATATTTCTCTATACGTCTTGATTGCACTCCAGATATAAGTCACCAAGAATAAATGACATTGATTGTACGATGTGTAGACACGTCGGATAGGAAAAAAAATTGAAGAGTTTTTTTATGGAATATTTGAATGTGCACGATACAACTGGTTATGGTCTTATTAATGAATTGCTACGTGTATTGGAATGTCTTGATCTTAATATTTATGATGTGAGGGGTCAAGGATATGATAATGGGTAAAATATGAAAGGTAAACACCAAGGTGTGCAGAAAAGGTTACTTGAAATCCATCCTAGAGATTTATATGTGCCATGTGCTTATCATTCTCTTAATTTTACTATATGTGATATGTCAAGTAGTTGTGTTAAACAGTTAAATAATATCTTTCTTCGGTGTTGTTCAACGTTTATATTCATTGTTTAGTAGTTCTAAAAAACGATGGAAAACCTTACAAGATCATGTACATGACTTAACTCTTAGTTTTTATTGGATACTCGTTGGGAGAGTCGTGTTGAAAGTGTGAAAGCCATTAGATATCAAACTCCCCAAATACGAGAAGCTTTATTGAAATTATTGATGAAACTAAATTAAAAGTGAAGCTTAGAGTTTAGCAAATGAACTAGAAACTTTTGAATTTTTGCTTAGCATGATAATTTGGCATGACATTTTAGTTATAATTAACATGGTTAGAAAAATGTTGCAATAAAAAAATATGCACATTGATGATGCGGTAATTCAATTGAAGGGGATCATTAGTTTTTTTGAAGATTATAGAAAGAATGGTTTTGCTTTAGCTATGATTTTGGCTACAAGTCTTGCATTAGATATGGATATCGAACCTATTTTTCCTAAAAAAACGAAAAATTTGGAGAAAGAAGCAATTTGATGAAAATACAAATTTTGTTGTTGATACAAAATCTAGGGAAGATTCTTTTAGTGCTAATTATTTTATTATTGTAGTTGATCTTGCTATTGCCCCCTTAGAAAGTAGATTTGAACAATTGCAAGCATATGATAATATTTTTGGATTTCTTTTTTATTCAAATAAATTAAAGTCTTTAGATGATGATAATTAAAAGAATGTTGTATGAATCTTGAGAATACTTTAAAGCATAATAACTCTTTAGATATTGATTCAAAAGATTTATTTTCCGAACTAAAAGTGTTACAAGTGATTTTATCAGCCGAAAAAAATACGGCATTTGAAATTCTTGAGTTTGTAAATGCTTTGGGTTGTTATCCTAATGTCTCGATCGCGTATAGAATATTATTGACTATTCCTGTGACTGTGGCCTCTGCAGAAAGAAAATTTTCTAAATTAAAATTATTAAAAATATACTTACGATCAACTATGAATAAAAAAATATATGTTAGAACAAATTAACTATGAAGATATTATTGATGATTTTGCCTCTCAAAATGCTAGAAGATGTCATTTTAAATAATTTATGTATAAATTTTCACTTATTTTTTTGCATATGCAGGTTACTTGTATTATTTGATATTATCAAAAGGGGACCCCTTTTTTTATTCACCCCCAAACCTAAGAAATATCAGGACCACCTCTGCCAACACTCACACTAAGGATATGGTGAACTAAAGTTAGAGGTGACAAAAAACAAGTCTACTACTAATATATAATACACAAAACAACAGTTGCACGGGTAAAAACTAGTAAAAATAGAGTTGAGGGAGAGTGTTGTCTCTTCAAGTGTGGCCTCAACTCGAAGAGAATGTATGAGCCTCGAATAATTAGGATCTGAAATACTGTCAAATTAAAAAAAAAAATAAAAGATTATAACAATAAAAATTATTCGAAGGAAAATAAATTAGTCAACTCACCTCGTTACAATTTCAGCATACAATTGTGTCACAACACAGCCCCAAACAAATAAATTTCAGGCCATTTTTTGAATCCGCAATTTTGATCTACGCCAAAGGTGTCCTAAACTATTTAATACTTGGTCTTGTGCACATCCGTATCTTTAGCTTTCCCTATACCATATCCTACGATAACTACATGATGTCTGATGAAATCCTCAAACACATACTCACGATGGAAAATTCCGACAGCGCCCTTGTTCACCTGAGAAAATACTTATTAGTAGATATTATACATACTCATACAATATTAAACTCCCTCCTATTCAAAATATATGTCACTGGATGAATACACGCATATTAAGAAAATATATAATTTCTTATTTTACCCTTAATTAATGTTTATCCTTTTCACAAAAGAACACATTTATCTACATATTTTAATTATTTTAGGGGGGTAAATTTGGAATAAGTGCATTAAATTTACATTGAAAAGTGCATAACATCATATAATTTGTAAAGAAAATTAATGGTCAAAACATCACTTAATTTGAATAGGAGGGAATAGTAAAAAATCATACCTAATCATTGTAATGACAATCACAGATGATTTGTGCAGCAATTGGACGAATCTTCAATTGTACTTTAAATTCAGCTTCCGCAATCAAAGCAAAGTCTAATTTAACAATTAAAATTTAGAAAACACGAATAGTGCTTTAGTATATATGTGGGCGTGACAATCTAAAATGGACTCCTTTTTGTAAAAGCAAATTTAAAATTTGATAATAAATTTATATATATATATATTTAAAGTCTGATGTAATAGGAAAAAGAAAATTAAATAATTTACCGAAGACGGTGGCAAAATAATTTTCTTTGTTTCTCCAGTCCAAGAGTATCTGTAGCCTTCAATTAAACTAAATTCTGAGATATAACAATATGCTCATAATTTTCCATCATATCAAAGTGCATGATTTTGGTTAATGACAACAGAACACACGCCTCTACAAATATATGTATTGAGATAATACTTCTTTTTTATAAAAATATAAATTAAAATAATTAATAACTAAAAATTATTACCCGTTTGCCCCTGATCTCGAAATGGTAACATTGGGAGCGGCCACTCCCTGTTACAGAAAACCTTAGACTTCAAACAAATTATAAAAAAAAAATATAAATTATGATTAAAAATAAATAATAAAAATTGTAATTACTATAATTCTTACCTCGGTGAAGTAAGAGACGACTGGATACATTCTGAAAAGACATGTCAAAGCCAAAATGAGGCATTTCTTCAACTTTATAGCCATCAGGAGGCATGTCACCAACCCGTAGTAAACTAAAGTGGTCAAATAATTGTTGCGTCGAATCAATATCTAAAATATTTTCATAGTTTAAAGAATTTCCAATGTTCAAAAGGAAATCCGTTTATGATACTTGTATGGGTAGTTTGTTGTAACGATGATGCTCTTGAACTCATCAATTCTTTTTTGTTGAAAACTTATCAATATTTTTTATCACTTACAATTTAAGAACTTATGAAAAAAATTCATCAATTCCTTTTTAATAACACTACCAAATTAAAGATTTTTCATTAGTTTTTTTTACATTATAAAAAAAAAATTCATTAATTCATTGTTGACAATTTATTAAGACTTTTATCAGTCTTTTCAACAACCATTTTAGTTACACACATTTTTTATCAACTTTTTTTTTACATTTGATAAAAAAAATAATGAATTTGTTGTTGACAACTTTATAAGACTTCAGTTTCAAAAAGTGGTGAAGGTCTAAAGGGTGGGGGGTGAATTGATCTTCAGTTTCAAAAAGTTAAAACTTTTCAAAACAAAACTTAACTCTACAGCTGAAGAGTTGAAACAAAGTTTGCAACTTTAGACTTAGTGAAAGTTAAGTTTGTATGGATTTTAAAACTTATCACAAAACAAATTTGGAGAGGTAATCTCACACTTTAGAAAATGTTTTGAGACACCTAAATGCAGCAGAATATCAGAGTGTGAGTGTGAAAATTGAAAAATGTAATACCCGGACCCATTTTATGCCTTATTTATTTTCATGTATGAGTGTTATTTTATTCTCGAATGTTCTTTTGAAAGAGAAGCTTCATTTTATTCAAAATCTTTGATTTTGGGTAACGGACGAGCAGAACTGGACCGACAACACTCTAGAAACTATAACGCAGAACGAAACTGTACTAGATAAATAAAAAATGTGAATGAAATACGAGTTCAAAATAAGTGGATAAGCCATTTTATTATTAACACGAGAGTTTTAATTTTTAGTTGCCAAAAATCGGGCGAAAAGCCCTAAAAATGCCGAATTTCGAATCTACCAAATAAAAACCGAACCATCCGGGAAACTAACCGATAAAAATAAGTTAAAAACCTCTTTAACTGTAAACTTTTAAGGATGAAAAATTAATTGGTAGAAAAACGAACGAAACGTGACTTCCGGAGCCCCAAAACCTCTAACGAAACCCCAATTCTTCGATATCGAAACACACGCCCTGAACCGAAAGGCCCTTGTGGGGCCCACTTATTGTTGGAAACAAGAGTCTTAGCCTTAGTACATGTACACCCTTTTTCCCCCTCCCCCCATAAATGCTTGTCCCTCCCTTCATCTCCACCCTTCAAGTGTTTCAATCCAAGCCTTTCTTTTTACACCACATGTCCATTTAATTGCTTGGTCTTCACTCTTTCCCCCACACACAAGACACCAAGAAAAAAAAAAAGAGGAAACACTTCCTCCTCCTCCTCCTTTCATTTTCGGCCAACACTCCCCAAAGGGAGAAGAAATCCTTCTTCTCCCATTTTTTCATAAACAATACTCCCATCTTTTTACAACAAACTATCCATTCATCAAAGGAGTCACAAAGCAAGGGATAATCATAGAAAAATCTTGAAGAAGGCATAAGACCCTAGCCTTTTAAGAGAAGAATTACTACAAGGTGATCTCACCTAACCTCAAACCTTTAGTTTTGTTTTTAAATCTTGTGATAGGAAGAAAAGTATGAGTTTTCCTTGAAGTTTTGCTTGAATCTTTATGGTATGATGTTATGTGTTGTCAATAATGAAAGTATGAAGGTTTCATGGCATGTGAAGATTTTTAAGTGTTCTTAGCATGTGAATAAGTGAACAATCTATTTTCTGTCGAAAGTTTGAGAAAATACATTTTTGTGACTCAAAACTTTTGAATTTTTGTTTGAATATACAGAAAATAGGTCAAGTTAGCTTTCTTATGCCAATGGTCTCATGCATTTTGAAGTTATATTCAATAATCTATGAATTTTTTAAGTTAGTGTGACAATCTGTGACATTTTCGTAACTCTTTGATTTTTCTGTTAATTCCCACTTGGTTTTTTATTTTTATAAAATTCAAAATAAAATATTATATGATGTTAGCTTTGTTCTTGAAATTTTTCATGATTTTAGGAATAGTTTATATAGTTTTACAAAAAAATTATTTCTCTTGTTGGTACGTGACTGGAAAGACAGAAAGGTTTCTGTGCCTTTTTCCAAAAATGAACCCAAACACCTTTTTCCTTGCGTATTCTGCTTTAGATCAAAACTTGAAATGTTTGAAACTGTGTAATGCATCTACTGTGTAAATTTTGTGATTTTTGGAAATGTTTTAGTATTTTTAATAATATTATTTCTCTTATGTTACAACTCTAAAAACTTACTGGAATGTTTAAGAATCATTGTTTAGTCATTGGAAAAAAAAACCCATTTTCCATATATCTTTTAATAAGGCCGATTTTTATGAGTGAAATATATGTTAAGAGAGTATCTACTGTACATTTTCTTAATTTTTAGATAAATTCTTCATATTTTAGAAAATGCCCCAAAGTCAAGTGTGAATAGTCGAAATTGGGCAATTTTACTCGAAAGATGTCTTAATGCTTGAACCGTTGCTTTTACTTGAACATGTTATTTTTCCGTTTTACGTGTTACTTCCTAAGATTATGTTAGTAAGAGTTTAAGAAGTGTTTTGTGTCGAAAACATTGTTGTATAATTTGACGTGTAATGAAAAGATTAAATTAGGGTAAATCACGACTAAAAGACGAAAGACATGTGTTAATCAAAAGCCCATTGGGACCAACGTACCGTGTACTTAAATATACGAATCTTTAATAAGAAACTAAAAGTGAGAAATATTCAATAGGATCGAGTGCGAACGGCCAGTGACACTCGAACGTCTTTTCCCTTGCAAGTAGTTTCTCCGAACTTTATTCCGAGGTGGGTAGCACTGAACCGTATTGCCTTTTACTTACGTGTTTTAGTTGAAGTGTCATTTATTGAATTATATTGTTAACGAGTAGAGGTGGTCCGTCTCAGTTTTACGAGCGATGTTGATATCGTCTCAGTTGTTTATGAGCGGAGGTGGTCCATCTCAATTATGTTTATGAGCGGAGGTGGTCCGTCTCAATTATGTTTACGCACGGAGGTGGTCCATCTCGGTTATTTACTTTTCTGTGAATAATATAATGATGTTTATGATATCAAACTATGAACGTAATAGCGTACGGGCTACCCACATTGAGAAATTCAAATTCTCATGCCCCATTTTTAATACTTTTCAGGTGAGCCGATGGAGTATTGGGAGCAGCAGTGAACTCAGCCTTCCCACACCGATAGTTAATTGATTTCCATTAAAGACTTTTAATTGCCCTTGCTTCCGTCTGCTAATTCGAACTTATTATTATTGACTGATGATTTGGACTTATGTCGGAATGTTAAGTTATTAATACTATTCCTCTGTTTTAGTATTACTCAGACTCAGCATGTTCTCTACTTAATGTTTGGATTTTAATTGTATGCCAAGACTGTTGGTGAACGAATCTAATCGTAAGGATTAGTGGCTGTTTTAATCCGTTTTTACGTCACCAATCAATAACGTGTGATTGATTACCACCGTAAATGGTAAATCGGGGTATGAATTTATCGAATTTGTAAATTCGGTAGTCGAAATTGGACTTATTCCGTGTGTGTGTAAGTTTGGGTGTATTTGTGTGTATTTTTTGTCTGAAATTCGAAAATTATATAAATGAGCTGGAGAACAACTATTTATAGAGGCTAGCAAGCATGAGGTGCTACTGACTCTTGGTCTCCCTAACTTGCATGCCTGACATATGTCCTTTGACCTTAGTTTGACCTTATCTAAGCTGAATCTTAGTTACAAAGTCTTCTTTTGGGCCTTATCTCGGACTCATTGTTGTTCGCCTAGGTCGGCTTGACTGATCTTGATGACCCTTCAACTGAAAGTTGTTCGCCTCTTGAGGGTGTACTTTGGAAGTTGTTCGCCTTATGGCTTTGTTCAGCTTGGCTTTGGGATCTTTGTCCTTTGTTCACTTGTACACACTTCTTTGGCTGTTTGTTATATCATAGTTTGACCAAGTTGTTCGTCATTGATGACTTCACAGTTGGCTCATTCTTGGTCTCGGGTCTAAATACCTGTTCGCCCATTAGTTGTTCGTCGGGGAGTTGTTCGTCACTTTATACACTCTAGAATTGGTAGATGCACCCCAACTTGATTTTCTTTGTTGATCACCCTTGATTTGAGGTTGGCTCTTCATAATCCTTGATGTAGCTTTAATCCTTGTTCGCCATTGATTGACTTATGTTCGCCTATCAACAAAGACTTTAAGTTAAGAATGGTTTTAAATTATTATCCTCCGAAATTTCCCTTCATCAAATTCCCTTTTAAAAAAATCTCACTTATTTTTCTTTTCACTAAGTGACGACTCGAACTTGGATAAGTATGCGGACTATCCGGGCTCGGAGCATTACAAAAAACCAGTTACAGACTCAAATTTTTCAGCTGAAAAATTATGAGAATCTACAGCTATAGCTTTCTTAGTCTTTACTAACTTATGCACCTTTTAATTTTGTAAAACCAATGAAATGGTGAATGTAATAAATATGAAATCAATCACAAGTATAATTTAAATGACAGAATATAAGAACAACAGAATATAAGCAAGATAATGTAAAAAGCAGAAAGTAAGTGAGACAAGATATATAGTGGTTCAGAGGTGGTGTAATCCTCCTACATCCACTGTTACACTCTCAAGTGCAAAAAATAACTAAGATCAATCACTTAGATCTAATGATGTTCCCTCTAAGAACTAGACTCTTCACTTAAACTTTGTCTAAACTTAAGTGGGAATACAGGTTTCACTCAGAATCTTCTCTCACTAAGAACACCTAATCAAACTCACAAAGAAAAATCTTCTATACAAGTTAAAATTACAATGGATAAATTTAGTGAGGAACAACAACTTGATAACCTAACAACCTAGTCCTAATACTTCTAAAACTTTGAAGACTGTAGACTTTGAAGTAGCTGTAGATTTGCTTGAAAGTATGCTTTTACTTTGTATAACCTATGTATTAAAAATTTATTTATGAGAATATCACTATTGCTTTAAATATGAATGAATGTTAAATGTTTATTGCAAACCGTTCAATATATAGTACGTGTTACATTGTAGTTAGTGTGATGATACTAGATTAAGGAAGATCACATTAACAGTTCCTTGTAACTAACTGTACAAATTCACGACCTAGGTGGAATTGAACAATCCACCGTGAAAGATTGAGGTGTAGTTCTCAGATTGGTCTGTCTTGACCAAGAGATTGCACTAGCACATTTTGTATGTGTTGAAGAGGACCTACAACGAGGATAAATTCTTCTATTCTGAACGGAGAAGAATTAGATCTCAGTGATTATTGATTTCTTAATCTCCATCACTTAAATAGGACCGTGTGTGGTTAATATTTATTGCTTTGATACATATTGGGTTATACCTTGTGTTTTGGGTAATAATATTAATCATAAGACAGTTGCTAAGATTTAATACAGAGAAACGTGTGCGAGTACGACTTGTGTGGTTTGTCCCATTGCTGGGCTCAAAAGTTTTATCATACCAAATCTTGCAAGTGGAAATTAGTTTTTCGGTACGGATAATAATGTTGAGCTTTCTTTACTCCATGACACAATATATTAATTAATTTAGAGCTATTCAGAAGCTTAATTAATTAATGGACTAAATAATCTTAAACACGGGAAATAATAACCGGGAGCCTATATTATCATAATATGGATTAAGATGGATAGTGCAATATTAATTTGATAGTGGTATTAATTAATATTAATTGACTGAATTATATTGCGGCTCAATATTGAAATTCAGAAGCCCATTGGAGGTCCAATCTTAATTCTCCTAAAGGCTCCTCAAGTAGCCCAATAATAATAATGTGATTAAAATAATAGAAAAATATTTTGCTGATTTTTCTACGTAAGTTTCGAAAATAGTGAAATTAGGATAGAGAATAAATTTTGTAATTTTTTTAAAAAGATATTATGGAAGATATGTATTCTTGGACTACAAGACTATCTCATAAATTCAAGAAGATCCAAATCTTATTATTCATCCTAAATTTTCGAAAAACATCATAATAATAAGGAGGATGAGATTTTTGTAAAATATTTTACTATGGAGAAAAAAAATATATGAGATAAATTCAAGATTTCTTGGAGATCAAGAAAAGATTTTCTCTTCACATATTCCAAGCCAAAAATTCAGCCATCACCATATTATAAATATGGGATGATTATTTCATCCACAATTTACAAGTTCCATGAGTTGGAAAAAGAAAAACAATAAATATTTTTCCTCTTCCTTTATATTATCAATTGTTCGTTAAGTGCTTCCCACCGGTGAACGGACAAGGCGAAAGGGGAATAATTAAGAAGGTCTTTCGGTTGATAGGATTAATTTGCTTGTCCCATTCTTCTCAATGGTCGTCGCTTCAAGAGGTACGTAATCGCGTAAACTCCTAGATTTTCCGCTATAGGATTTTACGTGAATTTATTTATATGCATGAATTATTTGTTGTTGGATAATTATTATTTGAATTAATTAGGATTAATTTATGCTAGTAATAATTAATCTTAAATTTGTATTTAAAAATCACCCCGAACAAATCGGGGCACCCCGATTTCCCCAACAACTGACATTAGAGCCACGGTTTCGAGCTCTGGTCTTTAAATTGAAATTAAAATTTTTTTAAACATTATATTGAAATTGGATAGTAGAATTGTTAGATCTTTTTTGCAGGTATCCGATTGTCATGGTTTTAATGTTTGTTTTATTCATGCGTGTGAATTATTATTTTTTAATTCGATACGGTCGAATTCATTTTTCTCGTGAAAAAATTCACGAGTAGATTAACAGTTTTTTATTTGATTTGATCAATATAATAGACTAGTTTAGATCTAAGTTTATTTATTTTTGTAAATAAATTATTATCGGATCAAAACAAACAAGGAGACGATGAATTAAGAACGACGTATGAAGACAGTGCATGCACGCGTTGGCGCATGCATGGTCTTGGATCTTGCAAGAGGAAGGAACGAGTACGGACGGCGCGTCCCGGGTGCACGGAATGAGATGATTGCATGCAGCCCGTGCATGACCGGGCACGGCTCGCTCGCGATGAGTGTCTCGGTAGTGCAGCCCATCTTCGTGTGCCGATGCGTGCCGAGCCTCGGCCCACGCGACCTTGTTGCGTGCTTGTTACTTGTTGTTGGCCCCGGTACAAGACTGAGGAATACGTGTATGGGGGGGGGGGGGAATACACGTATACCAATTTTTCAACCTTAAAACTGACTGAGTCCCCTTTGCTCAGAGTGGTAAAGAACTAGGAGCTGATAACACACCTACTGACTACACTTGGTGCGGGTCAGTTGGCTAACTATCAGTTCAAGTTCAGTGCGGAAATGTTTGAGCCCTGAAAGTTTAAAGTCTTGTTTAGTTTGCTTTCTGAAAAACTTGTTCTACTCAAATCTGAAGAGTGTTTAGTAGGGCAGTGCTCTTTTGAAGATCAGCCTGATTGATTCAGGCCTGATAAACTTGAATGCAATGAATGAACAAGTAATATAGCAAGTATGCACAATATCAAAGCAGTAAGAACACAGGGAGTTTAACGTGGTTCAGAGTCTCAAGCTCCTACGTCCACGGCCTGACTTAACAGGAAATCCACTCAAGGGATTCTTGTTTTTAACGTGCCAAGGTGCACCAAGACCAGCTAACCTCACTGATCTATACAACTCCACTTACTAACACTCTAACTGACTTACTCCCAACAAGCCTATCTTAGGGTTTTGGTTTCAGTTTGAATTCCAACTAGGTTGAGATTATCCTTACAAGTCAAAGCTATGTTAAGGATTGGATAATCTCTCTAAGCTTGAGATAATTCTAATTAGCTCTTGGAATACAGAATAACTCTCAACTGCTAAGAAACACTTGGGAAATTTAGAAGGTTTCGAGTGCTTCTCTTAAAGGTTGAATGCTTTGAATGCTTGAGAGTTTGAGTAATTTCTGGCTTGGAAATTTCCCGTAACCTTGAATGGGTTCAAGGCCTTCTGTATTTATAGGTGATTTGAATAACTATCCGTTGGAGAGATAGCCTTCTAGTCATCTATGTAGAGTGACTTCAAACGGACATATCTTCATGCAGCAGCCGTCCTTTGCATGGATTTGGTATTTGCATTAAATGCACATTAAATGCTTGCCCGTTGAATATGCAGTCTGAATTCAGTCTTCATGTCAGGTTCCATACGTGTGTGTCCTTCTCGGATTGGTCCACGTCATCAGGTTGGTGAGAATGTCAGAACTTATTCCTGAGCTTCAGGCTTGTCTTATTAAGTTCATTTTGTCTTGAGCCCACCAGTCTTGTCCTGACGCTGAAATTCCTTTTGCATTGCTTGGCTCTACTCCAAGTCTTCCCATTAACTCAGTGACATCCCGTTCCCTTCAGGACTGAGTTAGTAATGACCTCAGGGTCATACTCTTCATCACTGACACTTACTCAGCCAGCTTAGAGGACTGCCATAAGTTCAGGATGGTGCTCTTCGTCTTCAGGCTCTGAGTCTTGATTGTCTCCAGTGAGTTCTCCTCTCACTGAGTACCTGTGAAGTGTAAAATGACTAAGTACTAATCCTAACCAAGACTAGCCTGACAAAGACAGATTAAGGCAATTATCTTTTCAGGGGCTTTGGGATCTTAATCAAAACTGACAATGTCCCAACACTTGTGCATGGTGCTGAACATCGTCCCGACCCCAAATGAAGGACATTTTGATGAATTATTGTTGTTTGAGTGGGAGCTTTTTGAGATGAACGATGAAAGCATCTAGGACAATTTCTCGCATCAAGACATAGAGAAAAATTAAACTGTGACAATTGGATTTAAGTTTTCCAATTTATTTTATTTTTTTATTTGGATGGATGTTTTATTTTCATGCATTTATTATTTGATAATATGTGTTTGCGTGATAATTTAATTGTCCTAAGAAAAATCTTACTTTAAAAAATTACTAAGTATGAATTTTATAATTAATCTATAATTTTATTCCGAATAATAAAATTGGATTAACTTTGGCCTCCATAATTTATTTATTTGTGAAGTCTTTTTGGAATACATTTCCACTAACGGATCGGCCAAAAAGACAGATTTCACATGAATAAATTTCGAAAGGATGATGGTGGATTATTACTAGTGGTGGTATTGACCCTCCTAACGAGTGGCTTGCTCAAAGCGAAATAATAATCCTGCATTGAATTATGGTTATTAATTAGGTATAAGAAATTGTTATTAACTTACTTCCCAGCAGAGTCTTTGTCAATTTTTATGTGGTCAAAGTGGGAGCCGACTATTAATTTTGAATTAAAGGTTTGTAACTGCTCTCGTTTGTAACCTGCTTGATTATGTTTAAATAACGGACCACACTCAACGTGGCGTATTTAAACTGTTTTGAGATGTCGGCTAATGCATGATTATATTGTTTTAAAATTTCAATATAATTGATATGATCAAATTATGTGATAATTTTGTATTTTTCTAGATATTAATACGAATGTATGTTTTATTCTTTGTTCTTCATGTCGCAACCTTTTAATAAACTGTTTAGTATACTTAAAGATAATAATCTTACCAGAGAAAACTGTGTTGATTGGAAACATTACTTAAATATTATCCTTACTGCACAAGAACATGGTTGGGTACTTCACGTTATTAAATCCGACAAGCCTAATGATAAGTCAAGCAATGAGGAAAATGTGGTATATGATGATTGGAAGCATGCCAATGAACATACAAAGCACATTATCTTGACATCAATGTCTGAAGATTTGAGGCGCATTTCATGAGGTATTGAATCCGTTGTTGAAATCATGGAAAACCTTGAAGAGGTATTTTCACATCAGAACCCCATGACTAATCAGTTCACCAAACATGACTCGGTCAAGTTCAAGATGGTGAAGGGAACACCCGTGAGGGATCATGTTCTCAAAGTTAGGCGTTACTTTGATAAACTTATATTTCTTGGTGCTAAACAAAGAGAAGAGGATCAAATCAACTTCTTGCTCCTAACTCTACCGAAAAGTTTTGATGAGTTCTTCTGGGAGTACGTGTTGTTCGATCACATGTTTACTATGGAAACTCTGCTAGAAGCTTTGGAAATGGTGGGGAAGCATTTAGGATGTAAAGATGAGGCTTTAGTGACTAAGAACCTTTTCTCAACATCTAGACCATTTGGTGTTAAGATTGAGGAGAGGGCAAGAAGTCAAGACCAAACCAACTAAATCACTGTTGAAAGCAAATAAAAAGTAATCAAACCATGTCCTGTAAAGAAACCCACCAAGGGAAAGTGTTTTAATTGTGGTGAAAAGGAACATTGGAGGTCTGCCTGTTCCAAGCCTAGGAAGGCGGGAAAGAAAGGTAACTCTCATGCTTTAGTCGTTGAAACTTATGTAGCTATACTGCCCATCTATGGGTAGTAGATACGGGAGCCACTGATCACATTTGTTTCACTCTGCAGGGGTTCAAGCTAATCCGACAACTTAGCGGGAATGAGATCTTCATCACTTTGGGCAATGCTACGAGAGTGACAGCCGAAGCAGTGGGAGACATGCACCTATCTTTTGAAGATGGAGTTTTAATCTTAAGAGATGTTCTTTACGTTCCGAACTTTAGAAAGAATTTAATTTTGATTTCTAAGTTATTTTTCAATGGATATTTCAGTTACTTTTAATAAAGTTGTTACTATTCCCCGTAAGAATGAGCATATCTGTCATGGAACATTAGTGAATAATCTCTATACGATTAAGTGTGCACATCACTCACAAATTGAATCTAATAACACATCGACTATTTCGAGTAATAAAAGAAAGCGTTCTTTGTACATGAACGAAACACTTTTATGTCATCTACTAGGTCATATTAATTTAAAGTAGATACAAAGATTGGTGAAAGATGGATCCTTGGAGTCACTTCAAGTTGAGTCGTTTCCAACTTGTGAATCCTATTTAGAGGGTAAAATAACCAAGAGGGCATTTGAAGCCAAGGGGAATAGAGCCACGAAAGTTTTAGAACTCGTTCATATCGATGTGTGTGGTCCAATGACGATCAAAGCAAGAGGGGGTATGAGTATTTTGTCACTTTCATTGATGATTACTCGAGATATGGATACATCTACCTTATGAAGCATAAGACTGAAACTTTTGACAAGTTCAAGGAGTTTAAGGCTGAAGCTGAGAAACATAGAGAAAGGAGTATCAAGTTTCTACGATCTGATCGTGGAGGCAAATACCTCAGCGATGAATTCTTGAACTACCCATCGGATGAAGGGATTGTATCCCAGTTGACTGCACAGGAACCCCTCAACAGAACGGTGTAGCGGAACTAAGAAACTGAGCTCTTTTAGAAATGGTCAGATCCATGATGAGTTATTTAGATCTACCCAAGTCGTTTTGGGGTAATGTCTTGGAAACGACCGCTTACATTCTAAAGTTGGTGCCATCCATATCGTTTTTGTTAATGTTAGGTTTATGTTGTCCAGAATGTTACAACATTCCTGCAATATCAGAATTCACCCTTTCTCCTAACACTAACTCCATTTGTTTCAATGTTGTCTTTAATGTCTAAACATGCAGGATGACGACATGACAGTTACCAAGTCAGGCGGTTGCAGTTTAGAATGAGTTATTTAAAGATACAACATGAATGGTTATCAAGATCATGGAGGCTTAGTGTTGGACGGTTTTACATCATGGGAAACCATGATTTTATATGTTCACATGCAAGATACAAACTCTATAAATACCATACGCATTGGACACAATCAAGTGAAGAAATCGAGATACCTATTTACCTATAGCAAGTGTAGTTGTTTCGGTTTTTCTCCATTGTAATTCTAAGAGTGTTTTTGTTAGACCTTTGAATAGGTTATCTTCACACGATTAGAATTCTAGGCTTTTGATTGTATACCTAGGGTATATGATCTTGACGTAAACTCTTACAGTAGGATTTTACTTTGTCTTTGTATTACTACTTCGTTATAGTGAAGTTTCGCCATGAGGCTTCATAGGTTATTTTTATAATCCATGAAAAAGTTTTGATATCCCATTTGCAAATTTATTTTCTGTTTTCAAAGTCTTCCGCTGTGTATGTTGTCTTTTATGTTTCAACACTTTCAACAACATTTTGAAAAAAAAAATCCGCGCACACCTTTCAATTGGCACCAGAAAAATAGATAGTTAGCCATTTAACTTGCTTCAGAGCAGTTAGTATGTGTATTATCTATTCAGTGCCTATCACTAAACTCTGAGTGAAGGGGACTTAGGCTTGAAAAAGAAAGTAAAATTTGTATACGTGTATTCCCCCCATACACGTATTACTCAGACTTGTCCAGGACCAACAATAATCATATTCTTTACCATGTTAAATCTTGTATAATCATATTTTAAAATATGTATCACCTTATATTCAAAATTCGAAAATACATTCATCCATCATACACCCACACCTAAATATCTACAAATGACACCACAAAAATGATGAATATACTCATTTAAAAAATTAGTGGATTTAATAAAAAGACGGATGTATATATATATATATATATATATGGGTTGTCAAATATAGGAAGAATACACTTTTTTGTCCTTAAATTTGGTTGACTTTGGTTTTCGTCCTGTTAACTTTAAAATTTTTGATTTCGTAATATAATTTACAAAAAAATTGTGTTTTTTATCCTATTATCTGCTACACCATAATAATACTTTAAATCTCATAAGTATTCTTCACGGTGAATAAGATATTCATCTTATGTAACAATTAAAAAAATCGTATATGGTTTCAGATAAATAAAATACCATTAAACTTTAGGTTTTTCCCTATCTCCAATTGTGTGTTTCATCCACTTTGCACATAACTCTCTCGTCACTTACAGGCCTCACGATAGAAATGACCTCCACTTCCTCTACATCCGATTCAATTCCTCTAGCTGCTCTCCATTGATTAAAAATTAATAAAATTGTATACATTTATTTATAACAAAAAATTATACAAAATAATATAAATAGTAGATATAAGTAGACTTCATGACGAAAATTTTAATTATAAATGTGCTGATTCAAAATAATTTAAGAATTTATTAAAAAATCTGTTATTATAACATGCAAGAGAAAAATCTTCAAAGCTAAATGATAAAAAATTAATGTCACATGTATTGGAAAAACTAATTTTGGGCAAATAATTATCAAGTCAACTTTCATATTTTTTTTAATACAATTGATAAGTACATTAATGATGTGGTGTTGTAATAGTTGATACATTAATTGTAATACTATTTTTCATTACAAATTTTATACACCTTGAAATTTTAATACTATAATTATAAAATATTTTGTTATGGTATTTATAACAGTGTAAAGATTAATAGGAGAGATTAACGTTAACATCAACTCTATAATTTTATATGGAGTACTTTCTTAATCGGAATTGATCACATGCCCACCGGTAGACATTATATTATATACCCACCGCTAATGTGTTAATGACACATAAGCAAATATAAACAATTAATTAAAATAATAGCGGGCCCCCTGCTTATGTGTCATTAACACATTCGCGGTTGATATATAATATTATGCCCACGGTGGGCATGTGATCATTTCTGCTTTCTTAATACCTTATAGAAAATATGTAATATTTATTTATTATAATATAATAATGAATATAAAAAGTATACGTATAATGAGATTAATATATATAATTATTTCAAATATTTTTTAATAAAATTGTAAATATATCAATATAATGTACATATGTAAAGATTTTATTTAACATTAACTATAACAACATTCAAAATATACAGTTTACATGTGATATTTAAGAAAATTTAACCACATGAATTTTGTGAGTATTTAATATTTAAGTGAGAAATTTAAGATTACAATTAATTTTTTTATTCAAAGGATAAAAATTGCATGTGAAACTATATATGAATATTTAAGCACACAATTCAAACTACATACGGTTTGAATGTAATTTTTCTGACATGTCATTATTATAATAAGGAACATAAAAAATGAAATACTAAATTTGTGTAGTAAAAAAATATGAATATAATCACAATTTATTCCCCAACCAAATTCTAGATCCGATTACAAATATACATATGAATGAGCCATAATACAAATAGAAATGATAAAAGTTAAACTAAAACACTTAGTCCGTTTAAATAATCGTACAAATGATCTTAAAGTTGAAGTTTGAAAGACGGCGTACAAATAATGTTCGAAACAAAATCTTCAACGAATATAAACCTTCAAACAGAGAGAAAAGAAAAGAAAAAACATCTATAGAATACTATAGATATGAAAGTAAAACATGCAAATAAAAAATATTGCAATTAGTTGGATCATCAGATATAAATATCATAAGTAAAAAAGAAAGAGACGTACGATTAAATCTGAATATCATCTGATAATCACTAATTCAAACTAAAAAAGAATGAACACAACATGAAAAACCTAGACCAATATTGTAGATTCACAATCGTTTAGGAAAACTAAGCAATGAAGTAGAGAGTATAAATAGGTAGAAAAAATTAAGGCAGTGTTTACTTTGGATGTGAGGGTTATCAGGGTTAGGGGAGGAACGAATATCTCCCCTTATAAAGTCTAATATTTTCCTTTTTAAACCCCTGTTTACTTTTTGGGTTAAAAAATAAGATTTTTATTGAATAAAAAATATTAAAATATCACAGCATTTTTTTCCTAATATTTTTCATTCCACTCCTCCACCATCTCTCGGTTCCCTCTCTCTTCCCCCACTTCCAGAACTCTCCACGATAATATTCAGTATTGACTCACAATCCCTCTGCAAGAATATGCTAGACATTGATTTTTTTTAACTGAATCGCACGCGGTGGTACGATATGCAGCGGTGTGAGACACAGGTCTTAATGGCACGCATTTTCTTCGGGGGTCTTCATCAGAATCTTCAATTGGTGGTGGTTCTTTCGTTATCTGCTCTGTTTACTTTTCTTTCTTTTTTCAACTGCCGGCCATGTCACCGAAAATCCAAGTAATCCAATTTATTATCCTGTCATCTATTTTGAAATTAGCTACTACAATTCTGAAATTGGTTGTGTTAGGATATTTTTGTCCTAAGAATGTTTCTCTTGATTTTGATAATGTCAAAACATATATTCTTGTGAAAACTAACATTGCAGGTACATGAAGAAATGAAGAACTTAAAAGATGGAAAGTCTACATCTGCAGAATTGGATAAAGACTCTACAGTTTGTTCAGGACAAGTCTACATCTGCAAAGTTGGAGACAAGTCCACAACCGAGAAGTCTACATCTGCAGAGTTGAAGACTGCAAGCTATAAACTTGAAGCTTAGTAGGACTAATTAAGTTTAGTACAAACTATACACTCACCTACTTAGTTTGAAATGTCTCAGTGTTTATCAGAGCTAATTACTAGCCAGTAGAAACAAGTGTTTAAAAGTTCTTTGAGCAGTCAACACTAAAAGACAACTTGTACTACTGCAGGTACTAAGCTAAATGACAAGAAGCTTTTATTAGCTGAAGTCAAAGCTGAAGGAGATGATATTTCAAAGTATTTTGAATCCCTCCAACGGCTATGAGGACTCTTCAAGACTCCTATAAATAGGAGAGGAGACCTCAGAAGAAGAACAACAACACCACCAAGCATTCAAGCAATCTACACAAAGTCTACAGCCATCCAAATTCTACAACCCATTTCTTTGTTAGAAATCTTTAGGACTTAGAGGCTAGGATCTTGTGTTATAGTTCAGTTTGTTGTTCCCTCACTAAACATTATACCCTTTTAAATCTACTTAGTGTGGATACCCCTCTTAGTGAGTGTATTTCTGAGTGAAAGTGAGAAAGAGAAAGTATTTCTGAGTGAAAGTGTAGTTCTACTTAGATTAGAGTAAACTTAGTGGTTATTCTAAGTCTAAGGGGGAACATTGTTGTATCTGTGTGATACGTGTCTTAGTGAATTTGGCACCTTTGTGGTGTAACAGTGGATATAGGAGGATTACAACACCTCTGAACCACTATAAATCTCTCTCTCTCTCTCTCTCTCTCTCTTTACTTAAATTTGTGCATCATATTTATACTTATCTTATTCTTATACTTGTGATTTGTGCTTTATTCATATTATTCATCATTTAACTTCTTGATTTTTCACTACACACACCTTGTCTATTTTCCGCTGCACACAGTGTTAAAATACACTATAGTATTACAATACTAACTTTGATATCTTTGACAAGTGTTTAAAACTCACAGACTTTGATTTTCACAAGTCTGCAGCTACAATCTTTGATTTCCTAACTTTACAGCTACAGAGTTCAAAACTGCATAGTTTTGTTTGAAGTTTGTTTTTAAAACCAGTTTTTAAAAACCAAGGTCTATTCACCCCCCCTCCCCTCTAGACCTTGGTACACCCTTTTGGGACCAACAAGTGGTACCAGAGCAGTTAACTCGCCACTGCTTTGACCAAAATTTCTTTTTCAAAAGAGTTTGCCCAGCCAGATCCAAAAGTGTTTTTGAAAAATCATATCTGCATTCAATATGGCTCATAAGATGATGAAATCTAAAGTACCTATGTTTTCTACAGATGAGTATGATGATTGGAAGATAAGGATGCACGCACATCTATCTGCTATGAATGATGAGATGTGGTCCATAATTGAAGATGGTCCAATTGTGATAGAGAAGGCCAATACTACAGCTGACCAGACATGATTAGCCCAAATCATTCCTAAACCAAGGAAAGAATGGACTGATGAAGACAAGAGGAGAGCAAACCTCGACAATGTTGCTAGAAACACTATTTATCACTCCCTAGATAAAATTGTGTTTAGCAAGATAAAGAGTTGCAAAACTGCTAAAGAAATATGGGAGAAACTAGAGATGATCTGTAAAGAAGAAACTTCAAGTCCAACTTTACAGACAACAACTGTGCAGCCGGAAGCAACTGTAGACTTCAAGAGAAAAGAAATTTTTAACAAATTCTGGAATGGAAAGAAGTCTACAGGTGACAAGAAAGTTACTCAGGAAGTTTCCTACAAGAAAGGCAAGAGATCAACTACTACAAAACCAACTTGGGTGGTTAAGAATGTCACTGGGGGAGATCCAAATCTTTGGATACCTAGAAACTAATCTTTTATTTATTGCAGGGACATTTGACAACTACTTCTAAAGAAATATTGTATATTGATAGTGGTTGTGCAAGACATATGACAGGTAATAAAGAAGCACTTTCCAACCTTAGAGAATTAAATGGACCTAGAGTAGTTTTTGGTGATAATGCCAGTGGAACTGCCAAAGGTCCAGGTTCAATAAGAAGAGGAAATGTTTAAATCAATGATGTATATCTTGTTGATGAACTAAAGCATAACTTGCTCAGTGTGAGTCAATTTTGTGATAAAGGCTACATTGTAGACTTCACACCTAACTCCTATATGAACAAGGATGCTGAAACCAAACAAGTCAAGCTTTGTGGTACTAGAAAAGGGAATGTGTATATAGTCAAATGGAGCTTAGTTGAAGAGAATGTTTGCTTCATTGCCAACAACTCTACATATATAAGTTGGCTCTAGCATAAATGACTCAATCACATAAACTTTAAAACCATGAATGACCTTGTGAAAAACAACCTTGTAAGAGGCCTACCAGGGACAAAATTTAAGAAAGATCATCTTTGTGATGCATGCCAAAAAGGTAAGCAAACAAAGAAGACTTTTAAAAATAAAAACTTTGATGGCTCAAACAAAGTGTTAGAACTGCTTCATATGGATCTTTTTGGACCCATAGAACCAGTTAGCATTAGTGGGAATAAGTATACTCTAGTAGTTGTAGATGATTACTCAAGATTCACTTGGACTGTGTTTCTAAGGAAAAAGAGTGAAACTCTACAGAGACCACCTGAACTCATGAGAAAATTTCAAAATGAGAAGGGTTTGAAGATTGTAAAAATCAGAACTGATAGAGGAACTGGATTTACAAACCAAATTATTAAGGAATTTTATTCTATTCATGGTATTCATCATGAATACTCTGCAGCCAGAACACCTCAACAAAATGGTGTGGCTGAAAGGAAGAATATAACTCTAAAAGAAGTTGTTAGAACCATGTTAGTGGAAGCTCATTTACCTAAAAGGTTCTGGGCTGATGCTACCAACACTGCTTGTAACACACAAAACAGGTGTTTAATCAATAAGACACATTCTAAGACACCTTATGAATTGTGGAAAGGAATTAGTCCTAATATATCTTATTTTCATATCTTTGGATGCAAATGCTACATATTTAACAATGGAAAGGACTATCTGAAGACCTTTGATCCCAAGGCAGATGAAGGTTTCTTTCTAGGATATTCAATAGTAAGCTAAATATTTAGAGTGTTTAATAAGAGAACAATGCTTGTGGAGGAATCTACACATGTTGTGTTTGATGAACCACACATTACAGATGGAGAAAATCAAAAGATCATTAAAGATCTACAGAAAGATGAAAACTCTACAGATAGAACTCTACAGCCGTATGTAACAGCTGAAATTCCACTAGGAATAACTGAACAAGGCAATAAAGAATCTTCTAAAGAGTTACCAAGGACTGAGATACACTTGAATGAAACATGTCAAGAAAATCAAGATAATATTCCTACAGTGGAAGAGTTGACTGAAGAATGAAATGAATCTACTGTCAATAACTCTACAGCTGAACATAATATAATCCATGACCCTTTGAATATGAAATTGCTTAAAAACCATCCCCCTGAACAGGTTATTGGAGAAATCACTGATAAGGTAAAGACCAGAAGACAACATCATGAAGCTATGTTTGCAAGTTTTCTATCACAGATAGAACCTTCAAATATAGAAGAAGCTCTTATGGATGTCAATTGGATACTTGCTATGCAAGAAGAGTTGAATGGAATTGAGAGAAATCAAGTTTGGGAATTAGTTCCTAGACCAAGATTACAAAAGGTAATTGGTACAAGATGGGTATTCAAGAACAAGCTTGATGAAGAAGGTATTGTTATAAGGAATAAAGCCAGACTTGTAGCACAAGGATACTGTCAAGCTGAAGGAATTAATTTTGATGAATCATTTGCACCAGTTGCAAGATTAGAAGAAATCAGAATATTCCTAGCTTATGCTGCTCATATGAAGTTCACTGTATACCAAATAGATGTAAAGAGTGCATTTTTTTAATGGACTTCTGGGAGAAGAAGTCTATGTAGAGCAACCTCCTGGTTTTGAAGACTCTACAGATGGAGATAAAGTCTACAAATTGAGAAAAGTTTTATACGGATTAAAGCAAGCTCCCAAAGCATGATATGATACTCTATGTGATCATTTGATCAAGAATGGTTTTACGAAAGGAACGGTGGATAAGACCCTATTTAGACTCAAGCATGGTGAAGATATCTTACTAATTCAGATTTATGTTGATGATATTATCTTTGGATCAACTAATGAAGAATCATGTGAGAAGTTTTCACATCTTATGCAAGAAAAGTTTGAGATGAGCATGATGGGAAATCTAAATTTCTTTTTGGGATTGCAAGTAAAGCAAATGGACAAGGGAATATTTATAAATCAGACCAAGTACACTCAAGAACTAATCAAGAAGTTTGGAATGAATTGCTCAAAGCCTACATTTATTCCCATGTCCCAATCAACCTTGTTGGATAAAGATGAAAATGAAAAGAGTGTGGATGTTACAGTGTATAGGAGATTTATTGGATCACTGCTCTACCTTACAACTAGCAGACCATATATCATGTTTGTTGTTGGTGTATGTGCTAGATTCCAAGTCAATCCTAAGGAATCACACTTAAATGTTGTGAAAAAGATTATCAAGTACATTAAATCTACCCAGAATCTTGGATTATGGTATTCAAAAGAGGGTGGAATAGAATTGAAAGACTATACAGATTTAGATTTTGCTGTATGCAAAGTTGACAGGAAAAGTACTAGTGGAATATACCAATTTCTTGGACAAAGATTAGTCTCTTGGCACAGCAAGAAACAAAATTCCATTGCACTATCTACAGCTGAAGCAGAATATATAGCTGCAGGATGTTGTTGTGCACAAATTTTGTGGATGCAATACCAATTGAAGGATTATGACATTGAATCAAAGAACACTACTATATTCTGTGATAATACAAGTGTCATTGCTATTACACGGAATCCTGTTCTTCACTCAAGATCAAAGCATATTGATGTGAGACATCATTTTATTAGAGATCATATTGAAAGAAGGATATCAAAATGGAAAAGATTCATACAGATCTTAACCTTGCAGATATCTTTACAAAGCCCCTATGTGAATCAAGATTCTCTACTTTGAGAGGTGAATTAGGAATGTTAGAGTTATGAGAAAATCACTCAGCATAAAGTATATAGTTGAAAAGATCTCAATAAGAAGTCAAAAAATTGTGATAAGTTAATGTAAACTTAAAGCATGCAGATGCAGACTTCAAGTGTGCAGATGCAGACTTAAAGTATACAGATGTAAACCTTGATCAACTGCAGACTATCTTAACTGAAGATTCTTAAACTGCAAACTGTAGATTTACTCTTTGACTTGTACATTCTTAGCTATTAAATGCGTACACTACTAAATTCCAAATTTTTGTACTTGACTGTACACAGAATTTTGGACTTATTGTTTCAGATTTTTAATTGATAAAAACGTACTGGACAGTGTACATTTATATATTGACTTTCAAAATTGGATTTTATTTATTTCACTTCTAAGCCGTTGATCTTTTACGTGAGTAAGTATACCAAACATTTTTTACCGTTGATTTCCAAAAGTATAGGAAAAATTGTTACCAACATTAACATTTTCCTTGATCTTTATGCGCATACCTATATGATCCTTTGCTCGATTTTGGTTCATTTTTCATTCTTGCACTTACATGTTTCACATTCTAAGCTGCAAACCTTGAACCTAAATTTACTCTATATTCGATATTTACCCAGAAATCAAGAAGATTTTATTCGGATTGTTGTTCGATTTTAATACCTTAATTGACGCTCTTGATAAATCTGAGGTTATGGCTCGCATATTCAGACGCATCAAGACTCAAGGATTGGAATATATTTTAACAAATAAGCCTGAAGGATATGATGATGTTTTGCCCCAGAAGTTTTACGAGACTGCTTCGTACATGGAAAGGAAGAATTATATCTCTGCCACTATTAATGGAGTTGCCATGAAGATCACTATTGGAGTGATAAGTGAAGCCTTGAAGATTCCTTATGGAGGACTTCACTTCACCGAGTTCAACTTTAAAGATGAGGATGTTGTTTACTACAACAAGTTTACTGGAGGATTAGAGTTACCCGATGATTGGAGTAGACACTTCAGGAAAAACAAGCTATCAAAGGAATATGTTTATCTATATGAAGTGATGGACAAATCGTTGTTCAACAGGACTGGAAGCCATGATGATGGTCCTGAGATTGCTTGGGATCTAATGGTTGCTTTTGATAAAGGGATTAAAGTGGATGTAAGCTCGTTGTTCTTCAACAGAATAGCTTACAATGTTACCAAGACAGGTAACACCAAGGGATTCAGACTCTTTCTGAATTACATTCTCAAACATCTTGGTTTTCCATTATTCCAAACTCGTGGCCCCATTGCAACTTTCGTTCACAGAATTATTGGGTTAGGAAATTTTAAGAGAGGTGCTGCAAATGCTCCTCTGACTGCAAAGAAGAAGGAAAGAAAACCCAAGGAAACCAAAGTATCAAAGCCCCATGTTATTCATCAATACAAATTAAAAGCTAAGAGAAAGCTTAAGCTCGTTGATGAAGATGGAGATGATACTATAATCCTCAACAACAAGAAAAATTCGAAATAAATTAGGAGAAAAGAGAAAACATTCTAAGGAAGCTATGGAGTCTACAGCTCAGATGACTAATTCTACAGATGCAGACTTAGAAACTGCAGTTCAGATTGATGAAGGGACATAGATTGTTCTTAAAGAATCTCAAGATATAACTATCCCTACACCTGCAGACTTGCAAGGAAAGGATACTATAAAGAGAGTGGAAAAGTTTTTGTTAGTGTTGGAATTTTAGAGGCACGAACACCATGTTCGACGCAGCAGAAGAAAACGATTCACCAACAACGAATCTGAAACATGGTTGTATAACATAAAACATAAAGGATAAATAATAACATATAAATCCTTACAGCGATTTGACGCGGAATCCTCAACTATGGTATCCACCTAACGGCTTTCTACCAACCCGCACCTATATGCCAGCGTTGAATCTCGAGACGAATTTGCTAGGAAAATTCAGACTGGAGATTTTATGGAGAAATCATATTTCTTGTGTGTTTTCGAAATTCCCATAGGACACATATTTATAGGGATTAACTTGGCTTAATTTCTAAGCAAGATATCGGGCCTAGCCCGTAATATAATCTCTACGGATTATATTTCCATATATATGTTCCTATGAATAATATCTTTACCATATCTATTATTCTTGTATAATAATATTCCAAATATTATTATTGAGATTTCATATTTAATTAAATCTAATTTAATTAAATAATAATAATAATTAATTCCAAATATAATTATTATTATATTCTCCATAAATTAAATATTATATCCAATACAATATTTAATCAACCAACTATAGTTGGTAAATTGTCATTACTTGTTGTGTGACCCATAGACCCTCGTATATCGAGCGATTAGTCAAACTAACGGTCTTAATTGAATCCTAGACAATAAATCAGACATTCTCAATATACGAG